>JALMGF010000031.1:1907500-3107500 GCA_023333645.1 Sceloporus occidentalis
GTCTGCCCCCTGGTGCTCTTCCCGGGACCCGGCCCGGGACTTGGGCGGGTTGGACCGCCGGTGCGGCACCCGGGCTGGGCACCCCGAGGTCCGGGGAGCCCCTGGCGGGACCCTCGGGGGTCTGCCCCATGGTGGTGTTCCCGGGACCCGGCCCGGGACTTGGGCGGGTTGGACCGCCGTTGCTGCACCCGGGCTGGGCACCCCGAGGTCCGGGGAGCCCCTGGCGGGACCCTCGGGGGTCTGCCCCCTGGTGCTCTTCCCGGGACCCGGCCCGGGACTTGGGCGGGTTGGACCGCCGGTGCGGCACCCGGGCTGGTCCTCCCGAGGTCCGGGGAGCCCCTGGCGGGACCCTCGGGGGTCTGCCCCATGGTGCTCTTCCCGGGACCCGGCCCGGGACTTGGGCGGGTTGGACCGCCGGTGCGGCACCCGGGCTGGTCCTCCCGAGGTCCGGGGAGCCCCTGGCGGGACCCTCGGGGGTCTGCCCCATGGTGCTCTTCCCGGGACCCGGCCCGGGACTTGGGCGGGTTGGACCGCCGGTGCGGCACCCGGGCTGGTCCTCCCGAGGTCCTGGGAGCCCCTGGCGGGACCCTCGGGGGTCTGCCCCATGGTGGTGTTCCCGGGACCCGGCCCGGGACTTGGGCGGGTTGGACCGCCGGTGCTGCACCCGTGCTGAGCACCCCGAGGTCCGGGGAGCCCCTGGCGGGACCCTCGGGGCTCTGCCTTAGGTGCTCTTCCCGGGACCCGGCCCGGGACTTGGGCGGGTTGGACCGCCGGTGCTGCACCCGGGCTGGGCACCCCGAGGTCCGGGGAGCCCCTGGCGGGACCCTCGGGGGTCTGCCCCAAGGTAGTGTTCTCGGGACACGGCCCGGGACTTGGGCGGGTTGGACCGCCGGTGCGGCACCCGGGCTGGGCACCCCGAGGTCCGTGGAGCCCCTGGCGGGACCCTCGGGGGTCTGCCCCAAGGTGGTGTTCCCGGGACACGGCCCGGGACATGGGCGGGTTGGACCGCCGGTGCGGCACCCGGGCTGGTCCTCCCGAGGTCCGTGGAGCCCCGGGCGGGACCCTCGGAGGTCTACAGGACGGTGGGGTTCCCGGGGCCGGGGCCGGGACATGGCCGGCACCCGGGCTGGGCTTCGCGAGGTCGTTGGGAGCCGGCTCTCTGGAACAAGCAGCAGCAGCTTCCCTATATATCCGGCGGAGGGTGCCTGACGTCCCTGGCGAACCGGGACGGAGTTCCACGTCACCACCGGGAAAATCCGGCAAGGCATGCCGACTTCGATGGAGCGAGGGTCGGATGCGGCCGGCAAATCCGACCTCATTGACTTCCAGGGTTTCTCAAGCAACTTGACCTGCCAAAAACGGGGACTTAGAGCAAAACTGCCGGCCGGCCGCGATCAACTTAGGCGGCCGGGAACGGGCACTTTGGGCACATCGACATCTACAGGACACCTAAATGGATAAATCTGGATGGAATTTTCTGTCTTTTTACCTAATTTTGTGAGGATTCAGAGGGAAAATGAAAAAAACACAGATTTTTTTTTCTAATTCTTGCTACTTTTTACTAAATTTCTAATTCTAAATTTTCAGCTAATCATCCAACTATGGTATCAAAAGAAAGCTCTATCTCTCCTTGAAAAAACAATATATAGTTTATATGGGTACACTATTCACAGTAAAAGAGAATCATCGCTGAACCGACATAGCGCAAAAATGGCAAAATTTCTCCGGGATTGAAGGGGTTAATACAATACATAAATTCAAGGGATATGACAAGACAAGAATTGACAGACTAAGACAAACCGATACATTTGGTGGAGAGAGCCCTGCTCGCAAGCTTACAATATGCAGACAGGCTTTTTCTTCAGGGTTTTGGTCCTTTTAAAACCAGAGTTGTGTTTTTCATTAAAAAATGACTAATTTACATAATTTAAGTAGGCTAAAATTAGGATGTTCTTATCTGTCAACTTGTATATTTTTCCATCAAACAGACAAGAAAGTAGCCCTGCCTATGAAAGTAGGGCAGGAATTTACAAAACTCCACGTACAGAAACAAATGGGGCCTGTAAGTGTTAACCAGTTTGAGAGCGGCAGGGGTAGTAAAACCCAATAAGTTATGGAAACTGAAAAGAGTAAGACAAGCCTACTCTGGTAGAAAACTTACCCTTGATTACATTCACATAAAAGAAAAAAAATCCTGCAAAGAAACCTAACACTATTATAATGCATTCTCTTTCTTTATTACTACTCCCTCAGCAGCAAAAAATACAGGAAGTAGGTAACCAAAGAGAAAAAACACATATCAAACATATAACAGGTCAGCCAATCAGCAGTAGATCCAAGTGTATCAAAGGGTGAGACAAGCTGCTGCACTTCCTCTTTTCTTGCTGCTCCCTCAGCGGACAGTTAAGTATTTCTATGCTCTGTATTATTCTATTCATGATTGGTTTGGTTTCTGCTTTATTATTCAATTCATTATCCGTTTGATTTCTGCCTTATGATTCCTTCGTTTATTTCTGTCATTACTATTATTATTCCATTCGTTTCTCATTTGTATTTGTGCCTTGCCGCCGCCCCCCCCCCCCCCTTGCCACCTTTGCTGTTCGTTTATTCTTCGGTTTCGGCCGTTTTACGGATCTCTTATCTTCCTGGTTCCTCCGGTTTTCTTTGCCGGTATTGCGGTGCTCTTCTCGGAGCTTCTGCATCTCTGGCTTCGTTTTTCTGCCGGCGAGTCTTGTGCGCGCATGCGCACTGACTCGTACGGCGGCCATCTTTGTTCGCACACTTCTTTCTGGTTTCCCGCGATTCCAGCTGCGTGCTCTTCGCCGGTAGTCATCCCAGCTCCTTCGTTTTTTCTCCAGGTGTTTCCTCTCGGGTTAATCAACCCTTTGCTTTCATTTATTTGCCGGTATTTGCTGTTTTTAGTGTTATGGATCATTTTAGTGATCAGACTGCTCCTACTGGGGCTGCAGGTTCCTCCATTAGAGCCCATGATGATGCTCAGCCTCTGTCATCTGAGGATTTCCAGTCCCTTTTGGATGCTACCATGTCCCACTCCATTTCTAAAGCCCTGTCCTCTGCTATGGGTGCAATGTCTCATTCTATAACCCAATCTATACAACAAGCTTTGGTCCAGGCTCCTGTGACCTCAGCTCCCATTACTGTAGCAGCTCCTGCTGCAGGCAAAAAGGCCTTATTTAAATCTAAACACCTTTCTCCACTCCTGACTGACAGCCATGCTACTGTCGTGATGGGCAAGGTCCCTATTCCTGTCACTGAGAGCGCTGATGCACCGCGCAAAAGAGTCCCTGACCGGACAAAAACGGCCAGACACCGGAAAAGAGCTAAGGCTCAGGTTGATTCATCAGAATCTGATGAGAGTGGTGATGACCTTATTTCATATAAGGATCCCGGTTCTGACATTTCTGATGAGGGCGAATCCCCTGAGTTTGATTTATCCCCCTCTGGGGTTGATACTGTTCCGGTTCTTTACCCATCTGGTGAGACCGATGTTGATGTAAGAGACCCTCAGGGCAATCCCCTATTCGATCCAGATAACTTACGCCACCCGCGTTCTGCCGAATGGGACCCCCCGGCACATATCGCCCAATATCTCGCTCTCCGGGTTCGCAAACCCCTCACTAAGGAGAGTAGACGTAAACTTAGGGCTGAATGCCCCAGACCCATAGTACCTGATGAGGTCTGTAAGACTCCCGAGGTTGACCCTCAAATTATACAGTTTCTATCTAAGACAGGCTGGAAGCCCAGGAAGGGTTTAGAGTTCTCCCTTCGCCACTGTCAGGATAAACTCCTAGACAGCTTGGGCCCCATCACTAAACTGTTTGAATCGCTTGAGGCAGGGAGAGCTTCTCCTGACTCTTTTGATTTTAACGAGGCTCTGGGCTGGCTTCAGCGCTTGGTTTGTCTGACAGGCAACGCTAATGCCGCTCTCTGTGCGGAGAGGCGCAAGTCCATCCTGATCAAGATTGAGCCCAAATTGGTCAATATGGCTACTCAGGAGCCGGGTCCATCGGCCAAAGGCCTGCTATTTGGTGACTCGTTTCTCAAAAATGTTGGCTCTTTTGTGAAGACTTTTACGGCCCTCGATAAGGCTCAGTCTTCTATGAAACGAGTTTTTGCCCCTAGAGTTTTTGCAGGGGCCGGACGAAGCAGGGGCCGTTCGTCTGGCCGGGGTTCCAGATTCCACGGGACCTATAGAGGCTCCTTCTCTCAACGTCCTGCCTTCCCTGACCAGAGGTCGACACCCTTCTTTCCTTCCAGAAGCCGCCCTGGACCCACCAGAGGTACCAGAGGATATTTTGCCTCCAGACGTCCTTACGGTAAGTCCTTTCACCCTCTTCCCCCCCCCGCGAAGGTGGGCGGTCGACTAGCGGCTTTTGCCCACGTTTGGGCTTTAATTACCTCAGACGCTTGGGTGTTGCATACGGTCAAGGGTTATCAGTTGGAATTAACCGTTTTTCCTCGACAGGCTCGTCTGCCTCCTTCCCCAAGGTTTCCACTGCTTCAGAGACAACTGATTTCCGACGAGGTAAGGTCACTTTTTCAAAAAGGGGCTATTCTTCCAACCCCCATGCTCGTTCCCGGGTTTGTCAGTTCGCTTTTCCTCGTTCCCAAGAAAGGAGGGGGTTCCCGGCCGGTCATCAACCTTCGACCCCTCAACGCGTTTGTGGTGTATCACCACTTCAAAATGGAAGGGATCCATTGTCTCCGGGACCTTTTGTTACCAGGGGATTGGATGGTGAAATTGGATCTTCAGGACGCATATTTCACGATCCCGATTGCAGACTCTCATCAGGATTTCCTTCAGTTCATTTGGGAAGGCCAGAAGTGGAAGTTTACCTGTCTTCCGTTCGGTCTGTCTTCAGCCCCGTGGTGTTTTACGAAGGTCATGAAACCGGTGGTGGCTTTCCTTCGTTCTCGGGGAGTACGTCTGATAATCTATCTGGACGATATCCTCATTCTGGCTCAGTCCCCGACGCTCCTCCGCTCACATCTCGCTTGGGCTCTTCACCTTCTCCAGTCCCTGGGTTTTCTCATAAATGGCGAAAAATCTTGCTTCGTTCCCTCCCAGACTATGGAATTTCTGGGATTTCGGATAGACTCCGTGCAACAGTCTCTTTTCCTTCCTCACTCCAAGATCGTGGCGATCAAGAAGGAGATCAGGCGCCTGCTGTGTTTAGAGACGGTGACCGTGCGGCAACTGGCGAGGATGATAGGACTATTGTCCTCTTCCATTCAGGCCATTTTCCCGGGTCCTCTTCACTACCGGGCACTGCAAAGGTTACGGACTTCTTCTCTGTCTTCTGTTCCCTCTTACGAAAATTGTATTTCTCTCGATGCCGAATCCAGGGAAGAGCTGACGTGGCTGTCCCACATGGAAGCCTGGAATGGCAGAGCCATCTTCGGCACCACTCCAGACGTGGTTATAGAATCGGACGCCAGCTTACATGGTTGGGGAGCGCGCTACGGGACTATATCTACAGGCGGCAGATGGTCCTCAGAAGAGTCCCTGCTCCACATCAATTGCCTGGAGTTGTTAGCCGGCTCGTTTGCCATCCGGAGTCTGGCGCCGTCCGGGGCCGCCTGTTCCATACTTCTCAAGCTGGACAACGTTGCAGCGGTGAGATATATCAACCATCTCGGGGGCACCAAGTCCAAACTGTTGGCATGTCTCGCACGAGATTTCTGGAGGTACTGTCTTCTTCATGGAATCTCCGTGACCGCAGTTCACATTCCCGGTCTTTCCAACACCACGGCGGACTGGAATTCGCGTTTTCTCAGGGATTCCGGAGATTGGCACCTTCATCCTTCTGTCTTTGCCCTCCTTCAACGTCTATGTGGTCCGATGGAGATAGACTTGTTTGCGTCTCGCCTGAATTCCCATCTTCCAAGGTTCTTCAGTTGGAGACCCGATCCAGAGGCGATGGCCACGGACGCATTTCTCCAACAGTGGCCGAAGGTCCTTCTCTACGCGTTCCCTCCGTTCAGCATGATTGCGCGGACGATCCTGCATATGATACGATTCCAGGTATCCCTGGTTCTGATAACTCCGCTGTGGCAGTCTCAGCCCTGGTTCCCCAGGCTGTTGGAGACGTCGACGGATTTTCCCAGACTTATCCCGACCTTCCAGGACCTGCTCCTCGATCCGGACCGTCGTCCGCACGATCTGATACTCCTGAACAAACTCCAGTTGGTGGCCTGGCGTGTTTCCGGGGACCCTGGTCTGTCGAGGGTGTTTCACAACGAACTCTCCTCCTCCTGGCAGATGCGTGGGCTCCAGGCACTAGACGTGCCTATGCTTCGGCGTGGCGATCCTGGTCTGGCTGGTGCCTGGGCAGGTCATTGGATCCCGTTTCGGCCCCTCTGAATGTGGTTCTGTCTTTCCTTACGGAGCTCTTTCATGATAACAAAGCGTACCGTACGGTTAATTTGTACCGCTCGGCCATTTCTGCTGGCCACTCTCCTCTTGATGGGATTCCTATTGGTCTCCATCCTTTGGTATGCAGGTTGCTCAAGGGTATCCGGCTTTCCAGACCCCCTGTGCCCCGTTACTCCTCTACATGGGACGTTAATGTTGTTCTTCGTTTCCTTGAAACTTGGTCTGCTAATCATGAGCTTTCTCTTAAGGAATTGTCGGCCAAGCTTTTGCTTCTTCTTTGTGTGCTCTCTTGCAAGAGGGTTTCTGATGTCAGGGCCTTGGATTTTTCTGCTAAAGTCTATCGTCCCGATGGTGTTTTGTTCGATATTTCTAGGCGGACTAAGACCAATATCTCTTCAGTTTTTTATCCGTCCTTTCCTCTTCGTCCTCTCCTATGTCCGGTTCTTTGCCTTCGGGAGTATGAGAGCCGCACTAGAGATCTTAGGGATCCCTCTTCTCTTCCCTTGTTTATTTCTTTTCGTCGGCCTCATGCTTCTGTTTCTTCTTCCACTCTTTCCAGGTGGTTGAAGTGGATTTTACATCGGGCAGGTGTTGACACTTCTATATTTTCTCCACACTCTGTTAGGAGTGCTTCGGCATCCAAGGCTGTGGCCTTGGGTTGTCGTATGGAAGATATTTTGAGGGCTGCAGACTGGTCTTCGGACACTACATTTCGGGAGTTCTATCTTCGCCCTATTCGTCATTTTTCTGAACGTTTGGTTGATCAGCTTTGAAATTGCATTATAATAGGAGCCTCCGTGTCCTTAATAAAATTCTAAGATTTTACTAGTCTCATGACGTAAAGTCATGATTTTATTAAGGACACGGAGGCGAGTATTATTCCCCCCCCTTTTTCTTTTCCCTCCCGTCATTGGCTGGGTGAGTATATTGATTCAGTTTTAGCTTGACGTTTCGTCTCATATCCTTCATTTCTTATGCTGTGTTATCATGCATCGCTGTTGTGTCCTGCCTCTCATTTCAATTGCATTGTCTTACCTCGTTTGCTCCTGATATGTGGCATTTTCCACGATTTCTACCGGTGTCCTATTTTCTCTGTTTCAGTTTGATGTCTTCTGGATGCTCCCGGCAAGTTATCGGTTCCTTGAGATGCCTGTTCCTGTTTCCGTTTTATTTGTTCTGGTTTGATTGGATCCGCAAGAAAAGAGGAAGTGCAGCAGCTTGTCTCACCCTTTGATACACTTGGATCTACTGCTGATTGGCTGACCTGTTATATGTTTGATATGTGTTTTTTCTCTTTGGTTACCTACTTCCTGTATTTTTTGCTGCTGAGGGAGTAGTAATAAAGAAAGGGAATGCATTATAATACTCGCCTCCGTGTCCTTAATAAAATCATGACTTTACGTCATGAGACTAGTAAAATCTTAGAATTTAACCAGAGAACTCATCAAGATTAACTTCTAATGTTTCTTTTAGGAAATCACGAACCCCCCAGAACTTCCCCCTTTCATTTTTTTGTCCTGCTCTGCCCGGCCCTATCCTGGGCAAGTGAAGCGAATTCCCTCCGCTTGTTTTCTTGGGGCTTGTGGGAGAGCCCTGTTCACCTGGCTTGTTAAGCCCTCTGTAGAGTATGGGGCTGTTGCTTTCCTGCCCTTGTTGGGTCCTAGAGGGACCAGGCCAGAGTTGTACCGATTCTTGGGTGGATCCAAAAATGTTTGGTGGTATTTGGACAGGCTGCAAGTGCAGAGGGTCCTTCTGCTTTTGGGTACTGCATTTCCCTAGTAACAATCAATGGGCCCTGGCGGTTCTTTGAAGCCTCTGGATCATGATGATTTGTGCTAGCCACATCAGTGGAAGAATAATATCCAAGCAGATTTGCTGCTAGCGATTATTATAGAGGAGAAGAAGGTAGCTGAAAAAGAACCTCCTCCCGGAATAAGGGCACACTCTACTCAGGCTGCCTCAAGATGTTCGACAGTGGCAGCCGATGTCTCCATGTATCAAGATTGTAGCGTGACAGTATGGAAGAATGTGCATACTGTTTGAATGTGGCCTTGAAAGTTTGGCTTTGCTAATGGGAATGACATGGAAACAGTAAATTATTTCACAAGAATTTCTTTCTCGTGTTATTTCCTGGTAGCAGATTTTCTACTATAATAAAACTTTTTCTTATTGAGCATTCTTGAGTCTCTTTGTGATTTCATTGAAGATATTGGGTGGGGAGGGAAGTTTATCGACTTTGTCATTTCCTGCCCTACTTGGATAGGTTACTGGCAAATGATGTATGTATGATCTGCTTGTTCTGTATTTGTCAGCTTCTGAAAGCCCTTGTGCTAAACTATGGAAATTGGCACCGATGCCAATAATTTTGCGGTTGTATTGGTTTAGAATTCAGATCTGATTTAAACTTGTAATACTCGTCCCAGTGTATTACAGATCACATATTTGCCAAATTCTAATTTTGTGTTGTGATTAGTGCACTTACCCAGCCACTACCTAATAAAGTCATTTGTGCAGCAGCATTGTGTGTCTGTACATTCACACAAAATGTGAGTGTGCACATACTTTGGAAGTCATTCAACGTCTATCAGAACCTTCAGCACAGAAGCCTTCTAAACAAGTGGTTCCTGCAAACCCCACTGAATGCGCTGTGATTTTAATTACAAAGCTAACACAGCATGGCCATCTGTGTTTGTCACTCAAACCAAATCGCAGGGAGAGGCTTTTATATGCCGTTCTTCTGCATATTTAAGATGCCATGGATTATATGGGTGATATCTAGTCTGACAGCAAGACTTTTTTGGTGTAATATTTTAGATGTCGAGGCAGCCAGACCAGTCATTTAGGGTTTTACAGAACCTAGTAATCTCATGTAATGTTGTATTTTTATGTAATACTGAAGATAGGGATGATTTTGAAAACAATTACGGTATAATCGAGTACTCTTTAAACTGTGTTTTAGAAAACCAATGTTGTCTCATTCTATTCTATACAGGTTTTGTAACAGTTAATTGGCAAATGTATCTTGGACTCCCATGAGCCTTCTCATAGGAACACTGATGTATGGAAACGTTCTTTCTCCAGCTCCCCAGTATGCACGCCTGGACATATAGCATCTGGGGATATACCTGTCTTCTGAATCCATTGTACTCCACGCTTAAAGTAATTACAGTAAAATATGTAGCATTATCTTGCTCTAGATTGTAAGCTCGTTCAAGCAGGGTGCTCCTTACCTGTTGTTTCTGTATGTCATCTTGTTATGTTATATACTAATTATGTCCTGTCTACCCTTTGTACAGCGCTGCGGAATCTGATGGCTCTATATAAAATAATAATATCTATAATCAGCTGTAGCCTGTAAATATCTCCTTATACATGTACCCTCTGCACTGTAAGCTCTGTATGTAAAACTGAACTAGTGAAATTTAATTTTTTTTAGTTTGTAAGAATCCAGAGGATGCATCTTTAAAAAAACAGTAAGTGGTTGGCATGCATTTGCTTCATCTTGGTTCTTTTTTGATTTGGTATTTAGATAATTAAAAGGTGTATGATATTACAAATGGTGATGTATTCATCGCTTATGCTGGCAAGATTCACATTGCCTTATGAGTTAATAGGTTGGCTTTATTTATTATTATATCACATCTTAGAGATCCAGAAATGCTTTATAGCCATACGCTTCTTACCTTCTTATTCTCTAGTAATTTATCTCCCCCTCTGTCCTATAATAGGGGCTGCAATTATTTTAAATTACACAAATCAAGTGTGACATGAAACTCACCACACAATGGACATTTGGGGCACATTAATCATCTGCCTGGTTATATTAATGGAATTAAATGTTTAATAAGCACCTCATAGGACCATATTTGATTCCAGTTTGTAATCACTTTGTGAAAAGAGAACAAATAGATGTTTATTATTTCAGTTTTATTATTTTCGATTGCTCTTGACACTTAATGGCAAGATTGGGTTTTTTATTTTTACGTATTTAGTGGAAGTGAGTTCCATGGAACAAATCCCTGATCAAAAAGCTATGTGGTTATTAGTGGGCGACTTAGCAACTCAAATTCCCAGAGTACTAGACAGGGATGAATTCTTTTTTTTTCCAGGAATCCCAAGGCTGAATTCACCAACTTAGTACCCCAGGGCAGTACTTGTCTATCAACCCTTGGTAGTATGGCTGCAGTGTCTCCACATCTGGCAGATCCTCTGTCTTTGTGTAAAGATCAAATTTACTGTGAGAGAAAAACAAGAGCCAGGATTAAATATTTTAGTTATATGTCTCCATGTTCCTTACGCTTGTAAACATGGTGCAACATTCATTTGGCAGATACCTTGTTTTTTTGTGGTTAAAAGGGGTATAGATAAGACCACTGTAAACATTAAATTTAAAGAGTACCTGACATTAAAATAACCAGTATTTCTGAGGCATGCAATTTACTAGTATTGGCCCATCAATAAACAGCATATCTGGGACCTTCCAAAGGCTCTCTGCCCTGGACTCACCCTTTCTTGCTCCTCGTAGGAGGGAGGGGGTGTGGTTCTGATAAAGGGCAGGGCTAGCTCCAGCCCAAAGGGCTGTACAGAATGTATGTATTACCAAACTGAGCAATTAAATACACTAATCCAGAGCACATATATAACAATTTAAAAATAAAAAATAAAATATTTGAAAAACTGTTATCATTAATACAATGTTTAAACTAAATCCATAGCCCTTCATGCTCCTAACTACCTATTAAACACTGGGCAATTATTAATATCAGAAAAAGAGTTGAATCACAGATCCACAATATTAAGATACTAAATTTAAAATTTTGATTAACAACACAAATATACACTAACACTATCATTAACCCTTCTAGCGGCTGAGTAAAGGAGATTATTGACGGGACATAAATAACAAGCCATTATACTGATTGATGAAAAAAAATAACAGCCTTGACATAATGGGGTTTAGTGAAGTGAGGCAGTTGAAAACACAACTCTCATGCAAACTATCCTGCCCACTCCGACTTTAGTAAATAGACTCCAATATGATGAAGTGCATTTCTTAAACATAAGGTCATAGGAATCGTAACTGAATATCTCTCTTTATATAGTAAAATTATCAATGGCTTTCATAGCTCTTAATCAAATGGTTTAGCTATAGAAGGCATGGAAGATAAGGGTTACATACGAAAAAGGGATTTTGTTACAAAGTGGTCTTGTCACCACAGCAACCAATCCAATGGTCATACAGGGGCATTCCATTGGTTCGATGGTGGCAAGTCCACATCACAAACTTTGAACAATAATTACTTTTTATACATAACTATACAACCACTGTATGGACACATTACTTAAAATTAAGCATGCTCAGCAGTTTCTGATAGAACAGGTGGACCTTTCTGTGGCACCGTTGCATAAAATTCCATCCCATATGCTTACTTGAACTCTTGCACCCAGGGCAACATTTTGTGGTCCTTGTCATTGCAAAGATGTTGGTAGTCACCACCAGTGTGCCAGGGGTAAAATGAGTGAAACCGGATCATGTATAGACCCTGAAACACAAGCATTAATGATTAAATAACTAAAAAACACATTAACTTTAAATCCCACTTTTAATTGTAAATTAGAAAATGTTAAAGTATCAGTTAGAACACAGCCAATGCAATCATTCAACATTTCTCATGTTGAAAGAAAATGTTGTGGTTTATTCTCTAAAGAGGGCATTCTCAGGCAAGTTGTGGTTGGAACTTCCTGAGTTAACTTTAGATTATGGCGGGCCAGCCCCAGTGATATTTCTTGAAAGTCACCTCATTGGAGGTGACTTTCAAGAAATATCACCTATTCAAATGTTATTAATACAGGGCCACTCAAGCCCTTCTTGGAGCAAGCTCACTGAGGCTGGCCCGCCATAATACATTATGCAGGGTCAGCTCAGCCAAGAAAGTTGAAACCACCATTCTCCAGCAAACTCTCCTGCCAACTCCTGCTTTAGTGAATAAACCCTAATGTGTTTCTCGAAAGGTAAAACAAACCATCTCACCTCCTCAGGAACTGAGCACTTGTTAAGCTTCAGCACTTTATATAAATACTCTGCAGAAAAACACATAACCAAAACAGCTGAAAATGTGGACAATTTTCCAAGGAAATAGTATTCTAATAACAGCAATAAACATTCTACTTGAATTTACTTTGTGTACCACAATTACCATTATATATTATCAGTGCCCAGCCCAGCAGAGCATCATGGATATTGAAGTGCTCACAGTTTAATAAGTGGGTTGTTGCAAAACCCTATATATGTGTGACTGCCCATCTGATTGTGAGAAATTGAAAAAGCCAAAAGAAAATTCAAATCTTCACATGTCTAGTACTGTTGCATAATAGTTACTTGTGCACTAACCTTTCTGGTTCACTATTTCCCACTATGATAAACTACCACTTATATTACTTAATAATATTAATTCTGACATTACCATCATGTCCCCATGACATCAGCACATTCTCCAAACCACAGTTTGGCTTGTAGATCCCATACTTTGTGCTGTTCAAATAATAAAAAAAATAGAATGTAAGTTAACATTTGAAAACCATATCCACTTTGTTCCGTTTCATTTAGTTAGCAGTAAACAAATTAAGCTATTAGATCTTTAGCTATAACAAAATACAATCCTCTTCCCGGTATCATGGATGTGACTGATCATCCATAAGCATATGTGTATGCAGAAAATATTGAGACCCTGGTATTTATTTGTTGTGGGTCTATTTACACAATATGTTACACTTACACCAGAAAGTTTTAGGTTTATCAGCCTATTTCCATATATTGAAGTATCTTCTCACCTGTACACTGGATGATGCATATCTGGGTTGTCTTTAAATGTGCTGTCACTGAACACAATGGATTGCTGGTGTTTGCAGCCCACTGGAAATGTGTCTCCAACAACAGCCCACTGCAAGCAAGCAAAATGGCATTTAATTCACTACTTTAAGGACAATATTATTTACGATTCGTGTTCCCACACAGTAAGAAATCATTACTGAAACCCAAGAGCCCTTGAAACCTGGGACCAATTTTTTAGTCTAGCATTCTTGCCCTCAAAAGAAAACTTGCATATGTGTAATATTATGCTGTGGCCCGCCAGGCATTTGACCGATGGAAACATCATTTGAAAGGGCAAGGTTGATAAACTAGAAAAATGAAATAAACTGAATACGAATCCTCTATAAAGGATTTGTTACTTGTAAAGAATGATTTTAAGTTATAGCTATGGTTTCCTGCACCTACCTGAGGTTCATTGGCAAGAGCGAGGATTTTTCCCAAGTCATGAAGCAAACCAACCAGTTGGAACCAGTCTAATAAGAGAAAGGATTAGTGATGAAGTGTTACTGTAGGTGTCAAGAGAATTTGGGACTTTTATGTAAAAAAACAGAGAAGCAAGAGGTATTACACGAGATAGATTAAAATAACGAGGGGCTTTTAAAGATAAAAGGCTCAACATCTGGATCAAGGATGTTTGTTGGGTATAAACCGACTCCGACAATCTCTCGAATACCGAAGTGGGGGTAGCTTTCTGCACATTAGGTATTTCAAGATAAAATGTTTAATCTGAGCATATTGCAACCATTCTTCGTCAGGGATCTGTTTTGAATCTTTTAATTGTTGAAAAATAATCTCTCTACTCTTTATCAAAGGCATCAAACACATTAATTTTATTCTCCATCCAACATTTAGAGGACATCACATAGGTTGTATGTTCACATGGAAGGATAGGGGAAGCTTTGTACACGAAGGTAATATCTTGGTTAATTGTTTTAGCTCTGATAGCTGTTGTTATGTATACATACTTAATGTGGTCATATAATGTGGTGAGGACAGACTTGGCATATACCTTTATCTGGGTGTACCTTTCGAATTCCCTCTGCAGTTTGATAGGCATGGAAAGAGTTAGGGAAGTCCACATCTGGATCTGACTCGTCCACTAAATTATCCAACAAACTGAGGGCATCCATCACATTCATTTTTTTGTAAGTGCATGACCCCCACTGAGCATTCTGAAAGACCATTTAAAAAGGTAAGTGTTAAAATTAGCCTTAAAAATCCTTTGAATAAATCCTTCCACATTGCTTTGGAGATAATTACAATGATACAAATAAATATTTGCAATGTTTATGGTATTCATTTTCTATCCAAGGTATGAAAACCTTAAATGGTTAAGTAATGAAAACGAATGGAGGGACTTTTTCTAGCACCCAATATTTCAAGGGAATTTTACAAAAATGAATCATACCATAGACACCATTCTTTTCTTTCTATTATTAGTTAGAATTGCATGTTCTAAAAATTCACCAGAGATATTGGCTATAAATAGTTCACCATGCTGTGCCACACTTATTTGCCAAATCCATTTTGGCAGAGTGTAATCCAATCTAATGTCTAAATGTACATATGAACCAATCAATGAGTACAGAAAGGACCAAACCCTTACATTCCATCAGAACATGGTTGGCATGTGTGTAATTCAATTTCATAAATTGTCCCATCACTAATTTTCACATGACTTATTACAGTCATCCATGTCCTTGTACGGAGACCTACCCCTGATATCATGGGAAAGGGACAACTAATGGAACTGTGATAAATAACCAAAATATAAAATATATACCAATGTGGGGTAGAACCTGATGCTCTTTCTTCAACCTAAATTACAGTGGTACCAATTAAATTCTATATTTTGGTATAAAACATACACATAGAGTTTCAGAGGATTTTAGAACAGGGCAGCGCTTACCTTCTCTTTCACAAATTGCACGGTCTGGTGTGTGTGCATCATGGTATAGGTCATTTTAACTCTGTCCACAAGGGGTCCATCCTAAAATGGACACAAGATTATATTTTTATTGTAAACATATATTATTATTTTTTATTTAATTATGTACCTCCCAATAAAAATGTTAATAGCTTACTTTATAATTCCGATACTGGTGCTCCTCAGACTCTGGGCGATAGACAAGTGATGGATCCTCCTGTAGAGAAAATACCGCCATTTTGAACCAAAACAGTATATATGAATTTAGAGGAAGACCCCCTCAATGTGTTATGCCATTTGGTACATTGGATATAGCCTCAGAAAAGAAATATTGTGCAACAAGCTTTCAACTATTCCACTACTTCTGTGCCATCACATTTAATTGAGCTGAATTCTGTATTGTTTGGTTAAATCATTACAGATATTTAAGGATATTTGTCAATCAAATACATTGTTTTTACAATTATATTCTGTATAGGCAACACTTTGTTGGCCATTTAAATCAACCAAGCATATTGTGTAGCAAAATAATCTAAGGGACAAGTTTATACTCACCATCTGAATTACCTTCATCTTCAGTTACCTGTGTTGGGTAAATTATGGAGATAGGCAGAACCAAAGTTGAGGCCAACATAGAGAAATTGTCTTAATATAAGTGTAAGATTATGTAAGAATGACTATAAACAGGCAATAAGTGACCCGTTAACTAGGCTGTGGGACAGAGGTGGGAGAGTTTCTGCTGAGTCTATCTGGCCAGCTTGGATGAATGGTTCGAACATTAACTCTTTGGCCTCTGAATACAGGATGTACTATCCTTACCAAACACATCTACCTTCTAGGAAATGGGACATTATTCGGTGACTAGCAGGCATTTCCATTGCATTATCTTCTAAGTACCAAGATTTGTCCAACCAAAACTGGCCTCCTGGGAGGAGTTGCTTAGTTACATCACACATAATACCAGGTAATGCATCAGAGAAGGCAATGTGTCTGTTTTCTGCAGACCCCCATTAACATTTTTACTGTTCGCAATTGCTAATGGATGGTTCAGATTTTCGGAATTTTCCATTCATGTCATTCCGTTTCCATATAACTCTATAATCCATAGCCTAGGCTGGTCTGGCTATGACAGGATGGCCCTGGCACTCTAAGGATATGATGCTGGATATGTGCGTCCACATGCTACATTTTTATGCTCACATAGAATACAACTGGGCATATCCAGCTGCTGGGGTGGAAGATTAGGTGAGCTTGTGGCGCTATCAGCCAGCAGCCAGGCATTTGCCCAGTGTGCCAGATGGCCAGTCTGGGCCTGTCCATAGTCCGCTGTGCATTTTCCCATAACCCTTGATTGATCTATATTACTGATCTCTCCAATTTACATTATGTTACATTTATTTATAGAATGCCGGTAGATTCCACTATAATAGGTGACAGTGAAAACTAACAATAACATTAAAATTGACAATATATAACCAGACTCATTCTGGAACAGAATGTGAAGAGGGCTCGGCTCATGTGAGTTGACAATCTTTTAAGAAGTTCAGTGGGGATGAAATTGAAAGAGGGGACTGTCAGTGTGAGGATTATTTGATTATAGCAAGGTTGATGTTGAGATGTCAGTGGCGTGGAAGTCTTGAAGCCAGAAGGACACATGTTTCCTTTAGAATGCAGGCAGAGAGTGTTAGGATGGTAGGTTATACTGTATGCTTCTGTGAATAGTTGGATTTAACTTAACGCCTGGTTAAGTAAGAGAGTCTGAAACAAAAAAAAAGAAGTGTAGCATGGGTAAAACTGCAGAGAAAACTGCAAGAGAGGTAAAGGGGCGCGGGAGGCTGAATGGGTGAATGAGTGAATCAATGTTATAAGTGTTTAGCAGCAGAAATGGGCAGGTAGGCTGTTAAGGGGGCAGAGGAGGCACAGGCAGGCCACTTAAGGGGCAGGGGTGGAACAGGCAGGCTGCTTAAGAGGCAGGGGGCACATACAAACTACTTAACGGGCAGGGGTGGCACAGGCAGGCTACTTAAGGGACAGAGGTGGCACAGACAGGCTGCTTCAGGGGCAGAGGTGGCACAGGCAAGCTGCTTCAAGGGCAAAGGTGGCACAGGTAGGTTTCTTTAGGGGCAGAGGCCTACAAGGTCAATGTCTTAGTATATAGTGATGGGGTTATGGTACATCGAGCTCAGTGTATAGTGATACCACGATCAATGTCTGGCTCAGTATATGGTGATAGGAGTTATGCCGTACCATATCTTTTAGTAAATGTTATTTAAACTTATTTAATTTATTTATACGTTAATTTATTTTTCTACTTTTTTTTCCAGTTGACATACAGTCTGCAAATTTGTGAAATAAATATTCTTGCCATCATTTATTTTTGTGTGGATGTCTTTACATTTTTAAGTGAGGGGAGGTGCCACATACAGTATCTGCTTTGGGTGTCAAATACTCTAGGTACGCCTCTGGGTCAGGGTCATCTTTAATTTGATTCTGGAGAGTATGGGGGCCAATCGAAGACAGTGGGGTAACAGATGAGGAGTGATGGGATAGGCCTGGCAGATGTGTTTATGATAGATTGGAGTAGTAAATGGAGAGGCTGGTTAGTAGGGAGTTGCAATTACCTAGATGTGATATCACAATGAAACGGATTAGTATTTTATAAGTCTTTTGTATGAAGTAAGGATTAATTATAGGGTATTTCAATTTTTTCTATCTAAGGTATCTATACAAATCATGGTAGATGTGGCTCCATTAAAGAATTAAGTTCACAAAACGTTCACTCAATTAAAAAAACAAACACAAAGATTTGAAATTTTACCTTCAGCATGCCTTAAATGTAGTCTCATAGTAAAATTAGGTTAATTGCTAATATAGTATCGCATGAAAGCTGTTTGGATAGTATATTAAAATGAAAAAAAAATAAGCATTCCTGTGCAGAGGTGCAGATATCAGCTAAATTCCCCTCTAATATACCCTTGAATTTAGCACAATAGAAGATGCATTTGTAAGCTTTTTTCATAATCGAATCAGCTTCCTCATAAATTACTGATTTCAAAACACAGACCTTTCATTTTATTGCAATTGATTACACTAATTGTTGTGATGAAATTAGTTAATTAATTAATGAAAAGTATAGCTGTTGCCCATAACAGTGGCATTACACAAAATCCATCTGCCCCCTGAGGGGGTCCACCCCCTGTATTTATTCTTTGTTGAATGTAAAAAGGAATTCTTTGAAAGGGATATTAAACATGTGAACATAGTGCTCGTTCACATGCACTTATATTATAGGGCAAACAAATGCAATTCTGCCCAAAATTTAAGCTAGTGGTATACAGACACCCTGTTTGTGCTTACTGATAAAATATTAATTAGGGCCAGTTATGTGTTATGCCCTGTAAGTCCTGTTTATACACTGTTTATAATCAGGGTTGAGCCTAGTTTAAATGGAGCTTGGGGGCAGCATTTCCTTCTGTTCCCACTTAACTAAAACACACAAACTCAATCTAATACCAAGTAACACCACACATTCACACATACACACAAAATCTCCCTCTTACCACCAACCCTAGGCTCATCCCTGGCACTCTAGTACCATAAGCTGATACAGCCTAACACAATACTTTAACATACAAAATATGCTTTTATATACAGTATCTCACATTTTTGTAAATATTGTATTGTATCTTTTCATGTGACAACACTGAAGAAATGGCATTCTGCTACAATGTAAAGTAGTGAGTGTACAGCCTGTATAACAGTGTAATTTGTGTTACATCAAAATAACTTAACACAGCCATAAATGTCTAATCCTTGGCAACAAAAGTGATTGCACCCCTAAGTGGAAATGTCCAAATTGGGCCCAATTAGCCATTTCCCCTCCCCGCTGTCATGTGACTCGTTACAAGGTCTCAGGTGTGAATGGGGAGCAGGTGTGTTAAATTTGGTGTTATCCCTCTCACACTCTCTCATACTGGTCACTGGAAGTTCAACATGGCACCTCATGGCTGAGAACTCTCTGAGGATCTGAACAAAGAATTGTTGCTCTACATAAAGATCGCCTAGGCTATAAGAAGATTGCCAAGATCCTGAAACTGAGCTGCAGCATGGTGTGCAAGACCATACAGCGGTTTCACAGGATAGGTTCCACTCAGAACGGGCCTCGCCATGATCGACCAAAGAAGTTGAGTGCACGTGCCCAGCTTCATAGCTCCAGAGGTTGTCTTTGGGAAATAGACGTATGAGTGCTGCCAGCATTACTGCAGAGGTATAAGGGGTGGGGGTCAGCCTGTCAGTGCTCAGACCATACGCCGCAAACTGCATCAAATTGTTCTGCATGGCTATCATCCCAGAAGGAAGCCTCTTCTAAAGGTAATGCCCAAGAAAGTTTGCAAACAGACAAGCAGACTAAGGACATGAATTACTGGAACCATGTCCTGTGGTCCGATGAGACCAAGATAAACTTACTTGGTTCAGATGGTGTCAAGCGTGTGTGGCGGCAACCAAGTGAGGAGTACAAAGACAAGTCTGTCTTACCTACAGTCAAGCATGGTGGTGGGAGTGTCATGGTCTGGGCCTGCATGAGTGCTGCCGGCACTGGGGAGCTATAGTTCATTGAGGGAACTATGAATGCCAACATGTACTGTGACATACTGAAACAGAGCATGATCCCCTGCTTCAGATACTGGGCCGCAGGGCAGTATTCCAACATGATAACTACCCCAAACACACCACTGCCTTGCTAAAGAAGCTGGGGGTAAAGGTGATGGACTGGTCAAGTATGTCTCCAGACCTAAACCCTATTGAGCATCCAGACCTAAACCCTATTAAGCATCCTCAAACGGAAGGTGGGGGAGCGCAAGGTCTCTAACATCCACCAGCTCGATAATGTCATCATGGAGGAGTGGAAGAGGACTCCAGTGGTATCCTGCGAAGCTCTGGTGAACTCCATGCCCAAGAGGGTTAAGGCAGTGCTGGAAAATAATGGTGGTCACACAAAATATTGACAATTTTTACATTTCCACTTAGGGGTGTACTCACTTTTGTTGCCAGAGTTTAGACATTTATGGCTGTGCGTTGAGCTATTTTGATGGGAAAACAAAAATTACACTGTACAGGCTATACATCCACTACTTTACATTGTAGCAGAGTGTAATTTATTCAATGTTGTCACATGAAAAGATATAATAAAATATTTACAAAAATGTGAGGGGTGTACTCACTTCTGTGAGATACTGTACACTTACTCTAACACACACTCTAACACTATACAGTAACAACCACAACACACTAAAACCCTTAACACATCTGTACCATACGGTACACTAAAAAAGCACATGGCTGGACTGGGAATAATGAGGCGGCCCTGACACTTTAATGGCAGATCTAGACATGTTCCACATTACATTTTTATGTTCCCATAGCATGCCTCTGGGATACCCAACCAGTAGCCACACACTGCAGCAACCAATCTGCTGCTGGAGTGGAACATTGGGAGAATATGGGGCAGCTGTCAGATGGCCAGTCTGAGCCTGCACACACTCACTCTGACACCATATAGTAAGATGTACAGAAGCACATGCTAACTTCATGCACTCACATATGCGATCACCACACACTCATACCCATGCTAACACCACATACTAACACATGCTCACTCAAAACACCATACACTTACATATACATAGAGACACTTTCACTCTCTTCCATAATCCACACAGGTAACTCAAGGTGTCATGAGTTTTTCCATATATGTAACAGTCACTGCATGCTCTGACGAAGTGTACGTCTTCTGCTGATCCTTAATTCATTTCTATGTAACCCTAAACATTAAGCTGTAGGCGAAATGTAGTAGCATGAGGCATTTCATCTCATTGTTGTGGTATGACGCTCTTTAAGGAGAAACACTATAGGATTGGCCATTGATAAGGCATGTGTGAGGTGAAATGTTTGATGAATAATTCTACCTACAGTACCACATACAGTCAAAAGGGGGCTGTCAAATACCAACCTTACTATATTTCACATTCAAGAGTCATTGTGATTAATAGAAGGCTGGTTTTAAACAGTGTCATAACCACACATATTTAAAGAAAAAAAGCAAGGGTTGCAGTTGAGGGATGTCACTGTCTTTCCCTGAAGCCCATCTAGAGATTCATGTGTGCTACACAGCATTCATCAAATCTTAGTGCAAGTCTTGGGTTATATGTTAGAAAACAAGTAACCAACGAGGTTGAGTGGTACCATCGTCGGGTTATTAGATTTGGGTTCAGTGACAGTTCTAGGGTTTCTATCTACCACCCATGGCAGCTTTGTCACCAATGCACTCCTCCTCGTGCACTTGCTTGATAACATAACAGACAGCTGGGCAGTTGGTGTCCCCATAAGTGTTAGAGAAGATACTAGATGATATATCACAGATACACATTGTGTGTGTTATCTTGAGGAGACTGTCTAGTTTTCAAAATGTTGTCTTATTTTCCTCCTCCCTGAAATGCCTCTGCTGTAAGAAGGAAGCATACATTCACATGCTCTGTAGCACTTTTATTGAAGTCAATGACAGCAGAGTTTTCATTAAAATCAGAGTTGCGGCTGCCAATCTCATTTATGCTAGTTGTACAGTAATGCAAAATGCTAGCATGTAAAATGCATATCAATATACATTTTCCTTTACCAAGGTTTCTGATATTCTATTAGGTAACCCCATCATAATTAGCACACAATACGCTCCATTATGTCTAAAATATAGACTTGAAGGTCACTCCTGACTAAAGACAGTTGCAGCAAAACCATTCCCCTGCTTATGTACCCTCACTTCTCAATAACAGATATATAACAGAACGCCTGTCTTTCGCATCTTTTGTGTCTTTTGCGCGTGTTTCATGTTTTGTGGTGGAAATTACCTGAAGATTGCAGTATAGTACATGCATTCATAAGTGAAAAGGGCAATGCTTGACTTTAAGTACATTTTCATTTTACATACATGCTCTAGACCAGTGGTTCTCAACTCATGGGTCATGACCCAAAAATGGCTTGCGACCCTGTCTTCAGTGGGTCGCAGAGGGTCAGGGCCAGACTGGAGGCAGACTGGAGGCATACCGGGGAAATTTCACTTTCCTGGGGCTGCCTTACACATTCTAGCGGCAATCCGCGAGCCGCAGGCTGTCAGGACCGCGGCCGCAACAATCAGGGCCATCAGGCACTCTATGGTCCGGCATGTACTTTAGTATTACCCCCCGACCAGAAAAGAAATAGCTTGATTGCTTTCCGGTCGCTGTCTGCTCCTAGTGGGAGCTGAATAAAGTTTTTTCTCTGATTGCTCCTCCTCTCTTCCTGCTGCAGCCCGCGGACAGCCTTTCCACTCCCTCATCTTTTCTGAGGTAAGTATATATTTTTTTAGTGTACTAATTATGTATATATATATATATATATATATATATATATATATATATATAATCTGCTCTGCTGTCCCTATTGCCCCTGTCCCCCACTAGGACACAGCCCCTGTTACCCCACTAAATCCCCTATTACCCCCACAGCAGCCCCAGTTACCCCACTACAGACCCTATCCACCATCAAAGTTCCTGCCCCCCTGTCCCCTACTCCCCACCACAGCCCCTATGCACCATCTCAGTCCCAGTTACCCACACACAGTCCCAGTTAACCCCACACCACGACCCCTGTCCCCCCACTACAGCCCCTATGCACCATCTCAGCCCCAGTCACCCAGACACCACAACCCCTGTCTATTCATTACAATTGGATGAATCCACGGATGTTGTGAACCATGCCATTTTACTGGTTTATGTGAGGCATGTGTGGGAAGGGACTTCCAGGAGCAGTTTCTCTGCAGTAGAGAGCTTCCCACCACTACTACTGCAGAGGACATTTTCAGTACTTTGGATTCATACTTGGGTTCGGTGTGCCTGATATGGGATATGTGTGTCGGAATCACAACTGATGGTGCAGCCTGCATGACTGGAAAACACTCAGGGGTGGTGAAGCGAATTCTTGAAAAGGCACCAAATGCTGTTTGGAACCATTGTTTTTTGCACAGGGGGCATTAGAAGCCAAGGATATGGTGCCAGTGCTTCACGAAACTTTGAAAGATGCTGTCAAAGTGATGAACTACATTAAACGGAGTGCCAAGCATGCCAGGTGTTTTCAGAAGCTGTCCATAGACCTGGGCAGTGAACATGTAAAGGTGCTGTATCATGCGGAGGTGCGCTGGCTTTCCAGGGGCAAAGTTCTCTCACGTTTATACGAACTGAGAACGGAAATCGCGGCCTTCCTCTTAGAGTGCAACTCGACTCTTGCCGATCTGTTTAACAGTGACATGTGGCTTGCACAAGTTGCTTATCTTGCAGATGTGTTTGAGCAGCTGAACACATTAAATGTGTCTATGCAAGGAAAGGGACACAATATTTTTGCACAGACTGAAAAAATCGAGGCTTTCAAAAAGAAAATGGCATTGTGGACAAGTCATGTTTCCAAAGAGAGATTTGATGTTCCCCAATGCTAGTCATGAGCTTACACACCTGGACTCCACAGGCAGAAATGAACTGAAGAACACTATAGTAGCACATCTCACAAAGCTGCAGAAACATTTTAAAGACTACTTCCCAGAGCAGCACAGGGATGACGGCTGGATACGCGATCCCTTTGAAATTAATTTGGAAAGCGTCATGTTGCCAAGCAACGAAGAGAGTCAGTTTGTAGAGCTTTCATGCGATCAGATGCTAAAAAATGTTTTTACTGAGATAACCATCTTCCAGTTTTGGTGTAATGTTATTACAGAATATTCTTCCATCTCAACCAATGCCATCAAAGTTTTACTTCCATTCAGCACAACTTATATTTGTGAGAGTGGCTTCTCAACTCTGGTTCAGTTAAAGACAAAGCATAGAAACAGAATGGACATTGAACATGACCTCAGAGTTGCTTTGTCTACCATCACCCCAGACATGCCTCAAATCAAAAAGAAGCATTCCCAGTTTTCCCATTAGTTCTACCTCTTATGTTTCAATGACTGTTTGTTTATTTATTTATTGGGTTTTTGCCTCAATAGCGCTGTGATTATTGCACAATTAATTTTCACTAGCGCTGTGATTACTGCATTATTCATTGTGCAAAGTATCCGTTTGTTTGTTTACTGTTTAAAAAGTGCATATATATATATATATATATATATATATATATATATATATATATATATATGTGGAATACTGAATAAGTTGTTTTATGGACTAAAATATAATGTTTCGGTAATTAAATTATTTTTGGGTCCTGAGGATACATGGGTTGAGAACCACTGCTCTAGATGTACGTTGTGTACGTTAATGTGGGGTATGCCTGTACTTCCCACTATTTCTAACATCCAGATATCGACATATAGGGAGCAGGGCTTTACCAAGAGTTCTGTATGTGATATTGTGACTTGTTAACATACTGAGTTCTGGAAGGAATTCTGAAAACAAGGAATTGGATGCCTTTTACTATGCTAAATCATCATCTTGATGCCCTCAAGACAATAATTCTGATATATATTTATGTGCAGTGGTTATGTTCCTTCATAAACAATTTAAGCTCACAAAAAAGGTCAGGATCACAATTGGAGCATCTCCACAATTCGTAAAAATAAGCCAGCTCGACTTGGACTGGCCCACTCGGGAACTAGTCAGGGTCATGTTATGCAATGTGACCCCAAAGTAAAAGCGTGGAGAAAGAGGTATCCGGGAAGGGGTAGGGGAACAACTGCAATTGGGATAAGGGAGTTAAGTAAGGAGTGAGTATGTATGTATGTTAATGTATGTGCGTGTTAGCATGAGTTGTGTATGTGTTAGCATGAGTGTATAGCTGTAAGCATGAAATTGTGTGTGTGTAAATATATGTGCCAGTGCATATGTTTATTTCTCTGGGGGGGCAATGGGCCGATGGGGCCACTTGGCTTTACCTGCCCCCTGGCCCGGAAGGTACCAGCTCTCCCTTGTCTATAACATACAAATATATAGTCTTCTGTTATGTACAGCAAAATATTTTAACAGTATAGGTTTATTTTTAGTAGCAGCAACCCCTTTGCTGCATAAACCGAGACAGATCGCCCTATTGGGAGACTAGGCACTTCCCCTTTGGGATATCAAAGATCTCCCTTGTAACCAGCCGATACATAGCGAACTAACTGCACCAGGAAATGACATCATATGACAAGATCACGTCTAGGACAGGGCCCAAACAAAGATATGTCTGTTGCCTCTGCTTTTCAGCACAGGAAACAATCCAATGTCAAACCAGCAGAAATATCCTATTGGTTGTTATGAAAAGACCACTTTACAGTATTTGCACTAGAATTGCCCTTTATAAATAACCATTAATCAAACAGAAGCATAATGAGTTTTGATATTGCAACGTAGCAATAGTGTCACTGATCTTAACAATTACATATTTGAGGTTAAATTTACATACTTCATAAATATAATTCAGTACTGATGGGTATTCTTGTTTCTTCTGTTACTCTGTGTTTTGTCTATTATGTTTCCGTGGGTTACTGTTGGGTTTTATGTCTCCATACATTTGCCTCTAACTATTTATTTCTTTACATCTCTGTCTGTGTTTCATGTTTAATTATATTGTGTCTACAATGTACAGCCATGTGTTTTATATATAGCTGTTTCTCATTGCTGTAGTTGCATATGTTCTTACATAGACAGTATAATTTTCCTTGCCCTATAAAAACTGCTATTCAACACATCTCAGAAGATATATTTAAAGGCTTCATTTACAAGGAAATCCTGCTTGTCTAACTAAACGATGCATGTCTTCTTTGTTTTATTATGTCGTAATGTGTAACTAAGGACAGGCTTTACCCTTCAACAACTAAGGATCTATAACATAGCGGATTCTTCACTACCTTTCTAGTTTTTGTACTTCTGTTCGATAATACCGGTAATGGTCGGTGTCACACCAACTTGCGTAGTGCATACATGGACTTGCTACTTGGTAGAGATGGTATGGCCAATTTCAGTATGAGAGGGGTTAATTTGATTGTACAGTCATGTGGTGCCAAAAGGTCTTGTGAGATAAATGTGTCCTTTGAAGCTCGGACTCCAACCGGGGCCTTCTACAGGGTGTTAGGTCCTGCAGTGGAGCTGCCGTTTTGTCTAGGTTCAAATGTAGACGACCATATGCCTGTTTCCCCCTCATAATACTGGATTCTTTGATATGCTAAGTGACCACTAGCAGTCAGGAAAACCATCTCATATCCAGGTCATATCCAACACATATCAATAATAACTCATATATTCATTATCATACCTCCTTGTGTGCATACCTAGAACGGGGAAAGCGCAGCCTACAAAAAGAGTACAAACATGACAGCGCAACGTAAACGGTTTGGAAGGAATTGTGAAGTCTATGATGGTCAGTCATATGTAGCAAGTGTGACATATCTATGGACTTCACAATTTACAGGAAATTCATAAATGCATGAATTATGGCTGTGGCGAGCACAGGAGGGACGATAAAATGAAAATAAGTTATTTTGACGGATATGTTTCCACTACTCAAGGGGGAGGTCACTTATGGTACACCTTCCCTCTGCTTATACCACCTCTGGGCCGGCTTGGAAACTCGAGATGAACTGGGAAAGAGTATAAAGTTAGTGAAAGAAGATTGGTCAGTGTGCTTACTAGGGGCCAAGATCTAATTTTGAGTAAGTCGCCATCTTTCCTTGCCGGAGCCCTACGGACAGAAAAACTGTTACTTGACCATTCAGTGAGTAGTTAGGTTTTCTGTAATTTTCTCCTTTTTATTTTATCTGTTGGTGTAAATAATCTGTTTATCATCTTTTTTGTATGCACTGTGATTTTTTTATTCATAATAAATATTCGTTTATTAAGTTCTGCCTTTGTCTGGGAAAGACTCACATTACCTGAAGAGACCGTTTTATTGGTAATTTTAAATCACATAATTATTGTGTTAAAATATATTGTGTGGGTTTTTTTAGTCTGATTCGTTTGGGGTACCAAGGCACCCCATTTCTAAATTGTCTTGGTGGTGGCAGCGTTATTTTGATATTTGTTATATCATTATAGTTAATTGCGGGTGGTATTAAGGGTGGATATTTGTATTTTTATCACTATTTCTGGTCTAGTGCAGACAGATAGTGAATTTTAACCCTTTTACCACCAGAACCAAGTCACGCGCACGCTTGGAGTAGAGTGCGTTCGTGACAGTCGGTGTTAACAGGTTTTTTCAGACTGACATATTACATCCACATATTGGCCGCAGCTTAAATTTGCCATTCATTAGCAGCTGGTTCTACCTTCTTACTTTTCAGAGCTGAAATCCAACAACAGTCCTCATAGTTCATAGAGTGGTTATTTGTAGCTCTGCCCTAAGTGGCACTACACTACAGAAATAAAAGATTAAAAACAACGCAATATTTGGCAACATGGGATCAAAAATACACCACCGATGAAACCCCAGTTTTTTAAATAAAAAGATTTATAAACAACGGCACATATAAAGCTGGATTTCCAGCTTAATTTTATGCATGGATTGTGGTTGCTGTCAATCTAACTATAGCATCTGGTTTGGTGGATATATACTACTTTATTAATACTATCAAAATACAGAAAATATAACATATAGCAAAAGCACTTGCAGCAAAAACATGCGGATTCTTTGGAGTGAGTATCATGCCAGAAAGAACCTGGACTCAGTATGATTTTGAAGCAGTGTATTTATTAGCAGGACAGTTCTCTCTAAGTCTGGCAAACTGATGCTGGTTTGGATAAGAATGCTATATGGTCCGTGAAGCCTTGATCCGTGCATCTCAGCCATAGCTGTGTGGGTTACTGAGTTGAATTGGAGATTCCTCCATTCCTGCCCGTCTCACCAGCAGCCATAATCTGTAGTTCAAATTCTGCACTTGGCAGGTTCCCAAAGCGCAGCCAACGCGCATGAGTCGTACAGGCTGTGATCGGTGAGCTCGTCTCTTCTTCCTCTGCAGAGCTCGAAGATCTATCCGCAGTTCATTCTGAGATGGGGTTATAGTTTGATAGTCTGTAAGGTATCCCTCCTGATGATGATTCTCTTTGGAAGGGGGCTCCCTAGGAAGATCAGAAAAGGCAGTTAATATTTAGATTTATATAAAAAAACCATTTCCATTTCTAGCTGTTAATGTTTATTTTATAATATTTTTAGTTTAAAAAAATAAAACAGTTAAGAAACAAAAATAAATAATCTGAATTTGGCGGAAATTTTTCTATTAGCGGCAGTGATGTCATAGTTACCTCACAGGAAGTCACTAAGAACAGAATGTGACGTTTGTTACCTAATTGTACTACTGATATATTATTTGAGGGTGGCATTCAATAAAATAAGTTGCTTGGGGAGGATTTTTAGATTGACATTGACTATTGTAAAAAAAATGCTTTGGTACTTAAACGATTAAAGCCAAATACAATGCTACTTTTGAAGTATAATTTACTGTTTACTGAGGGGGTCAGTGGACATTTTTGGGGGCAAATAATATCCAGGAAAAGAAATCTTAATCCAAAGATTGTCCCTTGAATATGGGGACATTTGGCTTGCTGCTCTACTCTCTTTGCCAACAGGAGAAAAGCATTTATAGGGATCTGTGCTTGAATTATAATGCAGGCAGACTAAGTGACTAGGCTCCCATTTGTAGAAAATTCTATATTTCTGTGATCTGTTTATACCCATGACACAGGCTGCAGGCTCGCTGTCCAGATGTCATACTGTGCAGTTAGCTGAAGCAGGACACAAGGAATCATGTGCAACACATACAATAGATTTTGTAATATAATGTTATATGTTACATGCATTCACCTATATCACTGTTACATGGTCAATTGTCTGTTGCTTTTCTTGTGGTTGTGCAGCATTGATACATATATGAAGGCGCAGCAGGAGTTATGTACAAAACATGAATCAGACACTCATCCCATTGCGGCATACAAAACCTCTCAATAATACCATTTATTTTTCCTTATAACATTTCCTTGGGCTGTACCTATAACACTCCATATTGCTCCATTAAGGCTGTCTGTTTAGGTGCCCTACATAATCTGCTTTAAGTGCTGTCCATGTTTGATAACCTCACTTTGATAACTGTTTCTATAGTTCCATAAAATGCCCTCCTCTAACCTGGCAGTCAGCCATATGAGCACAAAAGCACTGTGCCCTCATAGAGAGCCACTCAATAATTTGCTGGACTGGCAAGTTCAAGAGGGCAGGATTCTTGAGACTGGTGGTTCTGTAACACCCAAGAGCACACGGTGCCCATGACTGCACAGTGCAACATCCTGCTCTTCCGAGAAGCATGCAAGAATGGGGCAACATCCAACTTGGCATGTGCCACTGGGCAAACTCCAATGTAACACCAAGTTCTGGGAACTGTACATTTGTTTTTGTTATTTTGGTTCTGTTTTTCTGCCTTTTTCTCGTGGGGTAGAAAACTAGCTTTGTTTATGCGTGGAGCATGTATGTGCCGGAACAAACTGTACAAAGTGTGTGAACTAAGACAAGGGAACGGGATACATGTGTCCCTGATGATATTAATCATCACAGATAGGCATATGTCCGTGTAAGAAGCTATAGTAACTGTTCATTAAGGTACTTAAAAAACAAATAAAAAATAAAGAAAATAAAGCACAGAATATAATTTATGTAAATACTAAGTTTACTGGATACATAAAGATTGTGTCATAGACAGAGAGCCTGTGGGTGCCCAAGACAGACTAACAGACAAGTGAAGACGGTCAGCGTGTCCAGGAGAGAAAACCAAGACAGTGTTATATGTTAAAGCACAAACAACTGGTATGTGCTGACGTCTCATGTATAACCAAGCTTTTCAAATAGTATTCTTTTCAAGTATTCAGAGTTTTAACAATATGTTTTACCTGTGTCTCTCTTTAATGATCCCCACAGAAAAATTGGGCCCCAAAACATCTGTTAAATCTACTTAGATGTCTTGAGTCTATCCACCCAGTGCTGTCACCTGCCCTTGGGGCCAACAGGAACACCACAAAAGCTGACTGTTTAAATACACAGTATGAACTGAATGCCTGTACTCACTGCACAGGTGTGATTATTCTCACTGGCAAACCCTGAGTTCTTGTGTGATAACAGATTTATTAATCAACTTACTGACTGATATGTCTAAGGTTGTTGGCTTTGTATTGAAATCAGGCAAAATGCTAAACAAAGGGGCATCAAGAAATAAACAAGGGACCACAATACGGCAGGTAAATGAGAACAATGCACATTACTGTGTGGAAACATGGGGAAATACATGCGCTCATAACATAGTAACATAGTAACATAGTAACATAGTTCATAAGGTTGAAAAAAGACCAAAGTCCATCAAGTTCAACCTATATACATATTGTGTCCCTACTGTGTTGATCCAGAGGAAGGCAAAAAACCCTTATGAAGCAGATGCCAATTGCCCCATACCAGGGGGAAAATTCCTTCCCGACTCCAAATATGGCAATCAGAATAAATCCCTGGATCAACGTTCTGTCCCTATTAATCTAATATCCATAACTTGTAATATTATTGCTTTCAAGAAACACGTCCAGGCTCCTTTTGAACTCTTTTATTGAGTTTACCATCACCACTTCCTCTGGCAGAGAGTTCCATAATCTCACCGCTCTTACTGTAAAGAACCCCCGTCTGTGCTGGTGTAGAAACCTTCTTTCCTCCAGCCGTAGAGGATGTCCCCTTGTTATAGATACAGTCCTGGGTATAAATAGGTCCTGGGAGTGATCTCTGTACTGTCCCCTGATATATTTATACATAGTTATTAAGTCCCCCCTAAGCCGTCTTTTTTCCAAACTAAATAACCCCAATTCTGATAATCTTTCTGGGTACTGTAGTCCTCCCATTCCCCTTATTACTCTGGTTGCCCGTCTTTGAACCCTCTCCAGCTCCACTATATCTTTCTTGTACACTGGTGCCCAGTACTGTACACATGATCATTCTCATTTTAATGCTATAAACTCATGTAGAGGAGGATACACTAACCTTGTATGGTTTAATACCAATAAAACTGTTTTTAATATCATGTAATAAATGGGGATTTTAATATACTGTGATCATAACTAAAACTATGATTTGTAGTTATCAGTTGTCTATGGAAAATAAGGTCTCCCATTGCAAAACTATTAAGTAGATGTTGTATCCAGGGGCAGGAATCCATCATCATCATATTGCTTTTAGCATTAAGTTCTGCTACCCAAGCTGGCATTTGGACATTAGCCCGGTCAGGGACAAATGAGGTGTGGGTATGCCAGTGTGAGTTCAGATGTCGGGTGTTTGGATCCCTCTGGATCCAGGGCCCTTACAGCTATAATGAGCGACTCTACCACTTACTAGCAACACTAGTCAACCCAAAAATGTAATTCGTAAAGACAATGAAACAGAACAGACAACAGGAAAATATAAAAGACAAACGTGCAAGAGAGGAGTGTAGAAAAATGAAATAAAACTGTAGGAGAGAAAAGCGTAAAGATGTAAAGATGAATAGGGCCGGGGGGCGGGACGAGGCGAGCCGAGGAATACTGAGGAGGGGAGGAGGAGGTGTAGAAGGGAGATTGCCTGCAGTTTCACACGTACTCCTGTGTTAACATAGTGATTCGTAATTTGGGATGAATGAGATCACTGGGAAAGTGCACAGTGTCTGCGTGTACTATATATATATAAGTATAAAAATACATATATATATATATATATATATATAAATACATACATATATATATAATATATATATAAATACATATATATAATATATATATATAAATACATACATATATATCATATATATATATATATATACCGTATTGGCTCGGATATAGGCCGCCCCCGTATATAGGCCGCACCCTAAAAGTTTGGTGCTTTTTTAAAGAAAACGTTTTTTTCTTTAAAAAAGCACCAAAAAAACATGCTGCCACTCTGTCCCCCCCCGAGATATGCTGCCACTCCCCCCCCCAAGATATGCTGCCACTGTCCTCCTCCCCCCCGAGATATGCTGCCACTGTCCTCCTCCTCCTCCCCCCCCGAGATATGCTGCCACTGTCCTCCTCCTCCCCCCCGAGATATGCTGCCACTCTGCCCCCCCCCCCCGACTTACCAGAGCAGACTCCCGGGTGTCTTGCGGGGCCGGCGGGGGACACCTACGCAATACATCTTCTAGTTGTATACGCGTATTGCCTAGATGTCCCCCGCAGGCCCCGCAACACCCGGGAGTCTGCTCTGGTAAGTCTTGGGGGCAGAGGTAAAACGCATCGTGCGGACGGTCACCGACTGCGGCGATGCGGGTAAACAACCTCCGCAGCCGGTGACCGTCCGCACGATACGCTTAGACAACCTCCCGTGCCGGCACCCCCCCCTGGTGGAAAGTGCTGGCAGGGGAGGCTGTCTGAGCGTATCGGAGAGTAGGATGCAGGTCCCCTGCACTGCTGCGGGGGATCTGCATCCTAACCCTGCTGCCTGCCCAGCTTTAAAGACTTATGTATGTAACTTTAAAGACTTAAAGTGGGGGAAAAAAGTGCGGCCTATATTCGGGCCAATACGGTATATATAAATACATATATATATATAATATATATAAATACATACATATATTTTTTTAGCATGCTAAAATAAACTTTCATAAGCTTTAAACTTTAAGTCCTAGTGTGCACCTTCTTATCTTGTATATGCTATTTTGAGCTGTGGACGTTAGCACCTGGGCGATTATATTTTTTTTATTTCGGGTGTGCATGAACTCTTGCATTTAGATATATATATTTATATATATGTGTATATGTTTTGTTCTATGGCTGTATTGTTCAACAAAGTTTAATTTCCGTTTAAGAAACATTATTAGTTATTACACTCCTATCACACAAGCCAGGAACACCCCTAAATTCCAAACCCGGAAGAATGTGTTCTTACTAAGCAACTGCCCAGTGAAGGTATCCCCTATTGCAAATAGAAGAGAAATGTTTTTTTAATGTGACACCTGGGACGCATACCAGAGACCCTTTATAGTTTATATATAGAACTGATGTGGGTGTTTGGGACCGCTTACAGGTTACCCTTTACTTAAAGGGATTAGTTTAACTGCTAGTTGTACATATATGAGATCTGTTTTTTTGGTCTTTGAGAAACACTTGTTTACTCCGTGATAACTCCAGTATAATAATTAACCCTTCCCATTCATTAGCTTGCAATTTTCTAAAGAGCTAGATAGGCTGATTTCCCTGGATGTTCAAAAGAACTATTGGACTTTAGTTACTTGTCTTCTTCCTGAATAGCTATTTAGGGAAATCCCTCTGTCCTAATTATTTGCTATAATCTCCAGCAATTAGTGTTTACTTATTTGAGATTAAATAGCAAAAAAGCAAACCTAAAAATAACAACATTTATAACTTCAGGAAATGAAAAATAAAATATTGCAAAATACAAAACAGAAGGTAATAAAAATATTTAGCCCATATTCTGCTATTCAAATCTGTTTATTGGGTTGGTTTAACTACTTGACTGTGCTATATAAATGCTGATATCTATTTTATTACAAAATCATGTTATAAAATTCCCTAGTGGAAAAAGTTACGTAGAGAAAAATGTTATCTAGGGAAGAATTTCATTCTCTGCTCCTTTTATTTTTTTCAACGTTCAGCTATAGACTTGGCACAAAGATCCTACTTTTAACAGTTCAGTAAGGTTATAAACTTATATAATGGTTTACATTGAGAAATGTAAAGTATTAGAAACTCACACATGAGTCATCACTTTTGAAGACCTCCATTATTATTCCTCCCTATAAAAATACCATTGGTGAAAACTGATGTGGCAAAAACAGGCAAAATCAAAGCATAGAAACATAAAAACACAGAATATGATAGCAAGTAAGTACCATTAGGTTTGGGCAGGGGTTCAAAATGATTGGGTATTTTGACAACGTTATACCCCAAAATCATATCCCCCTTGAATTTATTACTTTATTTGATCAAGTAATTGAGCGGTTCCTTTCCCAGAGGTTCCTATCCTATGTGTCCAATTTACTTACATCTGATGAGGCTACTTGCCAAACCCTCACTTGGTTGGTGTAATATAAACTCACACTGTGATTCTGAGACACCTTTTGTGTGTAATATTAACAGTCTGAATGATAGCCTCAATTTATATAGCTTGGAGAAAAGAAGAGAGAGAGCAGATGTGATAGCAACATTTAAATACTTAGAAGGAAGCGAAATGTTAGAAGGAAGTGAAATGTTAGAATAAGACGTCATAATCTAAAACTAGAGGGTCATAGATTTGGCTGTAATGTAAGGAAGTTTTACTTTACTGATAGGGTGGTAAATAAGTTAAACAGCCTCCCAACAGACGTTGTGGATGGTAATAAAGTGAAGAAATTGTACATGGATAAACATAAAGCAATTCTCAATCTAAGATAAGACTGATTAAGGTGTGAGTCTATTTATGTAGTGCCAACAATCACGCACCACTTTTTACAGTACATACATTTAAACGACGTACCCTGGCCTAGGCTGACTAGGTCCAGGCCTAGGACGGCAGGTCCTGGGGGGGGCGTAAGTCTCCTTGGTACAGGGCAGATTGCCCTCTCGAGCAATCAAGTCCCCAGTGTCATGCTGGACATTCAGCTGTTACACTATGGAGGCTTCATTAAAAGATCTCCAGCCAGCAGCCTGCAGTCACAGGAGCAGAGATACTTTGTACACGCGGGAACTTGGATCCACGTGTGTCAGTCAGTATGTATTCATGTATGTATATATGGTTGTGCCTCTTAAGTAGTTGCATATCTGTGTGTTTATAAATTGTGTGTCTAGAAGCATCATCCTAGCAGCATAAGAAAATATTGTCCGTGCTACCATGGCATATAGAAAAAAAGTTTTCTTACAAAGTGAATCTGCAAACTACTTGGTTATGATGCCTGGTACTTAATCTTGATCTGCCCTTGATTGCAGTATACCTCTACTTTTCCTTTATCTCAATCCTTCTTCCAATTTTTAAAGTAATCCCTCACCTGTTCTCACCATCAATATTTGCTGTTGCATTATGAAAATTTGAGGTGACTATGAGGTATATTTCTGTGTTCTGTGATCGCACACACTATGTAAATGTTAAGTACACCTGAAGATTTAATATTGCCTCTATATTGCATCAGATTCTGCAGCATACGGCAGAGAGTGGAGGAGAGGCTACTTTTATGCAGTGGAAAATGAGTTGGTAGGTGGAAATTCTACAGCGAGGAGGGTGAAGATTTTAAGAAGAGAATATAAGTGGGGGATGTGCTGCAGGGAAGCAGAGAAGGGGGGTGTTTGGGAGGGTAATATGAGTGAAGAGTTGAAGAACGTGAGAGAAGGCATGTAGTGAATGAAAAAAGTGTATTTGTGAATGGTTGCGATAATGAGGAAAATGCATACAACTTGACTGGAGACTGGAAAGAAAACCCCACCCCTCCTAACTACTAGCACAGGTTACAAGGTCAAACTGTATAATTTAAACAGAAGTTTGTTAAGACAATTCACTTATTGTGTTCAGATGGACATATATATATATACCATGTATATATATATATATATATATATACACACACGAGAGAGAGAATAGAGATGTAATGTAATACAGATGTGGTAGAGCTCTCTGTGGCACATGAGTAATAGAATATGTTGTTATAGTTAAGCGAATAATCATACGTCTGTGATATAGGTGTACAGGTACATATCTGTGACATGTTATCTGGTGTGTGTGTATGAGCAGTGCCTGGGTGGCATAGTTACCTGGGAGTGGGAAGCAGCAGAAGGTTTGGAGAGGGTAGAGGTTGTAATCCTGGGAGCTGCTGCATGCATAAGAGGCTGATATAACACAAAGACATGACCATCTGTGACCTCATGGCAAAAGTCTGAACTAGCACCGACACCACAGATGAGGGCTCACACTTTGTACAATGATGCAGAAATTTTCTTTATATCAAGGTTAGGATCAACCAATCTAAAAAAGGGGAAAAAGAGGTTTAAATGCATTATAGCAACTTTTTTATATCTTAAGCTATCATTATCCCTTCCTGTGTTGTGTGTAACATTAAACCTTTTTACTATAAGTATTTTGCCTTCAAATTAAATTCTGTGTAATCCATTATTTGTATTGCATCCTTTTACTTTTGGGTGTATGTTCCATCAATGCACTGCTATTTCAAACAACCTTTGTTCCTGCATTATTTCTCCTGCTAACCTCTACATTCAGATCTCCAACTTGATTTGATTATCTGCAGTAAATCACTTTAAAATAATACAATACATTGTTTTCTTGCTCCACCACACTGCATCCACAAATTCTACATTGTTATACTTATGACACTGAGAAAAAAAAATAGATCCAAAGGATTGTGATTGTGAATAAACGTTTTATATTCCGTTATCATTTTGGATCCAAGGGGTTAATTGCAAATATTGCCTCACATTTTTATTTTGTTATAGTGTAACCCCTTTACAGCGTTAAACAGTTGTCCTTACCCTATCTGGGGTTATGGGACCTATAGGATGTGCTAAACACTATGTTTAATGTTCTCTTTTGGCTACGCTGACTGTAGCATATGTGGCTACACAAGAGCTGCCAACATCACAAGGTAGAGCAAAAACATAACTGGAAAGGGGCTTATATGTTCGAAAAATGAATTTATAGTAAATCTCCTTTAAGGATTTCCTTAAAGGATGTTCAATAGCTGCTGGAGAGACCCCCAAAGTGGAATTATATTCTCTTTCTATCCCAAAGAGTGAAGACACCTTATGATATAATTTTGTCTGAAAATACCACTCCTTATTCTTTTATTTTTTCACCCAAACATATGTTTACTTCTCTATGACAGGCAAATTACAAACATGGTTTAGCTCTACAAGTGGGGTGATAAAAAAAAAATTCAATTGAAAACTCAATCAAAATATTTGAAATACGACATCACTGTTATCACTTTTTAACCTACTCAAAAACAAAGTTTTGTGCCAACCATAATTCAATTGGTAATAACAAAGTGTAGTGAAGTTAACAATTGTTTTGAATCTGCTGTAAATAATACATCGAGGAAAGTATCTAACAAAGTCCACCTGCATAAATTAATAATTAAAAAAGACCCCCCTAGTATTGCCACCTAACAGTGTGACTATTAAGCCCACATGATTCTGGGATCATCTTCTCACCTGCTATCAGAAGTCTCCTGTTACTCCTTGTGATCCTAGTTCCAAAGTCTTTTGCAAAATCAAACCCCTCTAGAGAGCTTTAATAAACGAGAGATGTTTCATTGAGTGGACTCTTTCAGCCTCTGGCCAAATTGTGGTTCTGAAGTCAGCAGAAGGCGTTCCTGTGACTTTGTTCACTCTTCAGGCTGTGATTTGAAGAGCAAAGTTTCCACTTGAAGAAACCTCTCTCTCTCTCTCTCTCTCTCTCTCTCTCTCTCTCTTTCTCTCTCTCTCTCTTTCTTTCTCTCGACTCATAGATTTCCAGGCGTCAAGCTGGAGTTTCTAATACTGAACTGGACAGGTAAAATCCCCTGTCACTGAAAATCGGGTGGGGCTTTGTTTAATTAGGTGGGGAACTCTGTAAATGTCATCTTTAAACACTTAAAAAAAAATAGTGGAGGCTGGGTAACAAAATTATATTATTGATTAATTATTATTGAAACAATACTTTGTGTTGTATACAGCTAGTGACATATTGACTTAAGTCAAGTCACAGTGTGGTCAAACTATTTAGGCGGAACCTCAAAAGCCTTCCATTATTAAAAAAAAAACATTACAAAAAACATAATCAATTCTTAAATCTATAAGAAATATGATAAAACCTCATTTAATGGAATATCTTTATAGGCAACATGGCATGTTGTGTTCGCTAATACAAGTTTGCTCCAATTGATTATTAGAAAATTCTTTGCAAATTTACGTGTTTTCCATGAAAACAGCTAAGTGACCCGAAACATTTGAACGACAGTGTATGTATGTATGTATGTATGTATATAAAGCGAAAATTATTTTTAGGAATAAATATATAAAACTTTGTTACCCTTTTGCTGTTTTCTTGCAAACCAGTAAAATCAGTATCAATCGGAAGTGCTACTAACCCACCAGCAGCCCCCCTGACGTCAGAAGGTGCCATCAAGTATCTACCTGTGCTGGAGAACACTGGGAGCTTGTATCAGCACTGTTAAAACAATTGTTTGATGATTGTATTTCAGACGTGACAGGAGCACTTTAATTCCTCAAGGAACCAGGTATCCTGCATTCCAGTAACAAATTAAGTTGTTTCCTGAAACTTGTTATAAAGTAACAACAATGGAATACATAGTTTCATAATTTTTCATACATGTAAACACTGAAAAGAAGTAAAAAAAAATGGAATATTGAAGACTACATCATATACAGTACATCTGATAAAAATAATTGGTAGCTCTAAAATTGGTGTATTAGTAGACTACAATACAGGGTAATACAAGAATATAGCTTACCTCTCCAACAACTCTAAGCCGAAATTGTTAAAAGTAAAATGTGGGATAATTAATTATTAAGAGCAAAGAGTTCTGGTCCTACAGAACTGACAATCATTTGTGAACAAGGTATATGAATGCTATTTATAGACTGCATTCATTGAAATCATAGAAATTTCTCTATAGGCATTCAATTTAAGGGATATCGTATTTCACTTAGATACTTTACAAGGAGTGTTATCACAAAGGAGATTACAAGGATTATTCACTAAAGAAAATTCTGTGTAAAAGGAAATTGTCATATAACATGTGACTGCATCAGTTCATAGGGTTTATATATCCCTAAATAACCTAGCCTAACAGAAAAACAGACATGCTGATATGGGTTAAGCTGATTAGAGCATTATTTTAACATGACATCATAGGGACATGGATGTCTCCTCAGTAAGCATCCCCCACTTTAACTCAATCATACCTGTTCCAAAGCTCTTTCAGCCCTGGTTCGTGTGATGTTCAGTCAATGTGAGGGTGAGCCTAAGGCTACTAGCACCAGGATCGAACCTTCAGTTACTGGCACCTAGGTGTAGAATTTCTTTGGTGCTCCCCAGCTATTAGCCTCCATGCACCCCCACATTAGCACTGCACACTAATACAAATGCTCACTCTAAAATCACATAGTAACAAGCACAAATGCTAAAATACACCCACTCTTACACCACATGACACAAGTCACTCTAGCCCCATATGCCAATACCACCAAATACAAATTTTTCATTGAATTAATTTCAGGGAAACTATTTTCCTTCAACACACACGCACCACTCTAACACCGTACCCAACCACTCACTCTAATATCTTACATACACATGTTCTCAGATTGTATTACCCTTCACAGGTACGTCAGCAGCTCATGTTATGTGACCCTACTGAGCACTTTAGTTACTGGGCCATGCACCCTTTGCACCAGCCTTAGTGCTACCTTGTCAGTGTGGTCATGGCACAGGCCTCTCCGCTAGCGATTCCTCCTTCACAGTTTGTTGTTAACCTGATGCATGGTTTGGGGACGTGGTGTAACACACCTTCACCCCAGATCCTAGCAGCTGTTAAGGGCAGTGACCTATTCTCACCTAAGCTGACTAGCGCCAGCAGCCCATGGGCAGCTTTACTAGGGCCCAATTGGTATTCCTAGTGCACCATAGCATTTAAGCACTAAAAAAAAATGGGCAATTTATACAGACCTCTGTAGCTTCTTCTCTATGCGAAGTAGTACAGAGTGCTCTGCAGGAAGAAGACCTACACCAAAGGAGCACACCCTAGCCAAATTCTTCAAACAGCGCTGGTCCAACTTGGACAGTCCCTCTCACGGTATAATAGCCCAGCCACTTGTACAATGCATCGGCAGCTATAAAGAAAGGCTTCTGGTAAGGGTGTGCGGTATGATACAGTGATGTGTAATATATTAGGTTTTATTGTGAGTCTGTAAGTGTGAGAGTGTGTTAGAATGAGTGCTAGGTAGTGAGTATGCTATTGCGCATGTATGCTATTGTGCATGTTAGTCACAGGATTGGGGGGTGCAAGGTTTAGGCTTTACCTGCTCCGCAGACCAGAAGCTGCCAGCCCTCCTTTGGTCTGAGGTGCTATCATGTGGCAAGTCTAAGGCAGTTACAGACATAATTTGGGGTATTATTATGATGAGCTTAAAATAACTAATTAAACCATTATCCCATTTTGGGTGGCAGTTTGCAAGTTACAATGCCTTCTTCTCCAGATACATATATATATAACATATGTATAATAACTTTTAACATATTAATTGTTTACTAAAGTTCCTTTACTAAAAAACTGTACTTCTCATATAGGCACGTTCATGTGACAGCAGAATTACGTGGGGACACTTGTGAAAATGCTGGTTGCTCTGATCTTAGCTAATCACTCAATTACACCTTCAGTTACACTTGCTATTTTCTGTGAACATCAGTACAATCTCACTAGTGCATTTCAGATTTTTCTAGAAACAATTATCTTGTATAGCTGCCTCTAGTTCGTTTTATAATTATAATCCAAACACTGATATATATATATGTGACTGCAAAACGTACTGCAAACATTTATCACTTATATCCCTTTCAAGGAATTTGGTGGCATCTCACTATGATGACATACATCATTATGTCTAAAATAGAAATCGTTGCCATGCAAATGTATGTGCGCTGTCTACATTGGATATCGTTAGAATGTATGCAATGAAATGAATATAAGAGTCTGACAGGAAATTCATAAATCAACTCTTGTTGGTCCACTTTGGAAAAAACACTTTGAAGTTGGAGTACTAGACATGTATTGTCTTTGTAATTCTATGTTTGATAATGTTTGTACACTATTGCCACCTGCTGATTTTGGATGAACATGTGTATAAAACCATTTATTCACTAACTGCTGAGTTTCAATGGTGCTAATGATTGATTGGATTTAGGGTACTCAGAATTCAGTTTTGCAATTAAGAATAAACTTTATTTAGAGTTAGAAGCCAAAGCACCACTTCTGCATCCAGGTTCCCCTTTCTACTGTCCCTCACTACTTGGGCATCCGCTCTGTTCACCTTCCTCCAACTCAATCATCATTTTTATCTTTTATTATATCCACCCGAGTTTGTAAAAAAAACAACTCAGCTGATGTAGATCCCATGTCTAGGTCTTTGGCAGATGCCTCTTTTGCCCTGTCTTGGATAGGCTATTGGTGGTGCGCTACTCCAGTCCTTGAGAGCTGTAAACTGGCCTGGAATTCTGTTTCTACGCAGAATTGTTTAGCTGGGTTATCTGTCATCGTCGATAGTCTTGAGGAGTCAATGTATAATTGCTTGTTGGGGCCAACTTTAATGTCTAAGGTGTATTGTTTAATCACTATTATTGACACACATTATTCCTGTATATAAGTGGTTAAACTGTCGATGTTTGCTTTCTGCACTGTGTTGCAGCATGCCTTGTATATCTTGTATGCTTATGTCTTTGAATAAACTCAACAAAGACAGCAATGTCTGTAAACTTTCCAGTTTGTTCCTTGAAATTGCTATTCCATGTACTCTGTTGAATTAAACACGTTTGTAACTAAATATAACATTAAAAACATCATTCCTATTAGCCCACACCATTCCCAGAAATAACTATTTAAACAAGTAAAAGTCTGATTGAACATTTGTACTTTTAAATGGATTTTGGACTATTCGTTTTTTTTTGCCATGTGACACAAACTCAGACATTGATATTGTTGCCAGGGATACTAAAAAAGCATCATAAATTAAACTTAAGATGAAAGAATAAAATGATAGATGACAGTTTGATTTCTTAACATACTAGAACATGAACTAATGCTTTGCCCAAGGTATCCTATTTCGGGATGCACAACTCCAGTCCTCGAGGGCTATGAACAGGCCTCAATTTTTAGATATCTTAAACTGAGCACAGAAGCCTACATTTAAAAAAAAACAAACATTCAGTTCATTATAACATTGAATAAATGAATTGTTTTCATACAAAGATAGAAATAATTACTGGTCTGTTTGTAGCACTCGAGAAGTGGAATTGTTCAGCCCTGGACAAAATGATCCTTTAAAGAATCTGGGATGTCAGACATGAGTTACTCTGTTGATAACCACCACCGTTGTAATTAATTTCATATACATAAGTCAAACCCAAAGCACCATTAAGAATATTTATTAAAATTATCTGCAACGCCGATGGGTTCTAAGTAAATAAATTAAAAACAAGGCATGATTTAATGAGTAAGAAGCAACTTCTCAAGCTAGACAAGTATGATCATTAACTGTATTTACTAAAATTATCTGGATTTTTTAAAATTCATATGTAACCACTGAATCATGAACGTGTTTCTAAGGGGTGGCTTAACAATGAGGCCAAAGGGGTATTTCGCTTAGGGTCCTTGACAGCATTGTGCCCCTTCTAACAATTGTTAACCCAGGAACTAGGAACTGAGAGGCGGATTAAGGTTTATCTTAATGAATATACATCCTTCAGTTTTTGATATATAGTCAGTGACATAAAAAGCACACGTTTCATGATAGATTCTTTCACCATATTACCAATAAATATATTAAACTAACAAAACCATGTCATGCAATAAAGTTTGCATCCCTAATGTGGTCAAAGTATGTGTTGCAAAACCAGTTACGTAACATGTACTTGTACGATTGACAGGTATTAGGTAGATGATCAAATTACAGATTGTTAGAATTTACTAAATATGTAAAAGACAAAATGGTATATCATATGTCATGCAAGTCTGAGCTTTGTATAAAAACAAACATTTAAGTAGGAAATAATGAGTACTCAGATTACTCAGTCTCCATTTGTATGGCAATTTACATACATCCTAGTGATTTTCATCTATAATCTTTCTTATTGTGTTATTGCAAAAGCTTAAAGGGGAAGTCCCACGGCACTGATACTTTATGGCAATGCTAATGAAGTCCATTTATTCATAGGTTTTTATTGGTCAGAATATCTAGCTGGGTGATTAACCCATTCATGCTCTTTAGGATGTATTGGTACATGATCCTTAAAAGCTCCAATTGCCTTTCTAGGTGAGCTACTGGAACCACAAATCTAAAAGGAACACTCTGGGCTGCCTGGAACAGGAACAAAAAACAACGATTTAATCTTCCACTAGAGCTGAGCACATACATATCACATGTATGTGGTATGTCAGCGTTCACACAATAGGCTCTCAATTCATTAGAATTCAGAGTGGTTTCAACTTTTTTAACAGTTGAATCAGGAAGGTGCACGTCATGCTTTGGAATGTAAAACTACCCCTAAAATATAAAAAATAAGGGGGATTCTGCCGACTTCCCCTATATAAACCCTCCAGACAGCTCACGCTGTGCTTACTAGTTGAGCTGTATACCTTGCTACATCCTCTTCTCGTTCAAAAGTCATTTAGTCTTCCTGCTTCTGACCCCTGGCTCTCCTTTACGGACTACTCTGCTTCTGTTACCTACTTTGACTCCTGGATTGTGACCCCAATACTGCTTGATTGCTGCCTGCTTCGACCCCTGGATTGTGACCCCAATATTCAATATTGCTTCCTGACTCGACCCCTGGATTGTGACTCCTAATTTGATAAGTGCTGCCTGCCTCGACCATTGGCTTGGGACCCCGATGCTGATTATTTGCCGTCTGCCTCTGCCCCCGGACCACAACCCAACTTCTCTTTTGGATTTTCCCTTTGGCTTGGACATTTGTGGACTCTGTTCAGTCTTCCTGCGCTACCCTCCGCACCTTGGCCTGACAATATTTCCTGAAAACATACCACCTAAAAATCTTAAAGACACCACACTTTCTAGGTGGACAAATGTAGCCACAAATTTAATGGGGGACACAGGATTTTTTGTCTCTTTTCTCTACATTTTCACATTTTCACTTTTCCTTGCATATATGGCATGGTTTTTGCCATAGTTCTTTCCCAGGGCCTACTAGATATGTTTTAGTTTTAGTGAGTGATATTTTTTTGGTGTCTTAAAACAAACAATAAAATTATTGATGTAACAATTTAGTAATTATATATATTGGGTTAGATTGATGTTGAGGGATAGAGTAAAGGTAGTGTTGAGGTACTATTAGTGGATAGTGATTTTTTTCTTCACTCTGTTTGGTACAGTTAGATATTAGGGCTATGTTACAGTTTGTATATAGTGGTAGGGTTGATTAGAGTAAGTCACTGGCTATTGATAAGTGAGATCAATCATTTATCAGTGACCTAAAAGGACACTAATCAGTGAACAGAGAGCAATTTGCTAGTTTCAAAAATGTACAAATCTAAAATGAATATTGTAAAAAAAAAAAAAAATCCGTTAACACTATCAAATCACTTCTAAGTGGCCACTGACGTTGATTGTTGAAATTGATCAATAATCTGTGAATTAATCAGTCATCAGATAATAAAAATGAAAAATATAAAGTAATAATGTAAAAAGTAGTAACAGATTTAGAATCATGTAATATCTGTTTGCCACCACTGGGTGTCAGTGCTCCCATACAATACTTGCATTATTTGGTGCTATTATTATTTAAATTCTGTCTTTCTCAGAAATGTTTTGCCTAAACAATGCATATTCACAGTTTGTTTGTAATTTTAAATGTTGTACTAGTGCATACATGGCTAGACAAAGCTAGGTCTAGGGACAGGTTGGAAACTGTAATATTGTGACTAACCTCAAAAATTGAAACAAAGACAATGCATAGTGTCCATTCATGTCTGGCATTCACCAAAATAGGCAGGAAAGAGCCTATAGAAGGAACAAGACAAAGGGTGGTATCTTCTGTGCAAGTCCATTGATCGCCATACATGAGATCTTATAACTAGAGGAGGTGAGGCCAGTCATGGTAGAACATACAACACAGGCTGGAGCTAAGCCAGACCCTTGGGTTAAGCCAGTTGTGCAGTCAATGAAGATTCAGTGGGACAATGTTCAGGAGTATAAAGTCAGAAGCAGCTGCCCATGCATTCCAAGGGGAACAAGAGTAGTCTAATCATCCACTAACTGTATTTGCTACATAGTGAAAGAAAGATGAGATTGTTTTATATAGACATGGTTTGGTGCCAACATGGTGATGGCTGTGTGTGCCCATGTATTACATTAGGCAATAATTGAACTATGCCATAAAATACATGTGAGCAAGGCTGCTTCATCCAAATGTGAATATGGCATTTGTCATTCACCCAAATAAAACATTTAACTTATTTTTAAATATACACACCTGATAGCTGCTCAAAATGATAGTTTTATAGATGTAATTTAAACATTTTTAATCTTTATGAATGGAAACTTTGTCAATAAGTCACAAGATCAATTAAAGTAGAACTGTACTAATATTAGCTGCACGAGACCATTTTAAGGAAGTGAATGTGAATACAGACAATAAGAATGACATTAGTTGTATCCTCTAATAGTTTCTATATTGAAATTGAAACTTTGTGAGTCATGCAATATTTAGGCTACAACCTATATTATTTATATAGCTTTATTATGACGGCAACTGAAAGATTTGCATAAAAACAAAGCGAGTTAATTCCAAAGGCCCCTGATCAAGAATAAAAAAAGGATGCTATTATCATTACATTTTTTTTAAATGTTGCCACAATGGAATTCTTGATAATTGGACCCAAGTTTGATAAAACATTAACAATGTGTATAGTAGCAAAGACATTAATTAGCAATGCAGGTTTAAATAACTTAAAAATATATAAAATAATTGATTTGTTGGTTTTTTTGCAGTGTTTATAACCCAACATGGAAACGTGTCTTCAAATATTAACATTAACAGGGATTTCACCATTTGGTGGATTTATGTATATGTTACAGTAATAGGTTTTATTCTGACCATACAGGTTGGAATGTAAAGTTGTCAAAGACCGTATACTCTACAGGGATAGCTGGCCCAGATAGCTTGCCTATTTTGATCAAACTTAGAGATCTGATATTATTATATTCAATGGGTATTCACTTAAACTGTGACTCGTAGCAGGAACCAAACCTAAGCATCTTGGATTCACATTCAAAGCTTCAGTTTTAGTGTACACTGTTAGAAATTTAGAAGCACAGAACCATTTGGCCTGGTTAACAGAATCTGATATCATTTTGCTCCGCTTCATTTTCATTTGTTTTGTTTAGAATCCCTCCTCATTTTCGGACATTCGTAGGAATTAACAAAATTGGCAAATTTCATTAAAATTAAAATTCATACGAATCTGAGTGCACAAGTCCAGCTTAGAGAGCTTGTGGTTTAATTGACTATACCCCATGCTGTGTACAGTAAAGAATGAGGCACAGTAGATAGTAGGTAGTAGATGTACGTGATACTATTTGGTTAGATAGATGAAGGCTTTCAAATTCATTGTTTATGATCACATAGCATCTATGTTTCATAAACCATTATGAAGAATACAATTACTACACTAAGTTAATTCAAGAAAATAAATTTACAGTTTTCATTACAGAATCATTTTCTCAACAGAATATGTGGTGATCTCTGAATTTAGAGTGACCTAAACTCTAAGTGACTTAGAAATATTTAACATCATTGTTCCTAGTTTAGCTCAGTCTGTAAGAGTCAACCTCTCATCTGTCATATTTATAGGCCATGAGAACTGCAGATACTTTTGGAAGACTTAAAAAGACTGGGATTTCATACAGCCAATCAATTTTGATAAAAGAAACCGTTTTAAAAATTGCATTTTTTTTCTGTTCTGGTTTGGATGTTGATGTGCTGCTTCCATTACCATATTCTTTCAAAAACTGGCATGATCCATAAATAAGCTAAAATGTCAGGGTTATGCAATCTTTCATTCACACACAAATGCACACTCTTCATACTCATGAGCAAGCTACTGTCCAGTGGTGTACCTGGGGTAGGTCTGTCTGTTTCGAGTGACATTCATCAGGGGTGTGCCATCAGGGCCGGACCCTGGTATGCACCCCTCCAGACAAGGACTCTACTGCTTGCAGCTGGAGGAGCAGGGCCAACTATTCTCTACCACAGTTAATGCCTGGCTCAGTATAGTGAAAGGAGTCATGCTATATTGCCTTCACTGCCTGTCTCAGTATATAGTGATATGAGTTATAGTGCAACACCCTCTATATCTGGCTCAGTATATAGGGATGAGAGTTATCCTGTACCACCATCGATGTCTGGCTCGGTATATGGTAATAAATATTTGAACTATTTTGATATTTAAACAGCTGATGGTTTACTTCAAATGTTGCCTTAATTTGCATATAGATACCTCTGTGTTTAAATGTTTGCACATTTAAACATTAAGGCCTTTTGGCCTGGCAATGGATTAAGATATTTGTACACAGCTGCCGGTCTATTTGGTATACTGACTTTATTAAGCAGATAGATACAATTCAACATTTTTATACTTGAATATCTGTATTTCTAAACATTATTTTTAAATATATAAATGTAAAGACCATTTTGGCCTTGGTACACGTTAAAATTAAGTGATTATTTTATATTTTGCCATATTATTATGATATAGCTGATATACGGTAGTTTTGAACGTAACCTCTGAGACCTTAATATAAAGAAAAGCTATTCTTTTCTTAGTATCTTTAAATAATCATACTGTTGTTTTACTATTCTTTATTCTGAAGGGCTCCCTTACATATTATATACCATAAGGTTTTCAACACATATGCTAAGGAAAACAAGCTATAATGCAAAGTGTGTTATAAATTTTTGACTTGTACCTTTTTGCCTAATTATTTTAATAAGATTATAGAAGTGTACATTTAAAATGTATTAAATTAAACTGTGTGTATGATCATGTATGTGTAAATGTTGTGTGCGAGCATGGATGTGTGTGAATGCATATATGTGTACGTATGTGTGAGCATGCATGTGTATGTGAGCAAGGAAGTGTATGTGTGAGCATGGATGTGTAAGGATGTGTGAGCATATATGTGTAAATATTTGTGTTGAGCATGTATGTTTAAATGTTTGTATGTGAGCATGGATGTGTGTGTGAGCATGTATGTTTAAATATGTGTGTGTGAGCATGGATGTTTAAATATTTGTGTGTGTAAATGCATCCCAAAGGTGTTCAATGGAGTTGAGGTCAGGGGTCTTGGCTGAAGGGAACATACTAAGGCATTTTGTTATGCCTCTGTAGAAACAGTTTGGGGAAGACCCTTTTCGATTCCAGCATGACTGTGCCCCAGTGGATAAACGGTCCATAAAGACATGGTTGGAAGAGTTTGGTGTGAAAGAACTTGACTGGCCTTCACAGAGTCCCGTCCTCAATCCTATCTAACACCTTTGGGGTGAACTGGAACAGAGATTGCAGGGCAGGCCTTCTCGTCTTACATCAGCATTTGCCCTCACAAATGCTCTACTGGATGAAAGGACAAGAATTCCCACAGACACACTCTAAAATCTTGTGGAAAGCCTTCCCAGAAGAGTGGAAGCTGATAGAGCTGCAAAGTGGGGACCGACTTCGTATTAATGTCTATGTATTTAGAATGCATAAAAGGCCCTGACGGTGTAATGGTCAGGTGCCCCATTACTTTTGTCTATAGAGTGTATATGACCAAAAGTACGGGCACGTAGGCACTATGCATTCAAGTAGGTAACATTCTCCTGGCATCGACTAAACCCAGATTCCAGTGAAGTGTAATTCATCACCGCAGAGAACGTTTCCATTACTTCAGAGTCCTGTGGCCATGTGCTTTACACCACTCCAGCAGTCACTTGGCATTTCATGTAGCGCAGCTTTTCCGCAGCCTGAGAATGTGCTTTTAAGTAAAAGCAAAGGCAAATATAGTGCACTTAAGTTAAAATACATGAGTAAGGAGGTGATAAACAAGAACCCACATTTTCTACACATGCTGTAGTCATGATCAGGCATCGTATGTTATGACCCTAACTTCCTATATAGACATAGGGACATATGACACAAGCAGGTGTATCAAACATATGTGACAGTGAGCCAGCTCCACCCAATTACATTGCCAGTGTTGACACTGTTACACTTGGCAAAAGACAACGCCCACGTGTGGCTGGACCCCACCCACCGTCTAATTAGGCAAAGAATCAATTCCTAATTGTTTGGAAGCCACACCCCGTGACAGCACATCTCATTCAACGCCCAACACATCGCGCAATCCTTTGCTGATCTCACGCATGTGTCCTCCTCCTAACCCTGTCCTGCTTGCTGACGTCACCAGAAGCGAGTCCCACCTTCCGCCCTGCCCAGATTCAGGCATGCGCAGTATTGGGCCCGGCTGGCAGGAAAGATGGCGGTGACGGGAGGAGTCCGGGGCTGAGGGAGAGCAACCCGTGAAACGGGACCATGGCGAGGCTGGCAGATTACTTCCTGCTGGTGGGGTATGACCTGGCCAAGAGAGGTGAGAAGGGGCGGGTCTGCCAATTAGAAGAGGGGTCCAATGGCAGCTGGAGGGTAATGAAATATCTGGCAGCAGGAGGTGGGGGATACCCTGGGGCTGGGGGGAGGAGAGAGACTCATGGGGAGAGACGTGGGTACCGATGATAGTTACATGGATGGCATGGATGGCAGGGTCTGATGTTGTCCTGTTGAATAGTTTTTTTAGTGGTGATGGATTTGGCACTTTTGACCCAGTCAAGCCACTGAGTCCTCCCCACTGGAGACAACCCCCCTGCTGTTACTTACTGTGATGGGAGTTGCTCATAAGCATATACAGTGCCTGGCACTGCTTTCTATACAGAGATGTGCATTATGCGTCGATAGGTCTGTTTCTTATAGTGCATGACGAGATAAACATTGTGTAATGTTAACCACTGTTCGTATACAGTTGTTTTTCTTAATAAGGTGGTTAAGGATTATTGGACTGCTGTATGACGTTATATGTGTTAATTGGTCTCACATTTGTGTATGAAATGTAGGCGTCTATATTTTGGGCGTACAACCAGACTGTAAAGAGAGGGTGGTAAATAAATGGGATAGTCTTCCATCAGAGGTGGTAGATGGTAATACAATGAAGGAATGTAAACAAGTCTGGGATAGACATAAAGATATCTTTTATCTAAGACAAGAGCAAAGCATGATTAGTCGTTACACCAGGAAAGAATCAGCAGACTGGATGGGCCTAATGGTTCTTATCTGCTGTCAAATTCTGTGTTTCTATTTATGTTCTTAATGCTTCTGCTGCCTCAAATTTCTTACCCTGTCCGCATAAAACACCCAACCTTTTCCCAGGATCCCTGTCTTCTGTTTATTATATAAATGAAACCAATGGAAATCACTGCTGTCTTTCCCTTTCCATTGTGAAGACGTCCTTTGGTGTTAAGAAGTAGAACTGGGCAAGCCTATGTTTGTGTCCCTATCTTCTGTTCCTCAAGTGCACCACTTTCCTCTGTCCATTTCTCAACCTCTTCCACTCTCTACACTCTGCCTCTTGACAGTATTCTAGTGGGAATTGGTAATGCGTACATGTGTGTCCAGATTGCAAGGGTACATTCTGTGGGCCCCTGGGACATAACTTGGGCCTTGGCCAGCTGTCTCTTCTATTCTGTGTTGAAGATGCCACAGGTGCCCTTGGTCTTCTGCTTTTATACTCGTGTAGCAACTTCTTTTCCACCGACCCTTCACTTCTCTATCCTGATGTCAGGGGTTTCCTTAGAAGAGTTGGCATTGACATTCAAGACTGCCTTAGATGCCACCACAAAATCCTCTGAATGAACACAAATACTTACGCTTCTTGCAGACCTTTTTTTTTTTTTTTTTTTAGAAATAAATTCTATTATTGTTGACTTTACCATATTCATTGCAGTCCAGAGCTGCATCCCCATCCATAGGTTATTCCCCTAAGAAGTCTTTACTGCAATTTCTGCTCCTTTTTTCCTTAGGTCTATAAGATGAGCCTATTCCTCATACTGTACCCAATATCTGTATCTTGTTTGTGTCTCCTTAATACCATTTTCTCTGATGGCGTATCTGCGTGAATTTTGTGTATGTCTTGTTACTTTCCCACTCCTGGGTTACATCTCCTTGTCAAGGGCCTGGAAAACTATGTACATTTAGATGTTTTGTTGCCGGTTCCTTTTTAAAATGTGCGTTTTTTGAGGGGTTTTTTTTTTTTTGTTCTCTCTCTCTCTACCCACGTACGCTATGCAGATTTCTCCCCAGGCACATCTTGCTGTTTCACTTGGCTTTGGAGTGGTGAGACAAATATTGGGGAGAGCTGTAGTGTATGTATGTTTTTTGGGGTTTTTTTATTCCTTGGTAGGGACCTTACAGTCTCATGTCATATCTAATGTATGCGTTTAAATAGCACTTAGTAATATTAATGAAATTTACAGTGACACAGGCATACACGGAATCCTGTTATGCAACCAGATCATTGAGCTACCTAAATGAATATCCTCCCCGTAACACTAACAGGGATATTTTGCCATCTGTGTCATCTCCATGGACCTGAGTATTATCTACCCAACATCATCCAGTATCATCTATTTCTGGTCCCTTGCTATGCTTGCATCTTGAATACACTTCCTCGTGATATTCAAGCTGGTAGTAATGAATGTGTTATTAAGCTGTCCCCATAAATTATACCCTTAAAATACTAACATACATTATCGTTAATTAGAATATAAAGAGAATTATGAACGCACATCAGATAATTCTGAGTTAATTATAAGTTATCATGTATTTTATCTTCTTCTGAAAGAACATGGTGCAGTTTAGTGAAGGACTGGAAATTTAGATCTATTAGGACCAGTGTAAACACAAAACAGCTGTACTCGTCACAGTAGCTAAGGCTCTTAACACCCGCTGACATAACTGGGATTTACTTTGATGATCCTTTGTATCGTCTTTATAATTTGCCCATACAAACTATAATCGTAATTGTACATTAATATAGTTACTAATAATGTACATGCACACACTGACACCTCTGACTTTACAGCACTCTGCATCTGGTTGTTTTTGAAATAGCCTATTTGCCAAATATCTTAACCCCTACAGTAAACAAACTAGGATGCTCCAGCAGTTGTATACTTAGGGGGTGGGAGCTGACCGAGACCACCGTGCTCCTGGCATTTCTTAGCTTGTACCTTTATGGCCACCATCCTCTCTGGTAAGTACTGGGAAATATCTTCATATCCAGACACTGTCTGGGAGGGATGTGCGGCTGTGGGCACAACAGACTAGAGATGCATTGCTTCCTAGGCACACATCTCCATGGTATAAGTTGGCCTGTTGTTGAGCTCAGAGGTCTACCTTTTAACAAGCCCTTTGAGCAGCGGTGCAATGGGTAGTCTGATCATCTGTGAGTCTGGATAGAGGCTGCTGGCCTTGGCCAGTAAACACAAATGGCCTCCGGTATTGACAGATGGGAAAAAATAATAGGGGGAGGTTTGCGTTGCATCATCTACTTTTCTTTACTAAATTGTGTATACTTGCCCAATAGACCATCGTGTACATGTAAAAGTATATACATAGAGGGAATGGACCGTTATTTTCTTCTTGGCTGTGTTGCATGGTAAAGTTAAAGATGCATATGGGGCTCAGAGTACACTTGGTAGAATAGGGAGTTTTTGAAGGGGTAAGCAATACAGTACAGGGTTTGGGTAGGTAAGCTGGCTAGTGAGATGTGCTCTGCTGCCCGTGTGAGTGGTTTGGGCAAGGCAGGCACAGTGCAAGCAGACAAAAAATGTGTCCAATTGCAAGTATGGCTTCATACTCGAATTGTGCTGTACTGTATAGCAAAACTTATTTACTCCTGTGCCTGGAATTTTATTCCTCAAAATGGTCCAAATAAAGTGTGATAAAGACTTGACGCAATTATACAACAGGCTGAGAGGAGGTTAACACTGTACACATTTCTAATAGAACTACACAGTGGCAAGAACATTTGTTTTCATTAAAGCTCACACAGACAAGCATTGTATTGAAGATTGTTAATAAACAAGACAATAATAACGTGTCTATGAATGCTGTATCCAACGCTAGCAAGCTTCTCCAGTGTGAAGAGCTGACTCCTTGAGTAAGGCCTAGTTCAGTTTAAGATACTGAAGAAAGTGAAGGAGATGAAATGGCAGTGTCTCTCAAACTCTCCAGCCAACTTTCACTTTAGTGAATAAACCCATTTTTGTTATGGCACGGTACACAGAATTAAATGTGTGACATGCCTAAAGTAGAACCTTAGTGTAACGAATGAATGTGGAAGCTTGGGCAAAAAACGTGCGTATCTGAAACCAAAAGTCTGTTAAAGGAAGTTATTAGCTATATCGTGGTGCAGGGATGACATTAGACTCGTGGGTGCTGGATCTTTTAATGTGTTGCTGCTGTAGCACCAGATACATTTGTATACATTCTGGCAGACTGTGTGGGAATGTGCCCTGTAAGTGTTGCTCGTTTCCACCCCTATTGTACAGAGCTGTTTTCATGTCTGCTGTATAAGTAAATGCAGATACTCTGACTGTGTGCAGAGGGCTGTGCTAATGTCTCTTATAGGAACAGCGAGGTTCCTATTGTAAATATGTGGGCCTAGCTAGGGTTCTGCCAAAACCTGTGTATCAATCACATGTTAGACTGAGATCGGCTCCAGGAAGTTTAGAAATATCATCTAGTTTCGTGTGTGTGTGTGTGTGTGTATATGTATATATGTATATATATATATATATATATATATATATGTGTGTGTGTGTGTCTTAAAACTGCATTAGTTGTAGAACCTATGGAAGCGCACTATACACTAGATATGTAGCTACTATTTTTTCTATAAACGTAATTACCTGTTATACCTTTTGATCGAATGCCTTGGACTATGACATGGCAAGGATAACGTCCCCTGGGTCTGAAAGTGTAATGTGTGTGTATGTATGTATGTATGTATGTATATATATATATATATATATTAGACTCATAGGCTGCAAGCAGATACTGTAGCTCTGTTACAGTGGAGAATACATAATTAACAATAAACAGTAAAAATAACAAGACATACTGGTACATAAATAACATGCACACCTTTTTGTTTCAGATAATGACACTGTCAGCCTTTCCTGCTTCCCTCTACCGTACTGTCCAGGCAATCTCTGTTTCTAAAAATGTAATCGCTGCTGTTTAAAATAGTCTCACACCAGTTGTATGGAGCAATGCCTGACCTCCCTTCATACACACTGACCCCAAGGTCTGACTGATGCTTCATCTGACGTCAGAGGGTAGCTATATGCTTCCAGAACCACTTCTTATGTTTTGGCAGAAGAGCCACTTATTTCCTTTTTGCTGCACAAAACATTTGCTTTTGCACCTAAAAATATGAATGCAAATTACTCCAGTATTTATAGAAGTTACACTTCGGAGTAGGACATTACATATGTGTATCATTTTATACGTTCATCCTTTCGGAGTGGTGATTCCTGCTGACCGAATGCAAGCACTTGAATGCCGCTGATTTTGTGCTGTTTAGTATGCAAATAGTTCAGCAAGCAATATCAATTTATATCAGAATTCTAGTGTTCTTTAATGGTACAGACCTTTCTATATGAGTATTTAAGCTAATTGAATCCCCATAATACTCAATCGGGTATGGGGAATTATGTATAGAGAGAAGTTATGGTGCAAAATGCTAAAAAGTTGTGTAGGTACCATAGCAACCAGTAGTATTTTTCCTTCTCATTGCTCACGTTTATGTCTTTTGTGTATATCCCACTCAATGGCTGTCTTTTCTGGCTTATCCGCTTGTGCTGTTTTTAAAGAAATAAGTGGTCACTGTTTGGGTAACTTGAAGGGTGTTATTAGAGGGGCGGCCGTGCCAGAGTCATATGTTCTTATTGCTTACAGAAAACTTGCAATTCTAGTATTAACATACAAAGGAAAAAAATGTTAGCAGTTAATGTCTCTTAAAGGAGACGTTTCTATTTTGTACCTATATTCTGGCACATAATACAGGGCCCTTCTTGTGTGCACAAGCATCAGTATAGATCTTGAAGCGTGGCACCAGCAATGTGTAAACTTCATCATGGTATTTATACATTCCTGCACACAGACCTGCGAATCTGTGAAAGTGAAAGAAGACACCATATTGTTTATATATTAGAAGGTTTAATATACACAAATGTCTGTTAAACCTAAATATTTAATGCTAGAAACATTGTCTATACCCACTGTAATTAACCCTATATGCATCCAAGTCTTTGGGAAGGATTTCATCCCAAAAATGACATTTTGGACTTTTTTTTTTTTTGTTTATTTTCAACACCAATTCCCCTCTTTATTATTAAATGCACCCATATGAATTATATACTGGTTTTTTTCTGATACCTTATTTGTTTATTTGACCTATCATTTATCATGAACAAATATGATGGGAAATGGGAATAAATAAAAAATAAAGTTTAATAATTGCACCACCTAGAGTAGCTAAAGTACCCCCCCCCCTCTAAACAAAGTAAGAAAGGCAATTGCAGAAATAGGATTTGTATCTGATCAAAACAGATCATTGAATGCTAAGGGAAATATAATGTATGTGGTGAGTTGTTTTTTTTTTTTTTTTATATATACCTATTTTTAAATGTTTTTCCCCTACCTAAAACTACAGCCCCCCTGTCCCCGTCCCTGTAAAATAATATATATATATATATATATATATATATATATATATATATATATATATATATATATATATATATATATTCTGGCATTTAAAGCAGGAAGAGAGGAAAGCTGGACGCTGTGATTGGTGAATCGCAATAAATATAGTGCAGGTGAACACTGGTCCTCTAATCACAGTAGTCGCATGACCAGGGGCAGCACTATTGGTGATAGAGCATCAGTCCCGTGCACCAGGAACCAGCTGCACGCAGCAGTCTGAAGAGGTTAACTAAAAACATGGTTAGGCTTATTCTCTAAAATGTGTACTGTGTGATGAGCTTTCTGACACTTGACAGCTAGCCCTCTCACATCCGTGTTTCTGTATGTGGCTAGGAGTTATAATTCCCTTAACACCAATTTGGTCCTTAAACAGCCACTTGTATTTAGGCAGCCCTGGAAAGGATGATGAAACCCAGGCCTACTTTTATTTTGTCTAGATATGGTTATTACCCTTGTCATGATTTTCTTGATGTATTTCCTATAACTACTTCTCATTATTTTATATGTTTTTCTTTAATCTGGTTGTCGCTGTGCCCTTTTGCTTGGATGTTGGCTTTCCTATGCTGACGGTGACAGAGAGGTTTAAATATACCCTGCCTTAAGCAGACGCTGTTTGCTGTCTGCAAGCAACGTGCAGACTGAGTAGAACACTTGTCACATGGTAGTGTCTTGTGACAACAACCATAATGACCCTGTCACTAGTTGGGTTAGGGTTAACCTGCGAAGTGCCGGAACAGTCTTTGCTGGTCTGGGCATTTGAATGACACTTGACTCTCTTCCGACCTGTGCATGCACATCCTGCATTATATGCACCCCTTGTTTAGGATATCTTTTGACTGCGACAGCACGGTATTGATAAATAAATTTGAATATCTGCCTTTTCTTCAGTCTCGCGTGTCTGTCGTGCTTATCTCATTTACCTTTACACTTCCTTCCTATAAAAATAGGTTTATTTCCAACCACAACCAACCATGCCAACACATGATGCATCTGCAAAAGGCACCACGCATCATGCAAAATCCCACTATATTTCCTGGAATATTCCATTAGTTGTTCTCGAATCGGTTGTTATCAGCCCAAATACCCATGGCTGAAACATGGAATTATGTTGTTTGTTTTGTAATGTTTCCATTTTTTTTTTTTTACATTTTGCTAAACAGTATCTTTCCAACATTCTCCTCTGGGCATGATGGATGAACTAAACATTTAAAATAAAGGTGTAAAGAATATATTGTGCTGGTAAAATGTGTAGCAAAAGATTAACCCAGCGTTACTCAAATCCAGTCCATGAGGTTGCAGACAGGCCACCAGTGATTGAAAATCCCAACTACAGCATAGACATCTCAAATTTTTTTTTTTTTAAATTATAAAATATTGAGTCAGATTTTGAAGAAAGTGTACACATGGGACAACCAATAAGATCTTTTGACCCGCAACATATCTGGAAAACCATATTTTACAGCGAATACACCCTGTATACATAATAATGAGCGAATACACCCAGCGAATACACCCTGTATGCCTTACAAAAAGATATATGGTATGTCCTACTAATACTGATATGTATCCACACTTAATGTAACCCCACTTTTAATAAAAAAAACTGGTCTGTTTGCTGCTCTTGAGAACTGGAGTTAAGCACCCCTGGATAAACCAAAATATGCACCTTAGTTGTCATGTGAAGAGGTGGTGTGTATGGTTGTGATTTCACCATGTTAGTGTACACTTACAGTATTCACAAATATCTTTATCTAAAATGATTTGATTTATATAAAGCCATCAGATTCCAAAGTTTTGTACTAAGTAGGTGATATGTTGTGGGAACAGATTATGACCCTTCGAACGGATTCGTGGAAAGCCTTCCCAGAAGAGTGGGGGTAATTGTAGCTGCAGAGGCAGGCCCAGCTCCATAGTAATTCCTTTGGTTTTAAAATACAAGGTGATTATAGGTGTGATGGTGAGGTGTCCACGTATTGGCCATATGGCTCTATAATTTCAACTCAGTCTATTAGACTCCCTAATTCCTTATACTGCCTTGAGGTATGCAATAGGATGACTCCGTCTTAATCACCTAGTCAGGCACTATGACTAATGAAAATCTATGGAGGAATGGACCTCATTAGCATTAGCCATAAAGAACCAGCTCAGTGTGGTGTTTGAGCATGGAAAGTCATCCAAAACATCATGCCTGACATGCAAATTCCAATACACAAATAAAACGTGTATTGGAACACAATGAGATAAAACCAGGTTTGTGTCAATGTTAATATTTGTTACAGCACTGTATTTAATGTTCAAGGAGAAAATGTGTTTCTCTCATGGGATCAATCCTTTAAAGTGCTGTTAAATTTAGTGTTTAAATTTTAGTGTATTGAACTCATAGCCTCGTATAAATGATTATTATTGAGTCCACTATTAATAAGTAGACATTTTATTAGAATTTAATGAATTATTTGGATACGAATCACCGATTTTGACGTGCAATAAGAAAGAAATCGGGGATGAGCTGACCCTGAGACTCTTGAAATATTTACCCAAATGTCAGGGCATGAGTAGAGAGATGGGAATTACTGACCCTTTAAGAAGATACACGCGCAGTATTGTTTACAGTTGGGTAAAACCTCAGAGCGGTTTACTTGGGATTAACACAGTGATGGGATTGTCACAGCTCCATGATTGAAAGTCCTGTTGAAGATTACAGTATGCAAAAACTGGCTGTTAAACTGTCTGCAAAGGTCGTAATCCTGTTCCTAATATCCTAAATTTACATGTAGTTGACATTGGTGCATCTCAGAGCATTGAGCAACAAGCTAGTGTTTTTACAGTTCTTGAAAATCCAATCCAGGGTGCTAGAACCCCTTTTCATCTGTTAAAATGGAGGTCAAACTATCTGTAGATGGTGATTAAGGTACAGCATATAACTTAAAAAATACACGTTTTCAAAGTAGCTCATATTGGCCATACTAAGACCAGCGCTAGTTAGCTGACCTTTGGTCTCCTTTGCCTTCCATCTTGTCTTTTTGGTTGTCAACCTAGAATTGATTGATTTCTTATTGTTCCAATATGCATACTTCAAAAGCTAACGTCTATTAAAGGAACAGCCATGGCTAATATTTTTTCATGGTACTTCATAACTCATAAGCACCCTTCTTTAGGACCCAACTGATTATGTTCCCTTTTTCCCCCCTTCATGTCTCTCTTTTCTGAGAGCTCAGAACGTTTTAAGTGTATCACAGTGATTTACCACCAATAAAGTAACAATTTGTATAGACGCAGAATAGAGTGTATTTATAAGTTAAATTGTGTGAATAAAGTCTTGGTAAAGCCCCACAAAACAACCCAAAAAAGGTTTTAGCCCTCTAAAACAAGTGTCCTCGTTTGACCATTTAAAATCTTGTGGGAATTGTGGAATTATATAAGGGTTTATTCCTTATGTAACTCTCTCTGCCCTTTCTATGTGAGTCTAATTGGCCCTCCTTAACCTATCATTCCAGAAGATGTAACATGTAATGAAATGACATTTTAGGGGGTTTTGATAACATATTTGAAAGCTTTTCGATCTCCACCCAATTTATTTACCCTTTGCTCAAATGTATGCTCTCTGTCCCATTTTGTGATCTCATCCTCTGCATATTTTCAATTGTTATCTTTATATCTAATAACTTCCTCATTTATTTCTGGATGTCTGTGCTTTCGCTCCACTCATTTAATCCATAACCTGCCTTTTATGCCCTCCATCTGTATATCCTTTTAGTGTTTCTTTTTGTCAGATCCCTCCCCCCCTGCTTCTTTCTTCCCTGCTTCTTTCTTCCCTGCTTTCTGTGTTCAATACTGCACCATGTTTATGTTACTGGTTACAGGTACAGTCTAGTGTCCAGCACCGCCAGTGAAGAATCCAAAATGCGCCCCCACTGAAATCCTGTCTGAGAAGACAGGAGAGGTGATGAAACAGAAGGGGATAGAAAGAGGAGAGTTAAAACAAAACAAAAAATAAAACTGATATTTCTTTTTAACGCAATTTCATCTATACGTTTGACAGCAAATTAAAATAGTATTTTATAGAACTGGCCATGTCCTGTGTAGGCTAGTGGTTGCTTTATGTGGAGAACAGCATTTGACCTATATATCATTCTAGCTGAATAGCTTATGGTAAGGATCAATAGGTTTGTGTGCGATGTTTTCTTGTCACTGTAAAATACTATATTTTATTACTTATTTAAATGCACAGCATTGTATTAATGAAAGATTTGATAACAGGCATGTTTCACAGGAATCTGTGATACCTTTTTTTCTGTCTAAACCAATAAATCTGTGTGATTTTAGTCTGAACTGTGACTAAGTATGATCTCCATCTGCTTCCACATTCCGTATGTGGAAAGCTAGAGATCTGGCAGGGGAGATTCATCAGTCTGATGATAGATTTTTCTTGTTAAAGTTATCTATGCTTTCTGCATTGAACACATATACTCTGTTGTCACCCAGTTGTGTATTGAGTTGGTTTCCTGTCTCGCCTAACTCTTGTGAACTACTGTGTTGAGCGTGACCCGGGGTGGGGGATGCGACAGGAACCTCTTGGGGGGCCTGTTCCTCTTCCTGTGCTTAAGTTACATCTTCTGCAGCCGCCATTCATCTCTCTTACTGTGTGTTATGCGGTGCAGGACATTTTGTGTACAGTGGATTCCACTTAGCGCACTCATGTTACATGGTGACAACAATCATGTAGCACTACAAGATCACCAAATGTACATTGTGAGGTTGCACATCAGTTTAATGGCAGACATCTCTCAACAAATATATTATCACAATAATGTAACTGTATATTTGCTTAAACAAGTAAATGGTAGGTGGTTAACTAGGCCATTGATCAGCAGGTTTGGTCTCCGTCTTTGCCTAGTGACTTAGTAGCAAATGGGGACACATCAGTCAACCCTGTCTTACATGGTGCTTCTTAGCAACACATTGTACCTGGTGTGGATGGAATGAAGCAGGGTATAGGAGGTAATCAATGCATTGGTGTATCCTTAAAACTTGTATACAATACACAAGAGATTAGGGATATAGCAAGTGGTACCTGTTCTCCCTGGAATGTCAAACTCTTAGATCTGCCTTAAAGGCATTCTGTTTTGGCACCAATAAGCAAATTGGAGTCTGGAGGCGCTGATAGATTCCAGTGAAAGGGTCAACATATAAAAACATGACCCTTCTTTTTAAAATTAAACAACAATTAAAAAAATGACAAGTAATAGTGATTCATTCAGTAAAGGCTTTCTTTTAGGTGCAAGGGTCCCCCTTCTGTTCATGTCCTAAGAATGTGCTGCTGGAAAGAATATACCGTACATTGCTTTAAACAAGCAGAAAGACATTCAACTGTAAAATAATAAATCACCCATCTCCTCTTACATCAATGACCGACTGCTAACCCATTCTAGTTTAACTAATGGCTGCAATTAGGGATACTTGCTATGATTTAATGGCTTTCTGGTGTGAGTGTGGTTCTTGGACCTGTGTAGCTCATTTAGTAATGTTTGGTGGCTTGTAGACCCTTAAAGAGGGGCTTTTGCCAAAATGTCAGGTGGTGTCTCCTTTTACCCTAGGCTTTCTTCTCTCTCACTCTGTGTCTTTCTCTCTCTCTTTCTCTTCCTCCCTGACACTACATTATCCAGCAGCATCTAACTCTCCATTCACACAACACAATCTTGATACAACAGCTCCTCACCTCATCACATACAGCATGATCCTCCAGCCTCTCTCCTCACTGCACACAACACTATCCAGCAGAGGCATGATGTGAATTCTCTGTTTCTCAGGTCATACAGCAAAGTTTCATAGTGCAATTTACTCTACCTATTTGTTGTTGGAGGTGGCAAAAGCAGGTGTTTGATAAAACATTCTGGATACACACTCTGTATTTGTATTTTGTGTGATGTGGCATCCTGCGTATTTCATTTTGAGTTTTTTGTAATATATAATACCGTCCTATATTGGGACTGGTGCGTTAGGTGGCAGGGTTTCAGGCAGGCTTACCTGCCTACCTTACCAGCTTAGCCACCTTGCAGCATTCATCTGAAATGTGCCATATGGTCAAGGTCACAGCTTGTTGGTCCAGTCAGGGGATATCAGGATTTTGCTTACAGGAGCATCATACCCACTACCCCTAAAACCGGGACAAGCCTCAGAAATCAAGACTGTCTCGTGAAAAAAGGGATTGTTGCGAGGTATGAATATGTTTGCCTATTGTTTCAGCTTCCGGCTACATCTGTTTACATATTTACTGTTTGTAAGAGTTGTTAAGTGTTGTTCCTTCTACTGCTGAATTAAACACTTTTGTAACTAGATGCTGGATTGCTACTGCCCAAACCCTCTTCAAAAGTAATATTTCAGCATGCTAAATTTTGCCTCATTCATCAGTTTTTCCAGGAACACTCATCATGTGACACAACAGCACATATTGCTAGTTTGCTGGAGAAACTGAAAAGCATCTAAAAGGTCTTTGTTGTTTTAACCTTCAGAAGAAAGGAAAAAATACAGATGTATTTACCCCACTAGAGTTTAATGGAACCTTTAAGGCAAAGCCTAAAGTGTACCTGTGTGTGCACACCCCTGTTTCAAGGTCTCCAGGGGGTATGGTGCTGAATCATTGAGTTAAAGGCTTTTCAAGATGTGATAATAAGATCCAGAATAACTGGCTCTGCATCACTCTGTTTACAACCCTGGCACTGCTCCCCTAACTAAGAAGTTAGTTAATCTGCTGTGATAAAGTTAAGAGCGTTGGCACCACCTGACTTGTTTTATTTGTCTGAAATGCTGTAAGTTACAAGGTTGGAAACCTGCCTTATACCATTTCATATCTACGATCTCTCCAGTTACCGCTATATTAAGGATTCTTGGTTCTTCGTACAAAGGAATTTTGTCAGGACAGGCACTGGGCAGCAGTGATCAGGACACTGTTTAAATAGAAGTTAGCTTTACATCTTTAGATCTGTGTGCTTGGCTATACTGGCAGTTTAATCTAGGGTAATGGAGCAGTTTTCACACTATGTATTGTTTGTTCATGGTGATTGCAGGTTCACTTCTGTTGTCCTTTGATGCCCCAGTATAAGACCCTAAGCCATCTGCGTGTGATTGAGGAACCTCCTGACACCTTTGAATCCTCATTCAGTTGAGGACATAGCACTGGGATGATTACAGCTGATGTGGGCTGATATTTATCTGTCAGGAGGGAACATCATAGAATTCTGGGTAGTATTAGCAGTGGTTACAAAACTCTTTGCGGAAGCACTCGGGCAAGTAGATTTGGAATCAAGGGAGGAAAGTTTGTGCTGTTATTTTTGGAAGTAGGTGAAAACATCCTTCCCAGTGATAGCAATTTTTTTAAATGACTATCATTTTTTATTGTTTTTTTTACATGAATGTGCATCCTTGCAATTGGTAGATGTGGGGCTTGTGGACTAGATCCCTAGATAAAATCTAATTTTTCTCTCCAAGAGAGGGTAAATTAATTTAGCATAGGTTGGAGTTTTCTTTCTTAATATCCAAACTAATGCATGTTAGGCTTGGTCATTGGAGTGCTTTGTCTAGGAGTATACTTTTGCAAAGCGTTAAATATGGAGCAATCCGCAGGAACATTCTGCTGGTTACTATGGAACTTTTGCCGCTTTGCGTGACGTAGCATATCATAGCACAATGAAGACAAATCAGACCCCGGAGCAGCCTGTCGTGCAAGCCCAGTAGATCAGGTCCTCCTGTTTGTTAGAGTGGATGATACAATTATGCGTTTGCAGAGAAGAGCATGTTGTGTGGCTCAATCCCCTATATAAATTTGTATCAGACGTGATCCCTGTGCTTGACCCATCATTGTTTTATATAAGTAATAACACAGCCTCTGAAGGTGCCCATCTTTACACCAAAATGCGCACTATTGAGCAAAGCAAAGATTTTAAAGCATAAAATAAATCTGTTTCATAACTATTCCATAGATAATTGGAAGGAGTGGAAGCATGTCTAATATGGTTTTTACATAACTTAACTATATTTAAAACTGCCACTTGCATAAACCTCTGTTAAGTTGCTTACCTGGGTGTATCTGTAGTGTAAATGCATAACAGCTTTAGGTTATGTCATCCGTGACATAAGAGGAATGTGGTAGGCATTCCTTTATGTGGAATAGTGATTTGCATGTTATGACCATGCATGTATGTGTAGCCAACATTTTATGAGCGATTTGGGGTTATTCATTAAAAATCAATATGGGAACTCCGGTGCAGAGTTTGAGAAGAGGTCATTTAGACACTCTGGATGAGCATTCTGTTCTGCATTAATGTTTCATTGATGCCTAGATCTTGGTTGGTGTATTGAAAATGTCTTTTTATGTTAAATTCTTCAGAGTAGCTAGGAATGGGCAAAAAGGGCAGCTGCCAATGAGAAGGCTATATAGGGGTTCAGCTTAGTGTTCCTTGTCTTAAAATTCGGGAAGCAGAGTGCAAAGACTGAATGAAGGTGTTCATGGGAAGTCAGTTAATGCACCAAGTAAATTAAGGGAGATACATGATTTCCACTGTTCTCAAAATTCTGTTTCACTACAATTCTGTGCAGTCCCTGTATTTGTGAAATGACCCTTTTTTAGTTGATCAGAACACAGCTAAAAATGTGTGAGTATCCAAATGTCCTGGCATTAGCACCCAGCCTTTTCTTCTAAGTGGCACTGACTTGCTCATTGATAACAATGGGAGAAAAGGCGTATTTTGGAAACATTTTGAAATTCTGCTTTTTGTGTTGTAAGGACTTGTAAATGTTTTGAGTTTTTTCTCCCTAATATTATACACATAACATGATTATTTCCTGGTGAGAGGGGGAGATTAGAACTGTACAAGTACTGTCATATGTACAACACTTATGTAAATGAACTCGTGTAAAACGCACTTATGCCTGTTTTTAATCAAGGGCTGGTATACAATAGGAGATTTTGAAGTGAACCTTCATGAAGTCAGCTTTTTTACGTCAATTTTGAATTTTTTGGTTGCATGTGTTAAATATACTGTATTTCCAGGACCACACTTATACAAAGTACATGTCTCCGGTAAACACTCATGAAAAAAATTACACTAAACATGCCTACTGTTGAGACAAAGACTTTTGTAAGTAAATTGAGTATTAGTAACATTATTCCTAGTGCTGTTGAATGACCCAGCAATGCCTCATTCATAATTTTTGCTGAGAATATTTAATTATCATGTGACAGAAAATCAGGCTTTCATAGGTGGTCCGTGATTAAAAGAAAAAATGACAGATCGTCCAAGGTTTATTTGCTGCAAATACTAATGCGTGCAATTAATGTTTTGATTAACAGTACCTTTTGAATCAAAGTGCATTTTTCTAGTGGTTGTTGACCCTTGTTTTTGCATTTATTTACCATGCTATTTTTGCTACCATATCTCCACACGCCATGCCATACTCTCAGATGGAAAATGTATGTTGAGAATTGTGGACAGACAGGATGTATGAGAAGAGGAGTATGTTTTTGGCCTGGGAAAGGTCACTGTTGTGTACATGTATGTTAGTAGAGGATTTTTTGTTTTCTTACAGCACAGGCAGAAGCTGTGCACGCTATTTCCTCCCACCATAATACACTATTGCATGTCACAATACCGACGGCTGCAGAGCCAGCCCCACCCTTGGACACGATGACTTCATGGCAAGCGTGTGCACTGCAGGTGTTCCCAATCCCCATGATCCTCCTTAATATTATATCATACGAATGAGCTCTGCAATAAATGACAAGGGTAACGAGCAAAGGGGAGCTCAGCAGTGCTGGGTTCGTTATACAAGACACTCACCATTTATACTGCTGTGTTTTAAATAAGGGAATTACATGAATAGCTATATATAGCCTATGAGGCGACATAGAATGATCACTCCATGCCAGCCACACCCCATAGGAAGTGTCATGTTATGACCATGGCAGGTGTTGGCAGGTAAACCTAAGCTATAGTGTTGCCAGCCTCTCGCTTACACTGCTAACCTATGTAGTTTATTTGGGTTGGGCTGAAATGTTTTCTCTTGCTGGTGTATCTGTGTTAGAGAGGTCCAAGTTGTCCATTTCCCCAGGAGAAACTTGGTGTGGTTGGCCTTCCGTAGTTTGTGGGACATAAGGTTTCGTTTGGACTTCAGCTCACCTTCAACTTCTTTTAACCTGTAAAATTTCGAGGATATACAGGATTTTACATGATGGAATAAATATCAATGGAGTCCAAAAGGAATCCCCCCCCCCCCCAAGTGTTTTGTTTTTTTTTGTTTGCCGCCTTTTGGATCAAAAGCAGGAAAGCTAGGTAGAAGGCTTGAACTTGATGAGCTTAGTAGAAAGACCTATGTTGCTATGTACACTGGTGGTATGGCTGTGGGATATCCCAAGCATGCCTATGAATGAAAAGTTGCATGCACATATTTTTCTTTTGTGGGAGGAGGTCTTACTATAACTAATATATATATATATATATGTGTGTGTGTGTATATGTATATGAGATATTTAGTATTCTTTCTTAGGCTAGTGTTTTCGTAATATAGCAGCGGACTATTTGTTGTTTAGACCACTCACGTGTTACTGTTACATGCTGAAGAAAATCTCCAGAGCAGAGAGACTATGCCAAGCAGCCTCCTACACGCTCTGTGCTTAACATAGATGATTGTAAGACAAACAGTACTGTCCTTTGGCACATAAGGGATGGCATAACACCATGGCTTGCCATACAGAGGTGTAGATGGAATGTACGTGGAATCTGCTGCAAGAGGAAGTGGTTTTTACACATTGCTTACCTTTGAGGGCTTTGTATCAACCGAGCATAGATCATAACAGGAAGTGTTGCAAGTTGTCGCTGAATACATTTTTGCTGTATGATAAATGCACTAAACCTTTTATGAAGGTCAGCCTTGAGGACTCGTATTCGGATGGGACCATCTCTTCCGTCAATACACTATTAAATTGAGATACATTGTATCCAGCAGACACGTGGAGCTTCTCTATACTTTGCTCTCATATTGGGCTATTTTGTGGCTGTGATGTGTATCTAATGCCATGAGGTTTCCTAAACACTCATTAAACTGACTTTACTATGCATTATACAGGGAAATTTTAGCCCATCTTGCAAGAGAAGCTCCCTGGGTTGCCCCTTCATAGTAAAGCCAGGGAGTTAAACTGCTAAACTCCTCAGCACCAAACATTGAGAGATTTTCTGTTTGATAACTATGCCGTTCGTTTTGTATTGTTGACATTGTGTTCATGCCTCGGCAGACCTACATGCTAATGTTGTAGCTTCAGCTATCCTAGCACACACAATAGCATCAAGTCCCAGGTTTAGAGTTATTAACACATACAAACTTGCATTAGCAACCGTATCCCTTTTGGCTATAGAAGGTTAGTGTATCTGTCTTCATTTTGAAATGCATATAAACTTAAATACTTATAAAATAAGGCGTGTATGTTTTCATTCAGAAATATTTATGTGAAAGTAGTATAAAACCTAGTAGTTTAAGAAATGTTTCTCCAAATGCTCAGTGGGAAAAAAAGTGCTCCTTTTTAATTTTAATCATTTTTTCTTCACAGGTACGGGTATTGGTCAAGGCCGCATCCTGCAGAGGTTCCCTGAAAAAGATTGGGAAGATAATCCCTTTCCCCAGGGGATTGAACTGGTTAGTATTAGTTTTCTCCCTATACATCATTTCATACATGTCAATTTCTAGTATTGTGTAGTGCAGAAGTACCCCATCACCCCAATGGATTTACCTTTTCTCCCTTTATAATCTTCTCAGTTCTGTCAGCCTAATGGATGGCAACTATCTGCAGAGAAGAATCTCCCAACATTTTTTATTGCTGTCCTTACTGACATCAACTCGGAACGTCATTACTGTAGCTGTTTCACCTTCTGGGAGGAGCTGGACTCCATACAGGTATTTTGCATGTGTTTTTTGTCTTTACTTTCTTGAACAAGGAGGGCATCTCACTTTTGAGATGTATGGCCTCTATTCTGAAGCTGCTCCCAAACTTCCCATGTGTACACACTAGACTTGGACGCCGGCAACCCTTCGTGTTCATCTTCGTGGGGAAAAAAATCTTCGTATGCCACGAATATTTGCACATTCCTGTGTTCGGTTCGTTTTTTGGTAGAAAGGGGTTAATGCAGGGTTAACGCTGTACTTCATTGGTTGATGGCAGACGAGCCCCCTGCTGGCGACCAATAGAGTCGCTCATACAGACTTTTAAAATCCTGGTGCAGCAACTTGGCCGGCAGCAACCACTGGTCTCCCCACTCCAACAGTTAAAGGTCCGTACAAGCGATTTTATTGGTCGTTAGTACAGACTTTTTTTAACTGTTGGAGCAGGGAGACCAGTGGTCTCTGCTGGCCAAGTTGCACTGTAGGTGAGTTAAAGGACTGTGCGAGTGAGCCTATTGGTCGCTTGCATGGCATTTGAACCCCTGACGGCGAACCTACGGATTTCTGCTGATGCCAGAGGAGGCGGCCGATAGAGTCGTTCTCACAGCCCTTTAACCCCTGACGGCGAACCTACGGATTTCCACTCCCGTTAACCCCTGCGATGCTGCTTAAATAACGGGAGCGGAAATCCGTAGGTTTGTGGGGCAGATCAATGGCACTATCCCTGAGTATCTCAACAAAAAAAGAAAGCTTCCCCACAGTTGCAAGTTGATATTTTTTCCCATTGACAAGTATTAATTTGCCCTGTTAAATCTGGGACTCACAACATATGTCTATAGTTTTTTTTCTTCTTCTCCAAAGTAGTGTGTAGGTGGAAAGCATACATGGACAAAAGAAAGAAAGAGAGAGAATATTTTAGTAGTTGGTGGTCCTTATTAGTAATGAGCAAAATAAAGCTGGGACTGAGAGTTGAATGGCTGATCTTCACAGTGCATTCTCAGATTGAAAAATAGATTACAGGCCGCGTAGGAAGACTCATAAATTTGATTGACTATGGAGATTGAATTGTTTTTATTTCATTTTAATTTCCAACAATGCTTAGAGGTGAGGAGTGCATGTTTTGGAATTAGATTACTGTGATTATCAAAGCTTAGGGGTTTGTATTGTGTCCCTGTGTTTATGCATAACACTAAGATATGGTCTCAGAATTTTTCACAAATTTTGAGGAAAAATAGAAATGAAGCCCTAATCTTCCCAGAGCCACTAGTTGAGCACTTCATGTTTAGCAGGTATTTGTAGACAAGAGATCTGCAAAGAAAATATGTGGTAAAGTAAAGATATATATTTGAAGCCAGCCTTGAGCTACTCCAACAAAAAGGCAAAGGCAAAAGCTGATGGTTTTATTCTTTGCAGGCCATTGTCGATCAGAGAGATGGCGAATCGGAGGAAGATGCCACAATAGCCTCTGCAGCTCAGCTTTATGCTCCCAAGACTCTGGTACTTGTGTCACGTCTGGATCATCCAGAGGTCTTCAGGGTAAGAATGAGGGCTGCTTTCTTGACAGACTGAACCGTGTTGTCATACTTACTGGTCCTCTCCTGTTATCTCTCTTTGGGATACTTTTTTTTGTCTGACAGTCGATTGGCTGTTCAAGCTCTGACATCTACTTATGTCTGCGGTCTTCTTTCGCTACTTCTGTAGTGGGGCACTCAATCTAGCAGTGAGTGACTGTTGACCACTCACAGTGACTTTTACCCTGAGAATACAGTAACTTCTAAAGTACAAGCTGCTTTCTCAAATTTGGTGAGCATTTAAAAAAAGCTTTGGCTTATTTTGGTTTATTTTTACAGGACTCTCTGGGCCTGATTTACACCATTTACACAGATGGCCTGAGCGTGTCACTGGAGAATGTCGTGGGAAACCTACTAACATGCACTATCCCGGTGACCGGAGGATCACAGGTTAGTACTACCTTTAGGACTATGCTTTATCTTTAAGAATGGATAGCTCCTTTAAAAGTTGAAACATTTTTCTAGCCTGTCATGTCTTGTATGGGAGGACCATGTAGTTTTGTGTGTTTTGTATGTTCTGTCTGACACCATGTTGATGTCTTTTTCTCCCAGTTGGACCAGGAGCAGAATGATGTGGTATGCATCTCTTTTAAATCCCAGACACACATTGCTTGGCTTGTTTCCCTCTCCTTATCACACCCCTGCACTTGCAACTGAACCAAAGTGGGCCATAAAAGCATTTTATAATAAAAATATATAAAAATGATGTCCTGTTGTTTACTGTTACAACAGCACTTAGAGACAATATTCCTTTTACCATCAGATATGGTCTGTGTGTGTCTTACTATTTCTCCTGATGTGACATGTGACCCAATGTTTGCTGCTTGAGTTAGGACCACTGTTGAAGTGCCGTTGTATGATGTGGGTTGTCTTTGGTTTGTTCTATCATTGTACAATGGGGCACGTTATAGAATAAGTCTGCATATGTTTGAATAATATTATTGTCCTTGATGATGTTCTAGTGTGAAGTTACCTTTAATAGATATAAGCCCAAAACAGCTTAAATTTTCAGAATGTATCTAGCGGTGAGGTGGCAAACCACTCGAGCACCACTTGATGCATGCTCTGCACATGTTTGTGTGTTGGGTAAAAATCACTATGGAATGAGAACTCTCCTCAAACAGCTACCTTTACCCTTTCTCCTAATGGTGTGTAGTGATTTCCCTATAACTGTGTATGTTCACTCCTTCACCCCCCCCCCCCCCGATATAAGGATTACCTTTCTTCTATCGGATCTGGCTTCCAAGTATTTGATTTCTCTATTTTCAATGCAGTGGAATTTAATTCCTCTTTCTTTATATAATACATTTTCCCATATCATTGCCTGTTGCCTATATGCACATCACCCTTTTCTCCACTTTCTTGTTAAAACGTGCTAACATCATATAAATCTATATGTCTCTTTCGGTACCCGCAGAGAACTATATCTCTTGGAGCTGGGGACCGTCAAGTCATCCAGACTCCGATCTGTGACTCCCTTCCAATTAGCAACTGCAGCGTGGCCCTGCTGTTCCGGCAGCTTGGTAAGAACCTTTATTCAATGCCTATGTTTATTGGCTATTCACCCACTTCCCATATATGCCTACTACCTGCCAAATCAGACAAAAATGTCATAGTTTCTCAGCCCATGGCATGTTCTACAGCTCTTATTAGAAAGCCTGTTTGCTGAATCCTAATTTCCCGATGTATTCACCGTTGCCTGATGTTCCAGGTTCATTTTCTTTGCTCTGTCTCCAGGTATCACCAATGTGCTGTGCCTGTTCTGTGCAGCCCTCACGGAGCACAAGATCCTGTTTCTCTCTCAGAGTTACCAGCGTCTGACAGAAAGTTGCCGTGCTTTGTTGGCGATAATGTTTCCTCTCAGATACAGGTAAAGCTCCCACTTTAATGGGATACAGTTGAGCTTTATTCAAGTTTATACTGTGAATGTTAAGATTTAAATGTATACATTTTGGCTTGTTTTTCAGCTTTACATATGTTCCTATCCTTCCTGCCCAGCTCCTTGAGGTTCTCAGCACACCGACCCCTTTTATTATAGGAGTTAATGCTCTTTTCCGAGGAGAAACACAAGAGCTGGTGAGAACATTGTTGTAATATTTTTAGTGTGCCCCTTCCCTTGCCCTTTCTGTCTTTGCTCTTCTGAGCTTTCTCCCTCACCTTCTCATGTTTGTTGGTTGAACTAAAGTTCTTACGCTAACAATGCTTTCATAAAAATACCTGTTTTTTTACACTTATTTGTAGCTCTACATATATTGTGTGTGGAAACATTTTACTTGAACACGTCAGTATGAACGTTTCTCCTTCCTGTCTAGTATTTTTAAGAAACATGGAAAAGTTTAGATGTCTGTTTTTTTTTAAAAAGAAAATATGCTTTGTGAATGTCAATGTAAAGCACTCTGCAGAGCCATATGGCCCTACCCTGTCAATGATTAGGGGGAGGTTACAGTGGTCTTCAGTACTGAACCCACCTGCTAGTGCAGGAAATCTGGTTAGAAAACAGCCACCAGGAAAACAGATAAGTCTTCAGTGGGTTAACGGTAAGAAAGGGAAACTTGTCTTGCAATTGGCTAATTAAAGTTCATTTAGGATTTACACATCTTCGTGTTTCACTCCTCTTTTAAATTTACTGTGATACTTTTGTCTCCTCAGCTGGATGTGGTGATTGCAGACTTGGATGGTGGCACAATAACAATTCCAGAGTGTGTTCAAATCCCATTACTACCTGAACCCCTCCTACATCACACACAAGACGCCCTGTCATTGGTGAGAGTGTCATTTCCCTTTCTATCCATATATATGCCATATGTGTTAAAACCGGCTTGTACTGAAGACTTAGTAGTGTCCAGTTTCCAACAATGATGACCTAAAAATCCATTGTGAAAGTGCGCCTATTTATTTTACTCCTAAGTGCAAACATTACTTTTGCTCTTGATCTGCAGAAAGTATCTGTGTAACACCCAATTCTCTTTCAGGTTCTAGATCCATCTCTACAGATTGCAGACCTTGCATTTCCACCATCTTCCATCACTGCCTCCACCCTTCGAATGCAGGTAATCTCTTTAGGCACAATTGGCTTGTAACTGTGTAGAGGATGTTCTTTTATTTTGATCACATTTATTGACCCATATAATATTTATGTTTTACTTTGTAATCATTTGTGTGCTAATGTCTGGGTAATTACCGTATTTGCCCGATTATAAGACGAGGTTTTTTCCAGAGCAAATGCTCTGAAAAATACCCCTCGTCTTATAATCGGGGTCATCTTATAATCAGACCTCAAATAGGTCTGACTATGAGACTAAGATCCAGATCCCCCGCAGCGATGCAGGGGTCCTGGATCTTCCTCCTGTGTTATGCCCCCCCAACTTACCGGTGCTTCTGAGTCCCCGGTGCTTAGTCCGGGCAGGGCCGACCCAAGACTTAATGACGCCTGGGGTGAAGTTTAAAATGACACCCCCCTTGCCGACGCCGGGGGGGGGGGGGGGGGCGGGCATCACTTTAAACTTCGCCGACGCCATTATGTACCCTCCCCCCTTTGCACTTACTGTTAAACAGTCCAGCGGCGAGTCTCCCTGCTCTGCCACGGTGCCGGCTTGTAATGTAATTGACGTCACTTCCGGCGCTCAGCATTACAAGCCGGCACCGAGACAGAGCTAGAGGGCTCGCAGAGGAGAGAGAGGGGCGCCGAGCGGCAAAGTGCCGCCCCTTCAAAAGTGCCGACTGGGGCAATTGCCCCACTTGGCTCCATTGTAGGGCCGGCCTTGAGTCCGGTCAGCGTGTAGAGCTCTACGCTCAAGCGGAAGTTGTCTACGCAAATCGTGTAGAGCTCTACACGCTGCCCGGACTAAGCATCAGGGACTTGGATGCAGGGGACCTGGATCCTCCTGTGTTATCCCTCCCCCAGCTTATCGGTGCTTCTGAGTCCCCGGTGCTTAGTCCGGGCAGCGTGTAGAGCTGTACGCGATTCACGTAGACGACTTCCGCTCAAGCGCGTAGAGCTCTACACGCTGCCCGGACTAAGCACCGGGGACTCAGAAGCACCGGTAAGTTTGGAGGAGGGAGGGAGTGTTAAATGGGGGGGGGGGGATAGGGCATTTCTGGAGGCAGAGTGCTCTGTTAAATGCCTTTTAACCCCCTTAATGCCACTCTGCCTCCAGAAATGCCTTTTAACCCTCTATGCGCCACTCTGCCTCCTGAAATGCCTTATACCTACCTATATGCCACTCTGCCCCGTAATATGCCTTTTAACCCCCTAAATGCCAGAGTGGCATATAGGGGTATAAGGCAATTCTGGAGGCAGAGTGGCACATAGGGCGGTCAAAAGGCATATCATGGGGCACAGTGGCATATAGAGGGTTAAAAGGCGTATCATGGGGCACAGTGGCATTTAGAGGGTATAAGGCATTTCTGGGGCAGAGTGGCAAGCCTGGGGGCAGATGTGCATAACTGCGGGGGGCAGGTTGAAAAAAAGGAAATAAAAACAAAAACAAAATATTTTTCTCAATCATAGCTTTTATTAACAAACAATTGTTCACATAGTTTACATGAATTAACATTTACTGGTAAAACTTTTTTCCTATAGGGTCGTCTTATATTCAGGCTTTTTCTTTTTTTTTTTCATAAATTAATATTCAGATTTGGGGGGTGGTCGTCTTATAATCGAGCAAATACGGTATATGCCATATTCAACGAATTGACCGTATTTTTCTATTTCAGGACATGGAAGTACGGGCTGTATTCCTGCGTCTCTTTGCTCAGATCCTGCAAGGGTATCGCTGCTGCCTTCAGTTGATCAGGGTCCATCCAGAACCAGTTATACGTTTCCACAAGGTTAATACGATATTGTGTGTGCGCGCAGCCTCTAACCTCCCGCTTCATGTATGCCCTAAATATATTACCTATCTATCTTTAGTTCATGGAATACATATAAATAATCCCTGTCAATTTCCCCTTAGGCATCCTTTCTTGGTCAACGTGGTTTGGTCGAAGATGACTTCCTCACTAAAGTTCTGGAGGGAATGGCATTTGCAGGGTTTGTGACTGAACGTGGACCGCCATACAGAAGCATTGATTTGTTTGATGAGGTAAGGGAAAACAATGTTAGAAACAGCACAGGCACGTTGTACGTGTTTGGTTATTTGTTGGGAGTGGTCTGGTCTTGTACTAGAACTGAGACAGATTCTCACTCTGTCATCTTATTTCCTGTCACCTTTATCCATATCTCACTCTATTTTACCATGTTCTTGTTTCCATTGACAAGCTGGTTGCCTATGAGGTTAAAAAGCTCCAGTATGAGGAAGGTTGCCAACAGAATGTCATGAAACATGTGCAGGAGCTAGCTGAGAAGCTTTATCGAAATGTAAGTGCTACGGTGTGACACTAGATGTCTTCTTATGGTGGCATAGTGTTTTGACCATTGAAAATTTAATGTCCCAATGTCCATCCTGTCCTCATCAGGAAAACCCCTACCCTGCTGTCAGTATGCACAAAGTCCAGCGACCATCAGAAGGCAGCCACCTTCGCCCCCAAGACAAGTGTTTCCCTCTGCTTGATGAAAGCAGTGTGCAGTGGATCCTTGACCAAGCGGCTGCTAAGATGCAAAATGCACCCCCAGCTGTTCGCGTGGAGAAGAAGTGCATGGTTCCTCCAGGGCCACCCATGAGTATGTGAATCATGTCTTGCCACATTCCCTCAATGTTATCTATCCCATTCTCATCATTGCTCTTAACAGCGCCATACCGCTCAGTACTCTCAATTTTAATGTTTTCTCTTCTTTCCCTCTATGTATATTGTTTTTCTGAGTAATAATGCCAGTGTCATCTATTTTTCCTAGTATAGTGGCAGTACGTATGGGTTGTTCTTTCCCCTTAGGACAAGCTTCTGAAAGACCAATCAAAAAGTAAACTCCTCCCCTCTTACCAGTAAAAGCCGGCAAACTGGAGGAGTCCTCAGTTCTTTCTTGTCCCTCGTAGGGTGAACAGCTTTGTGGATTCTTCTGATGGTGCGGCACACGGGTTGTTGCCGGGAGGGGTTGAGTGTTTGGCTGCGGTTTAAACTTCCCGGGTGGAAGTTCCGTGCTGCGCGCCTCGTAACTGGCTTACAGAGGCAGCGTTCACTCTATCCTTTTTGGCTCCGGAGAAGGAGCATGTGCAGCTGTGTGGAACGAACGCCCGGGTGGCTATTCTTCCACGGTGATCCTGTAGTGCGTTCTGAGCATGCGCGGGTCGGATCGTTTTTATGGCGCCAATTCTGATTATTTGGCAGCCTATTTAAAGCTGTGCAAACCTGACTGGCCACAAGAGTGTGAGTCAGGTCAGGTTCCCGTGTCACCAAGCCCCCACACGGTTGTCTTGCATTGGATTTTTAAAGTGTTTGGTTGCGGTTTAAAACTTCCCGGGTGGAAGTTCCGTGCTGCGCGCCTCGCAACTGGCTTACAGAGGCAGCATTCACTCTATCTTTTTTGGTTACGGAGGAGGAGCATGTGCAGCTGTGTGGAACGCACGCCCTGGTGGCTATTCGTTCTAAGGTGATCCTGTAGTGCGATCTGAGCGTGCGCGGGACGGTTCATTTTTTTGATGCTTTGGCAGCCTATTTTAAGCTGTGGAAACCTGACTGGCCACTAGAGTCCACACGGTTGTTTTGCAAGGGTTTTAATTGGGTTTTAGCTAAATTTAACCCTTCGTCTCCAGAAACGGACAAACCTGCTCCTCCTGCTAAAATAGCTGCTTCTAAAGCTAGATATCTAGCCTGTGCAGAGTGTAATATGCCGCTCCTGGACGGCTACAGAAAAATGACTTCCCAATAGTGTGCTGCGGACATCTTGGCAAAAGAAAAGCAAAAGACATGCACTCATTCTTATGCTGTTCCAAGATAATTTATCCCAGACCTTTCAGCATTTAAAGATGCAGCTAAATCTCCTGCACCTGAGTCCCCTGCAAAAGGCATTAAAGGCAGCATCGTCTGACCGTTCTTCGGGGGAATGCTCTCGCTCATTTTATGATTCGGAGAATGGATTTGGATTTCCGCCTCAAGAAATTGACACGTTTATTAAAGAAGTTAACTGCGTTCTTCAGTTTCAACTGAGAGCAACTAAGAAGGGTCTCCCCTATTCCTCCCAAATTAGTGGAATTGATGCAGAGGGAGTGGAATCACCCCGGCAATCAAGCTTTTATTTTTAAGCAATTCAAGTTTTAAGAAGATATCTAATGGCAAGAGCTTCCAAAGGTAGAGGTGCAAGTTGCACAGTTATCTAAGTAAAGCGCGCTTCCTATAGGTGAGATAGCGGGACTCAGAGACGCTATGGATGAGAGAGCCAAAACAGCCGTTAGGAGATTGTTTCAGAAGTAAAGCAGCGTTAGTGGGAGCAGCTGTTATCAAGCCCTGTTGATATATGGAAGGCGGATACAGCCTCTAAAGCAGACTTATGCGACCTGCTGTTTGAACAAGGAAGACCTTTGGAAGGCAAGAGAGCAGGGGTCGCCTGCTACACTTTCAGAAAGCATGGTTTTAGTCTACAGAAATCACATGAATATTGGAGTGGTATAGACAAATGTTTTTTGTAGTCTACAAGATCAGGGTTTTTCACTCTTCCTCGAGACCACTTCCTGTGTTCCTCTTATCTTACAAAAAGTAAGAACAAAGTTTTGTTGGCAGCAGTGTTGAAGTTGTTAGTGAAGGAACAAGTGCCCTCGGAACATCACTGGAGAGGAGTGTATTCTCTAATTTTTTTTTCGATTTTAAGACCATCTGTCATCGTTGTATCGCTTATCAACATTTCAGAATGGAAGCCATTATATCCGTTTCCAGCATCATCCGAGAAGGAGATTTCATGGTCACTATACACCTAAAAGATGCGTATCTACACGTCCCTATGGCAGTTAGTTCCAGGAAGTTCCTGAGATTTGCTATAAGAACAAAGAATGGCCTGAAGTATTTTCATCTCAAATCTATTCTTTTCGGTTTGGCTACAGCTTCTCTGTCCCCTGGTGGCGCAGTTGAGACGATTTAGCCGTCATCCCATATGTCAACGACTAAATCACCAACTGAAGACTTCAATAGCCTTTTTAGAACACGGATAAATCATAAACATAGTAAAATCTAATCTTACTCCATCCAGGAGAATCAATTTCCTAGGTTGCATTGTGGACTCTGTATTCCTCTTTTTGCACCTTTCTTCTCAGAAGATCACGCGGATCAAACCATCTGCAACGATATCCGATTTGTATAATCAGGAAAGCAATGAGTCTCCTGGGTTTTTAACCGCTAACATCCCAGCAGTAAGATGGGCCCGGTCAAGAATGAGGCCACTTCAGTGGCAGATCCTTTCCAGCTGGTCCAGGTCTCAAGAGGAGTTAGATTCTAAGATCCAGGTGTCAAGAGTGGTTCTCCTACAGCTCAATTGATGGCTTTGTTTCAACCAGCAGACTGGTTTCAACCACCAACAGACGCGCCAGAGACAGGTTGGGATGCTCACCTTTGGTTCCACAGAGCCCAAAGAAGATTGTCTCCAGAAGAGGCAAGCCAGTCATACAACTAAAGGGAACTGAATGCAGTTTTTCTAGCCCTAAAGGTGTTCAAATTGTGGATTATGTTCCCCCACGTAAACTTCAGTCAGACAGTGCGACTGTAGTAGCTTACCTCAACAGACAAGGAGGCACAAGGGCTTGAAAGCTTCAATGTCTTTGTTCGGAGAATTTTTTTTTTTTTTTTTTTGATATGTGCCCATAATCATCTGAGATCTATCGGCATGTCATATCAGGGGGCCTTCTATACACTGGCAGACGACCTGAGCAGGGGAAGATATTCTCAGACAGAGTGGTCTCTGAGCCCGGTTATTTTTCGACGGGTTGGTCGTCAAGTTTGGGCGTACAGAAGTAGATCTTATGGCTACAAGACAAACAGAAAACCCCTCTTTTTGCGTTTCTCTACAAATAGACTATTCTCATTTTCTAGACGGACTAACAGCGATATGGCAAATCAACCTAGCCTATGTGTTTCCGCGGTAGCTCTGATCCCGCGTATCCAGAAGTTCAAGAAGGACAAAGCCAGGGTGCTTGCAATCCTTCCTTTCTGGCCAATCTGGGGCAGGTTCTCGGACCTGCTCCAGATGACGATTTGTTCTTGGGAACTTCCAGTATCTCCAGATCTACTGGGAAACCGCAATGTCCATATACACACCATCCAGATGTTTCGCTTAACGGCATGGATGCTGCAAGGCTAATTCTACAGGAGAAGGTATTCACGGTGCTATGGCCGGTCAGTGGTTAAATTCGAAAAGAATGGTGCCAGGATCAAGACTTCCATAGCTATCCTCCTTCTATTCCAGTCATCTTGCAGTTTCTCGAGAGGGGGTTCAATGCAGGTCTCCAGGTGGCTACCCTGAAGGGACAAGTGTCCGCCCTCGGTCACTTCTTGCTTTGGTCTTGGCCTCGGATCCCTTTTATTAGGTGTTTTTTTTTGCAAGGCTATTATTCTGGCTCTCTCGTCATCCAGCGAGTTGATTGTCTTTCATCAGGATGAAGTAGTTCTGCATCTCCGACCATTTTTCCTCCCTAAAGTCTTGTCGCGGACTAACATTAACCAGTCTTTAGCGTTACCCACCTTTTTTCCTAATCCTTCTTCTCCAGAAGAGATCATGTGGCATTCTTTTAATGTTGAAAGAGCTCTTCATGTCTATTTTCAACGTACTGCAACAGTTCGTGCGTCAGACCACCTGTTTCTTCAGTTTCATGGGAAATCTGCGGGCCAGGAGGTGTCCAAATCTACAATGGCTAGATGGCTTGATGATACTATTCGTTGAGCCTATGTATCCTGTAAAGTGGATAGCATTGTTTGTCGCTTGAAGGACACTGAGCCTGTGAAGGGTCAAAACATTTTGCAATGTGTGTCAGACATGAGCAACACAATCATTTCAAACAGCATCAATGTATTGTGTATCGTAGTAAATCGCGTATCCCAATGCTCAGCGACACCCAGATGATCATTGTGTAGTAATGTATATGATTTGTGTATTTATTTTTTTTTACAGTGTATAACACAATCTGTATCCTGTAAAGTGTATGTATCGACTCATATTAATGCGCACTCTACTAGAGCTATTTCCGATTCCTGGGCAGCTAACGCCTTAGCCTCCCCAGAAGAAATTTGCAAAGCTGCAACCTGGTCTTCATGGAATACTTAGGCCTAGCCTATAATGGCTAACATTTCTGCAGCTTTGGAAGCTGCCTTTGGCCTTCATGTTCTTCAAGCGGTCAATGCATCTATCCCACCCATGTAAGGGATCTTTTTTATATCCCATACGTACTGCCACTATACGCAGGAAAAAACAATTTCTTACCGTAAATTTTCTTTTTCCTAGTATAGTGGCAGTACGTAGTTCCCTCCCTTATACGTTGGAGTGAGTAGTATTTCTTGTTATCACTGAGGACTCTTCCAGTTTGCCGGCTTTTATGGGTAAGAGGGGAGGAGTTTACTTTTTGATTGGTCTTTCAGAAGCTTGTCCTAAGGGGAAAGAACAACCCATACGTACTGCCACTATACTAGGAAAAAGAAAATTTACGGTAAGAAATTATTGTTTTTCCATCTTCATGTTGTTGCTCTGGCTCCTCAACACTCCTTTTTTGTTTTATTGAAGTGTATCTTTTTTTCCCCACTTCCTTTTCCTTAGCTGCGATTGTGGAGCGGACTGGCACAGTAGTGGCAAACAGCATCCGACGACTTGAAGTTGTGAGGAATTGCATCTCTTACATTTTTGAGAATAAGATGCTGGAGGCCAAGAAGGTATTGTATACGCCATCAAAGCTCTGTTGCAATGTTAGCCAACCTGTAATAATGTATATTTGTTGTAATTGTTTGCATAACCTATCACTTTTCATGTAGGCTGAAGTGTAAATGCTGACCTTTTTAATTGTCTGTGTAGTTACATCCCGCCGTGCTACGAGCATTCAAGGGACGGGCAGCAAGGCAGTGCCTAACACAGGAGCTTAACCTCCACGTCCAGCAAAACCGTGCAGTATTGGACCATCAGCAGTTTGACTTTGTTGTACGATTGATTAACTGCTGCTTACAGGTGAGTAGGTGTGTATGTGAAGTGTACATGACAAAGGAGGTAACATTCTGTATGGAACAAAGTGGAAATACCCAGCAAAAAAACTACACATCCAATTAAAGATTTGCTATCCAGTATGTGTTAAGTGTGGGCATTTGATGCATCTTCCCACTCATTTGTAATCTTTCACAGACCTCCACATTCCCATTTTATTCCTACCTCTTATCATAGCTCTTTCACTGGTATAACAGCGGCCCTGGCAGCCTCTGCATTGTTCGCTGCCAAGTATATATGCCCCCCCCGAGCTGTGTATGCCACTCGCCCTCCGGGCATACACTCCCACAGTGGCTGAGCACCAGCATTTGGGTATGTGTGTAAATATGTCACTCTGTGTGTGCGGACAAGTATATTACTATGTGTTTAAGTATGGTACTGGACTCCCCCCTCCTTCAGCCAAAAAAAGTTGCGTGGATATGGTTGTGTATGTTTGTGTGTTAGTGTGTGCCAGTATGTCACTGAGTGTTTGTGAATTAGTATACGATATTTGTACTACCAGTGCCTTCTTTCTTCTGTACCTTTTCTGATCTTTGTTATGTCTTCCAGGACTGCACGGCGTTGGATGAACATGCAATAGCTGCTGCTCTGTTACCTCTGGTCATGGCCTTCTGCAGGGTGAGTGTCAAAGTTCTATCACACTTGCTTCATTTTCTCTTAAAACTCCCTCACTGTGAACATAAAACATTTTTTCTGTTTCACTACTCATTTTATTCCCCAACACCCATGTGAATTTTTTATTTTTTTTTGCTTTTGTTATGCCCTAACTCCCCACTCGTCACCATCTGTCCAATACATGTGTTTCTCTTCCAAGTTACTGCTCTCGCATTGTTGTTGTTTTCTGGCACATTCTGATGCTCATTTGCTGGCTTTCCCATCATAGCTCTTTGATGCAGAGTCTTGCTTTGGTCTACCCTTGGGTCTTTTCACTAAAGGAAGAGTTGTCAGCAGGGTTTGCAGCAGGGTTGCAATCTTTAACTATCTTACTTCACAAAGGCTCAGATGGCCCTGCATAATGAATGACTTAACGGGTTTGGAGCCATTGAAGAAATCTCACAGACTTAACTATACATTATACGTGGCTGGTTCTTCCTACTGTGGATACTTTGTGGATAGACCTTCAATATGTATAGTGAAGTATAGGATTTTATACCAACTCTCCTGTGCACCTTCATGTTCCTAGTGAATAAATTGTCTCTCTCACACCCCAGTCAGTATCTTGCTTACTGGGATACTCTTAGGGATACTCTTCCCTATTAGTATAGCCCTCTTGTTCTCTGTAGATAATTGCTTATTTGTTTTCATCCATCCCCTATTCCCCAAGGTACTTAGTAAAGTTCTGCTTTTATTTTCCTTTTATTTGTTTGTTTTTTTTTGCCAGACTAGGCATCCTTTGGAACTTGTACTGTATTTTATGTGCCTGTGTAATTCTTGGTAGTTTGGGGACTATTACCTTGTCTAAACCTTAAAGATGCACCCTATTTTCTTGTTAAATACGTATTGTAATCCATTTCATGGACTCCAGTGCATTTTCATGCTTATTGGTGCAGACATTTCTTTTTAGCCATTTGGTGTTACAAAATGACTATTCCATGGAACCCCCCCCCCCCCTCCAGCTGCCTCTTCTGAAAGCGGGGAGTCACAATTGCTCAGTAGAAATTCCATTCTGTTCAAGGGACGTAGTGGCAATCAATCATATGTATGCTGTCGGAAAACTGATGTCTTGCTAGCAAACATGCAATTTGCTGCTGTTTCCATGACTTCAGTGGGAATGATACAGAGCATGTGCAAGAAAGTCACATACAAATTCAGTAGCTTGAGAAAGAAGTGTCACTTCCTAGCTTCAGCGATTAAAGAATGCATGTAAGACTATTCCTTTGTGCTCTTGCTTTCTTGTTTTCTTTTATGCGGTTTCTCCTTCACTTTATCTTCAACTTTTTACATTCATTTGTGTGTGCCTTTTTAGAAGCTGAGCCCGGGTATTACCCAGTTTGCATACAGTTGTGTACAGGACCATCTGATTTGGACCAACATGCAATTCTGGGAATCCATGTTTTATGGGGATGTTCAGAACCACATCCGGGCACTTTATCTGTCCCCTGATGAGTCCACAGTAAACTTGGTAATTATTATTCACCTGAACCTTTCCTGCTATGAACACAGTTCCTGCATGCACATTTCGCTGTTTTTTTAAACACATCTTATTTTCAGGATGAGTTAGAAGAGGAAGAAAGATCAGCCCTAGAACTTGCAGCAGAGCAGTGCCGTCTTTGGCCAACATTGCCACGCGAGAAACAGCTGGAGCTTATCCAAAAGGAAGAGAGTACAGTATTTAGCCAAGCCATTCATTATGCAAACCGCATGAGCTATCTTCTATTACCACTGGACACTTCAAAAACCCGTCTCCTACGTGGAGGGGCTGGTTTTGGGGACACAGAAAGTGTCTCTAACAGTTTCATCACAAATAGGTGAGTCTTCTAAACTTAGACACGTCAACTTCTTCACTGTCTCCACACCGTTAACAGATTCAATTTAACAACCCATCATCAATCATGCCTGCTCTCATCGTATCTTACTGGATCTGAGCTTATTAGCATAAACTGGTAATGCAGCAGCAACCATCACACACTTTTTTAATTTAGGGTAACTATGTTGCTTGCTGGCTCCAGAAAATCATGCTTTGACTTCGCTGTCCTTGTTTTTCTATCATGTGATGCAATATGTCCTCTTCCCCATGTCTCAGTATGGCTGGCAGCATGGCAGAGAGTGCAGACACAGAAAGCGGGTTTGAAGACTCTGAGAGTTCAGACGTGGCTCACTGCGTTGTCAGATTCATCACACGCTTTGTGGACAAAGTCTGTACCGAGAGTGGGGTCACAGCAGATCATCTTAAAGGCTTGCACACCATGATCCCAGGTACATGATCATAACAGCATAATACTTTTGTGATTCAACATTCCCGCTGTGTCTGCTGGACAGTCAGGGCAGGGATAGCACCTTCTGGCATGGGGAAAAGTTTAAGCCAAGAGGTCTCATTTGTCTCTTTCAGGTTAGATTGACCCTTTGGGCATACCCAGAAGGTCAGTTGCCACCCCTGGGACCCCATACCACCAAGTTTAATAGCAGTCAACCGGGGTTGATATAAGGAAATCTCATATGAACTGGGAGTTGATGTAGGACTTTTTTGTTTTGCCCCACCCTGCATCTAGTGAACTGTACTGATACCATCAGCCAATGTTAGATTACTTGAAACATATTTAGGGAATTCATGTTGTCACCCTGTTTTGGAGACGGCCTTATAAGCCATGTTTTTAGTACATTGACTACAGTGATTATGGCAGTATTATTGTTCATTGTATTAAGCAGAATATATCCACATACATTAATGTTGTCATTTTGTCAAAAGACCATTAGTTACCCAAAGCTGCTTTGCCGATTCTGCCCAGTATGATAAGGATAGTGTAATGCTCTGATCGTACATGCTGCTGTTTTGTTACTTTGCCTACTATTGTTTGCTGTGGTTTGCCCTTAGATATTGTACAGATGCATATAGAAACACTGGATGCTGTGCACAGGGAGAGCAAGAGACTGCCTCCGATTCAGAAGGTAATATCAGATGCTGTCCGACTAGTCCAGCTTAAGTGCATTTAGTAGAGAGTTGTCATGCACAGAAAAAATCTCATCTTGCTGAAAGTGCTTTACTGAATAGTACAACTGGTTGATTTGTTTTTGGAGTTGAGGTATGTTCAGTAAACTCCAAGTTCACCAGTTATTCTAATTCTGATTGAAATGGCACATTTATGCACTAAGTGGGCCTTGGGATGGGGGGCTTCCTTGTCCATGTTTAGTCTTCAATGTACCGTCATCTTCCACATCTCACAATTGTATCTTCCTATATTTTTTTCCAGCCCAAGCTCCTGCGTCCCTCCTTGCTAGTAGGTGAAGATTTGGTAATGGATGGGCTTAGAGTCTATCTGCTGCCAGATGGACGAGAAGAAGCGTCAGGAGGCAGTCTAGGAGGACCACCGTTGCTTCCTGCTGAAGGCGCCCTTTTCCTCACCACCTACCGCTGCATCTTCAAGGGAACACCTGTAGATCCCTTAGGTGAGTTAGCATCTCGTGGTATTTGCTGAGTAAGAGCAGACAATATGTTAATCTTTGTAACATGCAACATACTGTGCAACTCCATACAGCAACAAATAAGATACATTTTAAACACAAGAAGATGGACTTTACAACCCGAAACTAATAACACCTCAATAAATTCTTTATTCATTTTTTGTTCTGAACTGCCTGAAAATCCTAACATTCTGCTCCAGTGTTTCATAGTATAATATGAACTTGGGTATAAATATTGAAGTTATGTCTTATTTCACAATACCCTTTTGTAATCTGCACCCACTACTTAAGTGGTCTGAAATGAGAAAAACATGATTTTTACACCAAAGATATAGATGTTGTCATCTATGGCAGACAGAACGTTATGCTCACGTTTACTGTTTGTGAAATGTCTTTCGAATATCTATATGCGTATGTACACAGTGCAGCCAAATAACTTATCAGAACATATCAGACACTTTAATGCCTAAACAGAGGGGCTGAATATTTGCAGACGTGTCGGGAAAATACTTCTAAGGTTTTTATACCGCATTTTCTGGTGCAATATTGAGAAGTTGTTAAAAAAACTACTGTTCAGAAACAGATTTTATAAAACAATCTCCAAGATTTCATGCCTTTTGGATATCCATAAATAGCAGTTTTCTGGCAGATACTTGCAAATTACATTTCACACAGTGTCCTTCTGTGCAATTACAAAATAGTTCTAGCAGAGAACGGTACGGAGTACTGGGGGTATTAATCATGTTGTCAATGATTAATGACCTCATTTGTTAGTATTTAACAAGCGATATGAGTGACCATAGTTGTTTCTATTTGCAGTGGCCGAGCAGTCAGTGATCCGGTCCTTCCCCATAGCCTCGCTAACCAAGGAGAAGAAGATAAGTGTTACAGCTCAGTTGGATCAATATGTCCAAGAGGGACTCCAGTTGCGCTCTTGTACATTTCAGGTAAAAGGAGCTTGCTTCACGTAATGTGTCTGCTGTTTGTATTTGAGTTACAGCAGTTGTAGTATTTACTAATGAGGAATAAGAATACACTTAAAGTCATTGTTTTGCCATCTAGTTGTTAAAACCAACTGTACTCAAATGGATGACTATATGATTTTGTATTAAAGCAGTGGCATACTATTCACTAAAGGTGAACATTCTAGGGATAACTGAAATACACGTCTCTTATGCCTGATGCTGTTCCTTTATTATAGGATCTGCTTATGTGCATCTTTTTACTTCATTGGTCAACACTCGGTTTGCATGGATCCTGTGTGTGTGATCTTCTCAAGTTGTCCCCATAATTAGAAAAATATTTAAACCGCCTGTTAAAATAAATTATTATTATTACTAAATGTTATCAGTTTGGTAGAAGGAATTCCTTAAGTTAGTGTGATCTCACCATAGAGCAGGCTAATGTAACAGCAGGGCATTGGCCTTCTTAGAATCCATATGGTAAACTGTCCTATAAACAAAGTCCTGTATGCTTATTCCTACCGGTTTCTCAGAACAAACTCAGAATCCTCAACTTCTATTCACTGAAGTTTGTCTACTATCGTTTCTTTTCGTGTTCTGACGAGCTACAGTAAGTACATACACATGTTAAAGTGTTTGCCCAGACAAATGATGTGTCCTTTTTGATCACAGCTCCTGCGTGTGGCATTTGACGAGGAAGTCCCGTCCGAGGTCACTGAAATTTTCCGCAAGCACCTACACAAGCTGAGGTTCCCCCCGGATGTGCTGGGCACTTTCCCTTTCAGTGCCGGTCTCTCACTCCCACACAGTACGCAGACCAGGACCAAGGACAAAAACCCTTCCCTCAAGTTAGTCAACCTATCTCCTTCTAATTAAGGATAATAGCTTCTACCTAAGTGAGGAATTTTTGGTCCTTTCTTGGCCAGCTGAGTGCTGGTCCATACATGTGTGATACCACTGGTCCTTTCCTGTGTGTTCCTTTGTCTCCCTGTGGACCTGTCTGATGCAGTGACCCCCTGTCTTTCTCTGTAGCCCCCTCAATGTCAGTGACGTGTTCCAGAGCCGTCTGGCTGTGGGTTTATCTCTTGGCCGGTTCCAGTCAGACACGTAAGACCCCTTCCTGGCCAGCCTGGTTATGATCTGTCGGTGACAAGGCATATTTCCTGGGTGTGCAGCTTTCCCTCCTCATCCTCTTCAAACATGTTTAGGGGTATTGCAATGCATTTAGTTCACACCAAACCCTACTGTAATGCTGTACACTGATGTTTGGTAGATAATAAGGGCCCTGTCCCTCTGGGCCAGAGATCTCGGCTCTCATGAGGTTAACGTTTAAAGTAAATATAAGCAGTTAGACAAACGGAACACAAGTTGTAGGTAGCGCTAATTAATTTAGCTATTCTTAAAGCTGTGATAGTTCTCCTTATGCTACGACTATACTGTAGCATACTGTGACCATCTTTTTTTTTTGTTTGTTTCTAGTTTTGTTTTTTTTTTAGTTGATTCTACATGTCATTTGCATGTTTAAAATGACACTACATTGTTTTAACTTTCTGCGTCATACTGAGCTTCCTGCCGGCTTTCCATTCTGCATAGCACATTGTGTCATGTGCTGACTTTTGGGTGGTTTTCTGTGTTTTGCAGGTGTTTTTCATTGATATATATATATATATATATATATATATATATATATATATATATATATATATATATATATATATATATATATATATATATATATATATATATATATATATATAAACGGAGTCCACACCATTCTCTCTTGTTTAAGTTCTGCAACATTTCTTACAGGACTCTCTCAAAGAACCTTGTGAAGAATGCCAAGAAAACAATTGGCCGGCAGTATGTAACTCGCAGGAAGTATAGCCCACCATCATGGGATCACCGGGGGAGCCAGAATTCATTGGAACAGCAAAGTGATGACATTTCAGGTGAGGGGAGTGGGTGAGGAGAGATGCTCGCTTGCATTGGAAAATAACCTAAAATGTAAAATCACAAAAATATCAAAGAATGATTGAAAGTATCTCTATCTCATGATTTTGAATAGATTTTGTGTACTTGTTTCTAGTATTTACATCTGCTTGTGGGTTTTCCAACAACTTTACCTTTCTTGGCATTGTACATCTTCCTATCTACCTTGCCCTTGTTAGATTGATCTGATACTGTTTGGGTTCCAGTTAGTGCTAATGTACTATTTATTGAGCTTTCTTCACCTCATTTAGAGTTCAAGCTCTCCTTGGTTCTACATTCTGCTTGTATAATGTATGCCTGCTATATTTTAGTGTCAGAGGAAATGGAGAGGAGCACACTGTCCACTCTAAAGGCCCCTGAGAAGCAAGCAGTAGGTAATGTGGCGGAGCGGGCATGTTGCCGCGATTATCAGCGAATGGGACTCGGTACCCTGAGTAATAGCTTGACACGAGCCAAGAATGAGCCGTTCCGGATCTCTACCGTGAACCGCATGTATGCTGTGTGTAATAGGTGAGTTCTGTCTGCCAAATACAGAACAAAAAATAAAAACACAGAGGGGATAACCCTAAATAACTGAAAAATAACACAAACATTTGCTGTGGCTCCTTAGAAGTTCTTTAATATTTAAAACGTAACTTTAAATCTTACTATTAAAAATAGATGATAGTCGCTAAGCTATAATAGCTGGTGGGGGGGACTTACTAGTGTGCATGATGCTTGAATTAGGGGAAAATGCTACTAGTATGTGTAATGCTTTTTGCTCCTGACGAAGCCAGTTACAGACTGCCAAAACGTGCATTGGACACGTTTAGCTCTCACACTCTTCAGTATATCACATTAAATTTAGGAATTTAAGCCGGATTAAGTGGATTTCTTCTCACTGTGAGCAATTTGTTTCTAGGGAGGGTTAGGTAGAGGCTTAATTGATTTTTATTATCAGGAAGTTCTGTGTAACTTGAAGTAATTCAAGCATCACATCACGTATACTAGCTGCCCCCCCCCTACTATTGCTTATCGTGTATTATTTACTTACCAGTATTATTTCTGTATCATAGCCCATGGCTATTCTTGGGTTAATTGTTATTTCTGTATCTTTCCACAGCCTTTTTTTGTTGACATATTGCTGATTATTCCTTGTTTCCTCACCCAGCCACATATCCATTTTAACCGATTTTACCATGAAATCTTGTGGATTACTGTGAATTTGTTTATATCTCTATACTATTGCCACAATTCATGAGCTTTTCTTGTGTCCATAATTGTTTTTCTCAGTTACCCTGGGCTGCTGATCGTGCCCCAGAGCATTCAGGACAACACTCTGCAGAAGATTTCACGTTGTTACAGACAGAACCGTTTCCCGGTGGTGTGCTGGCGGAGCTCTCGGAGCAAAGCGGTACTATTACGCTCAGGTGGTCTCCATGGAAAAGGGGTTGTTGGGCTCTTTAAGTCTCCCAACACCACCACTACAGGTTGGTCCTCATCTACAGAGAAAGAATGTGTCACTTTGAAGAATGCTTGATATCCAAAGCCATTAGCTAAATGTTACTTCTCTATCTTAACAAAATGGCTGTTAACATCTATTTTTTGTGCTATGCTTCTGTTTCATACAGCCATGTAGCAGTACTTTAATGCTTCATTTACTATTACTATCTAAACCTTATATTTAGAATTCACTTTGCTTAGGATAAAATGTACCCACAGAGCTCAGCTTGAGGGCAGTATGACAATAGTAGTAAAATCTCTGGATTTAATTAAATAAGGCCACATCATACTTGCATCCTTTGTTCAATAATGTCCATGAAACTATGTAATCTAAGAGTCTGAGGTCCCGGTACCTGAAAAAAACTTTGCTAATAAAACAAAAATAGTAGTAAAGCTTAAGAAATGCTTTCTTTTAGCAAGGAGCCACCACTCCTCTATATAAACTGTAGTTCCTGACAACCTTCAATCCCTACCACAAGTATGGTCACCACTGCTACACTCTAGACATATCCAACTCCCCTTAAATATACAGTCGTAACATAAGTTACTTTATCTACCCCCTGGCTAAAAGAATCGTACAGATGTTACCAGACCCACACAAGTTTCACTCTTGTTTCCTATAATCGATGCATTTTTCCTGCTTTATGTACTGTAGAAGCTCTGTGTAGATAAAACTGACATACCAGGGTATGCAAATTCTAGCTTAAGGTATGCATGCTCTCCCTTTTCCTAATCCGCCACCACTTTGGGTTAGTATGTCCTCAGTAATACAGACTTCATGCTGACTGCTCTGTGTAATTGTGTACCGAACACTTCTTTCTTGCTGCTCACGTGAATACATAAATATCCAGTTTCACCGTGTACATGTGTGCCATGTTCCTCCTCAGGCCCATCCCAGACAGACTCCACTTCTCTGGAGCAGGAGAAGTATCTCCAAGCTGTGGTGAATTCCATGCCTCGCTATGCAGATGTTAGTGGTCGCAATACGTTGAGTGCATTCCCATCCGCACATCTCTATGGTGAGTGAAATCCCCGACGCTGAGAGAACAGGCCCTGTCTAATTTGTATGGCCGCCTTGTAACTGCAGTCTTGTATTCTGACCACACCAAGCATGACTGTGTGGTTAGGGTGAGATGGAGGTGAAGGAATCGTGGAAGATTTGAAACCTGCAAGTCTCTGGAAGGAGCGGGCATGAATTTGGGGCTATAATGACTTTGTACTCTTAATAGCCGCCCTCTTATCCTCAGTGGGAATAGAGAGAATATTATACTTTACATTACTTTACAAATTCTCTTTTGTTTTGTGTGCCTGTGTCAAAACGGTACCAATACTTTGCAAGGCTGAGTTTAGTCACTTGGGGAAGGGGGTCTCCTATATATCGTATGACTTTGCTGTAGTTACCAATGGGTACTCAAAAAAACAAAAAACAAAAAACAAAGCCCATGCAGCACGACATGTAGAGAATACCCCAATCTTTAGTGACCTGCCTACCGTTATTTCCCTTCTCTCTTGGTCGTTGCCAACCCAGCTTATTAAACCTTGAACTGCTCATTCCCTTCCATCTCCACCTCATTCTCTGCAAATGATCACACTTTTCCCTTTTTGATTTTCTAGAATGTATATTGCCATTGTATGGTTGTGTGTGGACATGGTATTAAGGCCATATGAATAGGTTTTACACATGTGAGTGTGTGTGTCACACCTAGACCTGTATGTTTTGGATCAATTTGGTGCCTAACTGTGTTTTCTAATTTTTTTTAGAAATGTTCCCTGCTTTAGCAAAATTCAAAAAAATCTAATGAAAAGAAAAGGCTATTGAAATCAAACACAACTTCAAGGCAGTTGCTGTGTAGTACAAAATGATCATAAAATTATTTTAAATTTGACATGCATATGTTAAAAGCATATCATCAGACATGTCTGTTAAAATGCTAAACACTTTATTTTGCCAAAATACAGACTAATCCATCACACTGGCCATAAAGTATTACTATATGTTCTAATATCGAAATGGCTTTGGGAAACAATGGGCTACATTACTTGACGCTTCAGAGAGTGTCTGGCTCCTAGCTAATACCCACATGATTATGAAGTCGTTTGGTCCAATGACACATATAGGGTATAAAAGCCAGTGTTTCTGCTTCAGATTCTCCAGACAAACGTCAACCCAAGCTGGGTTCCCTGATGAAGCAGGTGATGGGAGGGAAGGAGGACATCCGAGGAGGTATGACCCTAGGAGGGCCATTTGTACTGTGGTGGTGGTTTGTTTACATGGAAGACGTGAAGAGTCAGTATAACATTTTTGACATAGGGAAATAATCTAGAATGCTTGATTCCTTTGATGAATGTGAGGGTTTGTTTCTTAACAATGAACACATGTTTTTGGATGTTGTGTGTATGTAATTGAGGAATACTTAGAATCAGTCTCATTATGTGCCAGCGCACACCTTTTGTGTGTTTCAGTCCTGTTTCTGGCTTACCATGGTAACACACTATAGTGTGCACGCTCACAATTGAGTTTTCTGACATTACCATCAGGACCTACCATGTCTTACATTCATCCATGCTTCCCTCTAGTCATTGCTGCCTTTATGGTGGTATTTCTGTTCCGCGAAAGCTTTATTTTCCAACCGATCATTTATTTTGGTACCTCTCCCTTTTGACCGCATTGCCCCTTTTCTCCTTGCCCCAGGTCACTCAGTTCGGGGTATTAAGCACCCCGCCATGCGGCGTGGCTATGCAGAGAGAGGTCAGTGCTTGAGCTCTGCTTGTAAAGTCCCGCAGTTATGTATGTACTGGGAAAGTAGAGTGACCAACATACTTACCACTGTGACCCTCAACTAAGCCATAACCATTCAAAAAAGCTTGGGAATACCAAGGGCATTAACAGCATAAGTCGCTATTACCTTTGACCTACTATACAGCTCGTATTATTAGAGGTTGTCCTAACTACCTTGCACTTTACTAATGAAAACATAACGAGCAATAACTTAGCCCTGAACTAACTTTATTACTTAATTTAAAGGCCGTTGTCATGTTTGTCCCTTTATCTTCATTTTCCGCCCATGCAGGTAAGTGGGGCAGCATGCGTGGCAGCGGGAGAATAAGCGCCTATGCCACGAACTCAGATGTAGGAACACGTCTAGCTGGACGAGAGTTCTTGACTCACCATCAAAATGGTGGTCCATCAGAAAGCACGCTGACACCACGGAGAGCTGCCCTCTACATCATTGGAGACAAGTCCCAGCTTAAGGTCAGTCCCATGCCATTGCTCTTTCTATTACAGTTTTTTCCCTTTAGCTGCATGTTCCTATTTGTTTGTTTTTTACCAGCAGTGTTGAATGCATGTGTTATGTGTAGTTTCTCAAAAGCACTTAGTTCTAAAATTGTGAGTGACAGGTGAAATTTATATGGGGGCAGGAAATGTTTGTAATTGAATATTGATGGATATTTGAGGATCCATACAGATGATACCTCCTTCCAATATACATGTAGGCCAGTGAGTCTCCTGCAGAAACACCTGTTCAACGAGCCTCAACATATGCACTGCATGCGGTACATTGCGCTAGCCATAAAGGGAAGCTTTTTGTTTGGTAGGGATTTAGCTAGTGCGAAGGGGAAATTCATCTAACCTGAACTCACCTTGTCATCCCTTCATTTGTGAAAAGCTCTCTATAAAAAAAAAAAAAAAGTGCAATGAGTTTGTACTACCATATACCATGTTGTGCTGTTCCCTAGTGATAAGCGTACTTTTGGTTTTCTTTTTGGTTCCGGCACAGGGAGTGAAGCAGGACCCCCTGCAGCAGTGGGAACTGGTCCCCATTGAGCTGTTTGATGTCAGACAGGTGAAGGCCAGTTTCAAGAAGTTGATGAAGGCATGCGTGCCGAGTGCTCCTTCAGCCGACCCCAGCATGTCATACATGCGCACATTGGAAGATTCAGAGTGGATTATGCAGGTGTCTGCTCGTTTTATATCCATCTATTCTCTAATTAAATAATGTTCTACGTGAAATATATATTTTTTCTCGTTCACATGTATGTTACATTCCTTTCTGTTAGACTTTCTGGTTTTGTCATCCTCATAAATGCAACTTATAGATATATAGATACTGCCTGTTGTCATGTTTACTGTGTTTTTTTCTGCATGCCATGGCAATCTTGTGATACACAAATTCAAGCAACAGAGAGGTCATCTTGCTATTTTTTAAACTATAGCTTAATATAATGCCCATAAAGTGCCAGTGTATGATTTCTGTATAGTTTTTTAAAATGTAGTCCTAGTCACAATCTTAATTGAATTGCTATTTTCACACAGTATAGTTAATGTTTGCACGTCATCATTAATTTTTTGTGTTAATTGACTTGCTGCGGCAAATCCTCTATTTCATAGGCCAGCACATTGATCACATCAGGGGTGAGCTTAGGCATAGTGGAACCTGGGTGCAGTATTTATTCGGCTCCCCTAAAGCTCACACATACAAACACACAAACTCACTCTAACACAATACCTTACATACATACATACATACATACGCACACACACTATGTTCTGGTCCCGATAACCCTAGGCTCACCCCTGGCTAACACTAAAAGCTGACACGCGCACACGCTAATATCCACACACATGCCAAATACGACCATGCATCTGCCTTATTGCTCCCCTACATTACAACCTCCATTTATCAAGTCAAAAGCAATACTGACCACAAAACATGGCCAGAAGTACATGAGTTACGGAGAATGATAAAGCTAAGGTGAAGGTCGTAGCAGTTAAAGGTGGTCATAAATTTAGCATGAAAGGCTCAACACTTTTAAGAGTTAAATACCCCCTATTCATCTGTAATAACTCAAGATAACATAAATCATGGTAATTTATTTTGTAAGATCCTCACCATTCTTTTAATCCTTTTTTTCAGCTGCACAAGCTCTTGCAGGTCTCTGCGCTGGTAGTGGAATTACTGGACAGTGGCTCCTCTGTACTGGTTGGACTTGAGGATGGATGGGATCTCACTACCCAGGTACTGGATTTGAAAACTTACCTGTGTCAGTGATTTAGGATTTTGTATGTTTGAGGATATTTATTTTGTCTCATTCAGAATTACTTATTCTACCTGCTCAGGGCTCATGTTCACACTTTGGCCCAAAAAACTGAACAATCCCCTTTTGCAGGTGGTGTCTCTTGTCCAGCTGCTTTCTGACCCTTACTACCGAACAATAGAGGGCTTTCGGCTGCTTGTGGAGAAGGAATGGCTGTCTTTTGGCCACAGATTCAGTCACCGCGGGGCACACACAGCTGCCAGCCAAAGTAACGGATTCACTCCTGTCTTTCTACAGTTCTTGGACTGTGTGCATCAGGTTCGTAAGGAGGACACTCAATATGCCTAAACTGTGCTGTTTTGGGTTTAGTTGTCCGTATTGGTACCAATAACCCATTTTGGTTTATTCAGGTCTTAATAGAATCTTAAATGGCTTTGCTCTGTTAAATGTTAGCAGATGTTAAAATTCTGCAACTAGTGACAATTTAGTTTTTTTAAATGTTTTTTTTTTTATTATTTTTCCTTACTGTTCTTGTTCTTTACACTTTTCCAGCAAAAAGTAATGTATTAATGGAAACATTTGCAACATAAAACGTATTTCCATGTGGGTTCTTTGAATACCAAGGCTTGAGCAGTTACATCATGTTCTTAATGTATGTTTTAGATGCAAATGTGTCTCTCTTCGTTTAAATGATTTTGTTCTTTTGGGTATACCCAAGTATTTCTTGTGTGTTTTTCTTTCATTAATGAAAGTCCTGCTGAAGTCCTTTTCTCAGTCTTCTTTTTTATTTTTTCTCCTAATCTCCACAGATACATTTGCAGTTTCCTTCAGAGTTTGAATTCAGTCAGTATTACCTGAAGTTCTTGGCTTATCACTATGCGTCCAACCGGTTCCGCACCTTCCTTCTGGATTCAGACTGTGAAAGGATCGAGAAGGGTGAGGATCATGAAAAAGGGTCTTTGTCTCATTAAGTGTCACAGATTTCCAAAGGTAGATTTGCTACACATATGCCAAAACAAGCCATGGGGATTACACAGTGAAGTGAAGGTATTGAGAGTCGTTCTTCCATAAAAATAGGCGGTGCATGAGGTAGTGAAGACTGCAGAACATCTATAAAAAAAAAATGAAATGGTGGCAACATGATCTTAAATGAGTATATTTTCACGCAGACAAGAAGACTCGCACTTGACATGTTTTGCACTTTAGCGCTTAATCATAAGTGTGTCTTGTTACACATGTACTACTGTCCAACAGCTTTTCATTTAAATCCATGTCAGCCCTTGCTTAACCAATCAGGCTGCACAAAGTTCTCTGGATATAAACATTTCAAGTATATATCTATTTAAATGTATCAGAACAGTAAATATTTAGAAAGGGAGAGTGTGTGAAGTCATTTAATTAGTGTCTTTTACCCATGTCATTTCTTTGTTTTTCACAGGGGTGTTGTATGAGGAGAGAGGGGATCGGCGGAGTCCCCTTGTCTGCCGTTCAGTCTGGGAATATATGGAACGGTTACATAAAAAGACTCCTGTATTCTATAACTACATGTTCTGCCCTGAGGATGGAGAGGTAGGGAAAATGGGGGTAGGAATGGAGAGGTAGGAAGTGGGGGGAAAATGTTTTATATTGTGTCCATTTAGCACATTAAGGGTTTTTGTCCCCTTCGTATTGTCCTTTGCACCAGTACCCAATGCAGTACCTTGTAGGAATAATGTTTTAGATATAGTGCTACATTGCATGGGCTAATCATTATAGTCAGAGAATTCCTGAAGAATATTTTAGTTCTCTTATATATATATATATATATATATATATATATATATATATATATATATATAATATATATACACCATGCACTTTGCTATGCCCTAGGTCCTGCGGCCATACAGCTCAGTGTGGGGTCTCCGGGTTTGGGACTATTACACCCATGAAGTGTTGAGTGAGGGACCATCTTATGACTGGGAGCTTCTTCAAGGAACCCAGCCTGAGGAGCCTGAGCGGAGTGACAGTTCTGCTCCGCAGACTAAACGCAAAATAATTTGGCCATCCTACCATGCACCCGCACGTCTCCAGATGGATGCCATCACACGTTTACTAGAGGTGAGATGCAGGAAAGAAGAATGGAAGTCATGACAATAGTTTGGACAAAAACCCTGGTTCATTCCCTTATCATTTCCCGTCTTGACTACTGCAACACTCTTCTGGTTGGCACTCCACTGTCTCGACTCTCTCCTCTACAGTCTATCCTTAATGCGGCTGCTAGGCTCATCTTCCTTGCACGTCGCTCCTCTTCTGCTTCCCCCCTCTGTGAAACCCTCCACTGGCTCCCAATTACCTTTAGAATTAAATTTAAGATCCTGGTACTGACATATAAGGCCATCCATAATACTGCTCCTCCGTACATTTCTGACCTCATTAGCAAATAATCTCCTACTCGATCCCTACGTTCCTCCCATGGGCTAAGGCTCTCCTCCTCACTCATCACCTCTTCCTTTTCCCGTCTACAAGATTTCACTCGAGCTGCCCCATATCTCTGGAATCTGCTCCCAAGGAACCTTCAGAATTCACCCTCCCTCCCGACATTCAAGAAACATCTAAAAACCCACTTCTTCAGAGAAGCATACCATCTTAGCTGCTAGAACTTCCTTGTCATCGATACAACCCCCACACTACCTCTCACCCTTTCTCTATGCCTTATGTTTGTCACCCCATTTCCCTCTAGATTGTAAGCTTGCGAGCAGGGCTCTCTCCACCAAATGTATCGGTTTGTCTTAGTCTGTCAATTCTTGTCTTGTCATATCCCTTGAATTTATGTATTGTATTAAGCGCTGTGTAAACTGTTGGCGCTATATAAATAAAGGATAATAATAATAATAATAATAATATATACATGCAAAGATATTTCACACCCTCAAAGTACTAATATATAATATACAACCCAGCTCCCTACTTGCTTCCATTATATCTTCCACTATGCAAATGATTTTTTGATGTTGATATTGCTAAAGAGCAATCAATGTGTATTTAATGCATAGACACTCCTGTCCATCAGGTGCTCACTTGAAGCCACTGGGCCACACAATTTCCCTTGGCGCTGAACATGTCAGGTGGCTATATACACGCGGTCTTCCAAATCACTATGTGTAGCGACATATTTTATTTGTATTTTTCTTATTTATGTTTTAGGAGTTGCAGAGTCTGGAGACTGACCTAGGGCAAGTCCCTGAACGCTGGAAAGAAACATGGGATAAAATAAAGGCAGCGCATAGGACAGAAGCAAGACATGAGGGTCGGGTAGGTCTTCAGTGTACTCAGCCATTCCCCTCCTGTAAAATTACGGATAGTAGGTAGAGATTGTTTTCTGGCTGTAGCCTTGGTTTTTGCATTACAGCAGTCATAAAAAATAATGCTCTATTGTCACCCAGCCATCATCATGCACTTTAATGCATACAATAACTGTGTGGTCCCTTTAATCCACTCATGCCCCGCAGGTCCTTTCTTTGCAGGCTGAACACATTTCCCTATATGTACTCAGCTTAAGCACTAGCTCAGCAAAACTAAATGGTGATCAAAAGCCATTTACACTATACTTCAGTCCTCTTAGTCACCAGTAATATGTCAGTGCCCCTCCACTAAAAGCTAATGTGTCAATAGCAGGCATGCATTTTGTGTATTAGGTCATAAATCAGATCAGGATCACAAGCCAGATTAGATAAACCTCATAACATTTGTACTAGGCTTGAATATGGCTATATATAAATCGGTGTCATAAGTAATTGGGGACTGCAGAACATTCATATCCTTTAAAATCAATGGGACGTGGGGGTGTGATTGTTTTCTGGTATGTTTCATTCTTATACATTAAAGTAACATTCCCAAGTCTTCCTGACCCTGTCGGCCCCACCAAGTATGGTTTCCCCTTTGGTTAAGGTACATCCTACATAATCCATCTGAAATTAACATATTTCAGTTCATAAAATTACATTTTGCCAGGGACACAATTAACGCAAATGATTTGTAACACAAATTTACATGTCTTTGGCCTTACAAGTTTTCTCTTCTTTGGATGTTATCTGTCCTTGACTGAACTGGTCGTCCCCAGTATGTCACAGCAGAATAAAAAACCCTATTTTTATTTCGTATCACAGAAGTCCAGTGCTCTGCTAATGCCATCAGGTGTGTCCTCCCAGCGCCATTCCCTTGGTGTATACCTACAAGAGAGTGGGGTCGGCTCCACGCTAAACCTGAGCTTAGAGAGTGGGCCAAGCACAACGAGTACGCCTAGCGGATCTGGAAAATTGGGGGCCCGAAACAGCACCAGCACCTTGTACAGCCAGTTTAACACTGCAGAGAGAGAGAACAGGTAACTTGTAGAGCTGATGTGAAAGCATAGATAACTGAGAAAAGTGAACAATACACTAAATACCAGTCTTAAGAAATATTGTGCTGTTGTGGTTCAATGAAGTGCCACAGAGGATAAGGAAAGATCTTTTTTTTAATCTCTAACCGGGGAGGGCTGGCATCTTTCTGCCCCTTATTGTGCTATTAACAGTGTCCCCCAAAAATCTGATTGACGGCACACATAATCAGTTCACTCAAAACTTTCTGCATAGAATGCCTGTAAAGGAGGGACAGAAAGGTGTTCTGGCCATGGTGTGAGTGCTTGCTAAGTACATGCCAGTCGTGGTGTAAAAGATGCCTATAGTCTTTTTATTCTAGGGACCCCTGTGACCATATGAGGAACTGGAAGTTGAATGCACAGAAAAAGCTTCTGGTGTGTACCAGAATGTTTAGATTAATTGCTCCATTGGCTGCCATCCCTTAATTCTAGCTAGACGCCCCCTGTGCTCCCTACTTTGTTGTTTGTAGGATAGGGCTGGCTATTGTGCAACAAGCCTTGTGTGAAGTGTACATTGTAGTGTGCCATGTGGTAATTTCACAAATTGTGCAGCACTCATCCCCAGGTCTAAATCCCTACTGTGTCTTTGCACCGGCGGGGCAGAGCCTGCGACACAGAGCTATACAATGGGAAATGGCATTTAATATTGTAATTAAATATCCTATACATAGATTGGATTTTAGACATTGTCCTTTGTTTTAGGTCTTGCTGTCCTGGGTTCCTCTTGTTATGCTTCCGTTTGTGAGTGATCCTATAGCTATTGCAGAAAGGGGTTATGGTACCATGGTGCAGACCAGTCATACAGTCTAACATTGATCTAAAATTAAAAGCTAACGTGATGCCATTTTGTGTTTTGCATTACCAGATATATGAAGTGATGTATGAAGTGCAGAAGAATGTTATATGTTTTTTTGTTGCAGATCCTATGAAGGCACTCTGTACAAGAGAGGTGCTTTTATGAAGCCATGGAAACCCCGCTGGTTTGTGTTGGACAAGACAAAACACCAGGTGACGATGAAAACTCCCTTATTTATGGCATTCTTGCTCTCTTGAGCTGACACCACAGCTCTCCCTCTGCATTTAAAGCTTAGGTCCTGTTTTCCTTTAGCAATAATGGCCCATTCTGCCCCATAAGCTCACATCACTGAGTGCCAGTGTTAACCCCCTGCATGATTTCTTTTCTTTCTTACTAGCTAAGATACTATGAGAGCCGAACAGACACTGAATGTAAAGGAGAGATCGACTTGGCGGAGGTAGAGACCATAATGCAGGGCACTCCCACTCTAGGAGCACCCAAAACCGTGGACGAGAGAGCATTTTTTGATGTGAGTTCCAACACAGCTATCCTTAAGACATTTGTATTGCCTTTTCCTTGCTTAGGATCTGCCTTTTGGATAGAATTAATGGTATGTCTTTTCCTGCTTGTACTTTTCTGCTACTTTCTCACTGTCTTTTTTTTTTTTTTTCTCTGTTCCCTTTTAGCTGAAAACAACTCGGAGGGTATATAATTTTTGTGCTACAGACCCTCTGTTTGCCCAACAATGGATTGACCGAATCCAGAGCTGCTTGTCGGATGCATGAGGTATTAAAAGGCAGCGGTACCCCTGAAACTCTAAACTCTTGGGCGCAGTGTACCTGCAGTGCACTAAATCCCCTTAACCAGTGGTAAAGCAGAAGTGCCCTTGATTGTGCTTGGAGCTGGAACCATGTGACATCTTAAACCCCTCTAAACCGGAATGTGAGACAGCTGAGCATCACAAGCCTATCTGGGGCTTAAGAAGCCAATAAAACTGTTCCCCAAAAAGTACTAAAGAGGTAGAAGCAAAAGCAATGACAAATTGGATGAAGGAGTCCAGGGAATTGAGTATTGAAGAAGTCGCACATAATGTTAGATCACTGATGACCTCCTGTAATTCACTGGATTGTGAGAGGGGCCCTAAATTTCAGGTATTCAGGCATTCACCCTTTACATATAAACCTATTTTTGACTGTGTGGATCACTCCAACATAGAGCCAGAATTGCCCCACACTCATCACTGATCGCTGAGATCCTCAAGAAGTCCTGCCTTCTGATTACCGTCTTATCCTGGATATTTTTGGTTCAGTGAAGATTTTTTTTTTTCTAATTATTTTCCAAGGCGAAGTGAATGACAGGCCTAGCAGTATCTGGGTACAGAATTCCTGGCAGAACAAGGCAGGGATTAGAGCAGTGGAACACAGTTATCTATATTTATAATTGGCTAGATACAGATTTATTCATTTTGTTTTAAAGCATTGGTGTTCCCAGCATTATATAGAAAGAAAAGAAAGAAAGAGAAGAAAAAAAAAAAAAGTCTCTGAATCAGCACCATCATTCTAAGGCTGGACAAATGCATACGGTAGATTGTCCTGCCGTCCTTTACAGGTTGTAGGAAGGGAGTTCTAATTTTCGCATTTCTCATAGAACAGGTGAAAACCACTATGGATCTTATTGTTGTCATAGGATTTTTCTCACTCTCGCCCCTGTGAAATGAACAATGCTGCGGCAGATTCTTATATGAAAGCCTCTTGTTACGAGAGTAGTATAAATATCCAGAACCTCGAAGACAGGGACCTCTCTGTGGCAGATTGTGGACTAAATGAAAGATTTCCAGCATGTTTCTCCATGCTGCACATTGGTTGGCGCATGTTATGGTCAGAATGCAGCAATGCTGACACCTTGTGTTTGCTGTGAGTATTGCTGGCATTAACAGGAAACGTTAAATTGCTAACGGTATTTTAACTCTGTGGCTATTGTACTTCATTTTATTATTATTATTATTATTGTATATTGCTGTACATAGAGGAATGTCTCGAATCAGCATGAGGCTGAAGGGGGACTGTAATGGGAAAAGGGATGATGTAGGGAGCTCGGACTCTTTCACTGCCCAAGAGCTGATAATTTGCACAGATTGCTCCTGTTATAAATCTACAGGAAGTGGTCCCGCTGTTACAGATGGTAAAATATTTCACGCAGATAGCGAACACCTTGTGTCTGGCCATGTGAAATCCTGCAATGGGCTCCTAGTTTATTTTTGACATGTGATTTCCCTTTGGGTTCCTACGGGGTTATGGGTTATCACATCAAATCGGTGCCATTTGTCAGAGGTGGGGAAAAAATTACTCACTCACTGAAGTCCAAAGTCACAGGCTAATTTCCGACATGATCTCCGCAACGTTTCAGCTCCTTGACTTCCACTGTGGATGGTTAATGGCTAATTCCAGGTAGATTCTCCTGCGAGAAGTATTGAGCTGGCTCTGCATACTAAATAGATTGCTTGACAGTAATTTATCCTATTTAATATTTAAGAGCCAGCTCAACCAGGCTTGTGCAAGGTATTGGAAAACCAGACAAATGGCTGGTGCCCCTATTTTACACTTTATCGCTTTTTGCGCAACCAGTCCTGTCCTTTACTGTTCTGTTCTCCCTCGATCCACATGGCTGCATGCGCAGAAGGTTAGGAATTTAGTGTGCAGTCTGATGCCTTGAAGTGCCAGGGCTGATTTTAATCCTTAATCTGGTTCTAAATTCAGCCCTTCTTGCAGGAGAATTTCACTAGACTTGGCCATAATGCATAGCAAACAGTTTATCCATTAAGTGGAACCCAAAAATGCTGTAATGTCTATTGAAGCACATAGTACACAGTCGTTTTTAAATCATCTGTACCATACATGCCTATTGTTTTTATTAAATCTTGCATTTCAACAGCCCTTCTATAGGTACTTTTTAAAAAAAAAATCTATTAGCCCCCTGAGACTGTATTGGGAGCAGAAAAACTGTAGTGTCCTTTGTGTGCAAGGTAATAAAGCATGTGAAAGCCCAAAACACGTCTAGTGAATTGTAAAACCTGAGTGCTACTAACACCTGATGTCCCTTAAATAAATGGACCATGGCTTGTAATGGCCTTGGTTTTCTCCAAGCTCTCTGGCAGTGAAATAGTAACTCAGAGCTAGATAAGTGAGCAAAGAGATTTCTTGGTCACTTCACTGGCTTTAACGGGACTGATAAGCACCACATTCCCCAGTTTCCTCTTACATTTGTCATTGCTCAGTATAGCCATATTTAACTATGGATGCTCTTTGTACATAATATTGATTCTCAGGCTGAAGCTTCCTGTTTTTGTAGTATACATCGGTTCTTGTACATTGTGTCACACATACAGTCCTTGGGTTGTGCCTAGATATCTGAAAACAGGAATATATCCAGAGAAATAAAAATAAAAAAACTAACATGTTTAATAAGATTCAAAGCCTGTGTATGTTTTCTGTGTCTGCGTGAATGTGTATTGCAGCTTATTAACCTACCTTGTTAACTCTTAGGGTTTTGCCCCCAATCTCAGACTTGTACATTGCTCTGATCGTATATAGAGTCACTGTAGGTGCTTTTGCTACCAGTATGTTATGGTTGATATCCATGCTTATATGAAGGTTGACTCAATTAAGTATATGTTAAAATAATGACAGGTTCAGGTTTCTACGAGAACAGGTATTAGCCATTTGGATAGAATATTCACCATGGGCTATTAAAGGGTTAAGATTTCAAGAGTCCCAGGGTCAGCTCATTTAGATAGTTCCCAGGTATGGTTATTAGTGAGTCTTACTGTCAAGATTACTGCACGCTACCTGCAGTAAGTATGTTAAGGGAAAGAGCAAAGGCATTTCCCTCCTTGGTATGCAAAGCACCGCATACTCCGTTGGTACTGATAGGTTGGAATTTTTGTTACATTTTATCCCCTTATTTTCAACATGTTATAGGGTGGGACACGTCCCATGGTGCCACCTTTACCCCCAAACAAATTGTCTGTGCCATCACTGGCCCATCTAATCTGCCCTTTTTTTATGTTACAACATTTTTGTGAATACTCAATTTACAAGTTTAGACGCACAAAAAAACCTTCTAGTAACATGTCCTTATAATATATACAATTGCTGCAGGTGACCCAGAAATACACACTCAAGTCCTTTTGTGATTATTGGGTGGATAAAATACTCTTCAGGATTACAATACAGAGAGAGACAGTTTAATTAAAAATAAAACAGAACATACAATTTAAAAGGGAAAACAGAAGATACACCACAAGCATGTTTACAATGAATATATATATATATACATATACAAATATATAAAAACAGGTTGCACGTTTCAGTATACAGGTTGTTACTCTGAAAAATATAACAAGGAAAGGCGAAAACACAAGTCCTATATATATCTTTATCTAGGTATATACACATATACATACACACAACATTGCTTAGAACCCTCTTTGTTGCTGGAGGTCGGTGCCAATGCAGAACATGATTTTATTGGATTTATTCGACCGCTCTGCTGCCAGGGAGTGAACAGACTTCGGGTCTTGGAACTCAGTACAGAACTCACTACCAGCAAAAAGGCTATGTTTGTACATCTGGGGAGACCTGTGGCATATTTTGGGGGGCATATTGAACCCTAGGCTGAGTGAATCATCTTCTGTGACGGGATTGAAATATGATTCCTAAAAAATGCCAGAATGTGGATGACAAATTCCATTGTGCGGTTTGTTTTTTGGTTTTTTTTTACACCATGTCTCCAATGTGACTTATTTATCTAAAACATATTTAACCAGAATTTGTTGAGTAAGTATATTTATTCTAGTATTTACATTAATGTGGAGTTGTTAAAATAAAGACAGACATATATGTTTGTACCAGAATTCCAGGCTTGAAGGATATACATATAAAGGTTGGCAGTGTTGGAATACTAGGTTGTATTTTGTTTTACAACAATTTAATTTGGCTTAAAACCAAGACTTTGGGGACAAACCCTACTAGCAACCGAAGACCCCTTTCAAAGAAGAATATACAGTTAATACCGGACCACTGAATAGCCAATCACGTACATTATGCCATGCCCCTTCTGTACATATTGGATTATTACTGCATTTTAAATATATTAGTTCAGAAAACTGTATTGGTTACACCCCGGTATGTGTGTATTCACAGCATGTAACATCTTGAATGAGGCCACGTGCAGCTGTCAGGACTATGTGATGTTCTGAAAGGGGAACTCAACACCATGCTCATTTGTCACAACTAACATCTCAATGCTTTCAAAGTTTTGTTGCAACACTCATCTCCTTATGATGATATGGTATTCAAGTTCTCAAGACCTGGAACTCTCTTGGGCATTAGAACATGGCCCCGGATTGCATCACATGTGAGGCAATATGAGATGTAATCACGTCAATATATTGATGCAGGATGTATAAGCCTAATAGCTGTAAGTTGCATCGATTTTACCCATGCAAGCCCTGTATAGTCACAGGTGGAGCAAAGTGTGTGATACAATCAGATACGTCCGGCATCAGGTTAGGGCAGTACTGCCCCGTGGTATCTGATGTCCACCTAAGATCGGTGCCACTTCTGTAGCAAACACTGGATCTACTGCATGTTAATCACACTGGAAAAACAAGAACTAAGGAACAACCATGCAAAACTTTATGTAACCCTGTACTGTACACCGTGCACACAGCACTCTAGCCAATACGGATAATGGGATGTCTGTATTCTTAAGCCTCGAAACAGTCACCAAAGGTAACCTACCCTATTAGAAGTCATCAATATTCACTAATTAATATACACTAAGGCTTGCAGCACTCTGGCTAATTTATGTGATCACTGGTACAAGTACATTAGCGAAAGATTAAAAAAAGAATCTAAATGACTTCTTGCTGTTTATAGAAATAGCAAAGGGCTTGACAGGGAAATTGTGTCCAAACCACAGTAGCAAAAACATTTTCGCTTTGATAGCAATTTAACATAGATGGTGCAATTTAACATGGGTGTTGACAGCAGCTGTAAGGCTCAAGCCTTAATCACTCCTTGCTCTTGTCTTAGATTCAGGATAGCTTCATGCCTATCCCATGCATGTTTACATTCCCTCACAGTATAAGCCTCTACCCCCTCTGGCGGGATGGATTTCCACTTATCTACCACCCTCTCAGTAAAGTCAAACTTCCCTATGTCACATGTAAAGTTACTGGAGATTGTTGCCGTGTCTCGGGCATTCCGATTATGTAAAGGAATGATAGGTTTCCTTTTGAGGGGTTCCGTTCACACCAAGCCCTCCATGCACATTGCAGGATCTGAAGTACTACGATTAGTTTGCGTCCTCTCCTCTCACTATTTCAGGCCTACTGATGGAAGACGTGCACAGATTTCCATCTGTGTGCGTTTGGTTATTCTAGTTCAACAGCCAGACAATGTCTCCATTGTACATTGCTACTGGGTAACAATTTAGTCTGACATTTCACTCAAGGCCTAGTATATACGGTACATATTATCAAGTAGTTTCAGGAAATTCTTACCAATTGTAACCAACGTTTCTGACACAGCCTGGCATGTTCTGTAAATGTTTATACCATGGATAATGTCATGTATGCATAATCCAGATTCTGGTTTATTAGCCAATTAATCAGATAAAACCCTAAAACATTTTTCTTTTTTGTAAGTGCATGCTGGGAAAATTAGTGTAATGTATGGTTATTGTGATCGTCTTTTCCTATCAGACACATTGGGCAATTCTCTAAACTCCAATTATGGGGAACATCCTAAATGTGGCACAATCACTATGGAAGCCGGTGGCGTTTTCCTGCTTATTGCTCCATTGCCACTTCACCTACACGACTTAAGAAGGCGACAACAAAATAATTTTAGTGTCTTAATGAAAAAAGTATGTGTAAAGAGCAGTTCTGGGGCAAAGTAGTTGCTACAGTGATTGCTTCACATTTATTGCATTGTATGACAATTCCTCTTAATTACCCCTATAGGTATTACCTTGGGGCAAATATAAACATGGACAACATTTGATTTGTCACAGGGCAGGTCAAATGTAAGAGAATATATATATGTATATACACACACCGGTATATAATGACCCAGGAACTATTTGAGGCATAGACTTGTACCTAGGAAATTGAAATATCACCAAGAGGGATATATTTCAAACTATTTATATACAGTGTGTGAAAGACACCAGAATAAGTAAGACTGGGGGAGGCCATGTGGTTTGCCTCCCAGGGGGCTCTTTCCCTCCTCAGCCACTTCTATGTGTGCCCTAAAGGCCAATGAGGAGGATGTTTCTTAAAAATATAAATTTCATGCATTCATTTAGGTCGTATTAAAAAGGACTGTGTCACAGATATCCAGGATTAGGCATACGTGTAACTCAGTACATATGTTCACCAAACACTGCCTATAATATGAATCATATTTGTTAACAGACTTAAATATTAAAATATTAAATATTTAAAATCTTTTTTAGATTTTGGCACAGCTATCTCATTGCTGCATTTTAGCAGTAGGACTCGTGTGCGCATGCACATTCTGCTGCGCCTGTACTAGTGGCACCTAAGTGAGCACCAGCACTTCTATTCTGTTGTAAGGAAGTATAACGCAAGAACGTCCTACCAGACTGGAGACCACTACCACCACTTCCTTCCTTATACATCTTAAATTGGGAATTAAGCAGCCATGTATCTTCTAGGGCGCTGTGCTCCACTGCATCTGCACAGACAAATACCCCTGAGTAATCAACTGGTACTTCAACCAGAGAAGAAGTGCTGTCTCATTTGGAAACATTAAGTGCTGGGTGTTGATATTTTCCATAAATTGAGAATTACTCCAAAGCCAAACACTAGTAATTGCAATGATGCTGTTAAAAGGGAAGAAGTTTCAGCAGTTGGCATAACCTGAAGGCAAAGTTTTTTTTACCGTGTGGTACGTGTAAACAATGTATTTCTGATGGTCATACCACAGGCTGCTTACCCCCTGCACATTTCTTTTTAATCTGAAGGTTATTTTTGGTTATGGGGATTTATGTAACAGAGGTATTCATCTGAAAAATATCTTAGTCGTTTTTGGCTTAGAAACACTGCTTTCAAGGAAGGAAACATGTTGATGGGAAATGGGCCATGTAAGTCTAATGTACTGTACAAACCTACGTTCCTGAGTGCAGTGTGGGTGAGATGGTCGGATACTGCTCTTCCAGGGTCCCAATCCTTAATGCTCTTTCTCCTGCCAAGAATCCCTTCTTGTATAGTTCTGAACACTGGACGTGAAGAAACAGGAGACACAAGCTGCTGAGATATTAGGCAAGTGACAAGCAGAAGGTACACAGCACCTGCATTTAAAAGATCATTTTTTACATAAAAACAAAGATATAAAATAAAAACATTAAAAGGGACGTCTCTCCCTTGTACTTCCCTATGTAGCAGGTGCACATATTTTTACAACATTAAGGGTCTTGCAATTCAATGCTACAAGAGGTATTTTTTTCTGATAAACAATTGGATACCCCAGAATATGTTTCATGGGGCAGGGCAAAATGTACATGTGATAGGTTCAGTTACTCGACAATAAATGAGCTTCCCTCTGTTGGAAGAGGTTTTTCTTTCTTGACTAAGGGCTCCTCAAAGGAAACAGCTAAAGTGCACAGAACAAAATATGATGGCTAACTGTCTATGTCAAACATGCTAACTTGTCCTGGGAAACACCAGCCCTGATTCACGTTGCTAGGAACATAGCCCATGTAAGCAGGCAGAAGCATGCCAGGACATCCGCAGCAAAACACGGAAGATTATTGCTAACAAAAACACAAAAGAATTGCTTGTTGCAGGAGGGACTCCAGGTTAGGAGCCAAAGCTTCTTTCTTTATCATCAATGTTCATTTTCCCAGATGATCTGCGAGTCCCCTGTAGTGGAGAAATAAGCTGCTTGTTTAGGAGGCAGTAATCCATTTCATAGTATCTGCGGGGCTGGTTCCCATACACAGACCCCGTGCTACATTTCCAAGTTGTCTGTAGATCAGTCTGTACTAATGTCCCCCTTGCAGCACACTCTCAGCCTTACTCAAAGAAAGTTCTCCAAATAAATGAGGCATAGGTGCAACAGCGCACAGGTCCCTGGGAGTACGAGGTCCTGCCTCAGACCAGATGTAGCTCTCAGCTTCAGCAATGTCACGCTGGCCCGTTGAGTGTCGTTTCAGGCGTCAGGGCGAGATCACTGCAGCTGAACAAATAGACAGTATCACTAGCCGAATTCAGAACACCAATAAACGTAAAAGATGTTTTAGACTCTATTCCATCCATTTTCGTTACTAAAGAGGCCACTGGCATGAGAGTTTTGGTTTCAACTCCCTGAATTCACTGTGTATTGTAAAGGGCCATGCTTGGCAAAGTATCTGGTAGATGGGCTGCACAGGACCTGCAAAATGCACTGTTCAACCAGTTAAATCATGCAAAGCAATCCAAGATACTTTTGGAGCAGATGATCTCTGGGGCTGACTTTTTATGATGCATAGTGAGAAAAACTGAGATGTAACTGCAACTCTCCTGCAAATGTCCTCAGAAGTGAATAAGCCCAAATGTTTGTGTTCAACATTACCACGGAACTGTGTCCTACAGCTTTGCATTCAGGTAGAGAATGTGGAAGTTGAAGAATTTTGCTGATTCTGGATGTCAGCACAATGATCTTTACCTCATTGCTTATTCTGCTGATAGCAGATAAGATAACCCTACAATCACCTGTCTACCTCATTTCTTAGTTTACTTATGTCTTGTTTGTGTCTTGGAAGAATGTGTACGTATGGTATGTTTTCGTATGTTTTCTTTGCTCTAAGTGCCTTGTTGCAAAGAATCAGAGTCCACCACGACAAAGGACAAGTTGTCCCTTTCTTGACCTTCTGTAAGTAAAGATTTCACATGTCTGGGGGGGGCTATTTTTTTTTTCCTTGACCTCTTTAAACCGTGTGTGTCAGCAGATTAAAGTAAATATACCAACAGATAGCTAGGCAATATGCTAATAACTGTTTGTGCTTCTTTGCCTATATATTGTTAGAAAATTAAGGAGGGAGAGAGAAGTCTGCGAACTGGACTCTCCCCTGTGCGCACTTGAATAAAGAATCTCTTGCTTACTCAACTCATTAAACTGGTGTCGTCAGATTTCTTGCCAACATTCCCAAGCACATTGTGCCAGCGTTCTGGCTGACATAACAAAAACCCCTTACACGCCTATAGACACAGAAATGCATTGAGAGGTATAAACCTAGTGGCTCACCCCTTGTCCCTGCAGGAGCTTGGCGTGGTTGTGGTAAATGGTGCAGCTCCGCTCTGATCTGAGGACTGATCTTCATTGCTGCTGTTACAGGAATGAAGTTCCTTTGTGGATTTAACATCTGTGATATTCAGCTGATCAAGGGCAAGACCTTCAGGGTTACTGCAGCAAGAGAAGTCCAATATGTCAAGCTGTTCGACACAAAGCTAATGCACAGCCCATAACCAAATTTACTGTAAATCAGACGTTCTTCCCAAATGTGGGCGATATTCACGCTACATGTCTATTACTGTTCCGAAGTTAAGAAAACGGGGCCCGTGAGTGAGCGATCAGAACCTGCGGGTATAGTGTAAATGACATGACACCACATGCAAAACCAATGGCTTGTGAATAGTACAGTATGCATATTAATACAGAAACATATTTTATTGTGAACAGAGTACTGCAAAATAATGTATGAAACCATGTACTATGTGGATAGAACGTCTCCAGTAACTGTGACTGAAATGCATGGATGTGGAGCTGTGCATATCAGAAAGAATGGCACACCTAGGAGACATCCCTTTCTATACAGAAAAAGTAGACCCGGGTATAAGAGTATTACATGCATGTGCACTATTTACCTTTATGTAGCACTATGCATAGGACAGAGATTAGAAGTAGCATTAAATATCTAAATATGCAAGATTGCATGTGTATCGTTAATACTAATATCGCAACACATGTTATGCATTAAGCCGATGGGTTGGGTATATATGTGTGTGTGTATGTAAGCTGTGCACTGCATGCCTCTGATGAAGGATTACACAACACACAACGCTATGTGTGTCTGGGCGCCAGTGACAGTGTTGCGTGTCCGTGTGCAGAACACAGAATTACAGCGTCCGGCACACTTGTAATGTGTTGGGCGATACCTTTCTGTCAAACCCAGTGCTGCGTTCTCCGGCAGAAGAAAGGGAGCTGGAAGGGATTCTAGCGTATGACATGCAAATGGTGTATCTACAAGACTATTCATTATGGTAATAACTCCCAACAACTTCAAGAAATATTGATGGGTTCAATAACCTGCATGACTCCAGCAAACAAGATACATTCTAAACCAAATGGCTCCTCTATTCTCTATGGTGATTAATATGTCATGAATACGTAAAATGAGAACAGACATGAAATTGATAGAAAGGTGCCTCATCCACTTGTAGTCACGCCATACATACATCTATAGGATACAAATAACGTTCCTTAGATCAAAGAATTTAAGAAAGCAACGGATTCCAACACATATACTTTTAACAAAAAATGCAATATACCTACTATGTAGAGCAACTTATAGGTGGTCAAATACAATAGCTAACATAAATTAACACATTACGTTCCTCTACAAATTCCAGGCCAGCTGTTTCCATTGCGATGGTCATGTCCTCCATGCAGAAAAATGAAGTGATTGTGAAATGCAGTGAGCATGCAAAGCAAGCAATCAATTCACCCCCAAAACATTCAGTACACTCCAAACACCTCCAGGAGAAGGGAGAATCTTATGGATATGAATGACAGCACTACAGTCTTGTAAGGACGTACACAGAATCGCATTTACCTCTTCCTTGTTACAGAGAAATGCCAGGGCAACACAACAGCGTATACAGACTAGCTATATGTGAACCTGGGTGCACACGGCAGCGTAGTCTGTATATAGAAGTGAGACCTTAGCCCTAGTATATTTATAAATGCATATACGTACACTGCACTTTTTGCGTACCATAATTTTTCTAAATAACTTGCCAAATTACATAAATGGCCGTATGAAGCCCCTAACCATTACGCCTGCTGCTGATTCAGTAGCGCCCGGCTTAGCTAGGTCTGATAGGGGAAGTGACGTCAGTGGGATATTTACAGGTTGGTCATCTAATAATGCAAGGTTTAAGGCCAGACATAGACCCAGTGGGAGCTGGGCTTTACTTTTATGACCTTATTTTTGGCATTTCATTTAGTATATAAATGTCTCTCCCTTACGAGCCCAAGTTGATACAGATGGCAAGGAGTTGACATCTAAAGGCAAGACAAAACAGGAAACATACAGTGAGCCACTAACTGAATGGATTAAGGCCAAGCAGGAGCGTAATAAATCTGTGGTAATCTAATATGTGGGTGTAAAGTCAGTTGTCATGGATATGGAGAATGTTGATGGTGAAATTTGATTTTGGAACAATCTTGGCGCATGACCATAAGCAACAAATATGGTATCGGCAAATCCTGTACAAGATCTCAAATAGTATAGACAATATACGGTGTATGGAACCTTCAATTTAATTGTCGAAAGTCCAGTAACAAACAAATCTGTACAGGGGTCTAACAAATGAACATGGATTATGCGCAAGAAACAGTCTGGATTCTGATCCAGTGGTTGTTTGTAGAGGAACTTTAACATGAGGCATGATGCCACTTACCTGTACAATTACCACTGGCATATACTGTAAGTTATTTTAAGATCATTTCCCTACTGTAAGACCTGATGAACTCTCCAGAGATTAAACTGGATGGAATGGATATGTAACACCTAATTATTGACAGTAATGGGCACTATGGATACTGTCAGCATGCTCCCACCCTGTTACTGGAAAAAGAGGGCAAATATCCCCAACCGAACATTCCCAATAAAAAAATAAACTCTACAAAGACAAATAAATTGGTATACAGCTTCTGGCACACTTGTAGTGTGTGGGGCAATACCGTTGGGGCAAACCCAGTGCTGCATTCTCTAGCACAAGAGGTGTACAGTGTATAGAACTGAGACTCGAGCAAAAATAGAGGACTGACTCTATATGTAGGAAGATATATAGTGAGTCAAATCCACAGAACGTACTGGATAATCCAGGAGTATCTCCCGGAACACCCAACAATTGAGTAATGGGCTTTCTGTGCGGGTATGAAAGCAGAAACTCAACTGCTCAAGATGCCCAGCTAGTCCACCCTAGCAGATGAACTGTGATCGTATACTCTAAAACACAAAAATACTATTGAAGTTGCTGCATTTAAACGAACACCTCGACTGCAAAGAACATTATAGAAGAGTAGCAAACACAGCATACCATTATGTTACCCAAGGTAAAGGAGATTTAAAAACGTGCATGGATAAGGCAAGATATTGTGGGAATATACCACGCACTGTACAGAGTAACATGTTGGCTACACAAAGTCAAGTCTCTTTTACACCGAGTAACAACTGAGACTCTCCCTATTCCATTGGGTGTTTGGAGCATGTAAGTCCTTCCTTGGCATGCTGTACATACCCTGCAGGTGTAAAGATTCTGAGAAGTGCCCACAATGAGGGGGAGAATAACAGAAGGACAGGTATACAGGAAAGAGAAGGAACACAGTCAAGAGAAAAGTAAAATCATTTAATGAAATTCGTTTACAAAGTTTGTATAGAATTGATTTAGTGGTACATAGAAAATAGAAACACAGAATTTGACAGCAGGTAAGAACCATTTGGCCCATCTGGTCTGCCCACTTTTCAAGCTGTAAAGACTTAAAACTTAAACAGTCCTTGGTCTTCTATTAGATTCAGGATGATTTAATGCCTTCCCCACGCGTGTTTAAATAAATATGAAGGCTGGCAATTGTAAGAAAAAACACAACTGCTTGCATTTTCTGTCTTTAGTTGTTTTGTCTTGCTTCCAAAAAGCTGCCTTAGGTATATGGACCTTTAAGTGACATGGTATATTGTGAACTATAATATATATATATACCATAATATCCTAAATAAGTCATAGAGCACTATACAATTTTGATGAGCACAATCACATGAAAAAGAGATGTAGCCGCTTTCTACTCTGACATTCCACAGGATTTCAGAGTTCATTTTGTTACTGAATGCTTATACAATGTTACTAACTCGAATTTTACTTTGACACAGTTATCAGGGACATATTTTACAAACACCCTCACTTCTAGTTTTGGGGACCTTTATCTCACCTGCTGAAGGTGGCCTTCTCATTTTTTGTGTCCATGATGAGCCTGATGGTCTCATGCCCAGTTCCTGTGCTAATAGTCTCTGTGACAATGTTTATCTTCTCCTCTTCTTCACTGTCGGAGCCTCCTGAGGAACCGCTATCTGAACCAATTACTGCAGCCTTCCTGGCGACGCACACATTCCATGCACACGGTGAGGTGGTGCTGACTGAGGGAAAACCCAACCAACAACATTACAACAAATAAATAGAAACTGTCATCCTCATTCTATTAATTGCCATATAGTACTTTAGGTTTCTACAAAAGTCGAGACCTTTCTTAAACTCTACATAGAAATATATGGTACTATATATATATATATCTGAAGACATCTTTGATTTCATTAGGGTGTTGTTTTTAGTAGAGCCCTGCGCGGGACTGTTTTCTTAATCCTGCTCCCACTGAATTTCTGACCAATGTCTGTGTTCCACTCCCGCCCGCTCCCGCAACATATGTGTCCAATCCCGTCCACTCCCGCAAACATCATTCACAAACATTAATTCACTCATATACTCATTAATTCCCTCAATCACACACACTCGTTCATACAAACTCCCCCACCCACTTACCTGATTTCCCGCGTACTCCCGCAAGGCTGCCTTCACGTTGCTCACACACAGCGTCTCTTCTCTTGGCCCGCCGGAACAGAGCAGAGTCATGTGACGAAAATTCGCGCTGGGTGCGAGCAACGCACACAACACACGAAAAACCGCCCGCAAGTTTGCATCCCGATGCAGTCCTCTAGTTTTTAGTATACAAGAACAGTTTACTCTCCATACACCACGCCATCATACTTCATACTTACAAAATTTATCCTGACTGTGCTTAGTATGTCCCTCGGAGCCACTGCTCTCAGTATCCACAGGTGAACTGCATCGTGGTCCTGACTCTGAACTGGGGGGGAAAGGCAGCATTTTGTAAGCGAGACCATAAGCTAAAATGGAAACGTAGCACTGATAATTGCCTTATTATTGCATTTTACTCTGTAAATACAACAAAAAACACAGACACGTGCATAACAAACTTCCCAATTCTTGTTGCTACCCACAATATGACAAGAAAAAAAGAATCGATATGTGAAACTGCAAAACCTTACCAACAGAAAGGCTGAAAGTCTGTAAACTTGGCCCACCCCTTCTCCTCTGGGGATGATGTCTCAGGAACTGGTGCATCCCAGACGCTGGACCCTACATCCAAAGCCACAGAAGGTGCTGGGGGTTTGGAGTTGACAGGTTCAAACACAGCTGTCCATCCTGACTCTGAAAGCAGAACAGAATATAAGACCATGAGTGCATGGTGGCCATAAAAAAAAAGTTTATTTCTAAAGAAAGCCAACTGGCATGAAATATTAAAGAAATATAAAAGAAAACCAATAATGGTCCAAACTGGTACATGTAACTCTTTAAAGCTTTTAGCATACCTAAAAATCATTAATTAAAACTGCTTTTAGCTTGTGCTTTGTGTTTGGCGATTAGTGTGATTGCTTTGGATTTATTTATATTACGCTTAACCTCATAGAAACTGAAACCTGTGTCTCAAAGTTGAAATTTCCCATCTTAAAGTCCTCTCTTTTCTCATCGCGCCACCCTTGCACAGACCCAACCAACAACTATCATGTTCATCATCATGTTCTTATAGGATAACAAATCATATTTATACATTAAAGGGGGAGTACCAAAGAGAAGAAAATACAGAGAAAATACGGTGATGTCTACAGAAATATGTTCCAGTAAAAGTCCTTTACCTGAAGATCTGAAGAACCATTGTATTGTTTACCATAGGCTGCATGATAAAAATCCATTATTGCTACAATACACCCTTAGTAGACCTTCTGCCATGCACTCTGTTGAGTTTGCATCTCACCTTCAGAGGATGTGGCTGAGTCTTGTGTGGGGGGGCTGCTGCTGATGGGACTAAGGGCTGGTGGTGTCTCTACACCGTGGCTTGCCCCCTCATCCTCTTCATCAGATGCTGGGGTGCCAGTGGGCTCCCCATTCTCCACATCACTACGGGACGAGTCCTCTGAAGACTGAGAAACCCCAAATCTGCAATGCAGGGAGGCAAATAGTACAATGGGCAGAAAAGAATAGAGAAACAGTATTAAGAAGAGAATAGTGGGTTTTGTATGTAGACAAGAGCTCATATTAGGGAGCATAATAAAATGAATTCCATGCCACTTAAATTGTAAGGATGTTCCAAGCATTGTGAAGAGGGTGGTAGATAAGTGGAAGAAGTTACTAGAGTGAAGAGACTTAAACATGCATAGCACAGGCATAAGGTTATCCTGAATTTAAGACTACGGTAAGGTCCTTAGTTGCCATCTTATTCTATGTTCCTCTGATATTCTGTGCCATGTAGGTCACTTTTTATATTTTCATTGATTCTTTATGTTTATGTTGAGCCAAAAGTGTCAAAAGCCCTCTATTGCACATGCAAAATAAAATACTCAAATTTGGGCAAGTGTCCTCTAAAAAAATAACGCGTCAAATTCACAAAAGCACACAACTACAGGTACAGCCTACATGTTCTAAGCGACTTTGGGTTATATAACAGACAAGTAACATGTATGTGGCAGAGAGCCCCCCACTTACCGCATCCTAGACTTGACCTGAGTACCATAGCCAATTTCCTTCTCCTCCCATATATCTTCCTCTTCGTCATCAAACTGCTGGACGCGCTCATTGCAGCAGGCTTCAAACAAGGCAGCATTAGGCTGCAGAAAAACAACAGTGTCTAGTGAAAGTGAAGCAACAAACATCTTACAATTACACACAAGGTGTAATGTTTAATATATTGTAAATATAGCAATAGAATTTTTTTTTTAAATGTACTTATGTAAATTTTTCACTAAAATAGCTAAGCTGATAAAACCACCCCAAAATTTATCTTGATTTTGAAAAGACATCATTTACATATCATTTTCATATACTTCTGGCAATTAGAGGGTAGATTCTGCATCTGTGTAGTGTAGATGTTTGTTTCAAAGTTGTATGATTTTTGTAACACTAATAGTGTCTAAAAGTATCTACAAAATATCCACAGAAATGAATCATTTTGGCTTAATTTGGCTAGAGAACCCAAGGTATTTTGCCATGCAACCATTTTGCCGCCACAAAATTCTGCCAAAATTGGACATATTAATTTTCTGAGCCTTTTTCACAAATGCTTGTGTGTTCCGTAGGATTTCGCACAGTTTATCTGCAACTGCAGAGAAATGCACCTAAATGTGTTCACCTGCATCCCCAGATTGCAGAAGGACTAAAATAGGTAGAGATTCCTAAATAACTCAATGCTGGTATAATAGTTATCCAGCCAGAGGTGGTACCTTCCAGGACCAAAAATAGGTCCCAAACGATGTTGCCCTTTGTGCCTACAGAGTTAGGGCTGTCTGGAGGACTCTGATGTCTGAACCTTCCCTTGCTTTAACATAATATATACAATTTCACCCCACAACCTGATGGGATTTGCTGCTTGAAGCTGTCTCCCCTTAAATGGCATCAGTAATTCATCAAGTGATTCATCAATACAGATGTTTTGCTCTGGTGTGGACACCTGAGAACCTTTTTTGCTGTAACTGGATGTTTTTGTTTTTTTATAATGCTATAAAAAAAACTATGGTAGGATTATTCTGGATTGGCAGCCAGATATTGCGTGACATAACTGTTGGTTTCCAAAATGATGTTTTCAAAGAAATCATGGGTGAAATAACTTCTTACAAAATGAATTTGCTCATTATCCTCAATGTTATATGTGATGCCAGACGTGGCTTGAAATGGGGGGATTTCTGGGACCATGTTCATTTTAGACACTGGTTGGAGGACAGCAGAGCCAGCTGATGTGTTGCTTGAAGCATCAGATATTTGTTCATCAGCTGTAAAGGTACTTTGAGATGATGGAAGGGTAGCATTATATACATGAGACCTGTCACACTCGGCTGCATCAATGGCATATGCCTCATCTGTAGTATAGTAGTGTGCCAATTTATATTTCCTTGACGCTAAAAAACACGAAAACACACTACAATATCCCCAAATCCCCTCTACCCACCAAACTAACACTTACGCTAAAACCCGCTACACTATCCCTAAATCACCTCTATCTAAAACTAAAAGTTAAGATGGAGGGCTCAGGGGGTGAGCCGGAGGGCAATCAAAAGGTTTCATGCAGTGTTGGAACTTGTGGAGTTGCTTGCAACAAACAAACAGGGGACAAACAGGGCCGGCCCTACCACGGAGCAGAGTGGGGCAATTGCTCCAGGCGGCACTTTTTAAGGGGCGGCACTTTGCTGCCCCAAGCCCTTTTTTTTAAAGCGGAGGAGAGAGAGGGGCGCCGAGTGGTTTTCGCTTACCCGCTCAGCGCCCCTCTCTCTCCTCTGCGAGCCCTCTAGCTCGGTCTCGGTGCCGGCTTGTAATGCTGAGAGCCGGAAGATGACGTAATTTCCGGCGCTCATCATTACAAGTCGGCACCGAGACCGAGCAGGGAGACTCGCCACAGGACTGCTGAAAGGTAAGTAAAAAGGAGGGTGGGGGGGTAGATAATAGGGAGGGAGGGCGAGGAAGGGTAGATAATGGGGGGACGGCAGAGGAAGGGTAGGTAATGGGGGGGCGGCACTTTAAACTTCGCCCCAGGCGGCATTATGCCTTGGGCCAGCCCTGGAGACAAAGCTAATGTTTACTAACATTGGCTGTGTCACATGAATGCAAATGATCACTGTGATTGGTGATCACAGCGCTCATATAACTCTGGGATGCCTGGATTGTCTCATTGTGGGCAGTCTTCGTTGGAGGCAGGATGGGGGCCGCTGCATTTCCTATAGGACGTATTATTACATCCCCAGTCATCGAGGCCACTGTTTAGAGGGCATAATACTATGTCCCATAAGTCCTATTTGTCCACATGGGAAAAATAGAATTCTACAAACTCATCTATACATGCATCCTTATGAATGAAAAACAAACTATGACATATTAAATACATACACTGTCATCGTCAGCATCCATGTTGAAATTGATTTCTGCAATGCGGTCAAAGGGAGCACTGCAAAAGAAAGATTCCCTTGATGAGTAATAATTATAGGACATGTTGTAATTTAGATATACATTGTTTGTCATATTTGTTTACTGATGCATACAGTGGACCTTAACAATGACTGCAAAGCTGTGCAGAAGAAGTATCCCGTAAACGGTGGTTTAGTATTCACGTACATTGCATTCAGCACCTTCTCAAAGTGCTTAAGGCAAGTTTCACAGGAATATTCACTGTAAAATCTGTATTTTTTTCCAGCGGCATTGGCAACTGGGTGTATGCAAATACAACTTACTATAGTGCATAACTTAAAACTAGTGATTACTAGTATTGTGGCCATCATGTTAAACAACAAATACCATATATCCCAAGATGAATACTTACTGGCTGCTCTGACAACTAGAAAGAGCTGAAATGATCTAACAAATTTGCAGAATTTACCTATGTGCTACACTTAAAATTCTATTTTGTAGTGTTTAAACAGTAAAACAAGATACACGGAGCTTTAGACACAATCTTGCCACCATGAGTAAGCTTTGTACAGTAGTCTGTATTAGGTTAGTAGGTTATAGCCAGCAGGTGAAGAGAAACAAGGTGAATAACAGGTTAGAAACAGTAATACACATACTTTATGCTGTCCTCCTGCTCAGCAAATTCTTCGTCATTGAAGCCAAACTGATCAACAAAGTTAGCAGTCATCTGTTGGATCTGGTAGTCTGAGAAGGCCTGTAATGTGGAAAACAGGGGTGTTTTCTTTTTTTTTAATGGCTCTACTCTGATATTTGGATATTCTGATTTTCCGATGTACTGTGAAGGAAATGTATTCTGTACACATTAGCAGCACTGACACACTGTAGAGCTGGTACCAGGATATTGAATCAATATGAAGTCACTAAGATGATTTTCCCATTTAAAAATCATCTGTCCTCTAGAGCTCACCTGCTGCACAGACAACTCATTAGGAAAGGAGCCGTCAATGTCCTCATCCTCACTGGATGAGTGGAGGTGATGTGTGCTCACCTGGAACAAGGAAAGTAAGAAAGTGAGTTACTGGGAGGAAAGCAATGCAGAGGATTAATTGCATTGGAACATGAACATTGGGAGTGCATAAGGTAAGTGCGGGGAATCTAAACTAGAGCCAAAACCTGGCTTTTTCTCAGTAGAGCCGTTTGGATACAATAGCTCCTTGTTAATGAATAGCAATAGACTTGATGATGACTTGGCTTCCAAGTCACCTGGAAAGGGGCACGTGATGGGCATATCTGCTTTAACGGTGCTTCTTTTACGTTGTTGTGGATAGAAAGCATACACAGATCTTTACACACAACGGCCAGTCACACTATACCTTACCAAGTCCACTGTGTTCCTGCGGTTTGTCTCAGTTAAAGTCTCCTCCACAAAGCTTTCCCATCTCCCTCTGCAGTCCTCAGGTAGATCTGTAGAAAAAGCAACAGAAAGAAGAGCTAAAGCTGGAGAACGGAAAAGATGTGCAAAAAGACACGGCATTTGGTCACTTATAACCGGGCGCCCACTTTCATTGCTACAAATGCATTATTTGGTTGTAGATGTTACGCTGACAGTTACACGTTTTTCACACCCTGTACAGAAATTATCACTGGTTGGTGGGAAGAAGATTGCCGATTCCCTACTGCATAGAAAAGATCTATGAAAATGATTTTATAGAGGTATCTCTGCACAAAGACAGCAGAGAAATGTCAGTGCTCAAACAAAGCTAGACTAAATCACCTGGGTACAGACAGCAACCAAACATTTCTAACGTATCCGGGCTCATATTACAATTTGAGTTATTTAAAAAAGGGATTCATATTGAAAAGAGCAAGCAAGGGCTGACTGGACCATTCCATTGGTTGTTACGGAAATAAGATTACTTGTCAGATTTTGCACCAGAATCATAATTTATACATAGCCCCTATGTATGTACCTGTAATGAAGTCACCGATCTGTGCCTGCATCTGGCCTTTCTCCATGTTTTGAACAACTGCATTGGCAATGCGGGTCAGATGCCCCATATTTCCTCTCCTTCTACCACCCTCCGTCCTGAAATTAGAAAAGTTACACACGTAACAGTTACTGAGAAATAACAATGACACAAGCGTACAGCAGTGTTATGTCGTGAATTGTACTCAGTGGCGACTTATTTGGAAATGTTTCTGTTTGCCATCTACTCACTATGAGAGTTGTAATCCCACAACAATGGTAGAACTGGGTTGTTGTATAACAGTTTATTAGTAAAATTATTGTTTTATTTATACAGCAAAAACAGATTCTGTCGTGCTTTACAAGGAGTAGGAAACAGCATGAAATGTGTATGTAGTGGAAGCAGTGAGCAAGCAAGGAAAGGTCATTATTATTAGTATAATGGGAGAAAATAGCACATAGTGCTGTAGTGTGTAGAGTCGCACAGGAGTTTATTAAAAGTAACATGTGGCAAGAGAAAAAAACACCACACTACATTAACTATACTAGGATTTGCCCTGTACCGTTACGGCAATGAGATTATTATTTTTTTCAACTCACTATTTTGTGAATTTTCCCTCCAATTACCAAGTGTTATAAACATGGCCACCATCACCTGAGAGAGCAGGGAGGCCAGGTGCCACAAAAGCACCCTACCACCAGCTGCACCAGACCCCCCGGGCTAGGAAAATGATGTCATCTCCTGGTGCTCAGACATTGCGTGTGAGGACCTTGAGGGTGCAGAAGAGATGGCACCAGCCTACCCCGGCCTGAGCCAACAAATGTAGGTTGTGTGTGTTACTGTATGTGTGTCTATGTTAATATAAGTGTCTACGTATGTTACTGTGTGTGTGTATCTTACTGTGTATAAGTATGCGTGCGCATAAGTATGTTACTGTGTGTGTGTGTAGGAGAATCTTGTGGCTCCCACCGTCTTACAGGGGAGCCCCGGCATTTTTGTTACATCGCCGAGAAGAGAGACAGTGGCACAGCAGCATGCACAGAGAGTGTGAGCTAAACAGGAGACAGGAGAAGGTGAGTAGTGTGTGTATTGTACAGTATGTAAAGTGTTAGCATTTGTGTAGGTGTCAGTGTACAGTATGGGAGAGTCAGGGGTGAGCCCAGGGTTATTGGCACCTCAGAGAAGAGGAGCAGGAGAATAATGTGTGTGTATGTAAGTGTACATTGGTAGAGTGAGTGTGTGTTAAAGTGAGTTTGAGTATTAGTATGTATGTGTGTTAGTTATCGGGGGCCTTGAAGAAATACTGCACCCAGAAGCCACTAACAGTCAGCATGTCCTGTTCTCATAAGATGTACTCAGGAGAGGATCCTAAGGCGGAGTGATGGGTGATGCAATAGGTGCGACAGACATGGGGCAGGCTGAAGGGCATGGGGGCCCAGGCGTTTACCATGTACTGGGGCCCAGGAGTTAAACATGTACCGGGGCCAAGGCGTTAAACATGTACTGGCGCCCAGGAGTTAAACATGTACTGGCGCCCAGGCGTTAACCATGTACTGGGTCCTGCGATTTCTGGTGCTGGCCCTGGTAATAAAGAATGTGCTTGGAAATCAGTTGCTGTAAAGGGAGGGAAAGCACTTACTGAATCTTGTCATTGGTTTCCCAGGCATCCAGTATTCTCTGGACTAAACAGCATTTCTGAAAGAGCTAAACAAAACACATTAATGAGCAAGCGAAAGTAAACATTGTCCCTATAAATAAATGCTACGGTTCACAAGAGGACTCCTCTGCAAACATTATGTATTCTTCCAAAATGGACAGATACCCTCCATCAGAGCTATTACCGTACAGATGTGGCCTTCAAATTTAAGGTATTTACTAGGGAGTTAATACTGCATATTGGATACCAGACACAATCCCTATTGTGGAAATTTAATAAACATAATTAATGTTTAGAAAATCCAAGCATAACCAACAAGGAGTAGCTTAGTACTTTGTGAATGCATCAAGTTTGGTTTTTGAACTGTTATAGGATGAGTACATCTTCTTGCAGGTCCCTCACGCAGCTCTCCCGATGCTAGGCACCAGGAAGTGACATGAAATCACAATGATGGAAGAATGAGACCCCTGCCGCATCTCAATGATGGGCATCATGCTACTCATTACTAGGCCAACAAGTCAACAACTAAACTGAAGTACATGTTTTAAAAAAATGTTACAAATGATACCACGTGTCCCTGATCCTAATCATTTGCTCAGCAGATTAAAGTGTTTTATAACTCCAAAGGGATACAGATAATATGGATAATATGGATATCCCAAAATACAAATACAGTGTTCTGTAAATTAACAATACAACATTGAAAATGAAAAGGTATGTTCTTTTTAACAACCGCGTCAAATTAATACTTAGCAACAAGTTAGTCTAAGGCTGGCAAAGTAAAAAGAGAAGCTGAAAGGATAACAAAAAAAACAGAGAGTAAGCTTAGACTCACATGTGTGACCATGAGATCCTCCTGCTCAGGTATGGAAGTTTGGGTGTTTTCTGCATTTCCATTAAGTGCCTCTTCCTCTTCAGCCTTTTTCCCCTCAGTTACTGCATTTTTCCCATCACGCAATGAGTGGGACAAGATAGCTGCTATGCACAACTCCACTTGGAAGTGGAGGAAGTTATTCCAGGTGTACCTAAAGAACAAGTCCTGTGGGAGAATGGATGAAGATCAGAAGAAACAAACACAAAATAGATGTTGCCTGTCTACAGCAGGAGGAAAAAATTTTTTTTATCTCATTTGTCCCCTGATGAACAGCTTTAGAACAACTCTTGCTGGAATTGCTTACAAGTAAGAGGTCCATGGTGCCAAGGTGGCATAGCTCTTGGTTAATACTGGAAGTGTTGGTATGCAGCAAGGCAGCAATGAGCCGAGTTATGTGCAGACGGGCATTTCCCAGAGGCTCCTCCAGCACTCCAATTGTGGTCAAGATTGATTCTTTCTGCATAAAGAACGAAACATGACTTACTCACATATATATACTTCAAATACACACTAAGATGAAATGAGAAGATCTGACAGCTTACTTGTTGGAAAAATACTTATGTTATCGAAAATATTATTTGCTTACATATAAGGAAGTAGAAAATGTCATGTCCATGATATATGCACCAGTCCCCGCCAACACGCTTCCTCTATAATATTCTATATATATATATAGAATAAAAGGTCAAGTCTGGGCCATTTTTAATTATGCAGCTTAATAGGTGTAACCTGCTTGAAAAGTAACCAATCATAATGATGCATGCTATTACAAGTAGATAAGATGCTATATAAACCATGTAATCTAAACATATAATCAGACAATGCTTCGACTTTTGTGTGTTATGTGCCTTGTCTCGATTATGCGCATGATCTAAATAAAGGAAAACTCTTTCTCAAGAGAATTCGACCATTAATTCGACCAACATTTTGGTGCCCCGTGTGAGGAGGTCCTGACCGGAGACGGGGACGACGGTCCTGAGGAACTGCACCTCGAGAATCTGCATCTGGGGTAATATAAGTCCTCCAGCTAAGATTGCTGTTAACCAGAGGCACTTTGCGACATCGTCCCTGAAACCGGCAGCGTCCTCCCGAAGATTTAGTACGGTCTTCTCTTCAGAAATGTGAGTAGGAAAATATTTCTGGGAAATATTATAAGAGGTCAAAGTCTGTCAGGGACTACTGAAATAAATAACTGCGTATGCATTCGATAATAAGAAATAGTACTTGGAGTAATGAGACTGATCAGGAGAAATGTGCACAGGTAGTTAGTCATTATTTTTGTGATAACGAATTGTTGTTTGTAATTGTGACAATACTGTTGGGGTTGGTTGCGGCTTGTATTATTGTGAAAGAGTATCACAAGACCTTAAAGAGAAGAGCTCTTATGGTCCAGGGACAGCTATACCAACCCATGTCACAAATCTTGTCTGAATGAATCTGTGTGAATGACTGTTCAGGAGTCCTTTACGGCGAACGAACAGTTAATAAGGTTGTTGTTAATACGCCCCCCGGCATTTGTGAGAAGCTCTCTGTGATCAAGTGCTGGGATTGCAAGTGAACAACTTCGCTGCGAGAGTGATTTTCCTGCCTCTCCTGTCTATGAACGGTATCTTATAAATACCAAGAGCTCTTTGTTTAACCCTGTCCAGATGTGGTATCTTATAAATACCAAGGGCTCTTTATTTCACTCTGTCTAGAAGCGGTATCTTATAAATACCGAGGGCTCTTTGTTTCACTCTGTCCAGACGTGGTATCTTATAAATACCAAAAGATTTTCCTTGTTTTCTGCTTTGCGGTGAGATTGTATCATGGGGAAATCCCACAGTAAGGGAAAGAAACAAAAGGATGAGAGTGTTTTCTTGTGGATAAAGAAAAAACCACTGAAAGGAGACAAACAGTTCATGTACAAACTTAATCCAGAAAATGTTAAGTATTGTAAGAGATGGAAAAGCAAATTTGATTTTGATTGTAAATTAACTGAAAGGGGATGTATAACCTTACTTGATAAAATCAAGGAAAAGGGTTCCTCCAAATATGGGAAAAATGGGAAAGAGGTTGCAGAAAGGTGGCTTAGAGAAGCACACATAAGAAATCAGGCTATAGAGCTAAAAAAGGCACAACAAATACTAATGTTAAAAGAAAAGGAGGATGACAATTTAACGCTGGCGGCAAAACAGCAGAATAATCCATCTGTTGCTGAAGCCCCTTCCCCTCCTACTTTGCAACCTGTGGTAACGGATAACAGTCCAAAGGATGTGGTTAATTTGTCTCCGCCTGTACTGGAACGTATTTATCCAGATCTTAGAGAGTTAAACCCAAGTAACCCTATCACTACTGTTTCTGTGATTCACCCTGTACCTACTCTGCCCCCAGAATACTCTGGCCCAGTCACCAGAGCAATGAATCGAATAATTACTAATTGTCAGGCAGGAGCTGATTATATCAGGCAATTCGAGAAAAATGCTATAGATGGTCAATATCCTATGATAGAGGTACCAAACCCAATGGGTGGACAAGAGGATGGTCACGGTAATAGACATCCATTAACCATGTGGGTACATAGAACATGGACAGAGGAGGATATTAAAAAAGCTACTGAGCATGTTAAAAATCCAAAAGAGGATCCCCAACAGTTTGAGACTGATATCCGAGGGCTCTGTAACAGTTACCGATTAAATGGTGAAGAAATAGAAAGAGCGTGTCGAAGGGTTTTGGGATCAGATTGGAGTTCAGTAGAACGGAACTGGAATGGGTACGATAATGCGGGACAACCCCTCCCATGGGGTCATGTTGATTTAATTAACCGTTTAAACACTTTCATAACTGCTTGTACGACCAGATGGGCTCGTAGAACAAATTGGATGGAGATAAATAGATGTACCCAGAAGGATGGGGAGGATGTGGATCAATATTTTTATCGACTGAAAAAGGTCTTTGATATCTATAGTGGATTAACCCCACCTCCCGATCCAGATCCAAATTCTGCTTATGAGCAGCAGTTGAAAAATGCGTTTGTGTCTGGGACGCGTAAAGAGATAAATGCGTATGTCAGTAAACACATGGTTAACCTCCGTACTGCGTCGTTGAATGATGTGTTGGAATATGCTAAGCATTCTGAAAAGTGGCACAAAGAAAGGGAGAAAAAGAAAGTGAGAGTAATGTTAGCGGGAGAGGAGTATGAAGGAACGTTGACAGGGAATAACGAAAGAGGAAGAGAGAGATTTCGAGGTCGTGGCCGGGGCAGAGGGTCATACCGAGGTAGAAGAGGTAGTGGTGATAGACGGTCACGTGGATGTTATAATTGCGGAAAGGAAGGTCATTGGGCGAAAGAGTGTCCCGAGCCAGACAAGAGAAAGCAGAACTCCCCAGAGCAATGACCAATACAGGAAAAAGAGACGTTGGATCTCAGTAATGTTCATGATGTGTTGTTATTGTCAAACTTGCCTGAAATTGATTTAATTGTAAATAACAAACGTGTAACATTTTTGGTTGATTCAGGGGCTTCGCGAACCCTATTGAATTATCCCACCTGCACGGGCATACAGAAAGGGACTGGTAAAATTCACATAAAGGGAGTAAATGGGAGGACACATACCGAAAGCTTATCTGTTCCCCTCCAAATACAACATCCAGAGTCTGGAAAAATAATTACCGCCAGTGTAATATTATCTGAGGTATGTCCCGTAAATCTCCTGGGAAGAGATCTGATTAGAGAGTTGGGAGTGCACATTGCACCCGTGGGAGACAAGTTTGATGTTACGGTGGGAAGAAGAAATAATTTTCAAGGACGGCATGATCATTACTACTATACTTTGAACATAGATTTTACTGAAAATAAGGGAAACATAATACAGGCTTTAGAACTTGTATATAAGACATTTGAGACCTGTGATCATTTACAAGTTCAGCATTCAAATGATTTTCATTGTACAATGTATGTTAAGAGAACAGCAGGAGGAGACGAGTACTATGAATCACACTTAAAAGACGAACGAAATACCATAATACAGACAGAATACTTTTACTGGACAGACAAAGGACAAGGGGCATTATCTTGTATATTAACACCCCGAATGACTGCACTTTTTCAAGGTATAACACCACATTTGTCTCTGTGTAAACAGCAAACTGATCAGTGGAAGTCTGTGGGAGATATGGTGTTGCGATGTGAGGTTAACCATTCGTGGAAAGGGGATAAAGGAGACATTGAATACAATGCTGAAATAAAGGCATATCGGCGACCGTTTTGTCGAAAATTTGTGGCTTATCCCGAAGTCCATCAGTGGGAAGACAATTTAATTTGACTATCATTAGAAGAAATACCTGATGACTTATGGTCCTCAGGACCTACTGATGTAGGACTAATGAAAGGGATTGAACCTGTAACTATAACACCAAAGGATACTTATAGACCTCATCAACGACAGTATCCCCTTAAACCTGAAGCCGAAGAGGGCATAGCACCAATAATAAGTGGTTTATTGGAAAAAGGGATCATTGTGCCTTGTCCAGATAGCCCTTGTAATACTCCTTTATTTCCTGTAAAAAAAGCAGAACCATCTAGTGGGTGGAGAATGGTTCAAGATTTACAAGCTGTAAATCGGGCAGTAATTCCACGTGCGCCCGTGGTACCAGATCCTAATACCTTACTAAATGAGCTTGACCCAGGAAATAGGTGGTTTTCTGTAATAGATGTAAGCAATGCTTTCTTTAGTATACCGCTGCATAAAGATAGCCAATTTTGGTTTGCTTTTACATTTAGAGGGAAAAGGTATACATTTACCAGATTGCCACAAGGTTACTGTGAATCACCTACTATTTTCTCACAAGCTATGAGTTCTAACATAGCCAAGTTCACTCCAGAATATGGGAGTCAAATACTGTTATATGTAGATGATATTCTGCTAGCATCTGACCATGAGGAAAAATGTCGAAAAGACACTATCGCGTTACTTATGTTTCTTTATGAACAAGGACATAAAGTCAATAAGAAAAAGTTACAATTTTGTAAAGAGACAGTACGTTACCTTGGATATAATATATCCCAAGAAGGTAAACATCTAGATGATGGGCGAAAAGAGACTGTGTTACATGCGCCACGTCCCATAACAAAAAAGCAAATGATGTCATTTCTTGGAATGACTAACTTTTGTCGAACCTGGATACCAAACTATGCAGCCTTAGTAGCACCCCTTGCAGCTCTAATATACGATACGCCAATGGCCGCTGCGGATAAAATTCAGTGGACGCAAGAAGCAGATGATGCGTTCTGCCAAGTAAAGAAAACACTAGTAAACGCCTCTGTCCTAGGGTTGCCAAATTATGCTAAGGAGTTTGTGCAGACTGTGGATGTAAAAGAAGGGTATATGACATCAGTACTCACCCAAGAGCATGGGGGAAAGCAAAGGCCTTTGGCCTATTATTCTACACGTTTAGATCCAGTAGCGAGATCTACGCCTCCCTGTGTACAAGCAGTGATCGCAGCAGCCGAAGCCGTCAAAGCTTCAGCAGCCATTGTACTGTTTCACCCATTAATGCTAAAGGTCCCACATGCAGTGTCGATTATCTTGTTACAAAATAAGATTTCATATCTCAGCCCTGCAAGACATCTATCATGTATGACAGTGCTATTAGCACAACCACATATAACTATAGAAAGATGTACCACGCTTAACCCATCTTCTTTAGTTCCAGTAGAAATAGAAGGGGAACCGCATAATTGTATCGATGAAATCACAACCAGAATTCTACCACGAGAAGGGCTAACTGATAGTCCTCTAGAAGATCCTGATGAAACACTGTTTATTGATGGATCCTCAAAAAAGAATCCCGATGGCACAAATGCTACAGGTTATGCCATTGTAACTCAGACTGAAGTAATTAAGGCGGGTAAATTGCCCAATCATTTATCAGCCCAGGCGGCTGAATTAACGGCTCTCATAGAGGCCTGCAAATGGGCAGTAGACAAACGGGTGAATATCTATACCGACAGTCAATATGTGTTTTCTACTATACATGTGTTTGCACAACAATGGAAAAATAGAGGTATGATTACCTCCACAGGGAAACCGATAAATCATAGAGCCCTGATTGAAGAACTATTAACGGTTATACATCTACCAAAAGAAGTAGCTGTAATAAAGTGTGCAGCCCATACCAACAGCAAAGATCCTATAGCATTAGGCAATAACCGTGCAGATATTGAAGCAAAAAGGATTGCTCAAGAGATGTTTGCCATAATCACTCACGATATACAAATTGATCACCAGGTTTTGTATGATATGCAGCAGGCTGCCCCTATGTCTGAAAAGCGATATTGGCAGTCTAAACAAGCCACTCTATGTAACAAAATTTTTCACATTAACAACAAACCAATATTGCCGAAATCATTGTTTCGCTATGCAGCCTTATTGAGTCATGGGCTGAGCCATGTCTCAACAGGAGGGATGGTAGCCATCATAGATAAGGTATTTACAACATTCGGATTTCAAAATTACTCTAAAAAATTTTGTGCTAATTGTCTTATCTGTGCTCGATATAATCCACAGGGAAATCTCAAACCTGCTATTGGGAAGTTCCCCAACCCCGAGTATCCGTTTCAACATATTTGCATGGATTATATTGAACTAAACAAATGTGAAAATATGAGATATTGCCTAGTTATTGTTGATGCATTAACTAAATGGGTAGAAATATTCCCAACAGCCCACGCAGATGCAGATACAGTAGCTAAGGTCATGATAAAAGAAATCATTCCTAGATTTGGAATACCAGAAAGAATATACAGTGACAATGGGCCTCATTTTGTCAATCAACTAATCTCCAGATTTACACAAGTATTTGGTATACAATTAAAGAATCATTGCGCCTATCATCCTCAGTCAGCAGGGTTGGTAGAAAGAAACAATGGAACAATAAAGAATAAATTAAAAAAGACTATGGCAGAAACTGGGAAGAATTGGGTTTCTTGTCTACCTATGGTAAAATTGAGTATGCGTATTACACCTAATAAGCAGGGTCTCACCCCATTTGAAATAATGTACGGGAGACCCTATAGTTTGCCACAGATAAAGGTAAAAGAGGCAAATGATGAAAGGGAATTAACCCTAGCAGATTATATGGTAAAAATGCTGAATACCAGATCAATACAAACTGTGAATTCTCTTCCAGAGACACAAGAGCCAATTCCTGAGAAATTGAGCGTTGGAGATTGGGTACTAATAAGGATAATCAAACGAAAGAATTGGTCATCACCGAGGTGGGAAGGACCGTACCAAGTACTACTAACCACCCCCACGGCATGTAAGATAGCTGAGAGGAGTTGTTGGATACATCAGTCGCACTGTAAGAAGGTAACACCACTTGCTGGTAGTCACTCATTAAGTCTGGGTACAAAGGGGGGTCCAGACGATAGGTTGGACTCGTCTCAAGCCAGTGAAGAAATCCATTCCCCAAACCCTGAGTTGACGGCCAGGTAGGATGAAGGGGTGGTGCCTGCTTATAGTTTATTGGGTAGTGACTGATGCTATTCCTTTTTTTATTAAAAAGACTGAGTGGAATGAGAACAAGAAAGTGACCAAGTGGGAAGATACCAAAGCACAAAATCTGACTTTTTCACCAGCAGGAGATAGTTCTATTGAAATTGATCTGTGTAAACTGATTAATTGTAAAAATATTGAGCAAACAAGAAACTATGCTAAGTCCGATGTATATGTATGCTGGATGCCCGAAAGGCCCCCTAAAAGACAAAGCATAACATCATGTCTTGGATGGGATTATGCTATGTGGACAACAGCTAGTTACGATTGGGGATATGATATACCCGGGGCAAGAGCAAGTAGAATCAAAACAAGATTTTCTGTGAAAAGACTACGATCCGAATGTACAACCTTTAATAACTGTAATAAATTGTTATTTACTTTAAAGAAACCTATGAAGACGGATGAAAGACTATATACTATAGGTGTGTGGGTTTCCGGTAGAGACCCGCAGGGAACTTTCTTTTTGTCTTTTTCAGAAAATAAGGTCCAAGCAGAAAAAGAGTCTCAGATCCAGGAACAAAAACATATCGAGGAAATTGAGACAGGGATAATTCGGTATACCAATTTGAGTTCTATTGATCAAATTGCCCTGGAAGCAGGATTTCATGGAGATAACGTTTGGTTGGAATGGCTTCAATTTACTGTAAAAAGTCTAAACAAAGAGAATTGTATAGTCTGCGCAGAAGCCCGTCCGCAGTTGGCTACGGTGCCATTTCCATTAACAGAAGAGAATGATCCAGTCGGATTTGACTGCATAATAAAGCTCTTTGATGAGACTTATGCCCCACCTGGAAATGGAACTTGTCATACATTAGACTTGTTGTTTCCCAAGGTTAAAAGGGCTCAATTACCTCCAACAGTGCAAATATATGAGGGAAATTACACCTGTATGAAACTTCAGGGTGATAGCAGCTATTTCGATTATAAAGATTTGTCTAATTCACTATGTGTCGAGACTTTCTCCACAGGACTGCGACAGCCAACCCAGATGAGAGCAGATATTTGGTGGTTATGTGGAGACCGGAAAATAAGACCTTTTATCGATCCCAGAGGAAAAGGAAAATGTGCTGTAATACAGCTCATTGTACCTTTAAATTTGTTGACCTCACGGAAGGAACCAACCTCAAGGCCGAAAAGATCAATACAACCACAAGGATCGTTTGATGATCGAATATATATTGATGAAATTGGAGTACCACGAGGAGTTCCAAATGAGTTCAAAGCCCGAAACCAAATTGCTGCAGGTTTCGAATCAATCATTTTCTGGTGGAGTACAATAGCAAAAAATGTGGACTGGATAAACTACATCTATTATAATCAACAGCGGTTTGTGAATTATACTCGAGATGCTATTAAAGGAATACATGAGCAACTGGATGCGACCTCCCTTATGGCCTGGCAGAATCGAATGGCCTTGGACATGCTATTGGCCGAGAAAGGGGGCGTGTGCAAGATGTTCGGGAACCAATGCTGCACCTTCATACCAAATAATACCGCCCCTGATGGGAGCATCACCAAAGCCCTCGAAGGACTAACATCCTTGTCAAATGAACTTGCCGAGAATGCAGGAATACATAATGTGTTCACCTCTTGGTTAGAAGGATGGTTCGGGCGATGGTCGGGAATGATAATGTCCGGAATAATTACTATCACTATAGTAGCCGCAGTATTGATATTCGGAGGATGCTGTTTTATTCCATGTTGCCGAGGACTTTTGAATAAGACAATTGATAAAGCTGTAAATCAGACTATGTACTCCCTGATCGACAAAGAAGAATGTGATCAATTATTAAGAGTATCTGAGACTCTACATATTAATGACGTTGTTGATATGAAAGATAAATTATCAGTGTTAATGACCGATACTGAAGATGAAGAGTCTGATATTTAATAATATTTTGATAAACAGGAGGGAAATGTTGGAAAAATACTTATGTTATCGAAAATATTATTTGCTTACATATAAGGAAGTAGAAAATGTCATGTCCATGATATATGCACCAGTCCCCGCCAACACGCTTCCTCTATAATATTCTATATATATATATAGAATAAAAGGTCAAGTCTGGGCCATTTTTAATTATGCAGCTTAATAGGTGTAACCTGCTTGAAAAGTAACCAATCATAATGATGCATGCTATTACAAGTAGATAAGATGCTATATAAACCATGTAATCTAAACATATAATCAGACAATGCTTCGACTTTTGTGTGTTATGTGCCTTGTCTCGATTATGCGCATGATCTAAATAAAGGAAAACTCTTTCTCAAGAGAATTCGACCATTAATTCGACCAACATTACTGTTCACTAGACGTGTGCAAATAGGCCAAAAACGTTTCAGACTAATTTTTTGTTTCGTTCTTGGTCCATTTGTTTTCAGAAAATGGCCTTCCGGTTCGGATGAAAATCGGAGGGTGTTTTACATTCAGTAACTAATAGGGAGGTGTTCAGATTTCTTTGCTTTGTTTTCGTTTGTTTAGTTGGGGGTCCCTTCTCGTTTTTGGAAATTTATACGAGTTGATGAAATCGGAAAATTGTGTTAAAATTGAAATTTGTACGAATCGGAGTGCATATGTCTACCGTCCATCATGAGAAACACAGTAATGCTAATGACATTAGAAGCTGCTGTTTCACCAACTATGCTGAGGTTATCATTTTTGTAACTAAATGCAGCATGGGAAACACTATTTCTACTTCATCGGCGGGGTGGTAGATACATAGAAGTGAGTGTATTCAAACATGCATGAGATAGGCATATTGCTATCCTAAATCTAAGACTAGACCAGGGGTGTCCAAGTTTTTTCTGCAGTGGGCCACTTCATCAGAATTGTATACGTGCGCGGGCCGCACTCATTTTTCACTGTGACAAAAAATATGGCCTTTAATAAAATATGCAGATTAAAATAAAGTAAATGACACAAAACCTTTACTTTTCCTCTCACTGATTTCTGGGCCTTGAAAGTTTTGCGACTACAAATTTAGGATTCCCTAGATTTATTCTAGGGATGAACTAAAATTAAAATTCTGGACCAAAACATTCAGAGTTCAAAACCGAAAATGACCCCCACCTTTAAAAATAATAATAAAAACTCACATGTTTAATAAAAGTAGGTAACACACAATTGGACAAAATTAGCAATATGACTTGGCATGATAGGAGTGTGATTGCTAACAGCAATCACACTCCTATCATACCCAGGCAACCAGTAAATGCTGGTACCTAGGCATGATGGGACTGTGCTCGCTGTGATTGCTGTTAGCAATCACACTCCTATCATGCCAAGTCAGCCAGTACATGCTGGTACAGGGTGGCTGTAAGTGATGTGCAGACCCCATACTGCTGGCAGCATCACTACACAAGGGGGGCAGCTAGCTAGGTTTCAACATGTACTGGCTGACTTGGCATGATAGGAGTGTGATTGCTAACAGTAGTCACAGTCCCATCATGCCTAGGTTCCAGCACTTACACATCCATCCAGTAAATGCTGGAACCTAGGCATGATGGGACTGTGATTGCTGTTAGCAATCACACTCCTATCATGCCAAGTCAGCCAATACACGCTGGTACAGGGTGGCTGTAAGTGATGTGCAGACCCCATACTGCTGGCAGCATCACTACACAAGGGGGGCAGCTAGCTAGGTTTCAACATGTACTGGCTGACTTGGCATGATAGGAGTGTGATTGCTAACAGTAGTCACAGTCCCATCATGCCTAGGTTCCAGCACTTACACATCCATCCAGTAAATGCTGGAACCTAGGCATGATGGGACTGTGATTGCTGTTAGCAATCACACTCCTATCATGCCAAGTCAGCCAATACACGCTGGTACAGGGTGGCTGTAAGTGATGTGCAGACCCCATACTGCTGGCAGCATCAATACACAAGGGGGGCAGCTAGCCAGGTTTCAGCATGTACTGGCTGACTTGGCATGATAGGAGTGTGATTGCTAACAGCAATCACAGTCCCATCATGCCTAGGTTCCAGCACTTACACATCCATGCTATCACACACACACACACACACACTAATTTATTCATATAATCATTCATTCACAGATTCATTCCCTCAATCACACACACTCATTCAAACACCCTCCCCACCCCCTTACCTGCACTGCAGCTCCTCGATGCCGCTCACAGACTTCAGCAGGGGGCGCAGCCTCCCTCTGCCTTCTCTGCTAAAGCACAGAGGAAGTAGGATGTCACGTGAACTCCGCTTCCTCTGTGCAGTCCAGAAGACCCTCCCACAAGTAAGTAGCAGGGCTTGAGGTGCGGCTCGCGTAAGATCGGTTGCCCTGGCTGCCGATCTTACGCGGGCCGCACCTCGAGGTCTCGCGGGCCGCATTTGGCTTCTTACCTACTATTAAATTCTAGGTTTCTATCATTCCTAGTATTGCAGAAAGGCAAAACCTTTTCAGAAATATATCATGTAAAAATTCCCTCAATTGTTTTCTCACACAAAAGGCAAAACAGGTTGTTGTCATGGGAACGGCCTCATTTTTATGCAATTAAACATTTTGGGGAAATAATAAAAATGTTGCTAAGATCTATTTGCTTAACATGCTAAAGCTTAACGCGAATGAACACCTATAAATTTGAGAACGCAAAGGAGCATAGGAAGCAAAGGTGAAAGTAAAAGAAAAACAACTATGTTTAAATACCAGGAAGCTGTTTTAATCCATCTATCTATAAAATGTAATATACCATTCTACAATGTATTTAACAGCTTCATTCTGGGACACATTCCCATGCAGGAACTGCTCCAAAATGCTTTTTGTCATCATTGTTTTTCTCAGTTTCTTGGTTAGAAATTACATTAGTGGTATAGTTCTGCTATAGTATACTGAAGACTTTTCAAGCCTCATCTGATGTGCAAGTAACACACTGGGGGCTGTTTCAAAGTGGTATTAATCAAGTAATCCTCAGGAGCATTATATTGGGTTAACCACTATTGATCGACATACATAACTCCCATTCCTTCTCCGATCTTTCTATTGGCATAGAAAACAAGGTTACAAACATTTTAGAGCCAATAAAAAAAAAAAAACATCTATTGAAAAATAACAATCTTTGAGCTTTGGAAAGCATCCCCACAAAAGGTTTCAATGGGGCTTTTAAATCGGGAGCAGATAATGTTAAAAAGAGAACAGTGTTCAACATACCAAACACGAACACCAGTTTTCTACAAATGAATTGCAAACCCACTGGGGTTTCTTGGGATCAGACTGGGGCAGAAAATTGTCCCAGGAGATTTAAGGACACAGGCTTTTAAATCACATACCTCCATATACTATTACACATGCATAGGTGGCAACACATTGTTTGTTTCCTTTCAATTATGCCAGGATTTGACAGATTACCTAGAGTCAGTCACAAAATGCAGGAACTGTTGTGCTACTACTGCTAGGTCACATGATGTCGCACAACGTGACCATACGGAGCTGCTGTCTGCAAACAGAGAGCAAAAACCTGCTCTCTAGAGCCCCTGCCCTGCTCTCTAGAGCCCCTGCCCTGCTCTCTAGAGCCCCTGCCCTGCTCTCTAGAGCCCCTGCCCTGCTCTGCGTAGTGCCACTGCTCAACATATGAAACCCTAGATGCCAGAAAGAAAATCTGCCACAAGAAATAATCCTGTTACGGAGACCGGATAAACAGCAACATATAACGTGTACAGGTAGACCATTACAAAAACAATACCTTTGGGGGATGCAGAAGAAGGTGATGAAAATCCTTTAACCGTGGCTCTATTGCCTGAAGAATACTACTGTTGACAGTAGGAGGCCTATCATATCCTTGCGGAAGAGAATCAAGTAAGGGATCTACACTGTAAAAAACAGGAGGGGAAGATACATGAAAATCCTTAACACAAAGAGCGAGAGAATGCTAATGTGTATTCTAATTGCAAAAATTAATTACTTTCATCTCAAAAGCATTAAAAAGCAAATGATGTTATACTGACGTCAATAAGCCTTTGAGTCCTATTTGCAATTCTAGAAGGGGTGTCTTTCAAATCAAAATGATTCTTTATGTTCGCATGGACCCGAAAAGTAACAAGGCGGCCGGATTTACCTTGGCCTCCTGGTCTCCAGTAATGTCAGCAGGATCTGCGTTCCACTGACAACACAGCTTTCAGTCTGCTCTCCATCAAACATATTGCGCAGCAGCTGTTCTACGCACTGTTGCCTACAGGTTAGAAAAATAAAACGTGTACCCAAGATCTCCTTCAGGCGTATAACATTAAAGAAACAGTCTAGTCCCCAAAACTGTATTTTCATTTATTAATCAATGTTGGAATCCATTGTACAACGAGTCCACTGCATTTTCCCGCATATCGTCACATGGATTCTTTAGTTACCCGAGTTAGAAAACGAGACTGCTGCCTAGCTTTCAGTAGAGGCAGCTGGGGAGGATATAAATGAGATTAAAGAATGAATGCACCAACTTGTATGAAGTATAACTCCAATACACGGTTAAGATGAAAATAAGGCTGGCGTTCTCTTTTAATATCAATATACAAAATAACTGGACACAAATGTACGTGTTGGACAAGGGGATGTGATTTTTCTTTTAAAATACTTTTAAAGAAGCTGCACACTCATTTTGTGCCAATGCACCATAAAATGCCTTGAAAACACATCTTCTACCTGGCAGCTACCATGGAACAAGGGTTCACATTTGGATACACTCAGAAAGCACATACGGTAGTTCCAATACCATTTATCTCTTTTGTCTCATATTTATTAATGGTTCTGTAGATTTTTGTGTTCTTATTTCTCATATCTACATCTTTAGAGGGTAAAACTACAGATCGGAGAGGTCTTTTTTGAGTACATTTTACAAATACATTAAACACAGCTAAGCACAAAAATGATCTGCAATGATGGAATGGTCATACAAAGATAATCATTTATAACATAAAGGATTTACTTACTAAACGCTATAACGACAAAATACAAAATATAGTAGGTTTGGGTCCAAGCCCTACCAGGATTTCGCTACTGTCTCAGTGACAAAGTAGGATTAAGAATACAATGCAATGATTAGCATTACACGACCGGTTCGTTCTGTGCTGAAACACCTGATACTCACGATTCCAATGTAACCAGCAAGGGATCTGGCTCCAGCGTTTCCTGCATCTGGTTACACTGATCCCTGCTCAGTCGGATGAGATCGCATAGGGTCTGAGATGCATTGGATTGTCTCTGTAAAGAACCATATGGGATAAGTATTAGATTGCACCTAGTAAGTCACATTTCATAACATTAGTTGGCTAAACAGAATGTGTGCGTCTTCCAAAACATATATTTTGGGAAGTCTGTACTAATTATTAAATAGATCAGGCCAAAAGTGACCTCTCTACAAAAAAAATTGACTAACATAAAAAAGAGTTAAGGAGGACACTGCTTAAACAAGCTTACAATCTAGAAGCAAGATGTTCAAAACTATGGGCACATCACATAAAATTAAAGTCATTCCTTCATCTAGAAAGAAAGAAATAAAAGCAAAACCAATTACACATGAAACATGTACATTTGTAATCAGGTCTTAAAAATATTACCCAAGCTGGTAAGATTCCATGCTCTCATTTATTGGATGAAAGATATAAAGCTGAGCTTACTTACTAAATTGAGGAATGCAAATGAGATAAAGCTACCGATTAGGAAGGGCCAAAACAGCACATTTCCTCTGAGTTTAAGCTCATATAACACACAGCTTAATCTTCATATCTCACTGACTAAACTATGCATTACGCAGGAGAGAAAGGTACGTTCTGCCACGTTTGCTGGAGTCAACTACTAGATACAATCTTTCACAATTCATTGCCAAGCCACCAAATTAAAAAGCTGTATCAACACAACACACAATTTAGTGCATAAACCCTATTGTATGGATGACAGAGAACGAAACACTTACATCCTCATCGTGGCTGCAGTGGATAAGATCTATTAATCTCTGGATGAGTTTATCCTCATTCAGCCACTGGAAATAGAGGGAACAGCAGAAACATAATTATAAACATTCTTAATGCAGATCATTTATAAAGCACATATATATATATATATATGTCAGGAATACCAAACATGCAGTACAAAAAGTAGGAACACTTGCATGACTCCCAACAGGCCAAATTTGTCAGCCTTGATGTAGCGGCATTATGTGATAATATAACAACTAAATATTTTTTGGGATGGAATCAGATTCACTCCAGATCATGGGGATTCTTTGTGTAGGGAGGCGAAACGAGCATCTGGTGTTTTTCTTACACACCACCTGAATTGCTACTTGTGTTATCTGCTGCCAGGCGCCTTATTTCTTATTTTTCTCACTAGACAGAGGTTATTACCAGTGGGATTTCATTTTTTTTTTTTTCTTAGTACAGCTACACTTATTATTCTTGGGTTGTTTTTAGTATTGATATTCTTACTAATTATTATTATTATCATTTTTAGATATTTATTAATAAAAGCTTTAGATATTGATTAGCTGAGCGACACCCAATTTGGACTTTTACATGTCAACAAATGTACACTTGACCTAAATGCTTGAGCTTTTACACCTGTAACAGTGCTGTGTGGTCTTGTAATTGTTTGTGCTTTGATGTGATTTTTGTGCTTTGTTGTGTTTAATCTTATGACAACTGCTGCACATTTTGGTTAATCCTTACATTTAAAACTTCTTGCCGCAGTGGGGCTGGCTCCACACAGCTAATGAGACGAAGTAGAAGGTCCATCATGGCTGATGTTCCTATGTGATTCAGCACCAGGGTGAGAAACTTCTCCTTCTTCCTTAAGAACCCAATTACCTGTATAGGAAGAACCATTGGTAAACATCTTTCTCCATACCCCACCATTAAAGTTAACATGCAAACACTGGGGAACCATTTAAGTACCTAGGGAGTCAAGCAACTTTCTTCCGAAGTTAATGTAATAAGTACTTCTCACCTGCTCAGTCTTTCTTGCTATCAGGTTTCCAATAGTCTTGCTAAAGAAGCTGGCCAGCAGCGGATTAAGCGGTGGTTCCTGTTGTAGGAAGTCATACAAGATGCTCAGGAGGTTCTCGTCTTCACCCAGCTTGTCATTGATCTGTGGCACGTCACACGTCAGCAGTTCACATGCAATATTTGGATACCTGAAGAAAGGTAAAGAGCTGAGATTCAGTCTTAATCATAACACCTAACTGTAATGATCGCACAATGTTTAATAATGCTTTTGCATGTCGTAATTCTGAACAGGCAGCGTAAAGAGAGAGAAACAGAGTTTATATGAATATATGTATACTTTAAGGAGTCACAGAATTCCGTGTTTGTGTCCCGTATAGAGTTTATGATGTAGAAGGAAAGTCCATAATTTGGTTTTTCATATAATTGATAAAATTAGAAAAACTTGTTTAGGAAATCAATGAAGTTATCGCAGTTTCCAATGCCCATTGCATACCAAAGAGTGTCGTGGTCTAGCCAATAGCAAATGTCCTATCTAACATATATACCGAAGCAAAAGATGTTGGTTCTTAGGAATGCTTTATAAGAAAAGCACTGCAAGTGGGTTACAACAGTAAAGAGAATGTTGTACAAATCTCTGATTTTTCTCTCACTTGAAGCGGACTCTTTCTTCCATGTCCATGGGAGGTTTCTGTGTGATGAGCTGAACAAGCTGCTCCATGCACTGTGGCTGGCATACAAAGTCCAGCAGCCGCCGGTTTTGGGCCTTGCACTCTTGGAGTAGGTCATCCTCCTCCATTAGCTCCTGAAGACTCACATCCTCCTTGTCTAGGAGCTTGTCCACATGTGAGGTTGTGTTCAGATCAAACTTCCAGAACATGTTGACTGGGAGTTACTTCCTGAAACACAAATGAGAGCTGAAACCTTCAAGATATCACCACATCAGCATGGCTTTATTAATCACTATCTCAATGTTTATTACTCTGCTAGACTCTTGCAGACATAGACTTAAAATGTGGGTGTATGACACCAACCAATGTACAGCGGGGTGTTGTTAAATCCGTACATTTTGCTGCACTGTAGTGAGCCTCGATATAGCTGAGGCAGACATTTAGCATACACATGTGGTAGATGCACAGTTTCTTGTCTACTGACCCTTCCAGCTCCTATTCCAACACTACCAAATCAGTTGCTGTTACCACGTGCGTATGCACACTAACCACTCATCCCCTCAACAACCACCCTTGTAATTAATCATAAAACACATCTAATAGAAAGTAAACTAATTCATTACAGAAGATTGAATTAAGGATTTCGTGTTTGTGTTTCTGACTGTACAGGTGGTTGCAGGGTTGCCATTTTATATTTATTTAGGTTTAATGTTATTAATGAGGTTTAAGGCATTTCATGTGTTTACTGTTTGAATCAACAGGATGCTGCTGGCCCTTAATTATGCCCCTTGAGACAATGTGGCCTGATATATTATAAGAGTCTTAACCACTGTCTAGCAGTAATTAGATCTGCAAGGCGGTTGCAAATGTAGCTTCATTTTTTTCAGGCAGCAACAAAGTGTTGCTTCCATATTTATCAATATAAGGAGCAAATGAAGGAACAAAAAGGTTGACTGCTGAAAGTAAAATCTGATGAGCCAGAGCAATATGGCTTTTAGGATTAGTTTTCATCTTTATCTCTCTTTCTAACAGATAACACATTCTTGGCTAGATTCCCGTCTTTTGCAGGCTGTGGAATATGTTGGTTATAAATAATAACTAGTAATATTAACGATAATGAGTCACCATTCAGCCTCCTGTGCTTCACAGCGCAAGTTGGAGTAAAGTCTGCTCTGATAATCAGGCAGCTCCGACTATGAACGAATTGTGTATATATATGCTCTGAAAGGAGTCCGAGCTATTTATTATAAATCCCTCCTGTATGCCACATAGGCATGTATGCATTGATCGATATATTTCGCAAGGATCATGGAGTACATTTACTATCCGGAAGCCTTTTAAGACTTTTTAGTACGTTTTCAAAATATATGTATTATTTCGGTGGGTTATGGAAGAAGTAGCACATATCCCCAATCAGTTTTTCCTCCTTTACAGAGCAGTGCCGTACCTTGGAAGGAAGCCGGTCCGGTCTCAGAATAGAAATTCCAAGCACATACACATATACATTTGTGCTTATTATTCCTGATTCTTCAGTCAAATGATTTCCCCTAAAAGAGATTAACCAACATTTACTATTTGCAACAACAAACAATTTACACAAACTACAGCATAGTCTTGCGCCAATTCCTGACTGCTAGCATACACAAACTAAAGCATACATTTTGAGCTGTATTTTACAAGCTAAATTTATTCCAAATTAAATTTATTCATTGGCCTTTCTTTGGAAAAGACATGACTACGAACATTCTCTCACAACACATTAATTTTTCATTAAAAGAAAACTTTCACTAATGTTGGAAAAAGAACATAGATATTTCAAAAATATTGGCTTTTCCAAAAAAAAAAAAAAAGTGTTTTTTTTTCCCCCTAGTCTGATCTATCCATCCATAATCATAAGTATCTTCTGGCAAACAGCAGATATGTAGTAAACATTAGAATGGCTTAGTCTAAATCACCAGACACTGACATTCTGACTAATGAAAGTCTATGGTGCAACACATTTCATTGGAAAAGTAGGACATAAACAGATTGGCATCTGACCAGGGAAAGTGGCCCAAAATATCACATCAACGCCTACAGTATCCCCCCTTCAAGTCTGCAGATAAAAGGACATTTATGAAAGCAAAATTAAATAAAACCAGGTGCTAAATTACATTATTGCATGCAGCAGTGTATTCAAAGCTCAAAGAAAAATACTTATACTTATATTTATTTTGTTGCTAAGATAAAACACACCTAAATAACAAATATGTGGATGCCTAAAAACATGATACTTTAGGAAAACTAGAATCGTTTTAAAACAGAAAACTAAATGTTTTGAAAATTTAATAAAAACCAAAAAGCAGTTTATTTAGCACAAGGTGGGCAGTCAAAAAACACAAATAAAAGAGGGAAGACAACCCAGTCTTGGGCATGCAGGTCTTCAATAATGTACTAACTATAAAGTTGATATTATATAGTTGTTTTTTTAAGGACAGGCAGGGTTTTTAGTTAAAACCAAATATATAAAACCATAACATATAATTGAATTCAATATTTTTTTGAATACAAAACTAGATAGAAATTGGGACGATAACTAGAGTCATGAGTTAAAACTGTTTATAGCCTGTACTGTTGGTTTGGCAATCAGCATAATCACTTTGGATATCAACATAACGATTGGAATAATCACTGCAGGTCCCGTGAAGTTAAGAAATCTTCCCACATTTTTATTCAGATCACGTGGCTTTTTAACACACCAATATTGCTTATTATACTCTTTAAATCTGTAAACACAATCGCAAGAGTTTACTTTGCATAGAACCGTAAAATGTAGGATATAAAGTAGCTTTGATAATTAATAATTAACTTGGTCGTGATGAAGACGGAATGCAGTGGAATTTTGAAATATCAAATCGGGTCAACTAATTATGGCATGTGCCTATCATTTTACCGCATCACTAGTTATTCTTATTTTTTCATTCAACCACTTTAGGATTTTTAATGGTAACTTAGCAAATGGCCCATTCTTGTGCTCTGTTTATTATGGCACTCCACTAAATTTAGATTCTGTAGCACTGTGTAGAATTATTGATGCTTTCGATATGGTAAGGCGTCTTCCATTGCTATGTTGACCAGTTACGCGTACCACCCTCTCTATATATATATGCATTTGTCTAGTAATCTATTACAGCAAGCAAGCACAGAGGACTATTGTCCTTATAAGATTGTGCCATGTTGTGGAACATGAGATGAGACTGGAATATAGGTTTCTGAGATGTTCTGCATCTATTTTTGATGTTGCTTAGCCATAACCTCAATATACCCTAATCATGTGATCCTATCATATTACAGGAGCTTGGAGAGAAGCAGAATATCACAAGTCATGTGGCAGACAATGAAAATTTAGCAAAGCTGGAATAGGTCTGCCTTACCAGTAGAGATGTTTAATACTAGGAATAGAGAAAAATTGTAATGCACAATACAACCAGAATTAACAAGAAGGAACTTGGTTGGTTACTTGAAATGATTACCTGTGCAGGTTCCAAGTTAGTGTGTATTTGTTAGTAACTTCATTCTGCCTGGCCTACTTCAGTGACTTTCATCAGACACTGATCATGGAGTTTGGAAAAAGTATCAAAAAAGTTATGTTACACCACCAGCAGGGAGCGTAACTAGAAACAACGGGGCCCTGGAGCAAAAATTGTCCCGCACCTCCCCCAACAGCTGGTATGTACTCTGGCACATATATGCAGACACGCTTACACAAATTACACACACAATTAGACATCCATGCTCACACACACACACACAATTAGACATCCATGCTCACACACACACTATTAGACATCCATGCTCACACACACACATAATTACACATCCATGCTCACACACACACAATTAGACATCCATGCTCACACACACATAATTAGACATCATGCTAGCTAGCTAACAAAGAAACATTCCAACCCTGCTTACCTCTCACCGCTTCTGCAGCTTTCTGTCCGGCTGCTCGCACAGTGCGAGCAGCCTCGGTTTCATCGATGGGTCACGTGACCCCAATACGCTTCTGTCTTCCAGTGCTGGTTCAAAATAGTTTAGAAAGGGCCCGGCAACCTTGATCACTTTTGAAATGTCACTGGGAGACAGGAAGAAAGGGTCGCAGGGATCACACCGGGCCCCTGTCCTGTCTACCCATTGTACAGAGCTACAGAATTTGATGGCGCTATATAAAACAATAAATAATTATAATAATTCCTAAAACATTATAGACATATCACCACATTGTGCTTTAGAGCCCAAGATACAAGGCAAAATTCAGCAACCAAATTAACAGTTGTCGCATTTAATTTTTCTAATCTAATATAATAATTTAATTATTTTGCTGAAATTGTAATCATTGAGTCACAATAGCATGGGACTGGGAACAGGATTACAGTACGGCTTATCAAAACAAAAAACTCTCTGCTTAACTGTTTCTTCTTAATATTCAATATTTTACAGTCAAAATCATTTATTCTTGTTCAATTCTAATTTTTAAGTGGGCAGATTGTTCTCTTCAAGCACACCAACACAGTTCATTTGCAAAGCAATCTGTGTCATTATGAAAACCTTATGGCGTATTAAATATACTATAAAGCCCCGCAGTAATTTAACTGCGTTGTCAAATTCCTTCTAGATATGAAGTCCATGTGGCTATAGTTTTTGCTTATAGGCATTAAAATGTCCTGTATAAAGGGTTTATACATAAAAAATGAATCAACGCTTTCAATGGTGGTGCTTGAAACACATTTTTACCATCACTAATGGGAACATCAGAAGTGTTTCTTATCACTGTTCTTACACATTCTAGCCTGGAGCGCCTAGCTGTGTTATCAAGGGTTCCAAATATGATAAATAGCTCAAAGCAGAGGTTGGACCTTTATACAGATGATTTCTTGAAGATCCTAACCCCACTGCTTTTCTGCAGAACAAAACTCTGAACCACTGTAGTTTAATATTATAACATGAAATCGACATTTGGAAAATTCAGGCTATGTGTTTGAAGACTCCTCCATCTCAGGAATAAACAATCAGGGACTTGTTTGACTGGAGAAATAATTAAATTACTCTTTTGGGTTGTCTTATACATGGGACAATATAGAATGGGATAAGACCATTATAGCTTTGTTTTAAGTCTTCTATTGAACTTGCTTAAAAAAAGGTTTTGTTCAGGAGGTACATGGTTCCATATTTTTTTCAGAACCTTACAAACACGTGTAGACCAAAAACCCAAACTATCCTGTGATTTTTCCCTATTGCAGTCTGCTCTCATCAGCAAAAACTGGCGCAGTTTTATTTTAGCCACCTTAATATAAAAAGAAAGAGTTGAATTCCCCTTCTTTGAGTAAAGATTTTACCATTTTATGATGTGTGAAGGAATGGAAAAGCAATCCCATTCAGAATATCTGTCATAGCTATGACATGTGACTGCATATGAGTAGTGCTGATATATGGGCAGAATTTTAGATCTTAATCCAACGAGTTTTGCAGTTTCAAATATATTACATTCTCCAGGCACTCATTTTGTTTTAGCTACAGCTTATCTTCCTATAATTATTTTTGCCGTTTTTCTTTTTCCTTACATGTTTTGTTATTTTGGTCTCCACCTTGTTATGTCCAGTCCAGTCAGCAGGAGTATTTCTGTCAATTTAGTACATACCATGTTAGTCCAGTGTTAATTAAAAAGGCATTTAACAGGCGTCTCCAACAACATTGCAGCTAAATAGCACCCTCTATTCTGCCCCATCTGAGAGACCGGTACACGCCATTGCTGGAGGCCACATGAGGTCTATGTATCCATTCCAATGCAGCTAACGCTCCGAAAGGAATGAAAAACTAATTTATGAATGGATCTCTGTATTATCCGTATACATTTTCATCGTAGCCCCAGAAATGTTTCTTTGATTATAAGGAGCTTTCATTAAGGGAGATGTTAGACACTGTAAACATTGATCAGTTTCACAACACCTAGTTCTTTTTATTTTTCTTTCTCCAACAGGACACATGCTTAAACAAGCAGCACATAAACTGTATGTATGTATACATGTTTTTTCAAGACAAACTCAAATCACCCATATGTAAGAGATGAAAACAATTTTTGACAATGGGGCGGATTGATTAAGGGGCAAAAGGGACAACACTACAGTACCACATTACTTGTGTTTGGTGTTGTATGAGTCCTAATGGGAGTCCATTTGATACATGGTGCCCCTCTTCCTTCAGAAGCAGCATTTCTGGAGTATGATCAGACAGGGATGAGGAAACTTCTTACTTCCAGTCATGTGACAGGTCCAACCAATAAGAAGTTAGTTTTGTAGTCACATGCTATAGTCAGTAAAGGTCACTGTGTCATGATCTAGCAGCAATCACTGGACCAGAGATTGCCTGTGTAGGTAGTAGCTAGGATCCATGTGGATGGGAGTTAGCATGTATGTATGTGTTTACGTGGAGATGTTTCTTTATGACTGTATGTGCTTCTCTATTAGGTGATTGCAAGCCTTCACTAAGGCTGTCTGCAGGTGAATTGAACATTTCAACCCACTGATATTTACAGTGGATATAAAAAGTCTACACACTCCTGTTAAAATGTCAGGTTCTTGTGATATTAAAGAATGAGACAAAGATAAATCATGTAAGAACTTTTTCCACCTTTAACCCCTTAATGACAGTTGCTGGTCCGGGCACGTCATGCACTAACATCCAGTTAGTGACAACTGACGTGCCAGGACCGTCATGGCTTTAAACGGATGCAGAAAGTGAAGGTGTTGCTGTAATGTCTCAATGTCGAGGCATTCAGCAACACTGAGATCGGCATCAGGGGCTATGTCTGGCCCCTCCCCGGGGCGTCAACGTCCGCCATACAGTGTATGACGGTAGATGCCCGTTTTAAAAGAGTTTAGGAGGCGATCATTGATCACCTCCTAAACTTTAATAATGTGACTGAAATGCCTCGGGGAGCGGTCACAACCGCCACTGCGAGGGATTTTGCGAGTGACAGTGGCATATACCAAGAGCTGTAAAGTCATACCTAAAATACAACATGTGTGAGAAAAATACACACAGAAAATACTACTGCTAACTTTGACAAAGGCTGGTGGTAGAATTACTGCATGGACAGTGGATCACCAAATAAAGTTCAACACTGAAAAATGTGCATGCCCCAAATGTGGCCATTTTGCCCCCAAACAGCCAGGCAAACCCATGTATCACTGTACTCAGGGGATGTTGCTAAACACATATAAATTCATAGATTAAGTAAAATGTGTGTGGGGAAAAAAAACACAAAAAAATGACTACCACAAAGTTTGACAAAGACTGGCGGTAGAATTAATGCATGTAAAGAGTTGAAATACCCTGGGGTGTCTAGTTTTCCAAAATATATGGTTTGATGGGGTAAATTGCATTGGCCGGCTTCAAAGATATCCGAAATGGCACATGGGGGGAAGAATTACCAGATTTGGAAATAATGGTTTTGAAATAGCAAAACGCTACTTGTAATTATCGCCCCATAACGTGCAGAAAAAAGCAAAAAAAACATAAAAACATTGGGTATTTCTAAACTCAGGACAAATAGAATATATTTAGCATGTTTTTTCATTAGCTTTTATAAATTCTAAATTTTTCACCATATTTTATACTTTTTTAATGGTAAATGATATGATACAATCAACACAATGACATCTACTTGAAAAAAAACAATATATAACTTGTGTGGGTTCAGTAAACAAGAAAGAAGAAAATTACAGCTAAACATAAGCACCACAGGAATGTTAAAACAGCCTTTGTCACGAAGGGTACCAAAAATAAAATTAGCCATTGTCACGAAGCGGTTAATATGACCGGTTGTTTTTGCAAACTTCAGCCGGGCTTGAATGGTTTTCTTTGTAAGAAAAGGCTTCCGTCTTGCCACCCTACCCCATAGCCCATTCATATGAAGAATACGGGAGACTGTTGTCACATGTAGCACACAGCCAGTACTTGCCAGACATTCCTGCAGTTCCTTTAATGTTGCAGTAGGCCTCTTGTAAGCCTCCCTGACCAGTTTTATTCTCATCTTTTGATCAATTTTGGAGGGACGTCCAATTCTTGGTAATGTCTCTGTTGTGCCGTATTGTCTCCACTTGATGATGACTGTCTTCACTGTGTTCCATGGTATATCTAATGCTTTGGAAATTCTTTTGTACCCTTCTCCTGACTGATATATTTCAACAATGAGATCCCGCTGATGCTTTGTAAGCTCTCTGCGGACCTTGGCTTTTGCTCTGAGATGCAACTAAGCAAATGTCAGGTAAATCCTACTAGAACAGCTGAACTTTATTTGTGATTAATCAGTCACTTAAATGATGGCAGATATGTAATGACTTCTATTTAACATGAGTTTGAATATGATTGTTTAATTCTGAACACAGCCCCAGTTATAAGAGGGTCTGCACACTTTGCAGCCAGGTTATTGTGAGATTGTTGGGGGGTTTCCCCCCTGAAAGATTTCAGCTTGTTTTGCAATTGAATTGTTCACGTTATAGGTCACATTAAAAGGTGGAAAAAGTTCTGACATGATTTATCTTTCTCTCATTCTTTAACATCACAAGAACCTGACATTTTAACAGGGGTGTGTAGACTTTTTATATCCACTGTAAATATATTCAACACTCAATACTCAATCTTTAGTCACCTGTCTCTTGTCACTTAACCAATACCTCGTCTATTCAATTATTTACTGATTATTACATCCAAACTCAATTTATTTTTAAGTGACAGTATCAAATGTCATACTGAAATCCAGATAGGCTACATCCAGGCATAATATTTCCTTGCCTGACTATTGTTTTAGTCAGCAAGTCAATGAAATTAATTTGACAAGATCTCCCTGCAGTAAACTCGTGCTTTTATATAGTTTTCAGCCACCCCCAAAATAATGGTTGTATTCATTGTATTAGTCTGTTGACCTATATCATAGATGTTAAAGCAAACAACATAATTTCTCATAAACATAAAATAGAAATGTATTATAAATATTGTAAATGATAAAATAAAAGCTACTCTGTAACAGTTATTATGAACAAATTACTGACCCGCTAGATAACATACAAACAATATGTAACATACAAGGAAGCTTCTCCGCATGACACGTGCCATAATCATTGGCCAAGCAGGAAACAAACTGCTAAATGCTCCAGTGAAGAAAAGAGGTCAACTAAATGACATTCATGACACACAATGCATAGTATCACACTTGCAAATGCTTATGTCACGTATGTAGAGCTGCCATTTTGCATATATTTATAGACGTGTAGCTGCACTGTTCTTAAAATAAAAGTGGAACATACTGCTCCACGTGTCATCTCCTGATGAATACTTACTGTAGGCAAAACAAGGCAAGTTCTGACATCATTCATTATGATACATTCTCTTGAATAGATTACTTTCATGTGACCATATGGCATTTCACTGTTTTGTACAATTTTCAGAAATCTGTTTCTAGCTTGGGTCCCCCCCCACACACACATTTGATGTGTTTGACAGGTTTCCAGAAGTATACCATATGGAGGGTAAACAGGTAGCACATATAGCCCTGTTGCGCCAGATCCAAATTGGACTTTTAATTTAAAAGTATTATTCAAACTATTCTGCTGAATTTGGCACTTTTTTAACTTTTTGAAATGTCATTTTCAGAAAGAATTCTTTAATCATATAAGATTTTGCCTCATTTTTAAGTTTGGCCGAGACTCTTCAATGTCAAATTGACACAAAAGCAGGTACGGATAGGCTGCTGCTATAGAACTAAAAAACGTAAATGTTTCTGTGTTGCTTTTTATTAAATTTTCATTGGAAATAATAAAATAACATGTCTACTGATGTTTATTTGCTTGACATACTACAGAAAGTAATACTTTTATTATAATATATAACTATGCAGTGAAGACCATAGGAGACAATCTGAAAGGTTATTCTAAATCTTGCTACAAAAACTATACACTTAAAAGGGATATACCAAAATGGTAAATACTAGTATTAGAATAAAAACATGTTTTTAAAATCGTTGCATTGTTTTCAGATTCAAAACAATTCTAGTTTTCACATAACGCAATGTTGATAGACAGCAATATAGATGATATGTTAACTTAGTCTAACCTACTGGACAAACATACTGACGCCTTATAATACTGCCTTGCGGCAGACAAGAAACTAGCGCAGACTTATTCACCCAGAGAGATTTAGTGACTTCTGAAAGTCTATAAAAGGACTTTATTAGCTCTGCCATAAAGAAACATACAATGTTGTGTCTGTGCAGGGAACGTCAACCAAAATATCACATGACAATGGCAGAAAAAGGATGCTTATTGGAACAAACCCACTTTTACTCAATGCTTAAGTATGCAAAATACATATTTTTCTTGAGCATTAAATACAGAATAAAGTAGTGTATTAAATGCTCAAGAAAAATATGTATTTTGCATGGGACTCCCTGAGGAGAATATAAGACTCTACACACGAAAGCACACTGAAAATCTTGCATTGATTATACATGTTAAACACAGCAACAGTTTCAAAATGATCACAAAAAGCAAACACATCATGCTTCTGTGTTTCAAAATGTATCCGTCGTAAAGGTGGCACAGCTACAACCATTTTAGTGTCTGTGCATAAAATTATCTTCATCTAACCACAGCAGCCCTGTGCTAGCCGCATCAAATAAACACATTCTAACTTTAAGAATGATTATGGAGATGGCGTTTAGAGCTAATGCCATTTGATTTTACACATAACCCCCAGTGTTTAGGGCTCAACAAATGCATGATGGCCACTCAGAAATTGGCAAACTGCTTTGAAGCGAATGGAGGTTGCTTTTTTCCTTGCAAGTTTAGTTCCCATTAACTTTAATGGGACTTTTAACTTACATGAATCAGACCGTAGACAGAGAGTGGGGGGGAAATAACACATTCAAGTACAACAGACTTCAGAGTGCTAAGCTCACTTTATACACTAGCGAGTGTTTTAAGCATTGAAGAATGCCCCAGATTTCTTTTACCTAAAACTTTACGTCCCTATAGCCTCCCCTACTCTGCTGTTTTTAATTTGAATCAAATCCTTGGTTCCACCATCTTCCAAGCAACACTATTGAGGTCTGCTAATTATGTGAATCAAATCCAGTTACTATGAGTACATAAATACGTTTATTAAATGCTGCATGACTTATACAAGACTGGGACCAGAAAAGGATTTCTGACCCCTGATGTTTGCTCCAGCTTAAGTATATCATTCATACTGTCATTCTAAAATGTTTCCACTTCAGAAATGCCAGGTACTACTCGCTTACTCCATGCCGTATACAGTGGTGCAAAAATATATATAATTAGACACACTTGTGTAATACTGTATTTGCTGCTGGGTCTGTAAAAATGCCTATAGCTGTACCAACACGAATAAACTTGCATAGTGTGTATAATAATATCTCACAGTCAATTAAGTCTACAGAAGAGAGCAGATCTAACATCAGATGGAAGAGCTCACAGTACGGTTACGTGTTCAGCAGCCTGCTAGGAAGCATGAGACTCAATGTACAGATCTTCTATAAACAGATGGTAGAGGCATGCTCCATAACCAAGATATACTTATACCCTATTTCATGGAAAGCTACACATTGCACAATAAGCTTGCAGACTTCTAGTGAACACTTCGTGGCATTGTAACACCTGCAATACCAGCCACGACAGGCTAATATGACATAACAAGCATGGCCCCAAAACATTCACCTTTACACTAAGTGATCAGTATAGCAATCATGACCTCTCTCAAATATATGTAACCCATTTGTTTGGCTGCTATGTAATAGCCCTTTCAAACTTTGCTCTGGAATTACTTTCTATAATGAACCCCTGATCTCACCCTAAAATAGGTGGACATTAAACAAACTATACAATGTCAAACTTAAAAGATCTTTTAGGCATGAACAATGGTAATTGATTAATTCTGGAAGTTTATCACATTTATCACTTCATACAAAGAGCTGAAGGAATTTAATAAACACCATATTATTCCAATTTTGTGGCAATTAAAGAAGTAATCTATCAAAAATTCAAATAATAAAATATCCTAAATGCTCCCCTATCGCAACAAACCACCATATATCATGAATTCTTGCATATCCCCAACTAGTTTTGCTTTCTTGCCTAATACATGGAAACAGCATGATGTGACCAATAATGGCTTCATTCCAAGGAATGGGGACATCAGTAGAGTCTCCAACTTCCGGGTAGCAGTGACTAAACCTCTGTGATCATATTCTCAGGTATAAAAACAAAACATATGTTCTGTTCTATTAATATATGTACACTGGGTACATTCCTTGTCACCAAAATAAATTTGTGGATATCAACCCGGGCAGAAATAGTCCCATAAATGGACCTTACATTCCAAAGAAGAAAACAACATCAATAATGAAGTATCGTCTTCGTGTGAACAAATCTAACTTTATTCAGTGCTCAGGATGTACATGAACATAATGTGATGGAGGTTTCTAACGTATAACTCTTACAAAAATGTTGGCATTAAAAAAAGGTGCATTTTGGTTTCTTTACACAAACTAATAAATTCATGGATACTTAATACAGGTGCACACGGGTGACGTGTAAACGATGATTTAATAACTCCGCATTATTTGTAAGATGTTCACATTAAAATTCCCCTCAAAACAGAATGTCATCAGACCCTGAATTCACTGTTACTGTATGCGATCAATATTAATGTATATGTTTGAATGGATTTTTAGATTGATCCCACATCTTTAGAAATATACATTAAAAAATCTTCTATAAACTAGATTTAATCGCCGCATCGTACATATGTACAAATGCTTGTCACGGGGGCAATAACGGACTCTTTAAAATCCTTATTAGGTATAGAGGTATACACATATAACACATGCCTTGTACAGCGCTGTGGAATATGATGGTGCTATATAAGACAATAAATAATAATTATAAGGTATAAGAAAAAGAAACATAAGAAGAAAGCATGTCTGTTTATACAAATAAGAAACATGTCTGTTTAACCTAAATCACAGATGAACGTGGTTGCAACGTATATGAACTGTATACATATCGGTTTTAATGTGCGAGTGATCTATGAAAAGTTATTAGTGTACACAATCCGAAATGTGTACCATCAACAAGATTTGCAAAGTCCCCTAGGAATGTATAAACTTCTGGTCTGTTTGTTTGCATGCCCGTGCAGAATAAATACATATGCACATTGTAAAAGTGCTCGCCAAAGCCGCTAAACATCATATATGATGTGCATATGTTAACGTTCAACACCCAGGCGGGGAGGCCGGTGCGCGCTCTGCCCAGCAACCTTCTCTCCTCTCGGACTCACCGGAACTTTATCCCCCGGTCCGGAGGCTGCGCATCCTCCACTGCGCTTCCTGCCACCCAATCAGAAGGCAGAGGGTTAATTAGCGGGTCAGGGAGTAATAACCAAGGTGCACGGCTAACCGGACGCCGGATGGTGCCCAGGCGAATCAGTCCGGGCTCGGTTCTACTCTCGCGGGCCGAGATTCCCTCAGTCACCGGCCGCAAGATGGCGGACACGGGGGAGGCGCCACATCACGGGGAGGGGGGTTGATTGAGGGACGATTAACTAAAGGCTTCGGGGACATTAAGTGTCGAACTAAGTAACGGCTCTCCATGTTAATGATGTTAATGAGCAGTGAGGAAGGTCACTTGGCGGGAGCACCAAATGAAGAGACTGTGTGATTGGGGGGGTCACCTGTATATATGTAAAGCATACCACACGCTTTGGTGAGGATGTCAGCTGTATGTGTTTCGATGACTATTGGGGATGAGAAAGAATTCAGTGAGTTTGTGGGATACGTAAATGTGTAAGAACGAGAACATCTATAGATCAGAGCACACAAATGAGTCAAAATGAGAACACATACAGATTACAGCACACAAATGTGTCACAATGAGAATACATACAGATAACAGCACACAAATGTGTCAGAATGAGAACACATACAGATTTCAGTACACAAATGTGTCACAATGAGAATACATACAGATTACAGTACACAAATGTGTCAGAATGAGAACACATACAGATTACAGTACACAAATGTGTCAGAATGAGAATACACATATATTACAGCACACAAATGTGTCACAATGAGAATACATACAGATTACAGTACACAAATGTGTCAGAATGAGAACACATACAGATTACAGTACACAAATGTGTCAGAATGAGAATACACATATATTACAGCACACAAATGTGTCACAATGAGAATACATACAGATAACAGTACACAAATGTGTCAGAATGAGAACACATACAGATTACAGCACACAAATGTGTCACAATGAGAATACATACAGATAGCAGTACACAAATGTGTCAGAATGAGAACACATACAGATTACAGTACACAAATGTGTCAGAATGAGAATACACATATTACAGCACACAAATGTGTCACAATGAGAATACATACAGATAACAGTACACAAATGTGTCAGAATGAGAACACACACAGATCACAGCACACAAATGTGTCAGAATGAGAACACACACAGATCACAGCACACAAATGTGTCAGAATGAGAACACACACAGATCACAGCACACAAATGTGTCAGAATTAGAATACATATAGATAACAGTACACAAATGTGTCAGAATGAGAACACATACAGATTACAGTCCACAAATGTGTCAGAATGAGAATACATATAGATTACAGAAATGTGCCAGAATGTGAACACCTATTTGTCAGAACCAGAAAGCCTATAATTTAGACTACACAAATATGTCCAAATGAGGACGCTGATAGATTAGCCTCAGTATTTTGCACTATGCACAATTTGATTGGCCATTTGTTAAACTATAAAGCTAAACTATTGGTGCACAAAGGCATGAAATATGTGTGTACCCTAGGGAGGGCTTTTGAGCAGCAACACCCTATTCCCTCATTATATAAAAACAAAAAACGCCCAATAACACCCTAGCTAGTGGTAGGTTTCCACAGACAATACACAAACATTAGTGTCAATGTACAGACATTTTGCCTGACCCCGGCTCATTGCTCCCAATGCCCTCCTTGTTTGTTAGAAGTTGCTCCTCCATTACCAAGTATTAATATTAATGTTGTCAAAAAGGATTGTGTGCATCTATGGGATGTGCACCGATTCACAAAGGCTACCTAGGAGGGACTGCGCATGACTAGGGTTCAAGGCATTTTACATAAAATAAGTAAAAAAAACAATGTATCTGTACTCCAATGAAACCCATTTAACCCCTTGACTGCTAACGACGGCATGGTGCCGTCGCTAGCAGTCCCAGTCAGGTGCTAACGACGGCACCATGCCGTCGCTAGCACTCTCCTATCCTTTATGGAGGTCTGTGGACCCCACCTCACACTGAAGGGCATCACCGGGGCCACCCGATCCGGCCGGTGACGGCACGCGCAATGACGCGATGACGTCACTGCGCAACTTTATTAATAACTGACAATTGTCAGTTAAAGCGGTATGGGGGCATGCTGCTTAGATGCCTGTATCTCAGGCAGCTACAGACCCCCAACATATACCATTGGAAAGGTAATCGCCTCACCTTTCCAATGGTATAATGCTTGTGAAAAAAGAATAAAAAATATTGAGTAAAAAAAATAAAAATGTACAAAAAAAGTAAAAAAAATTATTTGGGGGTCTCTAAAGGCAGATAAATAAAGATCAAAATTGCCTAGAGACCCCCAAATTAAATTATCTAAACATAAACTAGTTTAACTTAAAAAAAAAAAAATGTTTAAGTATTCTAGCTAAATAATCACTGTGGTAGCCAATGTTACCACAGTAATCATATAGCTATGAAAAGTCACATTCCCTTTTTAAAAATGGCCGATACTAATTTTTAATCCCATGATCCCTTTGATCATGGGGTTAAATTTAGCCAATGGTAGAAGGAGACAATTTTTGAAATCCTGATGAACTGCAAATATTATTAAAATCAGCCATTTAGCCTGTGCGGTACGTGAGTAACCATCTCATCCCTGGAGCGCCTTGCATTTTTACTGCAAAACTTATTTTTGCTGTAAAAGTGATTTTTTTTTCTCCCTTTACCATCATTTCTTTGGGATTGTAAGGGGAAAGAATGGTGTGTGTGCGTCTGTGAGTGAATGTATAGAAAGTATGGTGTGTGCTTCTGCGAGTGAATGGAGATATGAAAGGCGTGTGAATGGTCAGTAATTAGTCAGTGTAGTTTCTTGAAATGTGTACTTTATGAACCCTAATTTAACTTCCCAGATGTCTAGACCACTTTAACTTCAGATATGGCAGATTGGAGAATCTTGTCAAAAATTGTCTTAAAACATTTAGGGGTGATGCCTGCAATTAGACAGCTGGGAAGTTAAATTATGGTACATAAAGTATACATTTTCAGAAACTACACCCCTTGGCGCATCAAATGAGGGGCTGCATGTATTCATATCACAAGACTGGAGTGTGCAAGACATAAATGAACTTGGCGCTTTTAACTTAATTTTTTTTTATTTTTAGTGTGATAAGTGTGATATTCATTTATTTGTTGTGCACATCAGATTTGTGATACAAATAAGACCTCATTTGCTGCGGCTTGGGGTGTAGTTTCTAAAAATATATAGTTTTGTTGGCATATTTTAACATCCCAGGCAGCTAGAGCTGTTTAATTGAAGCCAGCCATGCATTAAATGTAAATATGTCTTTTGTGATAGTCTAATAAATTTAACTTTTAGCAATAAAATATTAGAAAAACACAGTCTACTGTTCTCAGTTTCTTTTTATTTTAGACCGGTTACCTACTACAAATATTTAGCAGCACAGCTTTTGATATTAGAGTTTAGAAAAATAAAATTACAAACTAGTTTTTATTGAGTCGGAAGTGAAAAATTACACTTTTTTCCCATTTTTGGCTATATTTTGCAAACCTGATGAGACATACACATATAAAAAGGGTATAGTTGGAATCTGCTGGGTGTGCTGAAAAAAACAATATATGCTTTGTATAGTTTATTCCCAAGAAATTTACTTATAAACGCGTTTAAACGTGAAATGCACCAAAATGCCGAAAACCAGCTTAGCACCAGGGTGGGAAATGGCTTAGCAGCCAAGGGGTTAAATAAGAACAAATAAACATGTATCAGTTAACAGGTTTATTCAGTTTAGCTATATCGATACTGAAATATCAGTATATATATATATATATATATATATATATATATATATCAGTATGCTCCCTTACATACTACACTATCTTTTTCTTATTTTTGAACTTGTGTGACTGGAGATCCCTTTAAGGTCTGTGTAGAATGCAGACCTCAGACATCTCTCTGGAACTGAATGGTGCCCTTATGATGTCATGGTGATATCACTGGAGTGTGTTTAATTATTTTTAATTTTATTTTTTACTTTAAATTTGTTTTATTTTGTCCCTGTTTCTCACTCTTTTCACGTTGATCTCTATTGCTGCTGATCACAGTGTGATCAGCAAGCAGGGCTCTATTGTCCTGCATTGCCGATCGCAGTACCTGTGATCAGCCTGCAAAAGGGGGCTCATCAGAGGTGTTAGATGAGTCTGGATAGACCCTGTGGAAGCCCTTTGACATTTAATGTTGTTTCTGGACTGACACCACTGACACTTCCGTTCAGGCATTCTCCTGGTATTTTGATGTAATCTCTACCTCCAGTGTTAGAGAGTCTCAGGAAACGAAGTGTATATGATAACGTTTATTTACCCTTAAAGTAAGTCACGGTAGACCCCACCGGCAGTTCCTATTTGGAATACAGACTAATGAGGTGTACCGGTATGGCGGAGTAGTAAGATGGCGCATTTCCGGTAAGGCCAAAAGCGCCCCCGTGCTGTGTGTGTGTGAGCCTGGAAACTGGTTGCTGGTCCAGGGTGGACCCGGTCTCCATGGCTACGCACGAGGATGCTCGGTGCTGAGTATATTGAGGAAAAGCGGAAAAAATAAGATATGGAGGTCCCTCCGAGCCCGACTGGAAGCCATCTGCCTTGGGAGTGTTTCTCGGCTTGGCTGGATGGAGTCTGTGTTGTCACATTCGATCTGGAGCTGGGACAGGCTATCGAGGTGAGTTGGAGATAAAGGAAAGGGCGAATATGGATGGTAAGTGACGTCAGAGAGGATATACTCCGCGGCATATAGGGAGAGATAGGCAGAGAAGCAGACGTAGCATATGATATTACTAACGGAAAACATGATTCGAGTTACAGTAGGACGTGTGAGGGGAGCGGGAAGCGCTGGATGCAGGATGAGGAATAGAAATACCGGTGGGGGGGGGGTATACGGTGATGACGCTGGTAGCTCGTTAGAGAAGAGATGTGTACAGGAAGGAGTATGATGCTTCATGGCAGGATAAAGTGGGGTTAAACCATTTCTTTTCTCTGCTTCTCCTTCCCTCAGCTTGTATATCCCCAGAACATCAGACTCACAGAGAAAGAGGTAAATGACACCTTCCAGTACTACAAAAACAACACAACACATCCACACTTCAGACACAGCCCATAACTGGAACCTGCGAACTCCATGTTATACACCCACACGGATCTGGGGCTTTTACATGCACTCTCTATGGAAAATAATACACATCATTTGGATAAGCATTGCTCGGGTCTCTTTACCTGAATTATTTTTTATTGGAAACCTAGTAATGAATACCTGACATACACTTATAAATAACACACCACTTAACCAGGATCACATGCAAGACTATCTGTCTGTCTGTCTATCTATCTGTCTTTCTATCTATCTGTCTCTATAATTAATCTATTATAAGTCAACTTTATGTATGTTTTAATATAGGATTTGAAGTACAATTATGGCAAACCATGTAATGTATAAATAAATTTTGACTTCAGTTGGGCTGTAGGTATTTAAAGAACTGATATCCACTATATAAATACATACATACTTTAGGCACCATCGTGTTCTATGGCATCCTTATTCTGTCATTCCAGTTTTTTCATTTATATTTTTCCAATGTGTCCCTTATTACAGAGAACCAACATTTGCTACCTTTCCTTCCCAGACTCGTATTCAGGTATGTGCATTATCACATATACAGTATATATTATATATATATATATAATATATATATATATTATATATATATATATATATATATATATATATATTATATATATATATATATATATATATATATATATATATATATACTGTATATTCACTAAAGGCAAGACATTTCATTGGGATGTACTGTATAATATTGCAACGATGCAATACCATGTGTTATTTTTAATCATCAATGAGTTAATCGTAGGCATAATCAGGTAATGCCTTCATAAATATTAATGTATCCCTACATCAAAATGCATGGTGCATGCATATCGAGGAGGGAACATGTATAAATCCAGAAATGGTTTTCGTCCAATAGTGTTTTATTGCATAAGCTCTGCAGTAGCTACAGTGGACTAACAGCTGGTGTCCAAGACTTTGCAAAGTTTTAGTGTTTTGCTGTCCGTTCATCTACACCTCCAAGTCATTGGTGGATATTCTTCTCTAACACAGTAGACCACCAAGTACAGCACCAGGGCGGAGGATAGAAAGCTACCAATCCCAGTTTGTATCATCACCCTCGGCGACCTCTAAAATTACACCAGACACTGAAATAATACACTTTCTATATGTAACAAGGCTAGGTTTGTTTCCTGTAAAATATTTTCTGTAGCCTTTGTGTCACAAGCTTGCAAACAGGGGGATTTATACCTGCATCAAGACAGATTATATTTCCCAAGGGCCACCAACTAGACTTGGGCACCAGGGGGCTCTTCGTGTTCGTCTTCGTGCTCGTCTTCGGGGGAAAAAACCTTCGTATTCCGCGAATATTCGCCCGTTCCTGTCTTCTCTTCGGGCGAATATTCGCTGACATTCTTCGTGCTCGTTTAATCTTCGTTTCCTTCCCGGTTGCCTAGCAGGGGTTAATACGGGGTTAACAACACATCGGAGCAGCAGCAGCTGCCGTGAAGGAACGTGTGTGCAACTCTATTGGTCGTTTCGGCAGGGGGCTGGTCTGGCATCAACGAGTGAATTGCAGAACGCACTTCATTCGTTGATGGCAGGCCAGCCCCCTGCCGAAACGACCAATAGAGTTGCACACACGTACTGAGGTGTACTGTACACAAAATGACCTAGAGACAAATGCTCCAAGGAACTTGGCCTCCGTTTATCATACACAGTCACACATCCATAGAAGTTTAATAAAAGAATAGGGATTATTTTACATTTTTAAATTGATTTTGGACCACTTGTAATATATGCCTAACATTTGCTACCTATTCACAATGGCATACTTTGCAACAAGCCAACTTTTACTGGACAGGACTGGAAAAAAGCAGGACTGTCCACCAAAATCTTGGGTGTGTTGGCAGGTATGCGGATGGAAAAATGTTGGACAAGAACTAAAAAATAGCTTAGGGTTAATGTACGGTTATGTTTAAGATTAGTAGCAGTGCACTGGTTGTCTAAATGTCTAAATAATAATTTAATTTTAATTTTAATGGGTTTTAAAAAAAAATTAGGGGTTTATTTAAATGTATTTTAAAGTTAGATTTATTATTTAGTACTTTATTATATTTATTTAATGTTTATACTAGTGCTACCTACCGAGCTATAACTACCAACGTGTATTTGCATACCTAGATAGCTAAATTAGATGGGACAGGACTGGAAAAAAGCAGGACTGTCCCTGAAAAAGTTAGGTCTGTTGGCAGGTATGTGGATGGAAAAATGTTATAGTATGAAGTGTGAGTTATAGCATTAATGCTAGTGAGTGTAGAAGTGAAGGCCAGGACAAATAACAAGAGGAAAGGTCCTTGTGATTTGTGCATTGTACGTGTATGTGTTATGTGTGTTGTCACTCTGTGTTATATGTGTTGTGTGTTATGTGTTATGTCACTGTGTTATTTGTGTTATTGTGTGTGTTATGTTTGGTTGGTTGGTTGTGTATCAGAAGGAAAATAATGAAATGGAAATGGAAAAGGAAATGGAAAAGGCGAATGAGTGGGCAATTGGCGACCCACTCACCTGTTTCACCCCAGAGCAAAGCATCCAAACACTGTCAGTCCTAGACGTTTGGCAGCGGACTTCCAGAGCTCAGACACAAGGTCCTAGCGTAAGCTGGCCACTCCGGCGGAGGTAGCAGGCGTTGCCACACCGCAAACAGATGCAGCCAGGGGGGAGAAACTGCCCTTACCATTAGGGACATTTTGGGCATGACTCTAGCCAGGAAGCGACCTGGCACAGAAGAGATGCTGGCACCACCATAACCACCACCACCAGCAGCAGCATTGAAAAATGGGAAAGGCGAATGAGTTGGCAATTGGCGACCCACTCACCTGTTTCACCCCAGGGCAAAGCACCCAAACACTGTCAGTCTTAGACGTTTGGCAACAGACTTCCAGAGCTCAGACACTAGGCCCTAGCGTAAGCTGGCCACTCCGGCGGAGGTAGCAGGCGTTGCCACACCGCAGACAGAGGCAGCCAGGGGGGAGAAACTGCCCTTACCATTAGGGACATTTTGGGCATGACTCTAGCCAGGAAGCGAACTGGCACAGAAGAGATGCTGGGACCACCACCACAACCACCACCACCAGCAGCAGCATTGAAAAATGGGAAAGGCGAATGAGTGGGCAATTGGCGACCCACTCACCTGTTTCACCCCAGGGCAAAGCACCCAAACACTGTCAGTCTTAGACGTTTGGCAGCAGACTTCCAGAACTCAGACACAAGGCCCTAGCGTAAGCTGGCTACACCGGCGGAGGTAGCAGGCGTTGCCACACCGCAGCAAGTGCAACCAGGGGGGAGAAACTGCCCTTACCATTAGGGACATTTGAGGCATGACACCAGCCAGGAAGAGAACTGGCATTGAAGAGACGCTGGCACCACCAGCAGCAGCAGCAGCAGAATTGGTAACGGCGAATGAGTGGGCAATTGAAGACCCGCTCACCTGTTCCACCCCAGAGCAAAGCATCCAAACACTCAGTCCTTGGCGTTTGGGAGCGGACTTCCAGAACTCAGACACAAGGCCCTAGCGTAAGCTGGCTACACTGGCGGAGGTAGCAGGCGTTGCCACACCGCAGCAAGTGCAACCAGGGGGAGAAACTACCCTCTCCATTAGGGACATTTGAGGCATGATTTCAGCCAGGAAGCGAACTGGCAAAACATACTGGCACCACCACCAGCAGCAGCGTTGGAAACGGAAAAAGGTGAATGAGTGGGCAATTGACGACCCGCTCACCTGTTTCACCCCAGGGCAAAGCATCCGAAGACTGTCAGTCCTTGGCGTTTGGGAGCGGACTTCCAGAACTCAGACACTAGGCCCTAGCGTAAATTGGTTACACCGGCGGAGGTAGCAGGCATTGCCACACCGCAGCAAGTGCAACCAGGGGGAGAAACTACCCTCTCCATTAGGGACATTTGAGGCATGATTTCAGCCTCAGGAAGCGAACTGGCAAAAGATGCTGGCACCACCACCAGCAGCAGCGTTAGAAAAGGAAAAAGGTGAATGAGTGGGCAATTGACGACCCGCTCACCTGTTTCACCCCAGGGCAAAGCATGAAAGTCTGTCAGTCCATGGCGTTTGGGAGCGGACTTCCAGAACTCAGACACTAGGCCCTAGCGTAAATTGGCTACACCGGCGGAGGTAGCAGACGTTGCCACACCACAAACACGTGCAACCAGGGGGAGAAACTACCTTAAACATTACAGAGAAAAAAAATTAACTTTCCAAGCTAAGAGCTGGGTAACCCAACTTGGGCAGATTGAATTTAAGAAAGGCAATCTGCTCCATCAGATGAGGTGCCATGCGTGAGCGCTGTGGACTCAGTATGTTTCCAGTCATAGAAAACACGCGCTCACTTTGAACAGTGGTTGGCGGACATGATAGTAGCTGCTGCGCAACCCATGAGAGTGCAGGCCACACACTCTTCTTTTCATCCCAGTAGCTAAGAGGATCAACATTAGGCGCAGAAGGAACTTCACAGAGGTAAAGTTTGACTATTTCAGCAGCACTACTCTCCTTTCTGCTGCTAGCTCTGTCAGATGGTCCAACTATACTCCCAAGTGCCTCTTCCCAAAACGCAGCTGCTCCACTCAGCTGTGTTGTGCTGCTTGTGGCACTGCTGCTGATGCTGCTGCTAGGAGTAGCAGACCACATCATCTCTTCCTCCTCCTGCACCTCTCCCTCCTCGGACAGCATTCCCATTTTACGCTGCCAGTCATGCACCTTGTTGACCAATTGCTCCCGGTAGCTACTGAGAACATTAAATTTCAAAGCTAGCTTTCCCTTAATTCTTGGATCGCAAAGGCACGCTAGCATCATTTCGGGACTCTCTTCCATTCGTTTGCGAAGGTGTACTTTTAGCAGATCCTTCAGCTTCCTGACTATGGCTGCTACGTCAGGATGTAGAGTGCCACCTTGAACAGCCTCACGGTTTCCAAGGAACACATCCATCTTGCTGCCTAGATGGGAGAACACTGGGATTACCTGGGCCAGACTGACAGTGTTTGAGCTTAAATTTTCTGTGGCATCCCTGAATGGTTTAAGGACTGCCACTAGCTGGGCAATCACTGTCCAATCCTCCCTATTCAATGGAGAGGTAATCCCAATATTGTGCTCTGAGGCAAGATTATGGATTGCCCTCTGCTGCTCCAAAATCCTCTCCAGCATGTCTAACGTGGAGTTCCACCGTGTACTGACATCCTGACGTAGGCAGTGTACGGGAAGACCTGACCTCTCTTGCTCTTCCCTCAAAAGTTGGCTAGCCTTAACACTATGGTGAAAGTGCCCAGCGATCTTTCTGCAGCGGGACGGAACTACTGCTGCCACATTAGTTCCTTCTGACATTGCTGCCTTCACTACAAGATGGATGATGTGGGCTGCACAGCGCACACCAACAATATGACCATCTCGCAGCGCTTTCAACATATTGGCACCTCCGTCAGTTACCACAAAACCAACTTCAACATTGGTGCCCGCCTCTGCTCCCACCCAAAGGCTAAACATTTTCCTCATTGCATGCAGAATATTTTGGGAAGTGTGCTTTTCATCCATCACTTCTGCATGGAGAAGGAAAGATCGGTAGCCTGCTGCAGCAGCTTCCTTAGACACACTGGGCTGCCACCAGTGTGCTGTCAAAGAAAGAAAGGCATGCTGGCCGCTAGGTGCACTCCACAAATCTGTAGTGAAATGAACAGACTGACCAGCAGCCTTGGAAAGCTCCTCTTTCACTGCTGCAACACAGGACCGATACAATGAGGGGACAATGTTCCTGCTGAAAGTGGAACGTGACGGAACTGTATATTGTGGAGCCACAGCCGCCATCAATTGTTTGAAAGGCTCCCCTTCGATCATAGAGAAGGATGCCCCTCCAACAGCAATGAACTGACCAGTCAGTCACGTTACTTTATTGGCCTGCTGTTTGGGCATTGACCTTTTGGATTGGAATGCCACAAATTGTTCCAGGGTGGGCTGGACATGCAGTGCTCCAACCTGCCTTGGTCTCTGGCTGCCAGCACTAGCTGCTGCTGCTGCTGCTATTGGCTCAGAAGAAGAAGCTGTTGGGGTTTTTCCACGGCCACCAGCTATGCTGCCTGCACTAAGTTTTACTTCTGCATCTTTCCCCAATAGCACAGCGTTGTGTTGAGTGCTGAGGTGATGCTTCATGCTAGCACTGGTAAAATGGCCAGACACTTTCCCTCTGCTTATTAGCTTCCCACAATGTTTGCACTTTCCATAGCGCCCTTCTTCAACATTTTCAAAGTGCTCCCAAATTGGGGCGCGCATAGCCTTGGAGTGTGCCTTGGGTGCTGCTCCTACTGCTCGGGGTGGATGAACAGAGGCAGAACTAGTGGTGGTGGGACTGGTGGTAACAGTACTGGCCATAGTGGAACTGCTAAATGCTTTAGATTTGCTAGGTTTTGCTGCTGCTGCTGCTGGTGGTGGTGATGGTGATGATCGTAGCGGAGAAGGTGGAGGCTCAGGGGAAAATTGTGCACTAGTCATTTGGACACTGCTCCCTGAGGAATCTGATTCCTGACCACTCATCTCCTCTACTTCCTCTGGCTCATAGTCTAGCTCTTTATTAGCCAGATCGAATGGAATTCCTGCTAGGCTGGAGCTAAGACTGATATCGTCGTGAGACTCGTGACTAGTAGTAGTGCGAGCAGGAAGAATAGACTCTGCACTTGGCCTCTCAGTCTCAGGCTCCTCTGCTACCTCGCTAGGTGGAGTTCCACTATGTGTAGCCCTCTCTCTAACTGTCTTTACAAAAATTTTGTAAGGACTTGGTGGCTTGCTAGAGGTACTAGGAGGACATGGCGTGGCGGTACCAGTGGGAACAGTAGGCGCAGCACTAGTGGTGGTAGAGGCGGTGGTGGGGGGGGGGTGGTGGTGGTGGTGGTTTTCCCTACAAAGGAATGAGATCACTTTTGTTTGGGACCCCTCTGAGTCTTGCTGCTAATTTGGCTCTGCTTGGTACCTTGCATGCTGCTTGTGGATGGGGAAGATGCTGCTTGGGGCAAAAGGCACTTCTTTTTAGTCACTGTGCTGGTACTACTTGTGCTACCCTTTAACTTTGAACGTGCTTCTGGTGCTTTAGGCTTTCCGTAAAAAAACATAGAGCTTGTGGGCCTAGCCGCACTACTACTGCCTGCTTTTGGTGCCTTTCCTTTACTTGATGATCCTTCAAGCAATGCTTCCCCAAATGATAAGCGAGAGCTTGGCCTACTTGGCCGACTAGACTGACGCAAAGGCTGCATCTTAGAACTGGTGGTGGTGGTGGTGGTGGTAGATGGAGCTTGTCCCTCCTTAGTCCCAAAAGGAGGATCCATTTCAAATTTTGTGATTTGTGTGTGTAGTGTAGTGTAGTGTTTAAAAAAATATAAAAAAATAAATAAAAAAAAGGAAAAACGAATTAAAGACAAAAAAATTAGAGGAAGTTCTCTTCAGTGCTACTGCTTAAAAAGTAAAACTATGCACTACTTCACTGTGCTGTTGTGTGCAATCTGCCAAAGTGCTAAAGTTATTTAAATTATTAACTCAAGATTAACTATTTAATAACTAGCAGTATTTTATTTTTAATTTGAATTTACACGGGCCTAAGAGCTTAGCCTACTACTATGCTAGCCTAAAGCTATATTTCCTTACTATAAGTCTACCTCTAGGCAGACGCTCTCAAACCCACTAAGCTAAAGTGAGGTTAAATCAGATTCAGTATGATTTAGGGCTGAAACAACTAATCGATAAAATCGATTATAAAAATTATAATCCGACCTCAAACAGAGATCGGATTATAACACTAGAATCCAGATCCCCCGCAACGCTGCAGGGGACCTGGAATCCCCTCACTGTCGGCCGGTCTCTCACTTCCGTCTCTCTCCCCCTCCCATACACCCCTCTGACTCCTCCCCCCTCCCATACATCACTCTGCCTCTCTACCCGGCTCCGTTACTGACTTCATAGAAGCCTCAGCGTAAGTGAAGGGCAGTAACGGAGGCTGTCTGTGCGCATCGTACAGACCCCCACCGGCTGACAGAGGATCATCCTCTCTGTCAGCCGGTGGGGGTCTGCATCGCACAGACAGCCTCCGTTACTCACCTTCACTTACGCTGAGGCTTCTATGAAGCGGCAGTGAAAGTTCCTGTCAGTAACGGAGCCGGGTAGAGAGGCAGAGCGGTGTATGGGAGGGGGGAGGAGTCAGAGGGGTGTATGGGAGCCACCCTCCCATACACCACTCTGGCTCCTCCCCCTCCCATACGGCACTCTGCCTCTCCACCCGGCTCCCTGGTGTCTTGTGAACCTCCATGGCTGACAGGAGGCAGAGTGGAGTATGGGAGGGGGGAGGAGGCAGAGTGGAGTATGGGAGGGGGAGGAGCCAGAGTGATGTATGGGAGGGGGAGGAGCCAGAGTGATGTATGGGAGGGGCAAAGTGGTATATGGGAGGGGGAGGAGGCAGAGTGGTGTATGGGAGGAGGGAGGAGGCAGAGTGGAGTATGGGAGGGGGGAGGAGGCAGAGTGGAGTATGGGAGGGGGGAGGAGGCAGAGTGGAGTATGGGAGGGGGAGGAGCCAAAGTGATGTATGGGAGGGGGAGGAGGCAGAGTTGTGTATGGGAGGGGGAGGAGCCAGAGTGGTGTATGAGAGGGGCAGGAGCCAGAGTGGTGTATGGGAGCGGGGAGGAGCCAGAGTGGTGTATGGGAGGGGGAGGAGCCAGAGTGGTGTATGGGTGAGTTATAGTGGTGTATGGGGGGTATTATGAATTTCAGGGCATATAGGGGGTATAAGGCATATCGATATTAGGCATATCAGGGGGGTATAAAACATATCTGGGGGTAAAAGGTATATCAGGGGGCTCAGTTGCATATCACTGGCATATAAGAGGTATAAGGCATATATGGGGGCACAGTGGCAAGCTGGGGGTCAGATGTGCATAACCGGGGGAAGTTTGGTAAATAAAAAAAATTTAAACAAGGCTTTTTTCTCATAGTTTTTATTAAATATGAAAAATAGTTAACATATGAATTAATATTTACTAATAACCTAGTTTGAGAAACACAGTGTTTGGGTTCTTGTAGCTTTTATTATTATGTGAGTAAAATAAGAAGGTGAATAGAGAGAGAGAGAGAGAGAGGCCATTGCAATAAAGAGATGAAAGTGTAAATTGTACGTTTTTTATTACATTATTTTAAATTGAAAAAAAATATTTTTTTATCCGATTAATCGATTAATCGAAAAAATAATCGGCCAACTAATCGATTATTAAAATAATCGTTAGTTGCAGCCCTAGTATGATTTATTAATTAATATTAAATTATATAATATTAATAGATTAGAAATAATTTACTTATATATTATGTATTATAGATAGAAGAATATAGATTATGAATTAGAATTTAGAATTAGAATTACTTATATTATAGATTATGAATTAGAATTTATATTGTTATATATTATTTATAATATATTATAGATTAAGATTAAAGAAGATTAGAATTATTTTAGTACTATAGCTAGTAGCTTGAAGCTTTGCTTAGTACAGCTCGTCACAGTCAATTCTTCTTGAAAAGAATTAGAAATAAAATAAAATGTCACAGCAAAACAGTTAGCTTCACTGCTTGCTGAACAAAAACACACAGCACTTATGCGGCTGCACTCACTAGCCCAACAAGTTCACTTCACTGATGGACTGAGGTGAGCAAAACACTAAGGGTACTTTTAATAAAATTGAAATAAAATGTAAAATAAATGAGAAAATCTTTGCAAAACAGTTAACGTCACTGCTTGCTGATCAAAAAAAAACACAGCACTTATGCGGCTGCACTCACTAGCCCAACAAGTTCACTTCACTGAGGTGAGCAAAACAAATGAAATAAAATGAAAGATTATTAATTAAGAAAAATTGACTTGGTCTCTTGCTGTTGCTAAAACAAAGCACAAACTATAGAGCTGCAGCACCAGTACTAATAAGATTAGCTGAACTATACGCTAGTAGTAATTAATTAATATTGTTACTTTTATTTATAGCTAATTTAATTAACTATTAAGATAAGATAGAATTATTGATATTACTGATTTTAGATTAGACACTAGTAGATGTCTTGAATGTCTACAGTACACTCTACACTAGTATACTATTACTAACTATAACTGACAAATATATATATAATTTTATAATGAATTCAATTATTAATTATATTAATTAATATTACTGATTTTAAATTAGACACTAGTAGATGAATGTCTACAGTACACTCTACACTAGTATACTATAGTATATATATATATGACTGACAAATATATATATATATAATATTATAATGAACTATTAAATTATAGACTCTATTAAATTATTATTTATAAATTCTATTTAATTTATTTAAGCAGGACAGGCAGTAGGCACTAGTGCCAGCCCAGGGCAAGGGCACCCCAGTGCCACTGAGACACTGGGTGCACTGTCAACTCAACAGCACTTACACTACAGTTGATGACAAATTAAATAAAAAAAAAATTAAATTAATCAAATTATTATTAATTATATTAAGTAGCACTGACGTGAGGATGAAGTACACTGTGAGAAATGGCAGGCTAAGGCTTACCAGTCTCACACAGAACAGAACAATCTCTCTGTAACGCTCGGATGCAGCACAGCAGTGTTGCCAAAGCAGTCACAGCGAAAAATGAATGGATCTCTCAGGCAAGCTCTGGTCTTATAAAGGCGCCTTCAGAATTCAAAAAACAGCAGCACAGGCATTGGACGAGACCCTTAGCGTTACGTCACAAGAGTGAGCTGATTGGACAGACGAGGATCAGCTCACTCCTGTTTGAAATTTTGGCGGCTGCGCGGCAAAAACGAATCTTCGATTCTTCGTGGTTGTGAGTCTTCATCTTCTCCTGCGTTTTGCCGGCACTGTATTCTCTTCGGCGTGTCTTCGGAACGAACAAAAAAACGGCCTCTTCGTGCTCGTTTTCATGTTCGCCCGAAGACGAATGCGCAAGTCTACCACCAACCCTCCACGTTCTCAAAACGTTTGCTGCATATGGTGTTAAGGGTGAGTGTCAGAGTATTTCGTCAGAGGGGATCCTAGGGTTGGTGGCCCCTGGAAGAGAAGAGTGCATAAATGCATGGGATTATAGTGAATATGTGTGGGTTGGTGTATGGTTTTTAAGCAAGCAATCCTCACATGCCTTTGCAACAGAGAGCACATGGAAATGTAAAGGGACTACTCAGCTATCATATGCATTAAATCTGATTAAATCTGTTATAAATTGACAAAAGCCTAATTAATCAGCACCAGTCGCTATTGCTGTTATAGTTTTGTCCGTAAAATATGATCTGAACTTTTCCTTCCTGAATAATAGAAAACTGGATAATACTTATATAAAACATCATATAGTTACTTTAAAACTCACTGAAGTCATGCAACTTCATATGGTGTTAGATGTTAAAGCACAGAAAGGTTTTACCTGCAAAAAAAGAAAAGGGTAATATACAATTAAAAAATGAATGCAATACCCTTTATAATCTAACTATAAATACATGAATTATTAATTAAAAAAATATATTGTGCTCTTGAATTCTATTTATGCACCCTCCAAGTAGGGAGTAAAATAAATGTGAAATAAAAACAGAAAAGATACACACCATAGAGTTTTAATTGGGGGGGGGCATTGTTTTTCCTAAATGTCAGGTTATTAAAGAAGATAAGAGGATTAGTTCCATGCTTGGATTCGTTGTTTCTGGCATTCATTTCATATTACATGTGTTAACTATACTTCACTATACCATAGGATGTTTAGGGGACACACAGTTCACATTCCGTATGCGGCGTTCCACCATGCAAAGATCAGTGTTCCAGGAGGATGAGAACTACAACAGAGAAGCTCCTGTTACATTACAGGTGAGAGGTCCTAGAAGGACGACACATTATAGGAATTGCATGGATGTAACAGTGGAGATGCCTTAACACACGATTACTAGAAGAACATCAGTGACAGAAGCCCTATAATCCTTTGGCATTCTAATTTTACTTCAATTGCAGAGATTTTGCACGTTGTAGTACGTGTCCTTCATAATTTATTTGGGAATTTAAGTTGTCTCTATAACTTAACTACTAGCAGGACATCTTGTAAAACCTCTTTTGTAGCAGCTGTCAGTAAAAAAAAGGATGAAGGGCCTTACTTTTGTAGTTGAAAATAGATTTGATTGTTATTCTTGTTTCTCAAACCATTTTCTTCTTTAGTGTGTTCTTACCTCTTTTGTGCTTTCCAGCGGGATGCCGCCCATTACTACGGCTATGTGTATTTCCGACAAGTGAGAGACAGCTCGGTTAAAAGAGGGTACTTCCAGAAGGTGGGTGCTTATCATTGTCTCTTGATTATAACCCTCTCAAAACCAGTATTTAATAGATAAATACATGTGATGGATATAATCTAGCCATGTGGTATGTGGGCTTGGTGGACTTTTAAAGTCAAGCACTTATATACACACTGATGAAATAATTTGTTTATGTGGCTTATGGTGGGGACTTTTTTGTACCCCTAAGCCATATGGTGACTTGAAAAGACAAAAAAATGAGCCAAAACATAAGTTACCATAACATTGGGTAAACGGGCAGATTTTAGTAATAATTACTGTAACTTGGGAAAGATGGAAATGCAACCGGCAGGTTAGAGTTCTGTCTAAACAAATTTTTTGGTGCTAACATTCTATGACTCAGTGTTAATAATACCATATGTACTAAAAAATAAAATATTAGTTATCTGTTATAGGGTATTCTGTTGCATAAAGCTGTTTACCTCATTACCTATACCTATTATATAAACAATGTGCATGCAAATGTAATTTATCCCATTGTACAGCTTTGGAATATGATGATGCTATATAAAACAATAAATAATAATAACCTGTCTTTATCCCTTTCCAGTCTCTGGTCCTCCTCTCTAGCCTTCCTTACACCAATCTGTTCCACACTCTACTGCAGCTCATTGCGCCCGAGTACTTCAATAAGCTAGAGCCTTGTCTGGAAGCTGGTAAGAATGGAGGGAAGGGAAAAGAAAGGGTGAGGGTAACGTATGCGTTATTTGTTTTATTAGGCAATATTTAAAAAGATGTGAAGTATTCATTGTTTTTGTTTCTTGCTTGAATGGAGGTGAATGGAGACAAGCATACATTGTTTTATTAGAACGTTGTATATGGCCAGACAATATAGAAAGTATTTCATTACGGATTTTAGTATATTTTGATAACTTAACCACAGGTTGCGTCCGGATGTCTTAACATTAACCAGGAAACAGATATTTTCTGCTAGAGACTGCTTACTTGCACCCCTGGAATTGTTTGTGGTAACCCAAATAAATTCAAACAAAAATAAGAAAATGAAGGAATATTTTTATTCTCAACTAAATCACTCTCGTGCATCAATACATTTGCTTGAAAAACGCTCAACAATCACTTTTCTGTACTGTTTAATAAGGTTGTGGTATGTTTTCCATTGATTAGCCATTTGTCAGCCTCAGTATTTCTGCCAGTTTTCAGTGACAATGGTTTGCTTGCCTAGTTTGTCTCAGGGACACTGTGATATTTTGGTCAATATAACAACAAATCTGTGCGTCTCTCTTCTCCTCAGTTTGTAATCAGATTGACCGCTGGCCACTCCCTGAACCCGGATATACACTGTCTCTTCCAATCATGGGGCTTGTTCTTCAGGTACAGAAGTGTGGTCCAATCAGTCCTGTTTAACGTTTATTTCCACAGCGACAAGTGCTTTGTATATATTGCCCCTCTGCCCCCCCCCCATTGTCTGCTGTTTGCCGCAGAATGTGCTCCATTCCACCCTCTACTCCTCCTCTCCTCTTTACTCCTCCATGCCCGCTCTGCTCCTCCACGTCCCACTTGCTCCTCTCTGGTGCCCTTCAGATCCCCTCTGTTTCTTCCCAGAAGTGGTGGATAGCATGTGTATGATGTATGTACTGACGTCACATGCAGCTGATTTTCTAACTATGCGCTGCAGGTCAGAATCCCAAGCCGATCAGACGTAGCCGAGATAAATGCTATGAACGAGCATGAAAAGGTGAGACCCTATAAAACATTTCCCATTATCCCACTTAATGTGAGAAGTCTCTTAGATGTTAACCCTTCTGGAGTCTTGCACTGTTTTTTTAAAGTTCTGTGAAGCTGTATAAACAGAATACACCATTGAGGATAAATGTGGCACATATTAAATTTTCACTGTTATTTTCTTGTTAAACAGATTTGTGATCACACATATTGCATTCCTTAGTCATTCTGTTTTATTACTTGTGTCCGATAAATTGCTTATCTTGGAGCATTTAAAAATCTAGACTTCCCCCTAGGCATTACATGGCATTTGTAGACATTTGCTCGTCTTCTTAGTATATGGCTGTCTTATTCTGGATGGTATCCCTTTACAAAATGAATTGGGCATTTCATGTTTAGCATGTGGAATAGCATTGGCCTTCTGTGATAAAATAAAATGCAAGGCTCAGAATTACCATGTCAACCTCCCCAGCCAAGAAGCTATAGTAAAAGACATACTCTGCAGGTAGGAGCTTGGATCTGTGTTTATGGAAGTCAGTGTGATTTATTCACTAAAAAGAGAAGGAAAAAAAATCCAAAATTGTAGAAGAAGAAATTTGCTAGAACCAGCAGCTTAATAAACTTTTCAACACATAAATATAAATATGTATTACAAAGATCCAACTTCAGTGAGCTTCTCCTGCAGGGTGAATTACACATTATACAGAGCTAGCTCTGCCCTTCTTGCTGGAGAAACTTGCCAGTGTTGGACCTTCATAATGAATAGTAAAGTGGCAAGTTGAAACCAAACTCTCCTGCCAAGGGGAATATTTCTCTCTTACCTTAGATTGTTCTCTTCATATTTTATATATTGTTTTCTGAATATCCTTTTTCAATCTATTTATCAAAGCTATATCCATTATATTATCAAACACAGATACCACTCCATAGCACACCATATGCCATCCTACCTTTTTAAATGCTATTTCAGGCAACATATTAAAATAAATAAAACCATTAGACAACATACTGTATATATTTGTATAAGTTTACTTTATTATATTACAAAATTAGAGTTACTTTGCCAGTAAAATAATTATAGGGAAAAAACATTTTTGGGGGGTTTGATAATGCTATAAACACATCCAAAATAAGGGCTACCTCTGGATTCACTAAGAGTCACCCTTTAGCACTCAGGAGAGTAGAAACCCACTGTGGGGAAAACTTCTGGGGACCATAGCTTCAAAGACTGCCCTTACTCTCTGGACAAATCAAAATTTTATAATATGAGGCTTTTAATGGAGACCACTTCCCCGGTTGCACTGGCTGTCACCTTCCTCGTAGCGAAAGCCGGCTAACTCAGAGAGAAGGTCCGTCTCCGGGGAACCAGACCACCAGTCATGACATGACACAGCAGTCAGAATGCAAGCGAGGACACACTTTATATGTTTTATATAGTAACTTTACCAAGGAAGGGGAAATTGACATACACAGGGAACTATAAAGGATTAACATAATTCACACATAACATAATGGCAATAGATAACACAGACAATATCAAAAACAAATTTGGTAAACTGACATTGGCTATAATATAAAATTGATTGCAAGCTTTCGAGACTATCTAGGTCTCTTCTGTAGGCGTATTGTACCATAGGTATAAAATTGCTGAAGAAGAGACCTAGATAGTCTCGAAAGCTTGCAATCCATTATACGTCAGTTAGCCAATAAAGGTAACATCTTTATCCAAATTTGCTTTCTCTCTGTCCATGGCTTACATGGTACAAATTTATACAGGCAATTATGGGCACCCGAGTAATCTGATCACACATACAACAATGGTGAATGCATACGGAAGGTATTAATGAAGCAACACTTAAACTTATGATTTAAGTCTAAATTACCATAAAAATGATATCAATATATAAACTGTTTTTGTTTCACCTTACCAAATAAAACAGTCTAGACCTTGATTGAATTCCGTAACCTCTTTCTTAATGCATGAGTGATCTATATAGTGCCATCATATTGTAGAGCCCTGTACAATGGGCGCAAAGTATACCTCCATGCAATGATAATGTCCTTGTGTTTTGTACAGGACCAGCTGGAACCACCCTGTCACATCACCAGCACGCATGAACTAGATCTTTTCAGGTAAGGTCTGAGATATACATTGAACCCATATGTACACATTATAGTATTTGTTAGGGGATATTTGGGCAAATTATATATATTGTTTATATACCGTACATTCATCCTGCATACTGTAGAACACCAAAAGACATTTTTTTTATATTTCTGCCACTTGTAGTAAACAGTCTGGGCACTCATGCCATGTCCCTCATGGATTACGTATAACTTTGGCATCACAATGTCTTTCCCTCCTGGTTTTCTGTATTGTTGAGAATTACCTAAGTATGATTAATTTAGGAAAGGTAAACAGCTGTCATCACAACATTTAGCATAACTACTGTATACTAGACTTGTTGAGTAGATGTGGGTGACGGTCAACTAAATTAGTTCCTGAATCTTAAATGCCTCTAATTTTCATCGGAAACAAAGTTTTTGGCCCATTTGCACATGTCTGTTGTATACCTTTGTACAGTATGTAGCCGTAATAGTTTGTACCTATAGCACAGTTGCACATGCTTAATCCACATGATGTTTTTCTATAGTACTGTGTACTTTATGTGTCTACTACAAGCTCACATGAACATAAACACAAGGTACTATGTTTATATGACCAGGTCTCTGCAGTCTGTCCTGATGAACCTCCAGTTGCTTTGGGAGTTGGTTTTGCTGGGAGAGCCCTTGGTTATCATGGCACCTTCACCCACCTTTTCATCAGAAATAGTACTGGCTCTGACTGGGTAAATATACGGCCTTTAGCCCTGCAATGTAAATTGAACTGTGTCCTCCTGGATCAAGTGTATGACTGGATCTTCTGTCTGTTACTGTCTAATGTTTGAGTGCCATTGATGCTATAAAGACGAGCTAAACTGCAGCTTTGAGCGATGTTATGATCACCGGGAGACTCTCGTGTGATAATAAACTGTAAATTTCCTATGACTAATACTTTTTCAGAATGCTTACTGAGTACATAATGGATTGACTGTTGACTGTTTCTGAACTGGTAATGCTGGCTGGGGCTAATATCATGAGGGTTTGTCTTGGTCGGCTAAAATCTTCCCAGCTGCTTTGTGATAGCAGAAGCCTTCAGTGATTCTTTGTCTTGGATGCTAGCAGTATGTCTGAAACAGTTTAAGGAAGGTTGTAATCAATCAGTTTAGGATGGTCAGTGTGGAACAGAAGATGTCTGCATGTGGTAGAGGAACTTGGTGTCTTTTTTAGCGAAAGTTATTTCTGGTGCAGATCTCCCATGTATAATGTGGTCCTCAGGATGCCACATTATCACACTGACCCTTTTCTCAGTACATGTTGGGATTACTTTGGAAACGGAAATGTCATCATAACCCTCCCTCTTGGCATCTGATTAACTCCTATTTCTGCCTTTGTTCCTGTAGCTGTATTTCTCCACTAAAATTTTGCTCAGATTTCCGTCCCTACTTCACTATCCATGACAGCGAGTTCAAAGAATATACCACCAGAACTCAGGCTCCGTAAGTACAGGATGATGAACATTCACTAGTATATTATGACATAAGGGCTCAAAAAAGTATGCACTGACTATGCCAAATGTACCCTGGTCATGTAGGATCAGTTCTCATCGATGAAATAGGCCTCTTTGAGCATAGTTTTAGTGAACACACCATCTGGGTAGCATTGATTATTGCTAAGTGCAGTTCATTTTGCCTGACCTTTCGTAAAGTACTGAACTCTTTTATTTCTTCCTTCCACAGTCCGAGTCTAATCCTTGGTGTTACCAACCCTTTCTTCATCAAAACCTTACAACACTGGCCACACATCCTGCGTGTTGGGGAGCCACGGTTATCAGGTGAATATACTTTAGGGCATTAAGAAGGCAGAGTCAGGGTGTACATAACAAGAGAGTCTTGGTAGTTTTCAGAAAGCAGTAAAATGGAGGGCATAAATATCAGCGGTTTGTAGAAATAGCCAATCTGATACAATAAAATGTGTACGATAGAGCTATTTTCAAGAATGAAACTTGAGGTTGTGATTGGGTTTACTAGGGGTGTGATTTGTGCCTACTTGAAGCACAATAATATTTCTAAATACCTTGGCATAATAGCATTACTTGAGCAAAGTTTTTAACATCCTATTATTTGATTTTCCCTTTTGTAGGCAACGCAAAATTGTCACATTGGTTTTTTTTTTCTTGAACTTATCTGATACATAAATGTCCATTTCAGTTTCGGCTTGTTCAGGAAGCATTTTTCAGTGACAAAGGAATCTGCTCCTCTTCCAGTTTGGGTGCATTTGCCACTTAACATACAAACATTTTAAGACATAAACTTACACTCAATCTCTAGATATGCACCAGAAATAACTATTCATTTTCTTATAACAGTCTAGATCGTGTAATTCAGGGTATTTATATGAATAACACTTGGTTTGTTCATCTGGCTCATATGGATATTTATTTGCTTGATCTGCAGGTGATTTACCCAAACAAGTAAAACTGAAGAAGACAACTAAGATAAAGACACTGGACACCAAAGCAGGTGAATGTGTTGAGTATTCAGATCCAGTGATAGCATGGTTTGGGGTCCCCTGATAGAATATGACCACACGCTAGACATGTGACTCAATCCCGTTTGGTTCTTTTTATGTTCCAGATAGCAATGTACCCATTGAACACATTCTGAGATACTCATGTTATTTTTATTGTGGCATGTTTTCCTTCTACTTGGTCATTTGACTTGAGTACTACCTTGTAAAACATTCACTGCAGGCACTGCTGAGATTCGAACTCAGGATCTCCTGTTTACTAGACAGGCGCTTTAACCAACTAAGCCACAGCGCCCTTCTGCTTCTCTTTCATTCATTTTGTTTTCTTTTTCCTTTCTAGGGTTGTATACATCCTATAAGCCATTTCTTCACAAAGATAAAACATTGATCAAACAGTTGTTGAAGGTAACAAGCAAAAGACCTGGGGTCAGATTGTTGATACTAAAATATGCATATTGATTGTGTGGTCTTTCCTGTGTCAACTATTCCGCTCATATATGAGTGATGTAGAGTTGAGTTGTTGCTGCATTCAAAATGATATCTTATGTTTTTTTGTATAAAAACACTCATGTTTGCCTAATTACATAACAACCCTGGAATAATTATCGACGCCCCTATTGATGTACCGTTATATCATGAAAAATATTAGTCACAATGAAGTAGCGATATAATTTGCCTTTTTGCGTCATGAGGGACCTGTTGTCAACATATGGCCAACATTGCTGGCTCGTAGCAGACAAATCAAGTGTTACGTAAATAAATGTTATTTGACTTTTTCTACTGCCTTGCGAAAACACTTGTTTGCAGGCACTGCTGAGATTCGAACTCAGGATCTCCTGTTTACTAGACAGGCGCTTTAACCAACTAAGCCACAGCGCCTTGCTGTTGGGCAAATGCATCATGGAGTATTAGAACCTGCAGGTCCCTGGACTTTACATGCTCTAAAATATTGCGGGCATTTCCTTTCTGGTGGTCATGATACCACCAGAAGCATCAGTCCCTGTAGTAGAGATCCCGCAGTGCCCACAATGATTCCACCTGTCACTGATCCCGCATATAGTGGACAGAAAAGTAGGTTTGCAGAGCTCTGCTTCGTGCTTTCTGTACTACAGTGAGAGAGTGGGAAGATGGGGAAAATTGAGTTTCTTCCCCTTCAAAAAAAAAATCCAAATAGCAATAGAAGTTAGAATAACATTTACAGACACAATGCTATTGCCATGATATCACTGGGGTCACCCTCTTGTTACAAAGGAGATCCCTGTGGTTTATAAAGACCCCAAGGGAACTCTAGTCATGTTAAATTGACTTTGAGTGCAAAAAAAATGAAAAAAATATTTTATTGCTAATAAATATATATATTTCATGAATATGGCTTCAAAAGTAAGTCCTCCTTGTGTGAGTATACCAAAAATGGAAAAGGAGAATGACGTCCTTTGTTATAACAGTAGTTTTTTTCAGGCATCAGTACAGCAAACCATGTTTACCTTTTTGACATCCTCCTTTTAAGTAAACTAACAGTGTTTTACTAAGACCAGCAGCACCACCTGAGCATATGTCTACATTTTTGAAAGGACACATTCACATGTGTAGTGTAAGAATTGACTTCTTCTCAGACCCATTCATACTAATGACAGGTTAGTCTGCTTGACATTCTAACATGCACTCGACTGAAAGGAGCAGAAACAAGCAACTATATCATTCTGCAGGTCTGGAGAAAAATAAATGCATATATATTTGTTGTGTTAACAGGATGCTGGTGCAATGTAAATAAATGTAATGTGTACCGCACCTTTCTGCAGGGTCTCCAAAAGAAGCTCCCTTCCGCGACACTAAGTGCTTTGCTTCGAAAACATCTATTTGAACTCACCCAAAGCTTCATTCTCCCTCTGGTAAGGCTCATGCTTCTATTTCCTCTAATTATCTTCTATAGGATTCCACCATGCTGATATTTTATTTGTCTTTCAGGAGAGGTACATGGGCAGCCTGATGCCTCATCATAGCTCTATCACCCCTTGGAAGGTCGGTATCCTGTATTTGAAGTCTGCCATTTTCCGCCATTCTTTATTTAAAGGGCAGTGATTTTTTTATCATTATAATAAATGATAATAATAAATATTACCTATTTTAGGCAATCAATAGTTATAGACGTGCCATGATTTCTGTTCACCAGTTTTGCAGTGACCGATTAGATAAGCCTGTTTTTGCCACTCACAGACCCTCATCTACTTGTAACAATTCTCAATACACAGAATCCTCCTCAGGTGCGTCCATTCCAACAGGAAGAGCTGTTTAAGATGCTAGAGCACACAGGTCCGCAGCTGACCTCGACTACAAAAGGCGATTGGATTGGTCTTTACCGGTGAGTTTAGAACAGTCATAGTGGCAATGTTCTCCTCCAAATTTCACTGTATCCAGGTCTGTGTCTGCAGACACCAGACAAGCAAGAAGGCTAGTTTTTCCCTCAGAAGTCTCACGGTGCTGCCGCAACCAAAAGGGATTCTGAGTAGGCACATGCAAATAAGGTCAACAATGATCACCTTTTGCCTCTATATCCACTTTATACATGGATCCCTTGAAAGTAATTGCCTGCTGTACAAGACAGCCTTTAGACAAAACTCGGGAAGAGGTGCAGTAGCCAGATCACCGCTTATGGAGGAATAGATACGATAAGTCAACTGCAGGGGGGGTTAATAGACAAGATGTTTTAGGGTTTATATTGAAACCACTGGTATTGGCTATGATCAAAGAACTTGGGGCTCATTTTTTACAATTTGCTGAATAACGTCTGAGTCAATGTGTCCTTAGTAATCCCAAAGATGTATACTGTAGCTGTTCGGTGCTATTATATTACACTTTCACTATGCCTTAAAGAAAATGGGGTACAACCATGAGAGGGGACACAAATCTGTAACACCTACTTTATTTCTAGTCGGATTTATAGTCTGTGTTGTTCTTTTTTTACAGGCGCTTCCTGAAGTCCCCCCATTTTGATGGCTGGTATAGACAGAAGCAGAGAGAGATGAGAGAGAGGCTAGAAACCGCACACCTGAAGGTCATCTGCGAAGCAGTGAGTCACGTAAAGCTTATTCTTTTTACTGACATTTTGGACGTGTGGAAAATATAACACCTCTCCTGTCTATTACGAGAGCATCGCAGATCTCTTTTGTAATCAGTAGTTATAAAGTGAGCCATATTAGGTGTTAACTTTTCCTTGTGTTTTTTTAAGATGTGCTTTCTTTTAATGCAGAAGGCATTTATTCTGAACATTTTCGTGCAGTTTTACATAAAAACAGTTTTTTTTATTAAAATACCCTAATTGCTAAACAGTCAAAAAAAATAAACATACCGTACAGGCCATTTATTGTTAAAATGATAAGTCCACGTATTCTGCCCATATAGAGGAGTTTTTTCCATGGGTCTGAATGTACTTTTTGGGTACCTGTCCACATAAACATTGTTACATTTAGCCAGCAATGCTTATAATGATATTCCATGCACATTTTTCCCTATGCACAGATAAACCAAGAAGGTTACTATTGATACCAATATATTTTGAATACATTGACACCATATCTACATTGGTTTATATACGCTATATAGACAAAAGTATTGGGACACCTGACCATTACACCAGCAGGGACTTTAGACATTAATATGACGTTGGTCTCGCTTTGCAGCTATTACAGCTTCCACTCCTCTGGGAAGACTTTCAGCTAGAGTTTGCAGTGTTTCTGTGGGAATTGTTGCCCATTCATCCAGTAGAACATTTGTGCGGCCAGGCACTGATGTTGGATGAAGAGGCCTGCCTCGCAATCTCCGTTCCAGTTCATCCCAAAGGTGTTTGATGGATTTGAGGTCAGGGCTCTGTGCAGGCCAGTCAAGTTCTTCCACACCAAACTTTTATAACCTTTTCTATATGGACCTTGCTTTGTACACCGCTACATGGACAAATTAAGATTAAAATGTTAATGCTTCAGCACACCAAGACATTTTGGACAATGCAATCCTTCCAACTTTGTGGGGAAGGATGATTGTGCCCCAGTGCAAAAAAAAAAAAGGATGAGTTTGGTGTGCAAGAAGTTGGCTGTCCGCACAGAGCCCTGACCTCAACCCCATCCAACGCCTTTGGGGTGAACTGGAACTGAGATGGTGAGCCATGCTCTACTGGATGAATGGGCAATAAATCCCACAGAAACACTCCTAAATTTCGTGGAAAGCCTTCCCAGAGTAGTGACAGGGGGGCACTAAAAACATGTCTATGTATTTACAATGCAATGTCATAAAAGTCCTGATGGTGTAATGGTCAGATATCCCAATACCTTTGTCCAGATAGTGTATTACCCCATATATATACACACACGTTCCTTTTTCGGGTTGATGATTGTGCTATAAAATAACTACATAAAGTATGTGAGAGAAATCTACAAGGTGTCTAAAAATCCTAACATTATCCTTAATGCAATTCTACAGTCAATACGTAAAAAAAGAAGGTTATAATCCTGTATCTCTCATGCAGAATATTGCAGCCTGGATAAAAAACAAATCCGAGGTGGAGATCGTGGATCTGGTGTTGAAACTACGAGACAAACTGGTAGTGTGCATGTATTATTTATTGCTTTATGTAGCGCCATGTGCAGTGCTGTCCATTGCGCAATTATCCAGTTACTATATATGTTTGTCAGTGTTTTGTCATTCATACTTTGATGTGCTTTCTGATGGATATAGCTAACTGTTGGGTATACAGGCCTTGCTTTTCTGGAGTCCGCAAAGTCATTAAAACTGCAGCTGCTGCAGGGCTTGAATAGGGACTAACACCAGTACATGAAACAGATACTCCAGCCCTTATATCCACCTTAATGTATACATGGTGTATGGCGTGGTACTTTGTCTAGATCAGCAGTTAGCATGTTACCCTGTGATTAGCGTTGCAACAGAAGTAGATGATTTTGTCATTTAATTTTTAGTGTTAATTCCTTAAGTGCTGGCGGGAGTCAAGAGGAAGCATTTTATTTCAGCGACTTTACTGTGCGTTATGCTCGACAACCCTATAAAAGGGCACGATGCATCGATGACTGTGTATAAAAATGCATACTGTGCGGCCATCGTGGCACTTCTTGTAGAAGAAACTCACCGCGGTTGATTCTGCATAATGCACGGTTAAGATGGTGAAACTTAAATGCAAACTACTATTTGTAACACAGAGGGCCTCAGTCAGCGCTACCAAAAACATAGATGATTTAGTTATTGCACCATAAATTGAAATTGATTATATATGCACCAAAAGGCAAAAAAAGCTTAAGTGTACTCAAAGCAAACAGCAACATTTATACAATACAACCCACTTTTTCAGCACTTCCAAGTGTTTCCATGGAAATATTCTTATGCATTTATATTTCTATCCCCAGCTCAGGGCCCACAGGCAGCATCTTCCCGTCAGCTCTGTTTCCCTGAACCGGTTGAAGCTTCACATCGACGCAGTCATTTCCTCGCTGCCTGAGGACCTGCAGAACATCTTACACCCTCACTGAGCGTCATATGTCCTTAATATCAAACGAGTACATCGATGTGCTTTCTGGCTCACCAGAGAAGTAAATGCGCAGCATTCTGCAAGCAGCCGGTGCATGCAGGGTGCCGGGCAGCTCTGTCACCGTGAGCCCGACAGATCACCTTGTATCAGACCTGCATCTTCAGTCTTCGCATTCAATTAGCTTTGCCCAGCATAGAACATCATTTCCTAAATTCGCCCCAATCTGTATGAATTATGTCAAGTAAATATGTGAAACATCCTGCATCCAACATATACATCGAGTCATAATCACACTAGGACAATCTGATACTATACAGCATCATCTAGCCCGAGATATAAACATCTGCAGTCCCAAGATCTGCATACCGGCCATCACCCCCACACCATCTGGCTACCTAACCGCGTGAGGTTGTGTGAAAGCTCCCATGAACACAATACATGTGCGTATCAAGAAAGATATTACATTTTTATATACAGATTTACAATAGCCAGACATGGATGTAAAACAGCGCAAGTCACGTGGCAGCAGTAACATTTTGGAGGAATGGCGTGTATACAGGTCTGAGACTGGTATAATGTCACTATCACAAAATCAAGAACTGCAGGGCAGTATAGAGATACTAGTGACCAAAAAAATATAAAGATATTCAAGATACACAGAATGTTTTAGTTTATCTTCAATTTGTTTTCTAAAGTAAGGCTTTGGCTAAAGTTACAAAAAGCACAGGGGCATCACCATACAGGAAACTCGGTACAAACTTTTGATCTGTGTTAATTTGATTGACTTTAATATTATAAACATTAAAGTTTTAAGTGCTAGAGCCACCTCACAGTAAAATTACCTCAACTGCTACATCGTTGTAAATTTAAAACATTAACGTCTTTGCTGCCCGATTGTCATGTAATGCATTGTATCTGGATAGTAAGAGATTTTAGGGAGCAGTCATTTTTTTCATCAATGTTCCCATGATAATACTTGGAGAGTCTCTCCCCCTACAGCAATGTATTTATGGCAGCTGCTTCCCTAGGCCTGATCTAGGACAGCACCCCCTAGGGGCAGCGCAGAGGCATGGCATTATATCCCAGTGTTCTCCGTAGTATTTTCTAGTGCTCTGTACTATGTCAGCAATGCTTCTAGACCTCGTTCTTTCCAGATGGATGGCATGTTAGCAGGTCATTTGCACGGACTGCTACTAATAGCACTAAGGCACTTCTTGCTAAGCTTTTCAGTTTCCGCAGGATGCTTTAACATTCTTGCTTGGGTCCCCATTGATTATATTGCTTTTTGGAAGTCCCTGCTCTATAGCTTTGTATATTTATAGTTATGCATGCATGGAAATCATTTTCCAGCTCTTGTAACTGTTGTAAAATGAATTTATCCGTTATAGTAATAATAAAACTGGTAAAATGCTTGCCTGAGTTGTTTTGATGTACAGATATAATCAAAGAATTTCAGTCAACTCAACATCAAAAGAAACATCAAACATGGAGTAGAGACGAGTAAGCAATAGAAAGCCAACAAAGTGGAAAATATTGTTAATAACAAAGCTTGGACACTACAGAGGGGTAATATGAAAGAAACTGGTACAAAGCACTAAAGGTAATATAAAATCTGAAAATGGGGCATATATATATATATAAAGCCCAACAGCAGAAGATTTTGCTCACAGAAGCAATTTCTTTGACACAGGTATCCCAATTCTTGTAGAAGAATATACTGCCTTCTATGGGTGGTAATTTACACAAGAAATGTACAATTTACAAGTACATATAAATTGTTAAAACCAAATCAATGTTAAAATCTGTTTTTATTTTATACGTTACAATTTGTATTGTAACAAATATCAGTGTTTCGCCTGAGCTCTAAGTGCTTTTGACGCTTTGGTCCATTAAAATGAGAAAACCCTACATATAACCTGGAACAGGGAACCAAGTATTTCTTTAATATGCTGAGTGGTACAGGGTGAGCCAAGAATGTATTTTCAGTGGATTAAGACAACACTTGCCGAAAACCAATCCTCAAAGATTTTCCATAGTTTCTATATTGTCTGCATCAACACCTTTCCTGCTCCAAGATGTTTATTTAAAGAGCTCAATGTTCCATATGCAAACGGAGAAAGTACTGTAGCATCTATATTTTCAGTCCTCCTACCAAGGATTTCATGTTAACTGCCTTCAAAAATACTTGAAAATTCTTATGTAGCAAACTTCCCTTAAAGGACAGCAAACAAAATGTATAGTTCAAACAACGCACAAGAAAAGTTTTCCATTCCAATTTCTAGGACTAAATGTTGAAATTGCTGGGGGGTTTTAGGCTTATTTTCTTTTTCAAGAAACAATCATTCTTAATATGTCTCGATCCTTACTCTTGTGTGTTCTGTCTCGTGCTGCATTCTTTGGAAATGATGTGTAATAAGGTGCAATGTTGCAAGCCTTCTTCTGTTTACAACAGGCAACAATGGAGTTCCTTTTAGGAGACGTGCCTCCACCAAGCTGATAAATAATTCTATTTAAACAACCACTATAAAGTGTAAAGAGCTTTTCTGTGATCAGTTTTATTGTGTGCTGAACACTTTACTGAGCACAATGCTAACAGCATTGCAAAACTTCATTCCTTATAGTACTGTAGGATGCCTAAACCTTTCCAAGAAACTTTTAGTTTTTGTTTGTTTTGTTTTACATTTTATCATGCTTGTATTCGCTGGTAAAGTTCTTTTACATTTTATTCTACAGACATTTACTTCCCTTCTAGTAATATTGTGCCAAATAACTCTGTTTTACCTTCACAAAAAGTGGCAGGTGTCTATAATCACATTTTGCGCAAGAGCTGTCAATTTCCCAATAGTCCTTTTGTACAAAAATGCATCTCAAAATCACAAAGTACAAGGTATTGGAAGAGGAGCCGTCCCATAGCCCCACATCCCTCATCATCTTTTTCCACCAGCCCACCACCTACTCCCATCTTGTGCTCGCAGGGCAGCACTCTTTTCCTCAGGTGAAAAATGCAGGACAGCCAACAGTGCACTCAGTGTATGCTGTCGCCCTCGTGGGTCTGGGAGGGTCAAAAATCCAAATAAAACATTTTTTAGATATTCCAGATTGGCCCCTTCTCTTCTTTTGTCACGCAGTGCTTTCTCCACTTGCTCCCGTAAATTGCGCGTCTCCTCGCCTTGCTCAGCTAACCGTTCCTGCATACTCTGCAATTCTGCCTCAAGTTCATGTTTCCTGCGCCGCAGATTTCCAATTTCTGCTTCTTTACGGGACAGTTGCTCTGCATACACAAGAAAAGATGAGGAGTTGCTCTGGGGAAGCTCAAGACCATTGTCCAATGGGTCTGGCTTTGAGGGCAGAATGACTGCAGGCACTTTGGCTTCTCTTAGCCTTTCCAGCTCCTGTTCCTTCTCATTAAGTACTGCCATCACTCTTTCTCTATGCTGCCTTAATTCCTCCTCCAGTCGTGCCATATTTTCCCAACCCTCCCTCCTCACTGCCTCCAGCTCCTGCCGGTGAGACTGGGTTAAAAGTGACAATTCTTTGCGAGCATTCTCCATTTCTGCTTTGTGTTTGTTCTCTGCTTCCTCTGCTGAAAGTCTCAGAGAGACATATTTTTCTTTCAGTTCTGCCACCTGCTTTCTGCCAGCCTCTAGCTCACCTTCCTTTGTCCCTTTGGTCCTCAGAACGCCTTGTGCTCGTGCCTTGTAACGTTCAAACTCCTCCTTCAGTTGCTGAAGTTCTTGCTGGTAGAAGATAGCAGTTGCCCGCTGCTCCACACTATCTTCAGCATCCTCACCTGTGGCAGGTTTAACAGTTTCTGGAGTTGGGTTCAGGCAGGTAGCCATCGCTAGAGTCCTGTTCTCAGTCTCTAGCTGAGAAAGTCGCTCACGCAGTTTGCGGATGGTGAGCTGATCCCTCTGTTTGGAGGTCTCAGTAGCTCCCAGGAGCTCAGACATCTCAGACACCTGAGACTCAAGAGAACAAATCCGTTGCTCTTCCTGCAGTAAGCGCTGTAGATTCTGCTGCTCCTCATCTAGCCTCTGAACAGAGCGAGAGAAAATACAAGGGATTAAACACCAGTAATAGAAAGTAACAAAGGTTATAATAAAAAAAAAAAAAGGTAGGATCATGGGGAGAATAATAAAGATAAAGGAGGGCAAATTACTGAATGAATTGAATAGCAACAAGAGAACATGAAGGTAAAAAACACAATGAAGAGGGAGTGAGCTGACACCATTTCTAATAGTCAATAATTCCTTAGCAACCTGCAGTGTACTCGGCACTGGACTGGTAAAGCCATGTAGATGCCTTTACCACAATGATCACAGTGCACATCCATTCTAACGATTCTGTATTAATAAAATAAAATCGAACCCCTCTGACGATGCCACCACGACATTATCATGGGTTCCACCTAGTTTCAGGAGAGATCCCCGAGGTCTGGAGAAAACCAGAGGAATAATTAAAAACTATTGTAGCTTTATTTATTTTATGTACACAGGGCTATATTTATGAAGGCAAATTCTAATGCAAAAATTAATAAATGAGAACCCACCATGAAAACCACAGGACTGTTCGGGCTGATTTCTCTAAATTTTGGTGATCACCCTATATTTAGCATATTGCACCAGCATTGCTCCTTGTAACTAAATCCTAAAGTGTCTGAAACAGACGTTTGATTTTTGAGTCTAAATTAACACATTATGCTGACACGTCCACAAAATGTAAAATGAGGAACCAAATTACTTGAGAGATCTGAGCAACTAGGTAAAGAAAGTAAAATGTATTTTTGTTGTGTAGTTCATTCCAAAAAAAAAAATAAAATAAAAAAAAAATAAAAAAAATCACCTTTCTCCTCTCCTCCTGCAGCAGAGCCTCCATTTCTTCCTTCATCCTGCACAGCTCTCCTTGTAGCTCCACAACCACAGGATTGGGCTCTTTTCTTTGCTTCCTTACTTCCAGTAACTCCTTCTTCAGCTCCTCCGATTCCTTGCGCAGCTTCCTCCACTGCTCGTCTGCTGCATCCGCCCGCAGAGACAGATCAGATCTTTTTGCCAGCTCCTGCCTGGCTTCCTCCAGCCGGAGCTCAGCCTCCTGCCTGCTGTCTCGTTCTCCTTGTACAAGACGCTGCAGTTCTTTCAGCATTGCTGCATGGTCTGTCTGTTCCTGTGCACGATCATGCTGCTGGCTTATCAGTCTGGCCTTTGTCTCAGCCAACTGGTCCTGGAGGTTCTGGATCTCAGCCCGCAGACCACTGTGCTCCCCTTCCATTCTCTGCATCACATCCTCCATTTCCTGCTTAGACTTCTTCTTGTCTGCCAGGTAGGAGGCCTCCATTCGTGATTTTTCTTGTGTTACTGTGGCCAGGGCACTGGAAGAAAAAAAATATATGCCGACTCAGATATGACCATATAAGAGTATATAACTATATTAGTCCCAAAGAACATAGGATTATATCTTGAGACCTAATGAATCCATAACAAAATATTTCTTCTCATGTAATTTAAATGTATTGCTGGCATTGGATACTACTGTACTTGAATAAGCATGCTTTATGTGCAAGAAAAAAAAACACCTTGTTAAATCACTGCAGCATACTGTCCTCCATGATTCCCCTTTTTAGCTTGGTCAAACCAGCTAATCACTGAAAAAAAAGGAGCCCCAACTGAAATCAACGGAGCTCTTTCTGCACAGGGGGTCTCGTTAGACCCCCCTGGAAATCTCACTCAGGCAAGCACTGCAAGAAGGCTGAAGTTGTCTGTGCATGCATACTGCTGAGCAAGAGATGCAGTTGTCCAAACACACCTCCCAAAGGCAAGAAGCTGGGAGGACAGGGAAAAATTCAAAGCAAGTTATAATCACACAGTAAGCATTTTACCTGGTAAGCGTTGCCAGCTGGTTCTTGAGCTGCACCATCCTTCGATCAGTCTCTCCAGAAGATGCTAGACCTCCCTCTCCACTGGCTGTGCTAACCCCACTCTCAGAACCACTAGCTTCTTCTGTACCCCCGCCACTCCCTTGTGCTGCAGATTCAGGTCTCTCATCCTCGCTGGTTTCTCCCCCTCTGGCACTGGGTACACTCCCTGCTGTATCCACACTGTCTTCACTGTGTGTAGAACGCTGGTCATCATGGGGCTCCTCAGGCTCTGAAACCAGGGATCCCGGTTCTTGAGAGGTGGACAGGACACGCAGACTCGCTTCCAGGGCGTCCTTCTCTTTTTGAAGGCTTTTGTATGCCCGCACAACATCTTTTAAACGTGTCTGATACTGCTGTAGCTGCTTACGCTGACTCTCCACCAACTCCTGTAGCTCCTTCTTACTAGGGCCTCCTCCAAAATTCATCCCCAGCTTCTCCATGATAAGGAATCAACTTCTTACCCTACATGTGAACAAAGACGGGCTATGAATAAAAGAGCACAACATAAAAAAAGAAAATTCAGGATTAAGGAGACGATGTATAAAAATAAATAAATCTGAACAATCAAAGGGAACACCGCACTAGAAACATGCAATTATAGCAATATGAATGAGGGCAATAAAATATATACAGGAGGCTTATAAGTGAATGTTCTTAGAACACAAAGATAATCTAAATAACAACATAATACAGGCGCCTAAACATGAAAATTAAGACTAACAAAGTTTTTGACATTCATGCTGATGATATAGTATAGGAGACGTAGTTGTAAAAAAAAACCAAAAAAACTTTAGTGCAAGGCACAGACATATAAAGCAATACTTAAATGTCATGGCCTCTTACATATGTTTTGTGGCAGTTGACTTGCAGGGTGTTAATGTCCTTATAATAATTCACGACAGGTGCCATATAACCGTGGAGAACTGTGTAAGGAACGATTTGGTTAGACAAGGAGCTTTGCAATCATAGCCTCAACGTGTTGCTATTTGAATCATTTTCACATGGGCCCCTCGCTCTGTATAACAGATTACTTTGAATGAGGCAAAACATGCCCACGTATATGTGACGCCTGCTTGCAAACACATTCTTCCCTCCTTCCTTATGCTGGTGAAGTGGCATCGATCCTCATCAAAGGAAACACTATCCCTATCGCGAGCGGCGGAAATGCACCGGTCAGTAAGAGCTTAAAACAGCCAAACCACAGGCGCAACGTGTATAAGTGATCCCGCTTTTCTTTAATGAAGATAGATATATATATATATATATATATATATATATATATATATATATAACACTTTACGTGCGTTTTCATCCTAAACTTACCCACCTCCCACGTATGACATAAGACAGTACCAGACGAGCACTCTCCGGCGCAGCCTGTGACGTGTCTACAGTCCCATCAGCTGACCTCTTTCCAGGATCCAGCTCCGGTATAACCTATTTCCGGTAACTTTGCTGAGGGGTGTAGGAAGATGGCCTCCGTGACTTCCGGTAGAGCAGAATGCTCAGTGGATTAGTGATGGGAAGTTCGGATCATTAAAGTGAATCGGATCATTTCGATTCGTTCACTGAAATGATCCGATTCATGATCCGGATCTTCGGATCACTCAGTGTGTCTGCACGGAGTTACTGTTTTCCAGTAACTCCGTGCAGGCACACTAACGATTGGCCCCGCCCCTTTCATTATGAATCCTCCCCCCTGCCTCCAGTGATGTCAATGAAGGCAGAGAGTCGTTCAAAGATTCGGATCTTACAGGGATCCGAATCTTACAGTGATCCGGATCACTGTAAGATCCGGATCATTGTAAGATCCGGATCATTGTAAGATCCGGATCATTGTAAGATCCGGATCTTTGAACGACTCTCTGCCTTCATTGGCATTGTAATCATTCAGAGAATGTCACCATACTGTTATAAACAATACATTCATAATCACTGCCCCCAGGATTTACATTCCCCTTTACCTGCAACTGCACCTTAAGCTAACTTTATTAAATTAATTAAATTAACCCTCACCATTAAATTAACCCTAAACACCCCATCAACCATGACTGCCCTAAAATTAACCCTTAACACCCCATCAACCATGACTGCCCCTAAAATTAACCCTTAACACCCTATTAACCATAACTGCCCCCAAATTAACCCTAAACACCCCATTAAGCATAACTGCCCCTAAATTAACCCTAAACACCCCGTTAAGCATAACTGCCCCCAAATTAACCCTAAACACCTCATTAAGCATAAATGCCCCTAAATTAACACTAAAAACCCCATTAAGCATAACTGCCCCCAAATTAACCCTAAACACCTCATTAAGCATAACTGCCCCTAAATTAACACTAAAGACCCATTAAGCATAACTGCCCCCAAATTAACCCTAAACACCTCATTAAGCATAACTGCCCCTAAATTAACACTAAAGACCCCATTAAGCATAACTGCCCCTAAATTATCCTTAAACACCCCATTAAGCATAACTGCCCCTAAATTAACACTAAAGACCCCATTAAGCATAACTGCCCCTAAATTATCCTTAAACACCCCATTAAGCATAACTGCCCCCAAATTAACACTAAAGACCCCATCAACCATACCAATTTATTAGGTAATTTATCTGGAGTACATGCAATTAATTTAGGGGCAGTTATGGTTAATGGAGTATTTAGGGTTAATTTCAGGGGCCGTTGTGGTTAATGGGGTCTTTAGGGTTAATTTCAGGGGCCGTTATGGTTAATGGGATCTTTACGGTTAATTTCAGGGGCAGTTATGGTTGATGGGGTATAAGGGTTAATTTTATGCTGATGATTGAGGGTTAATTTAATTAATTTAATAAAGTTAACTGTAGGTGCAGTTATAGGTAAAGGGGGGCAAACTCAGGGGAATCTAAATCCTGGGGGCAGTGTGAACATTATTAATGTATTTATTTATAAAAGTATGGTATCAGTGATTTTCTCTGAATGATTCGAATCTCTGTAAGATTCGGATCCTTGTAAGATTCGAATCATTCGACTCTTCGGTTCATTCGACTCTTCGGTTCATTCGACTCTTCGGTTCATTCGACTCTTCGGATCATTCGACTCTTTGAACGAATCTCTGACTCTATGAGTCATCGTTCCTGTGAGAATTAATGAGCTGTAACCTGACCCCAGAGTGCTCTGCAGATGACTCACAGCTCTAGGATCAGGTTACAGCTGCATGATGATTCACAGACTGAACCGCTACAAACGAATCGTTCAGTCTAGTGAACCGACTCATCCGGATCACTAAAAAGAACCGGATCAAATGAACGATTCGTTCATGATCCGGACATCACTACAGTGGATGCAAAGAAGTGTATCAAAATCATAGAACGCTTCTTAAAGTTTTGGTGTGACGATATATTTAATGAACCGCTAATTCCACACGCACATCCTCTCAAGCGTTATAATACCAGCCCTTAGTCTCCAGTCCCCCCTTCTCTGCGTGGGTACTAGGAAATTATAAGGAGGGAGCTTGTCTATGAAACATGTCTACGTGTAAAAACTGTTTTGCGGCATGTATAATGCATTAGTGCCCATTGCTGATCTGTAGCGTTGCATATATTTATACATCTCACGTAAAAGATAATGACTCTCAAGTTATACACCATAATTAATGCCAGTGATGAAAGTAATAACATATACGTGAATTTCAGTGCCAGGTTCTGACCATAAATATGCTACCCAATCTTATCTTTTACGTTACGCCATTTTATAAACGAGTCACACTGCTTTATTTTTGGTCTAATTGATATTATTTTACAGCAAGAAAGAGCCGGTAACTAGAAAAGCACAAAGTAGTACCGACATCATCCAGATAAAAAGTCAAGCTTTATCATCACATCATGAAGCCAGTCTTTGCGTTCTCCGCATACAATGTGTTTGTATTTGTTCACAAGTAATACGTTCATTTGTCATTTATCCAAATTGAATATTCAGTATTCGATTACTAATATGTTTATTATCGTGTTTAGTGATTATGGTTTCATAGGTTTCATATATCCCTTACAACCACATGCATACATCCCTTTATCATAATAATAGTAGGATATGCTGTTGGGACCAAACTACATTGGTTGCAAAATTGCCTAACAAGGTATACCTTAAACAAATTTTAATGAAGTGTAACTTTTCTCAATGAAACTAGTAATAGTGCATGCACACTGTATAATAATAGACATATTTGTGAGAGGTAGATTTGTGGATAGACGTGATCTGGGCTGACTTATCCACCTCTCTGTTACATGCTACTCATAGTTGTGAAATTGGTTGTGTTTAGGTAGCCTACCCTTGAACACCTGCTCTGCTAAATGAAAAACCTTTGGAACTAAATACTGCATTAGACACATCATTTCAAGGGCTGCTGAACGCCTAAACCGTCTCCAGAAGTAATGATTGATTTATATAGCAACAGCATATTCTGCAGCGCCGTACAACAGGCAAGCAGGACACAGCAAGTAGCACATCAAATAATTTGGATTCACAGAAAAGAAAAGCTGACAAGCGCCCATCTACAATTCTTTTAATATTTTTGGGCTGTTACAGCTTGTTGTCATGGAAGTGAAAATGCTTTTTTATTGGGATTTTTTTTTTACAATATAAGTGACCTATCTGCTACAGTTTATATGTTTAACATAGTGATGGGAAGTTCGGATCATTAAAGTGAATCGGATCATTTCGATTCGTTCACTGAAATGATCCGATTCATGATCCGGATCTTCGGATCACTCAGTGTGCCTGCACGGAGTTACTGTTTTCCAGTAACTCCGTGCAGGCACACTAACAATTGGCCCCGCCCCTTTCATTATGAATCCAACCCCCTGCCTCCAGTGATGTCAATGAAGGCAGAGAGTCGTTCAAAGATTCGGATCTTACAGGGATCCGAATCTTACAGTGATCCGGATCACTGTAAGATCCGGATCATTGTAAGATCCGGATCTTTGAACGACTCTCTGCCTTCATTGGCATTCTAATCATTCAGAGAATATCACCATACTGTTATAAATAATACATTAATAATCACTGCCCCCAGGATTTACATTCCCCTTTACCTGCAACTGCACCTTAAGCTAACTTTATTAAATTAATTAAATTAACCCTCACCATTAAATTAACCCTAAACACCCCATCAACCATGACTGCCCCTAAAATTAACCCTTAACACCCCAACCATGACTGCCCCTAAAATTAACCCTTAACACCCCATTAACCATAACTGCCCCCAAATTAACCCTAAACACCCCATTAAGCATAACTGCCCCTAAATTAACCCTAAACACCCCGTTAAGCATAACTGCCCCCAAATTAACCCTAAACACCCCATTAAGCATAACTGCCCCCAAATTAACCCTAAACACCCCATTAAGCATAACTGCCCCCAAATTAACCCTAAAGACCCCATTAAGCATAACTGCCCCCAAATTAACCCTAAACACCCCATTAAGCATAACTGCCCCCAAATTAACCCTAAAGACCCCATTAAGCATAACTGCCCCCAAATTAACCCTAAACACCCCATTAAGCATAACTGCCCCCAAATTAACCCTAAACACCTCATTAAGCATAAATGGCCCTAAATTAACACTAAAGACCCCATTAAGCATAACTGCCCCTAAATTAACACTAAAGACCCTATTAAGCATAACTGCCCCTAAATTATCCCTAAACACCCCATTAAGCATAACTGCCCCTAAATTAACACTAAAGACCCCATCAACCATACCAATTTATTAGGTAATTTATCTGGAGTACATGCAATTAATTTAGGGGCAGTTATGGTTAATGGAGTATTTAGGGTTAATTTCAGGGGCCGTTATGGTTAATGGGATCTTTACGGTTAATTTCAGGGGCAGTTATAGTTGATGGGGTATAATGGTTAATTTTATGCTGATGACTGAGGGTTAATTTAATTAATTTAATAAAGTTAACTGTAGGTGCAGTTATAGGTAAAGGGGGGCAAACTCAGGGGAATCTAAATCCTGGGGACAGTGTGAACATTATTAATGTATTTATTTATAAAAGTATGGTATCAGTAATATTCTCTGAATGATTCGAATCTCTGTAAGATTCGGATCCTTGTAAGATCCGGATCCCTGTAAGATTCGAATCATTTGAATCTTCGGATCATTCGACTCTTTGAACGACTCTCTGACTCTATGAGTCATCGTTCCTGTGTGAATTAATGAGCTGTAACCTGACCCCAGAGTATGTGTCTGAGTGCTCTGCAGATGACTCACAGCTCTAGGATCAGGTTACAGCTGCATGATTCACAGACTGAACCGCTACAAATGAATCGTTCAGTCTAGTGAACCGATTCATCCGGATCACTAAAAAGAACCGGATCAAATGAACGATTCGTTCATGATCCGGACATCACTAGTTTAACATACTAGGCGGTTAAGTAAAACTTGTTTATAAGTCCCTGACTTCCTAACATTTCTCCTCCTTTAAAATATACTTTCCTCTTGTACTTTGTTCTTCACGTAGAAGAGCTGATTCCCTTATTGGAACTCACGTTTTTTGGTACGCATGAGTGGGCCCAGACCAGCAGCTAGTTACGTGTACATCATTTATCGGCTGCTGGCCTTAAAGCGACAGAGCAGATTTTAGTCCCCAATCCGTCATTGGCCTTTAACAACAAACAACGCTGGCCAACCGCAGGAGCTTGGCGCCACATAGAATATGCTTGCGATACGTGTCTCGTTGCTGTCTTGAGGGACTGGGCCAGGCCTTCGGCTGGAGCTGTCACAATCCTAATCAATACCAATTCTATTTTAGCGAAATGAGTATTTAACCTGTCGTTTACTGTACTGGCATGTGGAGGGCTGCACTGCTGAGTATATTGCGCCTACACATGAGTGAGCTGGGCAGCTGGCACCGGGAGGGGAGGTCCCAATGCGTTCCACTTTGGTATCAGGAATAACTCAATTGGCTGTCACCCTCTATAATATTAAAGGGTTTAGAAATACAGAAGAAGAAAAAAGGGAACGGTTTCATTAAATACTATATTATATGGTGTTTAATAATTGATAGGTACGCCCGTTAGAGCTAAACCTCATACACACAACTCGCACCAAAGCCCTTCGTGAACCTCCCGCCAACCAGAAACCGCTTCAGAGCATCCTCGGCCTGGAAATTGCGCGCACACGTGTGGACGTGGCGGTCTCCAACCAACAGACGAGCAGCATCCACCTACGCGACGTCACTCAACCAATCAGCATTCCGCAGCAAGCGATGCCAACAAGCAGAGACCGGGTACCGAGGTGATGTAAGCGCACAGAGCCACGCCCACTCCGACGTCGCGCTGCTTCCGGTGTCGGCGTGTTAGGGGAAGTCGGGCGGAGCCGAGTGGAAACTCAGAGAAAGATAACGGTAAGCAAATTGTGTGTGGATTTTAGTATGCGCTTTAATCTTATGTGTTTTCTGCGCGCACTGGCGGTCAGTGTATGTTTATAGCACTGTTTTATGTTAGTGTAAAGTTCGTTCATAAACTGTATAAACACGTATATGCACAAATATGGATGAAATATTCAAGCACAATAATACATAATATAACCTGGAGCTACAGTATCGCACGCATTGTACATTTCCCGGCACCTCGGTGTGGCCATTCCATTCATATACTTGGTAATACAGTTCTTTGAGTGGCGCTCATGAAGCGATTAGTGGCTTCCGAGTAGAACGCATTTGAGATCACTTTGTGACCTTATATACAATTATATGTATAATTAGGTTTTCCTGATGCTCTTGTTGAGCCATGAGATTTCTACATTGTTACCCCACCCCATTGAACAGTAACACTGTAACACCCATTAAATACCCACTGGAGAGAGTTATGTGTCTCCAGGGGCCACTGATTTTCTCCCTTGAGAATATGACTTCAAGGAAGGAATGCTTCCATTTCCCATGATTTCCTTGTAGGTTGACTGGTTAAATAATAGCAATGCGAGTCGCATTATGAAGTGTTAGTGGAGGTGGAATAATGACTTCATAAACTACCCTTATTATTCTATAACACATTTATTTTCTCTTAACAGCGATATCGAATTAAAATCACGGTGGTTTGATTTCAGATAAAACATGTTAAATGTGACGATGTCATGAGCCACAATGTTCAGCGTGTAACCTTATATAGTTTAACATTTTTTTCCTACAAGGTAACGTAATCAAGAAATGGACATCCGTCAGTTGTTACTGTGCCTCTCTCTGTGGGTGGCTTGTAGTCTGAGCAAGCCCACGGAGAAGAAGGACCGGGTCCACCATGACCCTCAACTAAGCAACAAGGTCCATGATGATTCCCAGAGCTTTGACTATGACCACGATGCCTTTCTGGGAGCTGAGGAAGCCAAATCATTTGACCAGCTGACACCTGAAGAAAGCAAAGAGAGACTGGGGTATGACCTTGGAGAGCCTTTTGATCTGTTTGTGTGTCTGTTTTGTTTAACTCAAGGTTCACTACTTATTACTATGCAGTGAAATATCAATATTATATTCTGTATACCTTTTTTCAGGCTAGTACCCCACTGAGAAACCACATGCTCTAGTTTGCTTGCATTGTAGTTTTGTTCAGAAGACTGCGCATCTCTTAATGAGTTTGCCAAAGTTTTATAATGAGGATCGTCTGCATCGTACCAAGTGTTTGCATAGCTAAATATTGAATGACTATAATAAAAGTGCTGCTAATTTAGTGGTGGGGGTTGCCTTGTAGAAAGTACTTGGTGGAAACTAATCCAATGCAGAGGAATGTTTTGTTTTTTCTTTAATCATGAGAGCAGGTTTTGGCTTCCGTGTGAAAGAAGCGTTTACCAGTAAATATTGTTTACTGCCATCATATACACTTATTTATGTCAGCGGACCGTGCAATGCATTTGTAATGGGAAGCCGATAAATCGGGTTTAACAATTACTGGTATTCAGTGTTTCCTGGGAAGTGTTTGCTATTGTTGAGATCATCTGGGTGGAGATGGTGAGATGATCCATGGGGAAAGAAGGAATGTTGCGAATCAGACTTTCATGAATTTATAGTTGACAGAAAGCAGAAAGGTTACTGTACAGCCTTTCTGCTGCTGCAGAACATCTTGAATTTGTCACTTCTAAAGAGGTTCTATTGCAGCTTTTGAACTAATTTTGCTGGCTATTTTTGTGTGCATCTGTTGCGGTATCTTGCTTGCTGTGACAACACTTCGTCAGGTTTAACACGATTATTATTGATTGGCTGTTTCACTTAAGTTTGAAAATCTGAAATTCCTATCAGGTCCTTTAAACATCAATCTTTACCATCCCTTCACGTCGTCCACCGTCTGCTTTATCTTCTCTGCTCTGTGTAAACATTATCTCTACGCTGTTTTTGCTCTGGTTAATGGTGTGTATTTCTGCATGGCAAAATGTTTAATGCCGCCATCGTACAGAAATGAAACGGCTCTTCAGTTAATTCCTACCAGTCTCTGATTTCTATTCTTTCATTATAGTGAAATATCAAGATATGCAAAAATAAGATATTCCACCCTGATGTAAAGGGGCTCTAACGAAAGGAAAACAGCCCCGTTTTCTATTCTACTTGCTTCTTCTCCACTAACATTGCAACCTGCTCTGATTTTATGGCGTTGCTTTAGTATTGCTATTACATGGAGGTCAGTGAGTTGCGAGATTGTCATCGCAGTAACAAGAATGCACATAGACGCAGGCTTTCTGGTTAATGTTACCTAATGATCTGGTTAGAAATACACTGCTTAAAGTATAACAGACATTTAGTAAAGAAAACAATTGGATACAGCAGAATGTTATGAAGTGTGGTGTCTATCTTCCTTTAGATACGATGTTATATACACTGATAAGTAGTATTGATAGCACCCTTAATAAACGGATGTGTAAGTTTGTGTGTACTTGCCTACGGTGACATATTTCTACATCCTTAAGGAAGCGCACAAGCTTTCCAAGTTCTCTATACAGAAAGCGCCCTGTTGTGCATCATACACATGGTGTGTCAGTTTTTGTGTAGGTTAATTCATGTGCACACACTGAGAAAACAGTGCTTCAGAGTAATCTGTAGTTATATCTGTATATATCTTTTTCACACACGAACATAGAGATCTTGGAAATATATAACATCTATAGTCATTTTTAAGTAATTGCCCTCAACGTACAATAGAGCTTTGCTAACAACTGTCTCATCTGCTGTGCCATCTGTAGATGGTTCCCTTCTAATTTTTTTGCATATTTTGTCTTTCTCTGGCGGGTGTCCATGGTGGCCCCACAGAAAGATTGTTGGTAAGATTGATGCAGACAAGGACGGGCTTGTAACAGTGGAGGAGCTAAGGGATTGGATTAAATTTGCCCAGAAGAGATGGATTTACGAGGACGTAGAACGGCAGTGGAAAGGCCACGACCTCAATGGGGACAACCTGGTGTCCTGGGAGGAATATAAAAATGCCACCTACGGTTACATACTCGGTAGGTGCAAAAACGTCCTTTCCCCATCTTCACGCCTACCGTTTTTTCTTTATAGAATCATTGTAGGTAAGATAGACTTGGATAAGGATGGGTTTGTGACGGATGGGGAGCTAACTGCATGGATCAAGAAGGCTCAGAAGAAGTATGTGTATGACAACGTGGAACGTCAGTGGCACGAGTTTGACATGAACCAGGATGGAGTCGTATCATGGGATGAATACAGAAATGTCACCTATGGCACATACCTGGGTAAGGGAGGAGTCGCCAAGGCCAGCGACGGAAAGAGTACAGCGTCTGGCTGACATGGACCAGTAACTTTACATTTTCTCACAGTGGAAAACTGTGAGAAAAGATTAACTTCGTGGCTGGAATGGGCATGTGTTCATTTTAGGACCAGGCTACACATGTAGTGCACAGTACGATATTTTATAGCTATTTGTGCCCTTGCATGCCTGAATTTCCCTGCTTCTTTATTTTCGGTGAGCCTTATAAGACACTTTTAAGGTCCATAGAAAATGTAAACATTGTGTGTCAGTTTGTGTGTTGATGAATGTAATGTGCACAAACCGAGACAATAGGACACCTTCAGATTAAGTTAAGTCTGTCGAAAAACTGTATCAAAGGCATATAACTGAGTGCTAGAATTATATTTCAGGCCCAAGGAGTCTGTTTTTATGGTTTTATTTTTTATATTTACTAAATAATCATTTGTTTAATTGAGTCATGTTTTTTATTGCTTTGTTAATTTGTTTGAAACTGTGTACCATAAATGTAAACAATATAAGTGAAGCAATATTTTATTGTGTTTTCGATTCTGCTGTTTTTCCAACACATCACCGTTTACAACTCCATTGAAGAACCTAATGACCCAGTAATCACGTTTGCGTTCCTTTATCAGATGATCCTGATCCCGACAACAGCTTTAACTACAACCAGATGATGGTGAGAGATGAGAGGCGTTTTAAAATGGCGGACAAGGATGGTGATCTCATTGCTACAAAAGAGGAATTCACTGCTTTCCTGCACCCGGAGGAGTATGACTACATGAAGGACATTGTGGTTTTGGTATGTTCTTCACACAGGCAATGTCTTGGCCCATACTGGCAAACGCCACACAAACCCTTGACTCTCTTGACACTGAAGAACTACATTCACATCTCATGGGTTAAAGTTGTGCTCAGTTCCACATCTTAAATAGATACAATAGTTAGGGCACACAGCTTTCCTTATGTGTATTGACCAATGCACACCCGTGTCAGACAGCATATGACATGAGAAAAGGACATTATCTGTAATTAGGGTTGAGAGAGTTTTCACAGCACCAAAGAGAACTCCCCCATCCCAAACTTGTCAGTACACCTTTTATTGGGGGTTGTCACTTCAAAGCCAAAAACAGTAGCACAAGTTATGTACATGCATCGTTTTTTATTCTAAATCATCTTAAATTTATTTTGTAAACCTCGAATTGTGTGCATTAATACGCTTAAAATTAGTCTGTTGTTTTTTTTTTGTGTCTCATCTGCTATCTTTGTTCACTGCACAGGAAACCATGGAAGATATTGATAAAAACGGAGATGGAGTCATAGACCTTGATGAGTACATAGGTACATAATACATTGCTCTCTGTACACCTATCCAGTTGTGCTTTGCTGGTGTTGTATTGGACTATCAATGTAATGTTAATAGGTTTTTTGTTTTTGACTTCACGCATGCATGGTACCTATAATTGTAGACTTTGTGGTTTATCAGCAATTGTTCTTGCTTCTGCAAAGGGCTTGGCATGTTGCTTCAAGTAGATTGGTTCAACTAATTGGTTTCCCTTTTTCAATGCAGTGTAAATCATTTATGCCTGGCATAGTTATTCTAAAAATCCTTACAGTCTTAGTTTGCTGAATAGCCCACACAACAAAACCATTGGTCCCATCACAATTTGCTTGGGGTCTTCATAAGCAGTGTAATGTTGTACTAATATTATTTTTTTGTAACACAAGGGCTACCTCCCTGCATTTATACAGCATTAATAGCTATTATTCTGTGTCCACAGGTGATATGTATAACCATGATGGTGATGCAGATGAGCCAGAGTGGGTGAAAACTGAGAGAGAACAGTTTGTGGAATTCAGAGACAAGAATCGTGATGGCAAAATGGACAAAGAGGAGACCAAGGACTGGATATTACCCTCTGACTACGACCATGCAGAGGCTGAGGCTCGCCATCTTGTATATGAGTCTGACCAAAACAAGGTAAACATACAGAGAAACTGGAAAAGGGAGCTTGTTTGTAATCATGCTTCAGATATTATTTGGTAGACAAACCCACACCTGTACTTTGGTCCTCATCCCCTGGTTTATCTTCCTTGGTGAGAGGGCTTCTTTGGAGAGCCAGAATAGTTTGGGTTACAGAGATGTTTAACAACACCTAGATATTTGTATTTAAATTATGAAAACTATAAAAAGAACATTTAATCACAAATAGTGTAATTCCCAATCTTTCCTTACATTGCTGTGATGCACTGTAATCCTGGACCAGTTCTGACTTCTAACAGAAGTACTGTCTGGTCCTTTACATAATGTCTGGTCCATTATCAAAGGGTACAAAATCATACAGAGCTGATGCAGTTATTCAGCAAGTATTGCAATTTTGTGTTTCTCTGTTGAATATATTAACGAGCATAAAAACTGTGTAAGGCAGATAAAATGTGTTCTCTTTCCAAAAAATTTATATTTTAATACATGTTGAGTGCCACCTCCCGTGGACATTTCATAATCGCATTGTTTAACACCGTTTATCAGCCTGTGTTTTTATCAATTTTGCATTTAGTTTTTTTATTTTAGGTTAAATAGGTATTTTACTTATGAAAATTGGTTGTTGTAATCCCCTCAGATTGTGTAGTTCATTTTAGACAAAACCTCTGTTTATTGGTTATGATGGTTTCTTTCACTTTAGTTTATTCACTAAAGGGAGAGTTGTCAGGGGAGTTTGCATGAGAGCCGTGGTTGTATTTCTCTCACTTCCCCGTTCATTATGAATGGCAAACATTGACAAGTTTCAGTGCTGACCCTGTATAATATATAATCCAATGGGTGAGGAGATTTTTGCCGTAATCTCACTGATTTATCTATACATTATATAGGGCCAGGCAAGCTCTTCCTGCAATAGATGCTTACTAGGGTATACTGATACAACTCTCTTGCAAGCTCCACTTCCAGCTCTCCCTTTAGTGAATAGACCTGCGTGGGTTCTTTGGAATTTTTCTGATAAGTGGGAATTAAGAAAGCATGATGGTTTAGAGTAATTGGAGTACAGATGCTTGGAACCCTGCTCCATTTAATACTGCTGTAGTCCACTTCATATTTTTGTAATTATCTGTGCAGTGTCTTATTTGCTGACAGCGCATTTTCTTTTCTTACCAGGACGGGAAGCTGTCACGGGAAGAAATAGTTGATAAATATGATTTATTTGTGGGCAGCCAAGCTACAGACTTCGGGGAAGCTCTTGTCAGACACGATGAATTCTAAGTGACACAGCCATTGCCACATCCCCCCTCTCCTTCACATGGACGAGTGGATGAAACAGCAATTTAATCGAGAACAAAAGTAATTTATTCTAAATGGACGTTACAGTCTAAGAGACAACAGAGGAAATGCAGACAATTTTCTGAATTCCCCGGGTGTGATATTTTGCAAGCATTTTTTTTTTTCTAGGATCCTGGCTGCCATGGCATCACCTCGGTCGTGTCCTTTTCACTAAAATGGTTAGAGATCGTATAAGATGGCATGCACTTTACTGTGCTAGTATTAATGTCATAATGCCGGTGGTGACTTCACTGGTCAACAAAACCGAGGTTCACATAAATGCAGTGGATCCTCGGTCTTCCTCGTGTCCCATGTTCACGGTGCAACGTTGGTGTGCCTCGGTTGTGCTTTTGAGAAAAGTACCCAATTTGCTTTTAAAGGAAACAAACCTTATTGGATGCTTGTGTGCATTTAAGTGATAATGTCTCAGAAATGTATTTGCGTGAGCCCATCTGTTTGCCTTATCTGTGAGCCTCCGTGTATAACTAGACTGGGAGAATCCGGTTGGCCATTTTTCTTGGTGTATTCCAGATAATTTGCTGCCTATTTCTACATTTAGTATTTTATTTTTAGTATGTAATTTGCAGTTTAAACATTTATTAGTATCACAGCAGTTCACTATTGGTCACCTAGTTCATTTCATCTTTACAAACCCATGTTTGTGTCAGAGTTTGTGTGTAAATACATCCTACTGTGGAGGAGCTGAGTGAATAGAGGGTTTTTGTTTTATTTCCAAACTTGTTTATGCCATATCAGTCCCTGTTTGCTGAATAATAGCACAAGTATAATATAAATTGCTTTTACGTTCAAAGTTTCAGAAACCAGAAATTCCCATAGTTATTTGTAATCTGTTCTTAATCATATGCATTTATTCATTGAGTCTTCTGTTTTTAATGAATCTTCCAGGTTTTTGAAGCAGATAGTTTAATGGTGATTGTGGAGATGGGTGTCGATGTTTCGATCAAGTATTGTGTATCGTATGTGAGGATGAGGGAAATACACTGTATACACTACAGCTTCTTAATACCTCTTTTAATGTTCTCATGCAGCCTTTAACATTTCAAACATTTCATGTGATTGCCTTCTGGGCCCAACCTGTTGAAGCCAATCAGCTGTGAAGAACCGACCTACAACATTTACAAGTGGTTCCATTCATGGAAGTTCTCAATTCTCAATTTTTTCGTTTTTAACATACTCTACACCTCTCACTGAATAAGTTCTTCTGAGTCAACTGAGAATCTTATTAATTACCAGTTACTGCTGTATCCAGGTGGAGGGGGCACTAAATCATTTGAAAACAGTATTGATATTTCATCCTGTGCCCCAAGTAGCTGTTTTTCCATTTTAAATGAGGCAACAATAGCTTGAAGCTGTCATATGTCAGTTCTATACAATAAAAACTAACTTGTATATGCAGGTTACAGATGCATTAGTATTTGTAATATACTTCTTGTGTATATCACCGGGAGCAGCCACCTTATCTCAGTTCACAGGACTTGAATCTGTTTCCTTTTGCTGAAGTTTCAAGTAGGAACGCTGAGGGTAGGAGGAGAGGAAAGGAAAGCACATCAGGGCAGTAAACAAATATCCTTTTGACGCCGATCCCTTTTAACTTAAACCAGTCCGGTGATTATAAAAACAATAAGCCCAACACATAGCTTGTTTTTAATCGGGGAAAGTGGTCATGCTATACGCTGCTGTAACCGCATTTCAGCTGATTGTGGAACTTTATATTGCCTTATTAGTTGTAAAGTCTTTTGAAAGTTTCCGCTGTACTTTTTTCGTGGACCTACATATTTGTAAGCTCAAAAATCTCAATGTGTGCAGTCTTTAAGTTTGGTACATCTTATTTAGATTAAAAAATGATGTAACACAGATTGGCACATTTGTCCATAAATTCAAGTTGTGTAAGGTATTGAACTCATCCAAATGTCTCTAATGCATGAATCTGGTAAAAAAAAATGTATTATTATTATTATTAAAGTTAGATATTAATACGTGTAACAATTAAGAGGTAGATCATATTGGTTACATTAAAGTGCCACGTGCCCATCCATGTCTGTATCCAAAATCAAATGCCCTTCTCACTGTAGGATGTCCATTCACCAAATTCTCATTTAAAATACTTTATAGTTTTACTAAAAGTTCCTCTTCGTATTCAAATTCCATGTAACACATTTTTTAAACACTACTTGTTTTGTATAATAATGCGTCTTGGTGCGCACCCAATAAAATGTTTAATAACAATGGCTTTGTTTTATTTTCACTCAATGAGGAAGTTATTTTTGGTAATGTATTTAAGAAATATGTTTTCACTGCTTGATGTGTCCTGATCATGTCTCTTCTGCCATTTCATATCTATTAAAGCATTCTAGTCAATGCAGTACAAGCTATAAGAATGCAACATGTCTGCTAGAAGTGTACATATAAATGCTTCCAGGTTTTACTAGAGTAAGAGTTGAAACAAATCTTTTTCTAAGTACCAGTAACTTCAGAAACCCTCCACGATTCAGCATTAAGCTGATCCCATCTTGTTTACAGCAGAAAGCAGAGAGCAAGGAAATTGCATGGCTCTGTTGAACCTCAACTTGCGTTTATTTACAAAAGGTGACACTCTGCTATCATTCATTTAATTGGATATGATGGCAAGAGTCTTCATCAGCTGAGCTTCCCACTTTTAAGTGCTCTTCTTTTATTAGTTGTGGGGTTCAAAATGATATTAAGACAGAATATTAGTTTTAATTACCCAGAAAAGGTAATACCAATCACTTTAAGTTGGTTTGATTGTTGCAAGTGTAGTTTTCCATCTAGGTATATATTGCCCGATGCCTAATGTTTTCCATAAATTATGGACCCATTCTACACTGAAATACCCATATAGTATTAATATGAAATAAGGGACAATTTATTGATACAGCTTGTAATGTGCAAAGAGGAATTACTTTGGAGATTTTATTACACATGTATATAAATATATACATATACTGTCGACGCCAAATGGGAGCGATTTGAAGGATCTTCTCACCTGAGCACAGAATATATACCCTGGGTGGGGCTGAGTTTAACAAAGTTTGGCATAACCTTCTATTCTGTGCTCTTCTTTAATAAGAAGTGGTATTCTCTTCCAATGCAGCTCTTGTAATGATAAACGATACATTGGTTTGGGTTATTAAAACAATGCTATTCACTTGTGTGATGAAAGCTTAAAACCGATAAATTGATCAAAGTTGTCCAGTGTCTGCAGAATTCTACCTTCCAGATGTCCAGTATAATCCAACAGAGTATCCTCAAACAACAGGGTCACTATAGGCATATTATGAATCCTGGAGGTAAGGAGAAACCAATCGTTGAAGGTGTCATTTTTAGGTGGTTGGTGACGGGCTGACCTGGTTTGTGGACACTGTGGATACTTCAGTTTTTTGACTGGAGCTTGATAACGATGAATCGTCTGTCATGGGTCTCCCACACACAGTCTCCATGATGCATGCCCGAAACTGGTAAAAAGAAGTGAGAGCTCAGTAAGTGGATGGTGCAGTGAGCATGTTGTCTTAAGACAGCTCATACATTTTTGATGTCACGTTAATACATATGCTGTGTGGCCAGTGCCCTATGGCTGCTCCTAATATCTAAAGGCTGTAAATCTGTAAATGTTTGTCAAAAAGGCAATTCACCTGTTTGTTCATGAAGGAATAAATAATGGGATTGTAGACACAAGAGCTCTTAGAGAAGAAAGCAGGAATGGTGACAAGACGGAGGTCTAGACCATGGTTGCGGTTGGTCACCATGTACATGGCCATTGCAGCATAAGGGACATAACACAGACAGAATGACCCGATCATAACAATGACCATGCGGGACACTTCCCGCTCTGCCTTCTGGGTGCTGGCAGATTCCTGCTGCTGTGCTGCCACCTGCAAACAATATCACAAAATAAGAGCAATGAATGTTTACGCTGAGAAATAAAAGAGCAATGCTGTATTGGTTAGAACTTGTAGTGTAGGGACCAGGTCCAGAAGAAGTGTCACATGTTAATCAGTACACATGAGACTCGTGTGATTGTTGCCCTGTGCCAGCCTGCCATTGGGCAGCTAAAAAGCATTTAGTAAACATAAATTGGAAAATTACATCTCTCCTATGGCTTTCTGTAGTGCATATAATGGGGGGATTTCTTAAATTGAGAAAATTTGCATGACAAATGCTGCTAGAAGAAACATTTTGGTAATTTCCAGCATGTATTGAAGATAGTGAGTGTGGCTTATTTTAAACTCTTTTCTGGCAATGATCTGTTTTGTTTAACCTGTATGGAAAAAGTTGGGCTCGTCCGGGATTTGAACCCGGGACCTCTCGCACCCAAAGCGAGAATCATACCCCTAGACCAACGAGCCACTTGTAAAGGCTGCTTGGGAAAACATGTTCAATGAGTTGCTGAACAATTGCCCCTATATCATATAACTGTATATACATTTATGTTACACGTTACATACATTTATGGACGATTAGATGTATTTACTGTACAATCAAAGAGTTAGTTATACAGGAGTTATAACAGAATCAACTAAATAAATGCACTGGGTGAGAAGATACCTTCATCTACACAAAATACAACTGCCAGATGCTTTTCTCTGCTCTTGACTGATCGCCCACATTTTGCTGCGATGTTCTTATGCTAACATTTATTTTCGTGAAAAATCAGGGCTCGTCCGGGATTTGAACCCGGGACCTCTCGCACCCTAAGCGAGAATCATACCCCTAGACCAACGAGCCATATATACCCAGCTCACCAGATCACATTTTGTAATGTGCTCTGCACGGATTCCCCTCGAATTTGGCATTTGTCAAAACAGAATTATTCTGTGATTTCTGAACAATAGGTCACTTTCATGGCATACAGGCAGTGTGTGTGTGAATATGACCTGAAATTCTATTCCCTGGCTAGCTAAAAGATCTGGAAGAAAAAATGCTCCTAGACATTTTCTTCCCTTTACATTAATTCTCCTCAGCCTTCATTAATTAAATGTGTTGGGGTTCCAGTAACTTACCGCCCGCAGCGCCCCCAGAAGCTGAGCATATGAGAAGCAGATCAAAGACAGGGGCATGAGGAAGCAGAAAATGAATATGAACCAAGTGTAATATTCACTGCGATACTTGGTGCCCACAGTGTACCAGTCCGGACCGCAGGAGCACTGCAAGCCTTCCGGGATGTACCTGGTGGGAGAAAAATATTTATTGGGGTTAGGGGAGCCTGAAAAGAAGATTATGGTTTAAATTATGAGAAACGAGTAAAATAAAAGTTATATCCCCATGTTATTGCGGGAAAAACGGAACGCAGGCACTGCTGAGATTCGAACTCAGGATCTCCTGTTTACTAGACAGGCGCTTTAACCAACTAAGCCACAGCGCCCTGCGTGTGGAATCTGCTTCTCGCAGATGTGGTGTGTGCTCCCTGCAACTGTGTGTTAACGCGCTCTGCCCAAACAAGTGTTTGTGTGAAAATATATCACTGAAAACAAGCAGAAAAGACTAACGGACAGGAAATTCAACATGTGAACAGCAGAGGAGGGTTAGCAATTGTTTGCTGGGCTGTACAAATTACAGTTTGTTTGCCTTTATTGTTCTTGCAGTTCCTTATGTAACCACCAAGTTGTACAGTGCATTGACCCAAATTACCTGCTCCAGCCAAAGAATGGAGGAAGGGCCACTCCAAACCCAATAATCCAAGTGGTGAACACCACAGTCAAAGCATGTTTAGAGCTGAAATTGAAACTGCCCACTGGTTTGCAGATAACAATGTATCTTTCGAAAGCTAAGAACGCCAAGGACCAGCCGATAACCAAACCTGAGGAGTAAACAAAGAAAAAGAACAAACATATGATTTTCTAGGTGCTGCTTCACCAAATGTACATATGTAGGAAAACTCAGACATGTCAGTTCTTGGAATAGCTTTGGGTTTTTTCCCAAATGTGCAGCTATCAAAAAATATTGTATGAGGTAAAAATATATATATATATTTTAAAAACTTTTAAACCCTGAAGCAGTATTTTTCAATGCGGAACAGTAAATGTAAATCTGTATTCCAATAAGGCATAAGAACAGAACTTACCTGTAAGAGAGCCCACAAACCCTTCCAGGGCACACACAGTCTTTCCAAATATGAAATAACCTTGAGAGCTGGACACAAAAACTGTGAATATGGAAAACACACACATGATGAACCCAGCCAAAGCAATATTTACCAGTACATAATTCAGTGGTTGTCGTAGCTTCTTGTATTTAACTGTCACCACAAGCACAATGGTATTCAGTGGTGTGCCAACTATTAACACAATGCCCATAAAGACTGTCTGAAGGTAAAATGCCCACTTCGGGGCTACGTGATATTGAGGCCCATCCCATGGACCCACACTGGATATATTTTTAAAGAGGTAAAATTCTTCCTCTTCCAACATCCCACCCCCTCTCTGGACAAAATGCTATCCCCGGTTAGCCTTTCTGGACCATTATATAGGACCACTGCTCAAAGCAATCCTTTTAATAGCTCATTGGGATCAGACAATAATCTTGTTCAGATTAAATGCTCAGACCAACCCTCCAGTTATGTTCTTAGTGCAAAGAACTTGTAAATGCAGATAATGTTACCACCACAGCCAATACATTATATTTCTTATACATACTTATAAATTCCTACACGCCACTAAACGCCCACATAATATCTCCTTTGCTTATTCCTTCATAGTATTATTATTATTATTATTATCGATACAACCCCCACAATACCTCTCACCCTTTCTCTATGCCTTATGTTTGTCACCCCATTTCCCTCTAGATTGTAAGCTTGCGAGCAGGGCTCTCTCCACCAAATGTATCCGTTTGTCTTAGTCTGTCAATTCTTGTCTTGTCATATCCCTTGAATTTATGTATTGTATTAAGCGCTGCGTAAACTGTTGGCGCTATATAAATAAAGGATAATAATAATAATAATAAATGATGCCTTTGTATTTAGGAATATCAACTGCCATCAAATACCAAGGGCGACTGACTGAGGAATCAAGATCGTGGGTTGAATAAGTAGTTAAAGCATTTTACTGGCATGAACCGAACCATAATTATTTCATAAAATGAAACTTGGTGAGACCTGGCTAGAAATGAAGGATTAATATAAAATGTGAATTTCATCTTATGAGTAAGCACCAACATGAGCGTGAAACATGTTAAGCTGTATCTGACCTGTATTCTCCTTATTCCTGTAAGCATGATTTTACCTTATTAAGTATCTGAAGCAAAACAAGTGCTGAGTTCTTCACTTTGACTTTGGTTGGTGCCATCTTGAAGACATCCTATTAACTCCTAGCACCCTGTTGAACTGACACAGGCTACAGAATTAACTTTTTCCAGCACCCTCAACTAGACTGTTCACCATAGGAGCAATTGCAATATTCTGTTGTTTTGTACTAGAATGAATGTCTAAACATACACCCATAGTATTACTCTTTGGGGCCTGCGAAGTTAAGCTCTTTTAAAAGTTGAATTTTGGAGGTTACTGGAAGTTTAATTTAGCCTCAGAACTACACTATATGGACAAAAGTATCGGGACACCCCTCTTAATTATTGAATGCCACAGGAGTATGGATTCAAGCAGGGCCGGCCCTACAATGGAGCCGACTGGGGCAATTGCCCCAGGCGGCACTTCAGAAGGGGCGGCACTTTGCCGCCCCAAGCGTTTTTTTTTTGTTTTTTTTTAAGCGGAGGAGAGAGAGAGGGGCACCGAGTGGTTTTCGCTTACCCGCTCGGCGCCCCTCTCTCTCTCCTCTGCGGCGAGTTTCCCTGCTCGGTCTCGGTGCCGGCTTGTAATGCAGAGCGCCGGAAGTGACGTGAATTTCCGGCGCTCAGCATTACAAGCCGGCACCGTGGCAGCACAGGGAGACTCGCCGCAGGACTGTTTAAGGGTAAGTACCAGTGGGGGGGGGGCCTTTCAGATAATGCCGCCCCCCCCGGCGTCGGCGGGGGGCGGCATTTTAAACTTCGCCCCAGGCGGCGTTAAGTCTTCGGCCGGCCCTGGATTCAAGCACCTAGCCATGCAATCTGCATTTGCAAACATTTGTGAAAAAAATGGGTCCGAACAGCTCATAGATTTCAAGCGCGGTACTGTGATGGGATGCCGCCTTTGCAATAAGTCAGTTCATGAAATTCCATCCCTGCTAGATATTTCATGGTCAACTGTAAGTGGTACTATTGGAAAGTGGAAGCGTTTATGAACAGCAGCAACTCAGCCATGAAGTGTAAGACCATGTAAAGTCACAGAGCAGGCTCATCGAGTGCTCAGGCACATGCTGAGTAAAAGTCGCCAACGGTCTGCTGATTCCATAGCGGAAAAGTTTCAAACTTCCACTGGCATTTATATCAGCACAAAAACTGTGCATCGGGAGCTTCATGGAATGGGTTTCCATGGATGAGCAGCTGCATGCAAGCCTCACATCACCAAGTACAATGCCAAGTGTGGAATTGAGTGGTGTAAAGCACGCCGCCACTGGACTCTGGAGCAGTGGAAATGTGTTCTGGGGAGTGATGAATTGCGCTTCACTGTTTGGCAGTGTGATGGGTGAGTCTGGGTTTGGAAGATGCCAGGAGAACATTACCTGTCTGACTGCATTATGCCAGCTGTAAAGTTTGGTGGAGGAGAGACAGTGATATGGGGCTGTTTGTAATGGGTTGGGCCTCTTACTTCCAATGATGGGAAATCTTAATGCTTCAGCATACCGATACATTTCGGACAATGCTATGCTTCCAACTTTGGGGAAGACCCTTTACTATTCCAGCATGACTGTGCCCCAGTGCACATAGGAAGGTCCATAAAGAGTTTAGTGTGGAAGAACTTGACCGGCCGCACCGAGCCCTGACCTCAACCTCATTGAACATCTTTGTAATGAACTGGTATGGAGATTGCTAGCTAGGCCTTCTCGTCCAACATCAGTGCCTGACCTCACAAATACAATGCAATGTCATAAAAGTCCCTGTTGGTGTAATGTCAGGTGTCTCAATACATTTGTCCATATAGTGTAGCTCAGTCTTAAAGTTTCTCAAGATTTATTGAGGACAATTATTTTAGTTGGAGCCATTGCAATTTTTCTGCAGAAACCCTAACAAAGCCTTGCTTTACATAACATTAAAGGTGTGCACTGCAAATCAGATCATGTTTCCTTATGTAATCCTAATTCAGTAGAAAGGATGGCATTAAACACGAAAACTAACAATGTGGATCCTCCCTATAACGCGTCAAATCAACAATATATAATCGAGCTTTTGCCACTTACACAAAGTGTGTGTATATCAATGTGTATTACACTACACATAGAGAGCTCCTTTCGCATAGAGAGAGTATTTCATAGCTGGCTCGTTGGTCTAGGGGTATGATTCTCGCTTTGGGTGCGAGAGGTCCCGGGTTCAAATCCCGGACGAGCCCGATTTTTTAATCCGAAATATTATTATCAATGAAATTCGTACACATAAAATAAAGCTCATGAGTTGCCTTCCTCAGTAACGCTATAATGCCCAATTTTCTGTTTGTGCTAAATAAGTGCCAATTCTGAATATACTGCTTGGGTCCAATCTAAGGAAATAGCTTTACTAAATAAATTTGCTAACACTAAAGCGGCATAATTGCTAAATAAAAGGAGGGCTCGTCCGGGATTTGAACCCGGGACCTCTCGCACCCAAAGCGAGAATCATACCCCTAGACCAACGAGCCCCACATGTGAGCTGGCTGATCAGCACTGTCCAAGATTTAAAACACCTCACTCCTGGTGTGTAGATGTGGACTGAAAGGATTTTGCCCCTGCTTGATGTATGTTAAAGCTCCAGCACAATCAAAGACTGCGCATCATAGGAGTTGTAATTCAATAATAGTAGCAAATGTACATTTTTGGCTACCCTCTCAGCAGTTATACTTGTGTTGTTCTGACGGGATTACAGGAGGCTGTAAGAATAAGGAGGATGAAGCGATGATGATGTTTGTGTTTATTTTTTTCTCCTTTAACCAACATGCCCTAGATTTACTGTCTGTTAAGATGATTAGGGAGTACTTTGATTCTTTTAATGTTGATCTACACAAGAGGATGATCCTGAAATCAACAGTAATCCAATTATCCCTAATTGCCACATCTTATCCACCCTTTAAGAAACATCTCAGAACTCTGATGAACGCTCACATAGCCAGGATCGAAATACTTTAAAGACAAAGACATAGCATTGGATTCAACATATTTTAGTTCTACGAGTGGTTATTAGTGTCCTCCTTAAAAGGTTAATCCGCCTACCACTGCGGGGGAAGAAATGTTGATTTCCTAATACTATATATAAAATACAAGGTATCATCACTGAACTAGGTGTTTGTAAGATATTTATATACACTATATGACCAAACGTATGTTAACATCTGACAATCACACCTATATGAGCTTGTTGGAAATTCCAAAAACATGGGTATTAATTTGGTGTAACACTCCTATCCTTTTGCAGCTAGAACAACTTCCAGTAGATCATTTGTGAGGTCAGGCACTGATGTTGGATGAGAAGGCCTGGCTCACAATCTCTGTTCTAGCTAATCCCAAAGGTGTTCAATAGGGTTGAGGTCAGGGCTCTGTGCAGGCCAGTCACGTTCTTGCACCCCAAACTCATCCAACCATGTCTTTATGGACCCTGTTTTGTGCACTGGGGCACAGTCATGCTGGAGTCTAGCCCAAACCGTGGATAACAGGACCATTATCCCTCCTCCATCAATTTTTACAGTAGGCACTATACATAGGTAGTGTTCTCCTGGCATCCACCAAACCCAGATTCACCCACAAGACCAGATAGTGAAGTGTGAGTCATCACTCTAAAGTGCAGCCCATGCTTAGGAACTCTGTCATGAGTGACACTACAGTGGACAACTGATTTATTACACACTACACGCTTCAGCACTCAGCACCTCCACTCTGTAAGTGTGTATGATCTATCGCTTTGTGGCTGGGCTGTTTCTCCTAGATGCTTACACTTCACAATAAGAGCACCATATAGTAGACCATGGCTGATCTAGTAGGGCAAACATTTTACAAACTGACTTGTGGCAAAGGTGACAGTGTCACATTTAAAGTAATTGATCTCTTCAGTATGATCCATTCTTCTGCAAATGTTTGTCTATGGAGATGGAATGCCTATGTGCTTGATTTTATACACCTGTTAGCTATGGGTGTGGCTGAAACACCTAAACTCAATCATTAGGGGTGTCCACATACTTTTGATCATAAAGAGTATTTCAGATCAGTACCCTGATTTCACTTGCATTATGGAGGAACATGCCTTGTGAACCTTTCCTGACAAAAGGGCTCAATTAAAAAACAGCCCAGTTCCCAAATTGTATTTCAAATTTAATGCACGTTGGAGCCCAGTTTGAATGGTCTCCTATGCATTTTGTTGCATGCAAAATGGAATATGCATTCTTTAGCTACTAAATTAGAGAGTCCTGATCCCACTGAAACCAGCCAGCATTAGTATGAAAACTATTTGTACATACTATGTAACACTCCCACTGAAGTCACAGTCAATCGGTAGAATGGGACAGCAAACAGTACACTACTATTTCTACTGATTTGGCTTGTTACCACTACTAAAAGAGAGATGGGTTGTAAGCAGCATGGTAGTAATGTACAAAGTTATGCAACGGCAAAGTTGTGGAATATATTCAAGAAGTGTCTTTTTTTATAAAATACTATTAGAAAAGACCTCTCTTCCTTACAACTCCCTCCTACACCACTCAACACCACTCTCTCCACTCCTACTATACTAACTGCCTTTTCCCCTACAACCGAAGAAGAGATTAGCCACTCTTCTTTCTTCCTCTCACTCAACAACCTGTCCCCTCGACCCCATCCCTTCACACCTCACTAAGTCTCTATATCCATCCCTTGGTCCATCACTTACCCACCTATTTAATCTTTCTCTATCATCTGGAACTGTACCATCTGCCTTCAAGCATGCACTAATCACACCAATTCTAAAGAATCCTTCCTCAGATCCCGTCTGTTTGACTAACTACCGCCCTATCTCTCTGCTTCCTTTTATCTCTAAGCTGCTTGAACGGATTGTGTACAACCGCCTCATTAACTTCCTCTCCTCTAATTCCCTCCTTGACCCTCTACAGTCTGGTTTCAAACCCCTTCACTCTACTGAAACAGCTCTAACAAAAGTCTCCAATGACTTGCTCTCTGCCAAAGCAAAAGGTCACTACTCTATTCTAATTCTACTGGATCTCTCTGCTGCTTTCGATACTGTTGATCACCACCTTCTTCTAGACTCACTTGCTTCTATAGGCATTCGAGATACAGCTCTCTCCTGGATCTCCTCATATCTGTCTAACCGTTCCTTCTCTGTCAGCTTCTCTGGCAAGACATCATCACCCCTTCCACTTTCGGTTGGTGTCCCCCAAGGTTCAGTCCTTGGCCCTCTGCTGTTCTCTCTTTATACTTCCTCTCTTGGCAAACTAATCAACTCATTTGGCCTCCAGTATCACCTATATGCAGATGATACCCAAATCTACCTGTCTTCTCCTGATCTCTCTCCATCTCTCCTGTCCCGTATTACCAATTGCTTGTCTGCTATTTCTTCATGGATGTCACAACACTACCTGAAACTTAATCTTTCTAAAACTGAACTCATTATCTTCCCTCCCTCCATCTCCACTCCACTACCTGAATTCTCTATCACCATTACCAACACGACTATCTCTCCTACTAACCAGGCCCGATGCCTTGGGGTCATCCTTGACTCAAACCTCTCCTTCATCCCTCACATTCAGTCCCTCGCCAAATCCTGCCGCTTGCACCTAAAAAACATCTCTCGTATCCGCCCATTCCTCACCCAAGAATCCACAAAAACCCTGGTTCATTCCCTTATCATTTCCCATCTTGACTACTCCAACACTCTTCTGGTTGGCACTCCACTGTCTCGACTCTCTCCTCTACAGTCTATCCTAAATGCCGCTGCTAGGCTCATCTTCCTTGCACGTCGCTCCTCTTCTGCTTCCCCCCTCTGTGAAACCCTCCACTGGCTCCCAATTACCTTTAGAATTAAATTTAAGATCCTGGTACTGACATATAAGGCCATCCATAATACTGCTCCTCCGTACATTTCTGACCTCATTAGGAAATACTCTCCTACTCGATCCCTACATTCCTCCCATGGGCTAAGGCTCTCCTCCTCACTCATCACCTCTTCCTTTTCCCGTCTACAAGATTTCACTCGAGCTGCCCCATATCTCTGGAATCTACTCCCAAGGAACCTTCAGCATTCTCCCTCCCTCCCAACTTTCAAGAAACATCTAAAAACCCACTTCTTCAGAGAAGCAGCACCATCTTAGCTGCTAGAACTTCCTTGTCATCGATACAACCCCCACAATACCTCTCACCCTTTCTCTATGCCTTATGTTTGTCACCTCATTTCCCTCTAGATTGTAAGCTTGCGAGCAGGGCTCTCTCCACCAAATGTATCGGTTTGTCTTAGTCTGTCAATTCTTGTCTTGTCATATCCCTTGAATTTATGTATTGTATTAAGCGCTGCGTAAACTGTTGGCGCTATATAAATAAAGGATAATAATAATAATAATATTATATAGCTACAATTCTCAAGTACTTCCTAAGGTTGGAAAAGACGGGGCTCGTCCGGGATTTGAACCCGGGACCTCTCGCACCCTAAGCGAGAATCATACCCCTAGACCAACGAGCCATGTAAGCTTCACCTCAAACACATTTTAGAATGGGGCTGGGGATTAAAAAAAACCCACCATCTATTTTGCTATGAATCTTTAATTTAGTTTCAGTTCACTAAATTGTAGGCATCATACCGACTTTTATAAGGTAAAGCCAACATAATACGAAACAGGGCTGGAGGCAGCCATGGACTTTAACGATGGCAGCTGCCTAATAAGGTAAGTGTAGCCACATGTTACATTTTTATGCTGATGTGGCATGCAGCTGTGCATATACAGCTAGTGGCCATATACTGCGGCAGGAGATCAGGGAAGTATGAGGCACTGTCAGCCAGCAGCACACCGGACATTTGCCCTGTGTGTCTGGGCCTGTTTACAAATATGTATACAATATAAAAAAATATTTTTGTGTGTGTTTTGAATGTAGTGATCTATACAGATATGCTTTGTTGCACCAAAGAGAACATTCACATTGGCCTAAGAAAGAAAGAAAGATATACTCCCCCTGTCCCCATTGGGTGATTTTAACCAAGAGATTCTATTGGTCACTACATGGTGGTATAAAAGAACTTAGAGTGTTTGTCTAGTATATTAGGCCGAGATAACAAATCTAAGGGCTTACAAAAAACCCATTTATGCATGTGATGCGTGCACTGCATTTTGTGAAAAACCTAAAAGAAAATTACACTTTATAAAAAAAATAAAGGATAGTAATATTCAAATATGACAGCAGTTAACCCTTACAAAGACAGCAGTACTGTACACAGTTCCTATAATTAAACCGAACATATGCTCTATCATCATTTATATAGCACCATCATACTCTGCAACGCTGTACAATGTAACTGCGTAATCACTTACGGACGCTACATCACTATTGCCTCCCAGCCAACTACCCCAGATTTTGGTCTGATGAAAACAAGTATTAGCCATATGTGTTTTAACAAACATACAGCTGCCTGTTGGTCATTCCTCACATTGATTTTGGTCAGGTGAGTTTTTGGGTTGTAGTACTTGTTGTATATACTTCTCTCTCAAACCAATACCACCAATTGATATGCGTGGAGAATAATCCGTTCTGCGTTGTGTATTAATGATAAATGTAATACCCTTGTTACCTCCTCCAAGAACTACATATAACCGTATCCCCTTTTCCAGATAATATATATGTCTAGTTCTACTAAGGTTTTCTATCTGATATTACAATAAAACAGCCAACCCAAGATTCTTACCAGAGAGAGAGCTTTAATTAGAATCTACCCAGATTAATGTTACAGCAAAGACAAAACCAGAGTTACAGTGATATACAGATGACAATCATTCATACCACTCACAAACATCCCATCTATCTAATATCTGCTGCTAAGTGTGTATGCTGTGTGGGTGATGTGCCAAAGGTGAGACTCACCAATCCAGTCTCCTTCTATGTGTTTCTACAATGTCTTTTTAAGGGATTTCTCTATTGATGTGTAAATGAGGTCCCTGTCCTCTGTTCCCAAGACCCCACCGTGTGATGTTATTGACTTGCTATGTTTCCCATGCCTATCTCCAGGTGATGCATTTCCTTCCTTCTCTACATAGTATGCAGGTGTGATATCTTCTTACAGCTGTCTTTCCTGTTACTTCCCCCCTAAGTGGCTTGCAGCTATCATACATACATATATACACATAAACTTAATCAAGCACATATTAATTACAGATATACATACTTTGTATTTACCCCAACACTCCCCCACTTGAATAAGATCCATATAGGAACTTATTCATAAAGACATATACCAACTCAAACCCAAACAGTATTACAAGAACCAATATACTGGTATTTTATATCCCTACAATTGATGCTAGCTCTAATCGTTCCTGCTTGGTGTGTGTTTTTTTCAGTTCTTTCCTCTAGAAGCAATATAAGATGAATAAGGAGCAAATTAATACAAATTGCAGGAATACAAATATTACAGAAGCAGTTCTTAATCCTGGGTGTGTGTATACATTGTAGGGGATGCTCCACCAGGGCTCTTGAAAGCTGTGTGTAATTTCTTTAGTGCTGGCTAAATTTTCTTTCACCAGATCCTGCAATTGCACAACCCTTCTATTATTTCTTTTAAATAATGTATCCAAATCTATGTTAAGTGGCGGGATTGTTTTAAATAGTGAGGGAATCATCTTATTCCAATTTCCCAGCTCCTCCTGTACCATGTTCACAGATACCTGTGTGAGTTGAATGTTAGCTCTTATGACCTCCTTACCCACTTTCATGGAGCCATAGGTGAGATTAACACACCATCCTGTAGCAGGTACCTTACAAGGTACAGTTTGTTGCCAGAGAATTTTAGATACACCCAGTGCACAGATCGTAGGGCCCTGCCCATGTACCACCCTTTTCCATCCATTTACAGTTCTGTGAAGGTGAACTGGGCAGCTCCCTGAGCTCTCCATTATGCATCCATCTGACCGGACTAGGGGTTCTAGTACACAGGAACAAAGCCAAGCATTTTTACGTCTGTCACAGCAACTGGGGTTAATAATCTTCCATAACTGGTTTTCTTTTACCACCAAGCGGGTTTGTGGCAGGAGTTGTTTTAAAACATTAGTGCCATTAGCCACGTCTAACTCACCCAGCATAGTCATCTTATAAACAGGTACAGGCTGTTCTGTCCAAACTGGAATGTCGATTAGTAATGGAATTACCTTTTTCCCTACTTTACACTTATTGCACCAACTCTGTAGACTTTTAATTTTGGAAAGGACTACATTCTGGCAATCTATGCCAAATTCCCTAACCAGATCAAAAACTAGGGTAGAATTCACAATTCTGGGCCATTCCCCTTGTTTTATTTCTTGGAGGCCTAAATTTAGATGTTCAACTAGTAGATTTCCGACTATACCACATACCATAGCCTTGGAGACATCATTATTCTCAACTGATTCTCTCAGAGCATTTACAGATATATTAATCCATTGCAAATCTGCAGCAACTGTGTGAATGTTCTGTATTGATAGATCAGTTTCGGCTAGAGTGTTAAATTCCACACGTCCCTCTTTAAGTAAAATTTGTTGCAACCCATCTACAAATTTTTGTTCTCGTGAGTTTAGATCCTCTATGTCTCCTCTATTCCAAATTGAGGTCCCCAAACTGAATCCTGATATTATATCAGTACCCAGATCCCTTTTTTCTCTCTCTCTAAAACGAAGCCCTTGTGTAGCATCCCAGAATAGATTAATATGTGCTTGAAACACCTTTTTAAACCATTCTTTCAACATTTCTGGGCAGCTCTCTGGTATATTAAATGAAGAAAAATTTAACAATAAAGGTAATGTTACATAAGACACATCTGTATAAGCGACCGTTTGTGTTGGTTGTATGAATAATCCATGCTCTGGCCAGGGGGTGGTTGTTGGGCAGTCCTGTGAGTTAGTAAGTTGTACTTTAATTTCTGAGTCTACTATAGTATGCAGTCCACTGTGATTTGGGTTGCATGTCACAGAACCATCCTGGGTTAATGTAAAATTTCTTTCCAGCAGCATCTTTATTCTCACTTCCTTTGTGGTATTGGTCCAAAATGTACTGGTACTCTTATGCATATCACTCCGTCCTGGATAGCTCCAAACTGCAAATTCAGAGGGAAGGTTAGACTTAGGCATTGAAATATTACACTGTACCACTATCCATCCCCCTATAGCCCCAACCACGGTATGCTTATCCTTAAATGTAACTTCTGGCGATTGCCCCTTTACTCTTAAAGTTACTCTGATTTCTCCTTTTTCTTCTGAACGTCTTTCCTCCCTCTTATAAGATGTTAATTTCCTGCAAGAAATAACATGTTAATGTCCCGATCCACGGGTTTGTTTACTTTCTTCTTTTTTTTTTTTCATTTAGTATCATCTCTTCTTTTTCTGAAAAACAAATACTTTAAAACAAATAGATTAGCATCATATGTTACAACAACAAATGAAAACAAATCTAGAAGACCACACTAGTTTTATTCTGTTTTTCAACTCTTTCTTTCTGTGCCTTAATAACATGGTAGGGAATCCAAGGCTTGATATAGTCTTTCCTAACATCATTACCTCTTCCCTGAGATCCCCACCTAGTGTAATTAAAACAACTCTTATCTACCTGCCTCCAACTATCAACCATGGGTCTTTCCTGAACATCGTGTTCTTTAGCAGAGTGAGAGTGGCAATTTCTGGCAAAATGTCCTACTTTACCACAAGCAAAACATTTAAAGGCTTCCCTTTTACCTGTGGGTCCTTGAACTTTATGTTGTAGCCTGCTCTGATACAACTGTCTCTGAAGCGAGGGGCTTAATACAGACACAGGCTTTGCAATGATTTTGCTGTGATTTCGGATTATTTTATGATTAGCATTACTTTGCTTCTCATCTAAACCTTGCCCATCTATTTCAACTGCAGCCACAACATCATTTCTTTTCTGTAGCTGTACATTTAACTTGTTACCGTTAGCTGTGCAATGCACAGGATCAGCCTCCCTCTTACTGCAGGCTGCCAGGGTCCTAATCTCCCCCTCTGCATCCCTCAGCCTCTGAGTAAGGCACTCATTTGCACTACGCAATTCCTCAATTTCTTGCAAAGTCTGCTGGTTGCTTACACATAAAGCTGCAGCATTCTGTGCAAAAAGCTTACACTTCTCAACTTCAATGTTTAAACCTAGAACTTTTGCTTCCAAAAGTTCTTTTTGCTCTTTCATTGATTTGTGCTGCTCCGCTATCCAACGAGCAGCAAAATCCAAAGCAGTTTTCACTCTAAGATCAACAATCTTATTATTTAACGCGTTATACATCTCATCATGCTTCTCAGATTTTACTTTAATTGAAACATTCAGCTCTGCCAACTTATCCTCCTTTGCTTTCACAATTTCTTCTAATCTTAAACAACAAGAGAGTAGTCCTTGCACAATGCAACCTTTTCTTTTACTCTCCGACACCTTTTTTTCAAATAATGTCTCTCCCAAAAACTTCTGCAACATCTCCCATGACTGTTTACAGTCCTGTGGGATTTCATAAGGACCACCATGTCTCTTAATATAATTCAGAAGCCATTTCTTAACATTTTTAGAATAAGTAACTTTTGCATCCTCCATGTTGCATGTCATATTAAACGAACAAATCACAGCAATATAATATAATAACAATTATACTCACCACACTCCAGGCAGACTCTGTAAAGTTCTTCTGGCCAAGGGTCACGGCACCAATATGTTGTATATACTTCTCCTCTCTCAAACCAATACCACCAATTGATATGCGTGGAGAATAATCCGTTCTGCGTTGTGTATTAATGATAAATGTAATACCCTTGTTACCTCCTCCAAGAACTACATATAACCGTATCCCCTTTTCCAGATAATATATATGTCTAGTTCTACTAAGGTTTTCTACCTGATATTACAATAAAACAGCCAACCCAAGATTCTTACCAGAGAGAGAGCTTTAATTAGAATCTACCCAGATTAATGTTACAGCAAAGACAAAACCAGAGTTACAGTGATATACAGATGACAATCATTCATACCACTCACAAACATCCCATCTATCTAATATCTGCTGCTAAGTGTGTATGCTGTGTGGGTGATGTGCCAAAGGTGAGACTCACCAATCCAGTCTCCTTCTATGTGTTTCTACAATGTCTTTTTAAGGGATTTCTCTATTGATGTGTAAATGAGGTCCCTGTCCTCTGTTCCCAAGACCCCACCGTGTGATGTTATTGACTTGCTATGTTTCCCATGCCTATCTCCAGGTGATGCATTTCCTTCCTTCTCTACATAGTATGCAGGTGTGATATCTTCTTACAGCTGTCTTTCCTGTTACTTCCCCCCTAAGTGGCTTGCAGCTATCATACATACATATATACACAAACTTAATCAAGCACATATTAATTACAGATATACATACTTTGTATTTACCCCAACAGTACTATTAAAATATATTATATATATAGGGGGGTTTGAAGTGTTTGGTAAATAAAACTGCAGGTATGAACCACTGCCTTCCACTTAAGTAAAATCATTAACAACTAATCTTTTTTTTTTTTTAAATCAAAAATTGTACAGGAATGTCTGGCCATCATACGAAGGATGAAGTGGGGTCTACTCACTGAAAGAGTTGTTGTTTCTACACTAAAAGGAGAGTATGCAGGAGAGTTGTGGTTTCAGCTCCCTTGCTTCCCTTTTCATTATGAAGGGTCTTGTTTCAATTCAATGTGTGAAGATACTTATTTTTATTGTGTGAGGGAGACTCTTAAGAAAGTTTAAAAATTAGATATAATTCTACACAGGAATTGTTCAAGAACAAGACATTTTAAGTTCTCCAATGACTTAATCAAACTGCAGACCAAAACTCTATTGAGATGCGGCTGGCCCTATAACAAGCGTTTCACACCAGCTCAGCCACAAGTGTGACGGGGATAAAGGTGTTTTCCATGGAGGGGTTAGTTGGTCAGGCTCATAATGTTGTGGAGAAATTTCAGATCAACAACTACTGGAAGCATTGCATTGTACTAATTGCTGCTAAAGGTGGCATAATTGTGTTTTGCACTATGCAATATTGCCTACATTTTTTTTTAAATAAAATGACCAACCGTTGTCTTTTATGTAATATTAAGTTTTGGTTGGTGATCTAATAAACTTCCAGTGCCACAAATATGTAGAAACTACTATGCTAGAAGCTTTGATTTAAGAATAACTGTTTACGGAGTCCACACATATGACTTACCAACCCCACAGAGTAGAAATGCCTTTGCCTATATTAATCAATTCACACGCTCATTACAGTGAATTTTGAAAGGATGACTACAAACCCTTGTTTAAAGTACTTTTATTTCTTACTTTTACATATTTGCACAAAACAAGTCGGACTCAGGCATGTGGTTAAAGCTAGTAAAGATGCTTTTTTGGATCCAGATGCACATAGCACAAAAACATGTAAACATAAAATGGAAAAGGCTCAGATTTCTAACACGGAAACTTGAGATGTCAGTATCACCTTTTTAATCAGAGGCTAAAATAATCAGGTAGAATTTGAAAAATACAGAAATCATACAAATCCTTCATTTTAAGTCAAATAGGAAACATCCACGAGTGAATTTACAAACATGAAGGTTGTCAATACATAGCAGAGGATGTAATCAGACACATTTAGTACGAAGGGCCAATTCAGAGGGTCTTGTGCAAAGATCTTCGTGAGAAGTCTCCCATCGTCTTACTAAGGTTCATTGATGAGTGCCATGAAGCATTTGGCTTCGCCGTGTCATGAGTGGCGAGGTAGGTGCCTCTGGTCCTGCTCTGCCTGAATATGTAGACGTGCCATCCTATGATCCACTCCATCTGCCTATAGTTATGCACCCCACAAGTGTCAAAGTTTGTTCACTTAAAATATTAGGGGTTTGCTGATGGGTTTCTCCCCTAAAATGACCAAAATTGACCCTTCATACTACTATATTACTGTAGCTCTGGAATACTTACTTTAGCATTCATATACCAAGTTGGGGTTGGGCAACCTTTATCTGGAATACCCTCTGCACCATTCCAGACCTTGACCAGACAGTCTAACCTGCTGGGGAATGTAGTCCAAGAACAAACTAGAGAGTCAAGGTAGTCTACTCCATGACTAAACGGATTAATAGGAAGTAATCAGAGAAAAATTAACAAGAGTCAAAGCTCTATGGTTTGTCTGTAAAATTGGTTTCACAATTATTATAAAAACATTGGCATTCTAATAGTGTGATTTTTATAACGCTCACAACTTCCCTTCCGTTTGCAATAACACAAGCAAACTGTGTAAAGAAATAAGCTCAGAATTATCAAATAAATAATAGAATGTTGAAAGACAATAACGCTCGGTAACAATGTTGGCGTTGCTATTTTTTTTTTTTTTTTTTTTATTTAGCTATCAAAATCTTTTGTGCTAGTTTGACGGAGGGAGGCAATAGCAGTGCTGCCGATTATAAAATGGCTTACACGTTGTATTAGTTAGGGTACCCTGTATTCTATGGCAGGAACTGGCTTAGTCCGATTTAAAGCGATAACGTAATTGCCTGCAAAATGGCTGCAAGGACCTGAGTAGATATTGCTGGCTGGACCACAAGGAACATTTGTGCCATTAATGGAGGATTATATGCATTGGGACTAAGGGACTAGTTTAGGATGCATATACAATACGGCAGAGTGTGTTCTATAGTTGAGCACCTAAAGGGCTTAGCAAGCAGCAGAGATTTACAAATGCAGTAAGCACATGTACTAAAAGTATAGTTTTACATATGCTACAAGCCTATGATTTAACAGCGATCATTAATGCTTTCACATACAATTTTTGGTTTCTTTCTAAGAAAATGATTAGCGCATACATTATCCGATACTATAAGATTAATGCGGTGACATATACTGCCGTGTCTACTATGATCAGACATTACATTTTACAAGTTTGTGTTTCTCGTCTTTATATATATGCTATACAATCACAAAATACATGAATGCACAATTGTCCGTTTACAAACTATTATTCCGTATTTTACATTTTCTACAATACACAAAATACATTTTCTGATTCACAAATCTTACAAGTCACCTCGACACATTTTCTGCTACAAACTGAAGGTAGACATCATTTAATTTCATTGCCTGATGGTTAACCTTCCAGTAAACTCTGTATTAAAGATTCACCAGAAGAATGACAATTTATAACAGTTAAGAGTCTCAAACTGCTAGACATCTCCATGTTCCCCACAATTGTTGGTAAGAGAAGGCTACAAAAAGCACTTATTACAAGCTAAATTAGTGAAATTGAAAATAAACCATAAGATTATGTATTTAACAGAATAAAAAATGAAATACAAGTCACATTATTTTTAATGCCATTTATTTTTTTTTAAACCTAAAGCTGTAGGGAATAAAAATGTTAAATCGCATGGGAATTAAAGCAAACCCCCCCCCCCAAAAAAAACCCTAAAGGTGTGGGTGCCCAAAATACAGGAATGCAAAGATGCATTTTCAACATAAAAAGGTGTTTTAAAAAAAATGGGGAAACATTCATATCAGTTATTGCTGAACTTGCATATGGGAGAAAAGAAAAAAAGAAAGTGTTCACTGCGAAGTTGGCTATAACAGCAAAATCTATGCCATATAGAAATTAAAGTAGTAGTACATTTTATGGTAATCAGCATATCTAGCTCTGCAGCATGTGTAAACTAAAAAATACTAAATGGATTGTTTCGGTCTATAGAAAGGTGATTGAGCAGTGTGTAAGAAAGAAAAGAAAAGCTAATTTTTCCTTAATAAAGCCGTAATTCCATCAATAACACGTAAAGCTTATTGGGAAACAGAAGAATCTACTTGATATGTTCCTTCCTCCTGTCCACAGATATGAACTGCACTATGGGACACAGAACATGGTTCACTGTAAACGGATCATACTCTGGCCCGCGAGGCAATCTTTCAATGTAACATGGAAGCATTTGGCCCTGTGTATAGGAAAGGAAAGGCTGTTACATTCAGTTGAATGGCTCAGCTCCTGTGATACGGAAACATACTGTATACAGCCTACATTGCAGCTAACAGATTCTGCTATTCTGTACTATGTTAAACATTGCACTGAGCGAAGCACTTACCAATAGTGGTCAATGCCTTACAGGAAAGTTAATGCGACTCCACAGATGACAATACACAATAAAATAACCAAATTCAGTTGGTAGAATCTTTTCCCTTGGAAGCCAACTGATCAGCACCCTTTGTTTAGGTTTACTCAGAACCCTGTAAGTAATCTGGAGACATTTGGTGTGGGAATGTAGATTTCTTTTATCAATGTATCTATATAGCTCTTCCATGCTTAGGTCACAAGATTAGGAATTGGCATATTCGATAAACATTTCCCCTCTTTTAAAATAATTTGTTTAGCCTTTGTAGCTGCAAAAGGAAAGCGCAGGAATCACGGATGGAAGAAAATAATATGATTTAGAGTAGTTAGTTTGCGCTGATAGCGTATTTGCAGGATCGTAGTCATGGTGTTTAAATCATTGAAGTCTTTTCACACGCCCAATGAAGAGGTGTTTATAGTGCAAATACTCTCCACTTGGCGAGTCAGTAAACAGTGATACGTTGGATTTCCTGCATCATCTTGGGAAGGGAATGGGCTAAGGGCTGGAGTCTGGTGCATCACAAGGATTTGGTTGGGACCAGAGAAGGAATGTTGGGTGTTGACCGACGGTGCGTGCGTCTCCCTACCTCAGTACAGCCGCTTCTCGTAACTAGAACAAGAGACATAGAAGAAAAAACAAAGGTCAAGTAAGACAAAAGGAAAAATGCCATTCATTGGCTTGTTTGTACAAAAAACACATACCTGCTTGCTATTAAATCCTAGAGTTCAGTCTGCGGGTTATAAAACATCAGACAAGGCCAAATATCATGGCCTTGGAACAAATTATGGAAACCTTATAGTGGCCACAAAACTATTTTGCAGCATCTAGTTTTTGCTTTATTTAGACTTCAGAATTTTACCTTAATATTTTCAATAACGCCTCCATGATGGGGGTATTTCCCACCATAACAACTAGAACTTTGTTACTTTACAACATATGTTTCCCTTTCTCATGTTTAAGATGATAATCCCTGCATTGGATGAGTTTCTCCCCTGTATCAAATAGTGACACGTGGAGTAGGAGATGCAATATCTGGACCCATCATAGATGTCAGCCTCTAGTAAAATAGCCCCTTTCAAAACAAATATCCTGTAGACAATGACACTATTATATGTAGTCTTAACATACACATTTAGTTATGCTAGAAGAGATGCTAAAGAGAAGTCTAAATATCAATATAGGGTGGAATGAACACCTGAATGGTAAACCAGATTTTATGACTTCCTGCAAGACACTGTTTGGCTCATAAAAAAAACTTTAGGCTGTAAAAAAAAAAAAAAAAAAAAGGACTTATGTCAGAGAACCTTGTACTACAACAAGATAAAAAAAAAAGCTACCAGGTAAAATACCATTAAGCCAATAGCTAGTTCATTCTTCCACCTCTCGTTTCCATGTGTTCACTAATGATAAGCAGCTCCCCCAAATATCAACATTTCAGTTGTGTGAATACGAGATGATACAAATTCATCAGCAAGAGGCGCAAGTTTACAGAGATTTTTTGCTAATAAATGCCTAAAATGCATAATGAGACGACCAGAAGGTAAGCTGGACAGAGCATCTTCACTCTTTCACGGTACTAACTTTCTGATAGTGAATTTGCACTGTCCCAATGGCAAGGTTCAGGCCTGAAATGGTCAGCGGCCATGTGTGCCACTGGGCCCACTAACCAGGCTCAGCTTTTTCAAACCTATATATTTAAATTTTTTTTAAAGGAATTTTTCAAGGTAAGAAAATAAATTTACAAGCGCATAAATTACATTTAATCCTAAAATGCATATTCAGATATTCTGAAAAGGGCTTTGGAAAAATAGACTTGGAAGAGCCTATCTGGTCTAGGATTATATTATATAAAGCCACGAGTTAGGAGGATGGGACTTTCCACCTCTGGACCCTTATTTAATTCTAGAATTAAATAAGGGTGTGCACCATCCTATAATGCCCCATAAAGTAACAGATCATTCTTTTTGGAGAAAGAAAAAAAAATAAAAAAAATTTTAATAAAGGGATATTTAGTATATATTTAAAAGCTTATGGAACAAAAATCTTCCAAAAGAGAAGACACATATTCTTGATTACTTACATGGCAGAAATGTATAGCTAGGATGGATGCATGGGCAAAAGAAAAAAAAGCATATTAAGGCTTGCTTGGGTTTACAAGTGTAGTTTTAAATCTTCCCACAACATGCATATGGCGTGTAAGATTGGTCACTGATGCCACTGAGTTTATAAACATGGGCAGTCTTCTGCTCATTCACCATATAATACTGAGGTTTGGATAATATAGTTTATGTACATCATTCTCTTCTAACAGGAGGGCTATAATACTATATTTGGTTTTCTCCATGACTGAAATTATTCTCTTCCAAAAGTTATACCATAACCAAAATGATCACTATGCAGGGAATTGAAAACACTTGGTATCGTTACAAAATCCTTGCAAATGTTAAATACAGCATATGTACACCTGGGTACAATACAGGAGGATACTGGCTTTAAAGAGTGCGACATGAATAAGCAGGCGGCGCAAACAGCCGACGAAGCTAAAAAAAAAAGGGCAGAAATGTTTTTGTAAGTTGCGTAAAACTAATCTTGTCAGTATAACAATCACAACTCACTTCATTTTCAACAAAAGGTAAGGGCTGGAAACCACGGTTAAAGAATACATACTAAAGAAATTAAGATAATACCGGATTCTAGACCACTCAAACGAAAGCAGTGCCTTGTCGTGTTCTGACGTAATATGTAAACATATCAACATCAATTATGTGTATTTCATGGATGTGTCCTGTAAATTTATTGATATCATGATAGTACTTCATGTTATCTTAAAATAACTATGCAACTATATCTATAACATTGCAGAGCGACTTGATGCACAGAGTTTGGAATCCATCTTTCCCCTGGCTTCAAATAGCACATGACTCCTACTAGATCAGCAGGGAGATATGAGGCTGTAATTGGGAGTTCTAATACCTTCATTTGATATACTTTAAGCAAGATGGTGCTCTTGCAGTGAGAGAGGTCACTAGGGCTCCCAAATGTATGTATGTAGTATCTATTGCAGATCAGGTGTATATATGGGGTGCCATTTGCCAGCTGCCCACTAGACATTTGACCAGTGTGTCAGATGGCCCCAATATTTGTTGGAATGTAAAAAAAGGATACATATGGTGTAGTCTAGTAAAAACACAGGCGAGGCAGTTTGACCATTACTATCAAATTCATAAATCTATTTTATATAATTCTGTACAACTTTTTAGTATTTTTCGGCACTTGTCTGGTGCCTTAATTTACCCAATATATCTGAAAAGCAGACAGAAAACATCTTCCAATGGAAAATGCTTCCAAGTCGACAAAACATGCAAGGTGGTAACTGTTAACATGCTTTCTGTAGATCTTACAGAACACCGAAGCATCCACTGGAAAGGCAGTAAAGAGGGTTGTTGGTGGTCACATAAATGACAAACAGGTTTTGCAGGTAAAGTTAAGGAGAAACAAAAAATCCCTGTGATCAAACTAAATCCTGTTCACACCACGTTTTACAAAGGGATACTTACCACTAAGCTATATTTAAGCAACACATAATGGGAGGGGCTGCAAAACAAAATCCAAAAACAAAACAAAACAAACAACTTACGAATGAAGACCATGGACTCCACCTTCCACTTGAGCAGACATAGTTCTCTTCTCTAACTTGAGCTCCCCTGAATACATCATGGAACTGTGGGAAATAATTTTACACTGTGAATGACAAGAAAAACTAACCGTACCCTTTCTTTGATTCTATACAAGCCCCTTTAGCATTGGGAAAAGCTTGATTAGGTTCCACTTGGTTTAACCGAGAATGACTGGGAACAACCAAGCACACACGCATGTGTACGCAACAATCACAGCAGACTGAAAGATGCAGGAAAAGTGAACAAGGAGCTGTAAGACTGACATAGATTGCGTATATTAGCTTTTCTTTACTTACCGAAGTATGGAAAGGCTCTTGGCACCAATATCCTGGCAGCCATGTTGAATGCCTGCTATTAGGTACGGTACAAACTTATGGATTGATCCTTTGTCTTGAATGGAACCAGACACTCCTTGGGCTACTTTAACCTTGTCGCCTTCACTGCAAGAAATTAAACATATCGCACAACGTCAGTAACTATTCTACATTATAAACAAAAGATTTCAAAAACACAACGCATCAACTGTAGCAGCAGCTCCTACTAGGGTTGCCACCTTTTACCGAGGCATTTACTGGGCAATCTTTGGAGGACTTCTCCTGGTTAGGATGCAGTATGTTGTTTGAGTATAAACCAGGGTCATTGCTTTACAAAATGTTTTTTTCAAAAATGAAAATTTTGCATTTTGTTCATTACAGAAAAAAAAAAAAAAAAAGAAAAGAAAAAAGAGAGGAGCGAGAGCAGACTCAAGAACAAAACAAAATAAAAAAATGGAAGAGAGAAGAAAGGAAAGAGGAGGATGAAATTGTGGAGTGGGGGATAAGATGAGAGAGAAAGCTAATGTCTGTGTGTATGTCTCACTCACCTTCCCTCTACTCCAACACCTTTCTTAACCCTGTATGAGGCCTCAGCCCATCATCAATGTAGCTCAACCATAGCGTGAGCAGCTGCGCTACTACCATAGGGTCACCTAATGCAATACTTTAACACTACCTTCTGCCTAGGAACTGAATGAGCCTGGCGGTTTCTGAAAATTAATGAGGCAAGATGGTACTTAACTCTTTATTCCATGTTGTCCCAGTGAAACCGGGATGGGTGGCAACCCTAGCTTCAGTCCACTTCCCCAGAGTAGTGCACACAATAGTAATTGAGCAGGTAACTAGCGACACATAGGTAGCCATCACTTAAGAAATGTTTACAGCTACACAAGATTACAACTACTAAAATCCAAAAGAAAAGTCTCACATGCATTATTGCACTTCTAATATCATTGCTGTATATGTTCAGTGAGCATGTATGGGACATGGTTTAGTACATTCAAATTTAGTAATATACACTCAATATACATATTGATATATGTTGTCATCACAAGAAACCAATCGACAGTTTTCCACGATGGTCAAGCTACAATTTTTTTTCCAAATCTGGCGGAAGATAATAAAAAGTGCAATAGAGTTCCTAGCCAAGACACAAACTATGTTGGAGTTGGAAAGACTCTACATTAGGAACATTGTCAGTTTCCCAATAAAACCAATAAGTGAACATTATTCCAACAATATGGCAGACCTAAAATATCTCTTCTGACTGCTAGCATTCTTCTCCATTGCATCCAACGAGCCCATGCCTCTGTACTTCTTGAGCCTCACACCATCAGAAAAGAAATATTCACCTGGAGCCTCTGTGGTGGCAGCTAGCAATGAGCCCATCATCACTAAAATGCAAAATAATAAATAAAAATATTACTGGTATTACTGTACGTTTATCAACTAGGGGAGCAGAAACCAGATCACGGATGCACTGTTGAGTAAACAGTATCAGTCTGTCTATTGATCTCTGGGGACTCCCAGTCAATATAATGCAGGGAAATAGACAGCTACACAAGGGAGAGTGTTCACTGATAGCACAAGGAGTAATCATTCTGCTCTCTTCAACTAGGAAATACAATTACCAATCTTAAATGCCTCTAATGTGGAGCATCCTGAAAAAGACCTTACAGAAAATAAGATATTAACAGTACAGAAAGACTAACTATGTAAATAACGCTACTGGAGTCTCTGCCTATGAAGAATGGGCACTACTTGGTCACAGAAAAATAGTGGAAAAATGCCAACATACAAAAACTATGCTTGGTTACACTCCTTCCTATCCACAGTCAGATTTTGTCTGTACGCTTGCTTTCCTTATAACCCTACGTCAAACAGCAAGTCTTTGTGGATTAACAAATATATTTTGCTTTTCACTGGGAATTTATCTAGATTTACCTGTTGAAGCCCCAAGAGCCAATGCTTTTACCACATGACCCACAGTTTGAATCCCTCCATCTGCTATGACAGGAACGCCGAAACGGCGAGCATACTCGGCCACTTTGTATACTGCAGTCCCTTGAGGCCTGCCACAAGCCATTACTGAAACATAGAAAACATAAAAAAAAAAGTCACACCTTGCTTAACAAAATACATTTCAGACTAACATTAAATGTGATATTCATAAAAAAGTTTGACAAAGTATATATTTTAGCAAAACAAATAATTTACACACACCAAATACACTATGGGTTATACTCTAGTATTTGTGAATAAGGAATATAAAAAAGTGTTGTTAAAAACTTTAAAAAGCAAACATTTAAAGTGAAATAATTGCCTTTTCAAAAGTGATTATAAAGAATTATAATAAAAGATTAATAAATACAAATAAAAAGTTAGAGTTAAAATTATGCATGTGAATAAGTGAGCAACCAAAGGTAGCCACTGAAAAAAGGGATTTGAGAGATAATTACTTACCTTCCTGCGTAATGCATATAGAGCCACATCCCATGCCGACCCGGAGGGCGTCCACACCAGCATCAATCAGATTCTTAGCTTGTGCTGCGGTCACCACTGAAAGGGCAAATTAATATAAAGCAAACGCCATGATCTATCCTGTTTTTTTTTTTTGTTGAAATATTGCAATTTCAGATTACAAGATGATTTAATAAAATAAATGTATACCTTACTATAAATTAACAATCATAGCAAAATAAAACTCACCATTGCCACCAGCCACCTGAAGTTCGGGGTATTTCTGCTTAATGTAATGGATCATGTTTATCTGATAAACAGAATTCCCCTGAGACGAGTCCTGTGAAATACATGTACAAAAACACATACCTTTAACGAGTTGGCAACTCTTGTTTAACCATTTTTATCTCCGACTTGGTTACATCAGACTAATTTAGCTCACACAACCCCCCCCAAAGCAATGCACTTTAACAAAAAACTATACACACCAGAACGACCACATCCACACCAGCTTGCACGAGCAGGTCCAGCCGGTACTTGTCATCTTCTCTGGTCCCAATAGCTGCCCCACACAGCAGCTGCTTCCTGCAGTCTTTAGAGGCCAATGGGTAGTCTCTGTTCTTTTTTAAATCTGTCCTCGCAATAATAGCAACCAGCTCATCACTGTCATTAACAATGGGAAGTTTTCCTGCAGAAGAGCAAGGGAATAATGAATGAAAAAACAAAACAATGCAAGTGTCAGGCTTGTTTGTCCACAACCTCTTACCCATTACAGTGGCAAGCAGCCTATAGCTCAAAGCAACATGAAGCTTCAAACATAAAATCACGCATAACACCACAATTTATAAGTCAGAGATAAACACAGTCACACTAATGATCAAAGCAACGTGGAGCCTGTAGAAAATATTACCATTGCTAAACATTTATTAAAGTCATAAACGTTCATGGAACTAAAGTAAGTCATTCTCAATCTTTCAGCAACACTGTGGCCTGACAAGTACAAAAACGAGACAAGGAGCGCAGCTGCCAATGAAGATATACAACCGATATTCCCTCACAGGATGTACTTCAAGAAGCCGGTCAAGCAGGAATTCCTATCTGAATACTTCTTTACCAGTGCTAGGTTTCCAGCAGACTTGCTTGGCATATACCCCTGTCCCTTGCAGTTTGGGAGATCAGCCTTACTGATGGAGAGGAAGAAGACATCTTGGCCAGGATTCTGCTCACCTTTAGTTATTAAGCAATTCCAAAATACCAATATAAGAGATTGTACCAATTTAACATAAGCTTATCACACTGTTCCTCATACTTTTTAAAAATTATTTGTTAATCTGTTCTATATATTAAGATGAAGTGACTGAGGAAATCCCTCATTTTCACCAGGGGCAGCATGGAGTTTTACAGATCTGCAGAAATTACCCATATGCTTTCCTATAGGGAGCCATAGACTTTACATGGAAAGAACAAGAACAGCTAATGATTACATTTAGGTGTTTTTAGCTGCACCCACAGCTAACAGATGTATAAAAACAAGTACGTGTCATCTCCATAGACAAACAATGGCAATAGAATGGGTCATGCTGAAGAGGGACATTACACATGGCACTGTCATAGGATGCCACAAGCCAGTTCGTTAAATTCCTGCCCTGCTAGATCTGTCCCGGTTCACTGTAAAGTGGAAACATCTATAGTAACAACAGCTCAGCCAAAGTGTACACCTGGCAAGAGAAGAGTTCTACGCAAGCCCTTATATAAAATATATCATTTTATTGTACAAAAATTAATTCATAAAAAACATATAAAGCATTTCATTATGTATGAATGGTCTCGCTGCGACCCCTTGAAAAAGGAGAACCGAAACGGCGTTGGGGAAGTGAAGGACAATATGGGTAAGGAGCGTATTGCTCTCAGGATACTACTCTGATTATTGGAATTTCCTGGATATTTATTGTTAATGTCAATAGTGCTTTACATATTTGTTAACTCCATAGTGAGTATTTTTAACCATGTATTTTTTGATGGTTATAGAATGGATAGGTGCACTCTATATAGAGTAAGATACAACTATACTTGAATGATTCAACACTTTGATTCTTATGATGGTTTACATGCACTTGAGACACATATATATATATATATATATATATATATAGCCATATTTCCTCCATATGCTCTGATTATTTTCCTAACAAACCTCTGTTGTCTACATAATGAAATGCTTTATATGTTTTTTATGAATTAATTTTTGTACAATAAAATGATATATTTTATATAAGGGCTTGCGTAGAACTCTTTTCTTGCCAGGTGTACAAGTTTACAGGAGTTCCCCTGTTTTGAGGATGAGATCCTTATACATGCCACAATATTTATAACATTATGTTATTTGTGAAGAGTGTGGTTGGATTCTTTTGTGTTATAGCTCAGCCAAAGTGGTAAGACTGTGTACACTGAGTGATGAAGTGCATAACCCGTAAAAATGGTCTCTGCTAACATATTACAGTAATGTTCAATTACGCTCATGTTTCTTGTTTTACGCAGTGTAAAACAGCAGATAAGGAAATTGTTATCTACATTTTGCACACAGTGGCATTGTTCTTTTTTTTTGTCATATAAAATCTGCTAAATTAAAAAACAAAATGTCTCTGCTCTGCAGTATCACTCGCTACAGAGTTCAAAACTGCATCTGGAAGCAACATCAGGTCAAATGCTGTGCATCTGCAGCTTTATGAAATGGGTTTCCATTGGCAAACAGGTATACATAAGCCGAAGACCAATATGTATAATGCCAACTGTCGGCTGGAGTGGTGTAACGCACACCGTCACTGGACTCTGGAGTTGTGGAAACATGTTCGAGTGATGAATCTTGCTTTGCAATCAGGAAGTCTAATGAATGAATCTGGGTTTGGTGGATGCCAGCAGAACACTACCTACTGGAATGCAAACTTTTATGTAGGAGGGATAATGTTCTGGGGCTGTTTTGGAGCCTTTGGCTAGGCCCCTTATTTCCAATGTAGGGTAATGTTAATGCTACAGCAAACAGACATTTCAGACAACTGTATGCTGAACAGAGTCCTGAACTTCAACCTGCTGAACACCTTTGGGATTAATTGGAATGCCGATTGTGAGCCAGGCCTTCTTGGCCAACATGAGCAACAACCCCCAAATGCTTCTTTTGGCTGTATGGGCACAAACTCCCAAATATACACAGCAAACTCTGGTGGAAAGCATTCCCAGAAAAGTGGAGACTGTTACAGCCACAAAGGAGAGACCAATTCTATATTAAATGTCCATGTTTTTGGAACAGGATGTCCAACGAGCTCATTTAGGTGCGACGGTCGGGTGTCCACATACTTCTAGTAAGCAAGAACAGCAGTACACGTTAATTGTTATGCTCCAATTGAATTCTGGCTCTACCATCAAGAATAGCAAGTAACATCCCCAAACATTCTCCCGGTCATGAACATATATATATATATATATATGAATCCATATAACATGGAGGTTTAATGCTTTGAAGCATTACTGGATTTCTGGTAATGCATGATGTTTTTTTGACATTCCTCTTTACTGAAACATGCTGAATACAGTTATTGGAAGACATTACTAAACCGCATTAAATTTCCTTTCCATACAGACATGTAGGTTGCCTTTGCAGCTGTGATATTTTGGGTGACTTTTACTGCTCAAACACCACATTGAGCTGATTTTTATGTTGAAAAGTTGTCGGTAATACCCATAGTAAAATTATTTCAATACTCAGTGTACCATTGCTATTTCCAATATTATGTTTTGTGTCGATTACCATAGGGATTTAGTAACTTGGGAGAGTGAAAGAGGACATATCACCTCTGTCTTCACCATGATTAAGCATAGTCAGAAAAACTGTTTTCAAAAACGCTCAGTTATGCATTACTCATGGCCAACATGCATTACTCTTGCCTTTTTACTGTATAGGGAAGCCAGGGGCACTAAGCGTTCAGTTTGTGAACATGCCTCTGTTTTGGTAATTTGAAGATGTGTCTACAGATTGACGTCTGTATGCTACTGTTTTGTTTTTATTGACAAACTCTGATTAAGAAAAGTTCCTGACAACATAGGGAGGCAAACCTATGTCTCACACACATAGATTTGCAGGACATTCAATGTTTAAAGAAGAACTGTGTTAAAATGACATCACATCTTGCCCATCTGGGCATATACATATTCACAGAACAACAAGTCTTAATGTCATCAATCCTATTTATACCTTTTTTACTACGTTGCAAGATTTCATTGGCTTCTTTAAGGGTAACACCTGCTGGAGCGACAACTAGATCTTCTCGTCTGGTCATTACCTAAAAAGGAATAAAGATGTAATATTGAATACATTTGAAAGAAAATATACAGAGGGGTTAAGTGAAGCCTCCGATCACCAGGCTACAAGTGAGGTCAGAATGTGTTTGGCATTCCTATTGGTCAACAGTTCCCTTAGGGCTGCTTTGGTTCCCCACCAAATTCAGGAGCATGGTACAGCAGAAACAAAAAACTGTTAGTGGTAGATATAGATTAACTCACTATACTATAAGATCACTATTGATTTCAAAGATGCTCCAGTGCTCATGTAAAAATCCAGTAAAATATGATGGACTATAAGAATTATATTTGTTGCGGCAATATATTACCTTAGGATGTAAAGTGAGACTTAAATATTGTGCACCACTTTTTGAAATAAAATTACAATGTTCTTGAACTTTTGTAAAACTAAGGGAAGTTTATGAAGTTAAATCTGGGACCCAAGTCATTTTCTACATTGTAATGGACATAGAAAATTAATTTCTACTCTTAGAATGAATACACAAAAGTTTGTTTCTGTGGGTCTCTCTGCCACACTGCTTCAGTTATTATTCATAGCGTAAAATAAAATAAAAAAAAAACCACTAACAATAGACTTCTTAAGACTTGAAAATACACCTGGTATTTCTTTAATAATGTACCAAAAAATAAACAAAAATTTTAAAACAGGTATAATACCCAGTAGTGCTCATCATACCTCACTCAAATAGGTTGTATAGTCCTTTTCTGTTAAGAAGTCAATGTCCCTTGAAGTGACTATCCCCACCAGCTTGCTGCCCATCTTTCCAGTTTCAGTGACGGGCATCCCTGAAAACCCATGACGAGTTTTTGCTTCAAATACATCTCCAACAGTGTGGTTGGGGCTCATAACCACAGGGTCAGTGATGAAGCCTTGCTCAAATTTCTGTAGATGAATAAGATTTAGGATATTGTGAAAATACAAATATGACATGTCTAAAAGAGATACTTCAGTGACTTGCATACGATAGTCAACGGTCCCTTTTAAAATATTTTTGTGTGTCTGTGTGTGGGATTCATTGTAAGGAATTTGTATTGTTTGTCCAAATGCGTCTCCTGTGCAGTAGCATGCATGCTCGCTGTCTGTTAGCTGTGGTGCAAGAGTTCCATGGGGTCTAATGAGAATCTTAGTACACATGCACCTAATGAGCTCCCACTGAACTGGTGCTAAATGCAGACGGAAGAGTATGATCTGCAGCATCCCTATTGTAAATAAGGTAAGCCCCCCCCCCCCACCAAAAAAGAAAAAAAAGATTAATTAAGTACATACAAAAGGTACTTATAACATGCACTTAACATTGGTGGGGTGGTGGTGGTGGTGGGGGGGTCAGACAGTCCCCATTTAAGTTACAAGCTTTCACATGTATGTAAAGGAACACATATTATGGCCTCTGCTGAAACTCTCTCTCGCTAGCACAGAGATTTGTACTTGTTAATGAAGGTGGGGGGAAAAACCCCACACCAGAGGTAAAAGGGGGTTGATGTGAATGTTGTTTGTTGTCTTTTCTCCTTTGAACAGGGTCTAGAATTTGGATCTTACTTTCACTTTGCGCACTTCATTGGCTTGGAACTCTGGTGTGCAATTGTGATGAATGATTCCAATACCTCCCATTAACTGCAAAATAAATACCATGCAAACAAATTAAATGTATAATACGTTATATGCTTTGCCGAATTATAAAGGGTAAGGAAAAGATGAGATGGCACAGTCAATATTATATAACATTACAATTACATATTTTTACTCTTAGCTTCAACAAAGGATTGTTCTAATGTGAGATTTCATAGTGTGCAAGTAGAATACCGTATTTGCTCGATTATAAGACAAGGTTTTTTTCAGCGCAAATGCTCTGAAAAATACCCCTCGTCTTCTTATCGGGGTCATCTTCTACTCAGTCTCATAATCAGACCTCTATTTGAGGTCTAAGATCCAGATCCCCCGCACCGCTGCAGGGGACCTGGAACCTCCTGTCTCCCCCCCCCCACGCACTTACCGGTGCTTCCTGCTGTATTGCCGGGGCAGCGGGTTGACGTCCACGCGATACACGTAGACAACGTCCGCTGCAGCCGGAAGGAGGTGGAGTTGGCAGCGGGGGTTGTCTGCGTCCGTCGCGGATACCTTCCCCGACTGTCAGAGATCAGAGTTCCCCACACCGGTGCGGGGAACTCTGATCTCTGACAGCTGGAGAAGGTATCCGCGACGGACGCAGACAAACCCCCGCTGCCAACTCCACCTCCTTCCGGCTGCAGCGGAAGGAGACGTCAACCCGCTGCCCCGGCAATACAGCAGGAAATTGGAAGCACCGGTAAGTGTGTGTGTGTGTGTGTGTGTTAGTGTGTGTGTTAAATGGGGGCATAGGGCATTTCTGGAATGCCTTATACCCCTATATGCCACTCTGGCACTTAGGGGGTTAAAAGGCATATTATGGGGCAGAGTGGCATATAGGGAGGTATAAGGCATTTCAGGAGGCAGAGTGGCGTTAAGGGGGCATTTAATAGAGCACTCTGCCTCCTGAAATGCCTTATACCTCCCTATATGCCACTCTGCCCCATAATATGCCTTTTAACCCCCTAAATGCCAGAGTGGCATATAGGGGTATAAGGCATTTCTGGAGGCAGAGTGCTCTATACAATGCCTTTTAACTCCCTTAATGCCACTCTGCCTCCTGGAATGCCTTATACCTCCCTATATGCCACTCTGCCCCATAATATGCATTTTAACCCCCTAAATGCCAGAATGCGATATAGGGGTATAAGGCATTTCTGGAGGCAGAGTGGCACATAGGGGGTCAAAAGGCATACCATGGGGAACAGTGGCATATAGAGGGTTAAAAGACATATCATGGGCCACAGTGCCATATTGGTGTGGCAAGCCTGGGGGCAGATGTGCATAACTGGGGGACAGGTTGGAAAATACAAGGAAATTAAAAAAAAATAAAATATTTTTCTCAATCATAGCTTTTATTTAAAAAAAAAATAGTTTACATGAATTAACATTTACTGGTAAAACTTTTTTCCTTTAGGGTCGTCTTATATTCAGGCTTTTTCTTTTTTTCCTAAGTTAATATTCAGATTTTGGGGGGTCGTCTTATAATCAGGGTCGTCTTATAATCGAGCAAATACGGTACATTAATAATTAGTGTTGTAAAGTAAAAATTCTACAATGCATGATATAACCACAATCCAAACAAAAACAGCTATAAATTGCGTGTGCACATCTATATATGCTTGTAACATGTGGCATTAATATTCACCTTCCAATCAAAATAGGTTAAAATCCCAAGGAATACTTGAGATTATATAAATTCACACAAATATTATAAATTATGGGTGAGCGGGTACAATGAAAAACTCCTTCACTCAGAATAAAGAATTAGCAGAGGCATTATTAAATGTGCTACCACCCCTGCAAGGGATTCTGGGTAAGCATATGCAAACAAGGTTAACAATGATCACCCTTTTTGCCTCTATATCCACGTTATACATGGCAAATGTCCATTGTACTAAACAGCCTAGTCCGGGAAAGAGGTGCAATAGCCAGATCATAAAGACATACAGCTGTCCTTAAAGGGACTCGTCAGTGTGAGGTTGGATTATATATTATATCCTGAGAATGCTTCCATCATGAAGTATAAAAACAGCTTTTGTCCTAAAGGAGTTAAGAGGTTTGTGAACATGCGCAGATAAGGACATGCACACAGTTCCTTAGAGCTGACAGCAGGTGGTGGTGTTTAGTCTAAAGTATTGGGACACCTGACCATTACACCAAAAGGTCTTATGACACTGCATTCTAAATACATAGACATTAAAATTAAGTTGCCCCCCTGCAGCTATTAACAGCTTCTACTCTTCTGGGAAGGCTTTCCGCAAGATTCTGGAGTGTTTTGGTGGGAATAGTTTTCCAGTAGAGCATTTGTGAGGTCAGGCACTGATCTTGGATGAGAAAGCAATCAGGTATAGTGGTGAAAGATATCAGTGACTTTGTAAATCTACCTATAGACACGTTGTCTGATTTTCAATCCGTACACAGACAGCGACAATACAAAATCAGACACTATTCCATCTCCAAAAGTACTTAATAAAGGCATACTCTAGCCACCATATGCACTTTAATACATGAGTGGTTCCTTAAAATTTTTGTTTAATCTTACTGCAGAATCCCCCCATATGCATTTGCCTCTTTCCCTAACCCCCCAGCTCCTAAGCGCGCAAGAGATGCGTTCAGCTGAGAGCTATACTTACCTCCAGCTTCTCCTAAAGGCAAGTGATATTTATTTAACCCGTTCGGCCCGTTATGACGAACCTGTACATCCTTAAAACTTGTAGCAAGAACCCAATTAGGAGGATAGTTAGGTCCTGATGTTGTTGCAGCGGTAGGGACAACTCCTGACCACTACACAAGAGATCCGGCTGTCTATTAACATTTAAGATTTGCAAGATGCTACTTACTGCCATTGCAATTGCCATATCAGATTCTGTAACAGTGTCCATGGGAGAGGAAATCAAGGGAGTCTTCAGTGTGATTTTGCGAGTCAGAGCAGATGTCAGATCCTAAATAATATTAATTAAAAAAATGAACAATGGTTCAAAATGCGCTGGTGACATGTTTATGTAACTAAAATATTTCCTTAACCGACAGTTTATAAGGGTAAAAACCAGTATAATACACATGTAACTCACCACTTCATCAGCAGTAAAGTCAATAAAACCCGGAAGAATCAAGAAGTCACTATAAACAAAAAAATAAAACAGAAAGAAGTGTGTTAATGTACAATCAATCAAGTAATGATACTTGTAAAGTTAATGTTTTCTCAAAATTCTTATATCAGAAATCTTCAAACTGCTTAAAAGATATACACATGAAATATTTTGGTGTACGTTTTTAGACCCATACATTACCTAAAAGATTGCCTACAAAAAGAAATGACACACTGCAACGATGAATTTTTCAAAGGATGGTTTTCCCTAAACGATGGCTTACGTTGCGAATACCGTATTTGCTCGATTATAAGACGAGGCTTTTTTCAGAGCAAATACTCCACTCGTCTTATAATCAAAGTCTGACAATGAGACGACTAAGATCCAGATCCCCCGCAGCTGCAGGGGATCTGGATCCTCCCGTCTCAACCCCCCCCCCGCCCCACTTACCGGTACTTCAGAGTCCCCGGTGTGCAGCGTGTAGATGTCTACGCGATTCGCGTAGACAACTTCCGCTGCAGCCGGAAGGAGGTGTGGCTAGCAGCGGGGGTTGTCTGCGTGCATCGCGCAGACCTTCCCCGGCTGTCAAAGATCAGAGTTCCCCGCACGGGGAACTCTGATCTCTGACAGCCGGGGAAGGTCTGCGCGATGCACGCAGACAACCCCTGCTGCTAGCCACACCTCCTTTCAGCTGCAGCGCGAGTCTACACGCTGCCCCAGCTACATGATAGGAGACTCAGAAGTACCAGTAAGTGGGGCGGGGGGGGGTGTTAAATGGGGGGCATAAGGCATTTCTGGAGGCAGGGTGGCCTGTGAAATGCCTTTTAACCCCCTTAATGCCACTCTGCCTCCAGAAATGCCTTTTTAACCCTCTATACGCCACTCTGCCTCCTGAAATGCCTTATACCTCCCTATATGCCACTCTTCCCCATAATATGCCTTTTAACCCTCTAAGTGCCAGACTGGCATATAGGGTTAAAAGGCATATCATGGGGCACAGTGGCATATAGGGTTAAAAGGCATATCATGGGGCACAGTGGCATATAGGGGGTATAAGGCATTTCTGGGGCAGATGTGCATAACTGGGGGGCAGGTTGGAAAATAGAAGGAAATAAAACCAAAATATTTTTCTCAATCATAGCTTTTATTAAAAAAAAAAATAGTTTAAATTAATTAACATTTACTGGTAAAACTTTTTTCCTATAGGGTCGTCTTATATTCGGGCTTTTTCTTTTTTCTAAATTAATATTAAGATTTGGGGGGTACTTTACGGCTGTGTTAGAAAAGCTACTTGATAAAACATTGAAAACGATCCCATTCCTCAACAAAACAAAAATAGCTCATTTAAACAGTCCGAGTCAATCAGCAGAATATATTTGCTCTCAAGTTTGCATAAAGGCACAATATTTAAAAACAAACATTACAGGGGAGAAATCTTTGCTTGGGTTTACAAATGGCGGGGGGTATATTCCCCCCCCCCAAAGGAGAGGCATATTCGTACTGATCAATCTCAGCCACATTAACGTACATTCAAACATACACATCACTCACATCCACACAAACACAGATTGTATTCCCAACCAAACAACATTTACACATCCGCCACACAAAGTATACCCTCTACGCCAGGGGTGGGCAATTAATTTTCCCATGGGGCCACATGAGAAATTGGAATGGTTTTAGAGGGCCAGACCTCTACAAACTACAAACTCCGAAGCCTTGTCCATTTTTTTAACTTATGTGCTGTTTAATAAAGTTATTCAAGCCTACGTCATTGGTAGAGGTGCTTGAATAAGTAAGGCCTGAATAACTATTAGCACAGCACAGAAGTGAACAAAATGAACAAGGCTTCGGAGTGCATACCGTATTTTTCGCTCTATAAGACGCACCTGCTGATAAGACGCACCTAGATTTTAGAGGAGAAAAAAAAGGAAAAAATATTTTGAGCTAAAAAATGGGCTAAAATATTTATTACAATAACTGAATAAGCTATGAACACAGTAAGACACACGCAGTAAGACACACACAGACACAGTAAGACACACACAGACACAGTAAGACACACACAGACACAGTGAGACACACACAGACACAGTAAGACACACACAGACACAGTGAGACACACACAGACACAGTAAGACACACACAGACACAGTGAGACACACACAGACACAGTGAGACACACACAGACACAGTAAGACACACAGACACAGTAAGACACACAGACACAGTGAGACACACACAGACACAGTGAGACACACACAGACACAGTGAGACACACACAGACACAGTGAGACACACACACACACAGTAAGATACACACACACACAGTAAGACACACACACACACAAACACAGCAAGACACACACACACAGTAAGACCTCCCTCCCTAACCCCCCTTCTCAGTATCTCCCCTCTAACTCCCTAACCCCCCCTTCTCAGGATCTCCCCCCCCCGCCCCGGTCACTTACCTTAAACTCCTGTGTTGGAAGCGTGAGGCGTTTGTCTCGGGTGCCGGCGCTTCACTGCTGATCGCCGGCGTCTGACGTCATATGCCGGCGCCCAGCGTAAAGCGCCGGCACCCGAGACAAACGCTTCCAACACAGGAGTTTAAGGTAAGTGACCGGGGCGGGGGGGGACACCGGACTCATTGGTGAGTCACCAGGACACTCTTTGCGGGCCGGTCCGAGCTATTCAGCGGGCCGGATGTGGCCCGCGGGCCGTGCTTTGCCCAGGTCTGCTCTACGCACACATCACTGTAAAACTAATGCACACGGTATTCCTACACAAATACCTTGTACATCATTCACCATGTCGACTACCCCACTAAACAGAAATATAATTTACAAAAGCACTTTGATTTCCAAGTTTTAGAACAGATGTTTCCAACGGTCACATATTGTTATTTCAGGTGCTTCATCATGGCAATATTCTTACTTTCAGAACAGTGAACACATTTACATCTTGGTAGGAAAAACATGTCACCTCTCAAGTTCTATCAATCTGAGCTTCAGCATGTGAAATGGGTAACTAAGGCCACATTTAGAAAATAGCCACATTAACATCTCCAGTTCCACAGAAACTGCAATTAGATTGTGAAAATGAAACTGTATACAGAGCGATACAAACAGTGTATTGATTGGAGTCAAGATTGATGGTTAAAAGAGGCAAGTTATGCAAACCTCTAATATACAGTACACGAAATGGTAAGCCAATGCAGCAGAATGCCTCGTCCTCCTCCCCGGTCTCATGTCTCGTGGTACTGACTGGCAGGAAAGCACTTCTACTGAGATCAATGAGGACAGCTTTCTTGGAAGACTGCACTAGGAACATGACTGCCTTAGGAACACTGCTCTTACATTATAACTTTCACTGTAGTGACTTGGTCTAAAGTCAAAACAAATTAAAAAAAAATAAAAAAATAAAAAATGGATGGTAGAAGCATATCATATGTACATCTTACTGAATAGTGCACCCCGCATAGGAACGAGCATTGACAATAATCCGGTTTCTGATGTCAGAGGCACTGAAATCTTTAAGGACTTTTTGCTGCTGCTGCAACTGCAGGTTAATGTAGGGCACGAATGGGAGAGGCACAAGCCTTTCCTAAACGTAAGACAAGGTCAATGACCATGCATGATTTGAGATCTCACAGCAGGTACAAATTGACAATGTAGATGGCAAAAATGGTTCTAACCTGCCATCAAATTAGAGAAAAGCCACTAGGTGGTTATGTAAAGCAAGTCTCTGTGATTCCCTGCCATCCTACTGTATAGCACAAAAGATATAACCTATTATTCACATTAATTACAATCCTACCCATTAATATCTCTCACATAAAGCAAACATTCTACTATGCCATTTACAGATTATAATGCACTTTCCTAGTATCTGTCTAGATAAAAAGAAAATTTAAAAAAAATTGGCACTTAAAATATTTGAATCTACCAGTTAGGCAGACCTAACCTTATCGTGGCAAATGGATGAGTTTCTCTGCTACGACAATATGTGGGTTTTAATACATAGGGTATGTGGTATATAACTGGACCTAGAAAACCTGCTGTCTTAGACAAAAACAAGAACCGGTATAATTAGCATTAATGATTTCCTATTAAATGTATTACACAGGGTCACACATCATCCCGCTCCCACCACAGGACTCCGGCAACAAGGTAAGTAAGGCTAGGGGGTAGATATAGTGATAAGGGGCAGGGAGGGGGTAGATAGTGATAAGAGGCGGGGGGGAGGCAGTGAGAAGGGGCAGGATGGGTGAAAGGCAGTGAGAAGGGGCGGGGGGGGGAGATTTTTTTTCCTTTTTTGGGGGGGATGGGGGGGGCGCCAGAGGAGTAGTCCGCACAGGGCGCCAGAACACTTAAGGCCGGCTCTGGTGCAGAGGGTTGTATTAGCAACTATATACAGGCTCGTGCTTAACATTCACTATAAACAGAATAGATATTGCTTGCTTTTCTGAGGGGGAAACTAGGGACATAGATAATGCACAATAATAAAATAAAAAAAAACAAAAAATAAAAAAACTTAGTATTTAACTCAAGCGTAAGCATTGACCCTCCTTTTTAACATGGCATTACCATATCACTAGAGTATATAAAAACAAGCATAGTAACCTACTAACACGGATAGTTTTTATGTCTAATGGCACAGGCAAAATACATTAGTACAATGTGATGGTAGAAAACAGAAAGGGAGCACTTGCCATTCTGGGTTCTTTAGCAACAAAGTTCTTGAGGAAAGCTCACTGCTGGCTCTATCGTCCTGCTCCATTATCAGCGCAAAACGCAGGAAAGCCGTGACAGTTATACTTATTTATTTGTATCTGGAATATGGGAGGAGAAGGGTCACTGTTACAAACTATCCTTTTTCCTTCCTCTTTCCACTAAAATCCTGTACATCACAAGCCAATGCGGAAACCCTACTTATATTAAACCCTCCCCAAAAAACAAACAGAACACAGGAAAAACACGCAACCCTAATAAAAATTATCTACTTTGGGATTGGCAACGAGATTCCGAAGAAACAAGGAATGAAGTCTGTGCATCTATAAGATCACACATACTTAAGCTGGACTTGCAGGTGCTAAGGTCCCTATTTAGTGATAAGTAATACAATGTCCTTAAAACACAGCATAAAGTCACATAAAAGGGACAGTCTGACACCTTCACTATAGAAAAATGCATATTAAAGTACTCTGAATACTTTAACGTGCATTCTCACGAAACATGAAAAATGTAAAATAAGGCTGTCAATCAGCGGCAGCAAATTGTTCCAACTGAAAACAAAGGGAGAACTTTACACATGCACACCAGGATCTCAACAGCACGCAGCGTACAGCAGAGCCAACAGCGAAGCTAACGGAGGACAGTACATTACGAGCAGGTAGGTCTATTCAGCTGAATGCATCTCCTGCACAGCAAAAGAGACCATGCAGCTATTATATGCATTAAAGTGCATTTGATGGTTGGAGTGTTCCTGCAATTGAGGGATTAAGATTCAACCCCAATACATCATTCCCAAAATGTAATTGTGGAAGCTTTCAGTGGCCCAAGCAGCTGTGACAGACAGACTTCAGTTTATAGTCGGAGCTGTTTAGTAACAAAACACATGGCTTACAAACATGAGTATCGGATTCTTTACCCATGTCCTAGAAGTTAAGACTGAGGACTGGCTTTGTACTCCCATTGATACATTTGACATTGTATCACTTATCTGATACAGTTACAAATCACTGAATTACATCCAGTGTTTGTAGAGGAGTAGATTACAAGGGGAGTACAATACTTCAAAATATCAGCGCAAATGCTTATCTTTCTGCTTTCATTACAATGACCTAGATTTAGAAATACAACCAGCAGGGATGTGGGTGGTGATCAGATTATCTTGGCATGCAAGATAGCTGCACATTTTTGCTAAGTATTCAATAAAGAATGAGAGCATTTTGTGACTACAGTGTTTGGGTTGCTAAATACTTGAGATCGTGAAACTTCCCCAGTAACATCACATTAATAATGGGTACCAGCTTGAAGAGCTTCAAATGGGATAAGATTTTGGGGTTACCCCATACAAAGCATAGGCAGCTCAATCAAATTGGCTGACATTTAATACCTGTTTTCTAGAAAGGATTACACAGAACATTTGGCTTGCTCTAATTTCTCAAAGAGAAAGTCCTATGGATGTTTTTTTTTTATTCAAACGTCAGTTTGAGCAACACAGCAATGCAGTTTTCTGAAGAAAAGTGTATATAAATTCACTTTGGTCAAACAGTAATGCTAATTTAGCCTGTTCCTCCATAGACTTTCACAAGTCCCTCTGGGTTATTAAAAGTGAGATATTATATTGCTTACCACAAAGAAAAATGATAAAGAATCATGGTATTTGTCTAGTTGACTGGGCACAGATAATTGAGCTACAATATTTACTTCTGAATTGCATGTAACTTGGCCTTAATGAAAACCATGTGCAAATGGATGTTAAACTGGATGAAGACAGAGAAGCAAGTAGTGCATCGGCTCTAATTTACAGCAATATATATATATAGGAGATATTCTAATAGAACACTGCTGATCTTTCATAATGTATCCTTAACTACGAAACTGCAGCAAAATGGGGAAATTCACAATGTACAAATAAGGCAAAGCATGACAATATAGCATAAACGATAAAGGTATTTGCAAAGAACATAACATCTAGTGCATGGGGGTTTATTCACTAAAGGGGGAGAACTTTCCAACTCCCTGATATTGTTATGCACTATTATGGGCCAACCTTGGTAAGCTTCTCCTGCTAAAGTGTTTGAGCTTACCCTATATAATGCACACTTAAAACAGGAAATAACATTCTCAAGAACGCTCACTGATTTAGCTTTACATTCTACAGGGCCATCCGAGCTTTTCAGAAAGGAGAAGCTCTCTAGGGCCCTCAATTCATAATGGCTGGAAATGTCCACCTCTCCTGCAAACTCCATCTTTAATGAATAAACCTCAATGTCAATAAGTGGGTGTAATAACAATCATGATAAAGACATATTAATACTAGGAATTATAATATACAATATAGATTTAGATATTCAGAGATCCTTAAAGTACCACATCTTACAGATAAAAGGACCAGTTTTAACCAGTCTCAGAACTATATTTAGCATACCCCAAAATAAATTGGTATGAAAAAGGTGTTTTAACAAGCATTACTTACCTTTCAAACAAAACCAGAAAAAAAAAAAGACACTTGCATTTAGAAGAGGATACATTTTTACACATTCCAAGCACTGGCAAGAAGATAGTCCCATTGAAATCTATAGGAGCTCATTCTCCACAGGGGTGTGTGTGTGCCTGTGTGTGTAGGGGGGTTTGTGGCATTTGTTAAACCTCCTGGAACCTTCACCTGAACCAGAAAATGGCTGGGGGTGACAATACCAAGCATGCACACTTGTAAGCAGGAGATGCATTTGGCTGAACACATCACCTGCAACTGAGAAGCAGAGGAAACAGCACAACTACATAGTATTCCAGTATAACGTTAATTTAAAAATGTCACATAAACATATTTGCCTTCCAATACCTGTACAATAGTTATTCTTTTTAATTATTGCATGTAGACAAGACATTACAGGTTAGTCTTTAAAACTCTTCTGAAGAGTAACATATAAATACAGGTGATCCCTACTTGTAGGTGAGTCCATCAGAAATAGCAAAGAGCTGCTGGGCAGTGAGTCCATCTTCAGGTACGTATCCAGTCCCACCACTAATCAGGTAGTCTGCCATGCTGCAAACAAAACAAAACGAAAATCAGCCAATGTATTATTAAAAGAATGAATAAAGTAAAGCTAACAGGAATATGGTATCTATAGGATATCGCTTTATGCTTATGACAGCCTTTACAACCCCTCCCAAAAAAAACAAAAATAGCCATTTCTCTTATATACCTAAAAGTGAATAAACGCACGTAAACTATTTTAATGTTAGACGTAGCCCAAGCTCACAACGTGATGTTAGCACAAAAGAAATGCATTCTATTATGTATGATCACCGTACGGTGATAGCATTTTTATTAGAATATTGTGCAGCCAGATGTTCCATTAGTTGAATTGCATAGAACGAAACAACTCCCTTCACACAGACACCAAAGCCCCAGATTAGATCAGACATCACTGGGATGCTTTTTCTGAACACAAAGTATAGCCTGTATTAAATACAACACATCAAAGCACAAACCCTGGAAAGAGGATCTGCAGCTAGCATTTTACTGGGGAAAAGACCAGCATTCTATCAATTATAGTCCATCCACAGCTGGAGTGCTATTCCTCAAACACACGATACACATATAGTAACTAAACAACATAGGAACTGTCTGAGTTACTTAAGAACACACGTAACAAAATGTTAGCTGACAGGAAATGTTAAACATGGCAGCCTGCAGGAGGACAGTAAAAGGGGGTTTATGTGTCAGCACACAGGTGCCAGGCATGCGATGTCAGGCCTTTGTTCAGGCAGATTTATTAAAGGAAGAAGAGAATGGAAGGAGGCATGTGGTAGCAATACAGCTGACAGAGAAAGCCACACAGCTGTCTGCCTCCCCATCACCACAAGAGAAGCCAGGCCGGCCTGTGCATTTACACACTGTACGTGTACACAAACGCCACACAGATACACACACTGCTCGCCACAGCCCTCCCTTCCCGGCTGTCAGTCGAAGGTCGATGGGTCCCTGTCAGTCCGGGGCTTCCTCACAGACGCGTCAGGTGCCGCCTGCCCAGATCCTCTTCACGGCCGGACAGCTGCTGAGATAACGGCCGAGGCGGCAGGCTAGCCATAAACCGTCAAACAGCGAAGGCGGGGCCTGGGAGGGATCTGCGGAGCTAAGCCACGCCTCACTTACCGGTCCCTCCAGCGTCTGACATATAGAGACGCAAATAGGCGGTAGGCGGGCAAAAGCCCCAGTTAATCCTGCCTCCCCCTCGCGGTCCGAAAGAGTACCGCGCATGCGCAGTGTCCTTCTCCTGAACTGAGCCACGTGGGAAGCGGAAGCAAACACTTGTAACACGTGTGCAGCGAGTAATGGCAGTTGTATCACACGCGTGTTAGTAGCATGTATGTACACCGTGCGTGATTATCAATACATTGATAACCACGGCAACAGCTTCGCATGCACGACCAGGGAGTGACGGAGGATACAGTAACCGATCGCACGCATTACATTACCGCTGCGCAACACCCTGTAATATTCCGTGAAATGCATTGGGAATTACAATTCCGAACAGGCATACAGCAAGTACATAGCGTGACTCCGCCGCCCACAATATTGCAAAGTGCTGGTGGGTATTACGCACGATACACACGGCCATATGGTTAGAGCTACGATAAATCGCTACTGCAGAATTCGTACAACGAACAGCATAGAACCGGCGAGTAACGGACTATGGCTATCGGGTGCAACGACGCACACCAACGTGCAACGTACCTGACTGCATACAAACCGTGCTGCCGCAGGGATGCTTCTTGCGGTGACTGCAGCAGCTGCTGCTGCTTCTCTGGGTTGAAAGCTGTGAAGGATTGTGTAGCCACGCCTCTGCCTATCCCCCCGTATCTTCCACATCACAGCTCGGGCACCGTGTGTGCAGCCACCGATCGCTTTGTTGTTATTATTATCATTACTACTACTAATCAAATCTATTGATATACTATATAGCGCCATCACATGCTGTACGGCGACCGGAGGATAACAGGGAGTATGTATATCATATAAATTGGGATTATTAATGTTAATTCCAGGGCATTATAATGCTGGGCGATCTCTGTCTTCACTGCTGTAGCTGAGCGTTTTAATGCACTTTGAGGAAAATATAAATCCGCATCTCTAAATTACTCCGGTTTAGTGCTGAGATTGGCATTACACGCATTGCCAGGTGGGAATGGCTTGATTCTTGCAAACTTCACAATGACACGTGATCTGTGTATTAGAAGCCTATAATCATCTTCATATACCTTCCAATTAAGCAGTCATGTTATGCGATTATTCCCCACTGGGTGTCAAAAACAGTTCACTTTCCTACTGCATTTTCATTCACTCTCCTGTTCTACTGACTTTATAAAAGTCATATCACGAAGCAAATACATAGATAACCTATAATTCATATAATAGATAAAGTTTGCTTAATTGTTTTCTTAAAGGAACAGCTTTATGTTCCTGACGCCCCTGTTAAAGAGCAAGGCCTTAATATGCATTCTTCAAAATAAAATAAAGCACTTAGGTGACCTAGATGTTGCAGCCCCGTTGACACTGTGTTCAACTTGAAGCAGCCATTCGGTGGCACGAGAGCACGGCCATTGCAATCAACTGGAGTGCTTGCCGTGTTTGTGCACTAAGATCTGGATAGGACCTCTATGGGTTTCTCTCGGAGACTCCAGATGAAGCACTGCTTCTCCTGGTCATTCTGGGGAAAGTCTGGATCGTGGGACTGCCTGCATCGTCATTGGCACTTCCTACGCGCATCCTGCAAGGGGGTGCTCTTGGAGTAAAAAAAAATTCCCAGGTATAAGGACCCCGACCTGGATGGAGTCCGTGCTTAGAGCTACTCTTTTTTGGAAAATAAATTCCACTCCTCCTAAGCAGTGGAGGATACAGTTGGGGACTTTTAATAATTTATAGATATTGTGGCGGCGGATGTTTTTTTAATACATTTTGTGACTTTCAGCCCTAGGCATGAAAGTATTCAAGGCAGTCATGTAGAACTCGCATGTTAGTGAGTATACATGTTATTTTGTGAGTTATGGCATGCAACCCCAGCTGAGTCTAGTCAGTCAAATAAACCCACTTTGTGTCCTGCTCTGAGAAGTTTATTCTTATTTTTTATCTATTTATATTTCAATAACCCACATTGGGATTTTAACATAATGTATAGCTAGTATGTTACTATGCGGTCACATGTCCAATCTACTTATACATGCTTTTAATTGACTCCGCTTACATCAATACATCTGCTTGACGTTCAGAATGTTCAATTTCATAATGACATGTGATCTGCAGATTACGGTATAAGTATATAATCATCTTCATATAGCTTCCGATTAACCAGTCATGTCATGCGCTTTTCATTCACTCTCCTGTTCTACTGACTTTATAAAAGTTAGTAGAAGAAAATACATAGAGGAACTATTATAGATTTGCATTTCTGGGTACTCAGATTACATACATGGAATTTGTATCTCATTTTTTTCTCTCTGAAATAATTAGAATGTGAAGCATTTAGCAGAGTAAAATGTTAATGGATTTAGTTAGGGATTCAGTGGGGGGTGCATAAAACAAGAGTAATCAGACTGCCCATGTGTCCTTAATACATTTGTGATACTGCCAAATGCAACTTGGATGTGTTTTTGTCTCAAATATTATCAGATATTTCCAACTGAGCTGCAGTCGTGTTTTAGTCTGTTTTAGTTAAGTCATCGCAATGAGAAGATTATAGAAGAGAAACATGTATAGATGAGCATAACATTGTAAGAATATTTTAAATACCTCTACAAACGTTTTACTCAGAATTGGCTGAAATCAATCAAACTGAAATTTTTTAACACCGGGGAGGGCTGGCACCTTCTGACATGGGGAGCGGGTATAGCGGAGGGGCCCCTTCCCTGGCAGTAACTAACTTACACATACACACACACTTACACATACACAATTACACTAAAACATACTCCTTCCAGTATACTCTCACGCCACACCCTTAGCATGCATAGAGCTCTTCGTTACAGGTCACGTTGTGAGGCCCTCTGCTCTCCTGCCTCCGTCAGCAGGTCCAAACCAGCCCTGTTCGATGATTTTTGAATTGGCCTAGGGAAGCTGCCCCATAGGCCAGCGTGCCCCTGATATATCCCATGTGGACATTGACTCCAACCTTTCCTTGAATATATTAGCCCCTACAAGGTACCTACACTAGCGATAGATTGTTCCCAAGGACAACTAGGGCTTTCTTTTAAAACCATATTCAGAACATAATCAGGGGCAGGCGGTCCAAATTTCTTCAAGCAGGGCTGGTTCACTATGGGAGGTTGGAGCACAGTGGGGGTCACGTAACATTATGCCCCGTGACCCCGCAATAACAGTAAAGTAGATCACACCTCGCAAAAACGTGATAAATGATAACATTTAGTAAAGCAAATTTATCTATACATGTGCTATATTTATTCAGCAGCACAGTGTTTAGCGAACATGTTATAATGTAGCTACAGGGCCTTGTTATTTACACATAGCAAGGCTACAGGTTGCCAAATCACAGTAACGCTTATTTTTGTTAACTTAGCATTTGTATACATTAAACTAACACAGGCAAATCTCTGGCACTAGTTTCTGTTTCTATCCACTGAAGCGAGCATTGCACTGTTTTTGCATTTTGTTTTTGCCTGAGATTTACCTGTGTGCAGTTGAACGGAGACGGATAATCTGAGAGGTGCTGCTCGCTGTGGTACGGTGAATTAGGCAACAGCTTTGGGGGAGAGTAAAGATTAATACTGTGTAGCGTCCTAGAGTAAATGGTATTGATTTACATTAGAAAAAATACCTTCTGTTGTGAAAGACTATCACTAATACGGTATTCTGAGCATTTCTTTTTCATACATAGAGAATAATTTATACCATAAAGATTTTCTTTGCATTGTATGTTTGTTAGACTTAAATGCTTAGTGATTAATACTAAAGAACCATCTGTGCACATATTCTGGCCTCGGCCTCGGGTGGCAGGGGGCAGCAGTCCCCTTGCTGCAAAACCAAGAAGCAGATTGCCCTCTTGGGTGGTCGAAATCACTGCTTCTGAATGGGCCCGTTACAAGAATCTCCCCAACTAGAACATTTACACTACGGAGTACTGTGCTGAGCCGGCACAGCCTGCGCAGAATGCATTCAAAGGCTATACACATATCCCGGTGCTCTGTACTAAAGACGGGGGCCATGGAGAGAGAGAGAGGGGGCTAGGAAACCTGGTTCAAGTTTTAGGTAGTGCCCAAGGTAAATATTCCACTGGACAGTGTCACATATGGGGGGGGGGGGGACTAAAAACAGTGTCAGAGCTGTATTTAGTTTTTATTTTGTAATTTTTTCTTCTAATAAAGTGTGTATTTTTCACTGAAGAATTTATTAATTTTAGGTAGCATGCATACTGTAATGTAATACATCTTCTATTTTTGTACTCTACAACACCAATGATAAGGTCAGCTGCGTGACCCAGTTAAATCCCAGCCATAAGCAACTCTATTTAGGAAACTGTATAATCCCGATGGCTCCCATCCTTGAGAGGATGATGACAAGCTCCTTAAGGTATACATCTGAGGACTAAAGGCAGGATGTGTAGCCTTCTGATGCCATCTACTTACCATTTATAAACAGTAAGTAACATTCCTGATGATGAAACAGCGCCTACAGCGAAGCTTTCTTACATGCTTTGTCAATATCACCCTTACAAAGCAGATTTATCTATTATGTTCCTGGAAAATGGGACATTATATTGCTAAATTCCCTGTATATAGACAATGCAATAACACACCTCAGCTGTGCTATGCTATGCATGTAAAATTACCACTCCCATTGACTTAATTTGTTGATTTCATGTACCGTATTTGCGCGCAAATGCTCTGAAAAAATACTGCTCATCTTATATTCAAAATTGTTTTATAATCCAACCTTAAATAGAGGTCTGACTATAAGACTAAGAGCCAGATCCCCCACAGTGCTGCAGGTGAAGGGGACCTGGATCCTCCTCTCTGGCAACTGGTAGACCTCTGCTGCTGCCTGGCACTTCCGGTGCTTGTATGACGGAGCGCCGGTGTGACCTGACCGGTGCTCCGTCATAGAAACCTTGGCTGAAGTGTCAGGAGCCCGGGGGGGGGGGGGGGGCAAGTCTGGGGGGGAAGAATGGCATATTAGGGGGTAGAAGGCATATCTGAGGGGGGGGCAAGCTACCTAATTGATCAGTTCATCTTAGTTTATCAATTCTAGTTTTGTCATACTGTTTGTATATATGTATTGTAAAAAGCACTGCATACACTGTTGGCGCTATATAAATAAAGAATAATTAGTTAATGGAATTCTGGAAATGGGAAAATTCCACTCTGATCATAAAACACATAGTAAGAGCCATCACAGTGCTTAATAGCAAAACTTACAAATAATTGTATGATAGTTTGTGCTAATGCGTTCACATAAGTGTGTCAGTGCACATTTACATTACCCCTGCCAATACACAGGCGCTCTCTGGAATATGGTAAAGCCAATCTGTCATGCTAAGGGAAGCACTGTGCATCAGGGACCAGAGCGGAAATGTGAAAAATGGAAAGGGAGAACGTAAAAAGAAAAAGCGGAGAAAGGCTAAACAAGGTAAAAAAAAAAAAATAGCTACAAACTCAATGAATTAATTTCATTTATACTTGACTTTTGGGTCTCTAAAATATTAAAATATTTCAAGATTGACTTAAGATAATTAAAAAAATATATATATTTCCCTTTTAATGTACTGAACTGTGATATTAAAAAAACAACAACAATGTATTTGTACTTTAAATCTAAACAAGGAATGAGTGTTTGATGTTATAATGGTCACCAAGATAAAAATGATTGTTTCAGTGCCCTAGAACCTTTGATGTTATTATAAGCTCCGTGCATGATGGCCAATGCCACAAACATTTAATTCCAAAGAGAATAAAGCTGAGAGCTTTTTTTTTTTTAAAAAGCAGCAGTGAATGCATTCATGATCATGGAACTAATGTGTTTTGTTTGGGGATTTCCTTATTTATCGGCTTTAAAATAGCCTTACTTTTCAAGCTACCTTGTGCGGCAAATTTTGCTGCCAGATATATAAAGCATATTGAGTTGATTGGCAGTGGGGCACAGCAGAAATGTTACTTTACTCCTACAGCTTTATAAGACTCCTTTTTTATACTAATAGTAATGCGGGCTCTAGAACCATCAATTATGAATTGCTTTTTTGCTATAACCACATACAACATATAACAGGATACATTGCAATAAATCACTATTACCATGGCTTACAAGAACGGGCAGTGTCTACTTTTATTTTCGTCATTTGGACCATTAATTTTTTACACTGTGGAACCAGAACAAATGTTGTGTTTTTATTAGTAATATTATTGTTTAATGTAGCGCCAACATGTTCCACAGCACTGTACAATGGGTAAAAAAGAAAAAACAAGTAATGCATAACATACCGATTTGACTTACAGAAACAAGAGGTAAGGAGGGCCCGGCATAAAGCATACAATCTAGAATCTTTTTTTAATAGTTATTTCCCACAAAAATTATATATTATTTTGGGGACGATAAAGCCATATTTATGTATGCAAAACATTATTTAAAAATGAGATAAGAACAGTTTTACATGTGTATAAATATATTATCCCCAGCTTATACAAATGTAAAAAAATACTAACTTACCCTGATGTGAAAGCCACTATATTCCTATATAAACTCCTTTTTTTTTTTTTAGGTTTTTATATTTTAACCCATATCAAATTCACCATTAACCAGCCTCTATCACAACTAGCCAATATTCATTTAAAAAGTACATATAACAAATTAACCCCTTAGAGTCTGGTTAACTCTAAACAAAGAATGAGTATATATATATATATATATATATATATATATATTTATATATATTGGAGTATAAGGTAACATGGTACTCCAACACACCGGAGCATATGGCGTTGGCATATAATAGATATGTTGTGGTGTAAAATCAGTATTACTATATACGAGAGTATGATGGAGTGAGAAAAGGTCAAACTCCTTCTGACCGAGGATGGACTTTACAGACTGGGCTTGGTTCACTGCCCTAGTAATGTTTGTGCGAATGTATTTAAAAAGGAATTTCAGTTTGCATTTTGTAACATGCCTGAGGAAGAGACCTACATTTTGTTGGAAGCTCGCACTCTAATTCTACTCAATAAAAGCATCACCTTTACTTTACTAGTTTCATGTCCTTCATAAAAGGATTTTCTTTAAAAGTGCACTTATCATTACAAAAGTAGGGCAAGTTTCCCTTAGGCATTGTGTTTGCCAATAAGGCTGTTGGCTGAGCTGCTTGCACCTATAATTCTCTTTGCAGTGTTAAAGAATTCAATGAGTGATGGTTTTAAAAGTATTGTAGGCACATGCAACTTACTCGGCATCCCAGTAAAATGTCAAATATATAAATTATTTATACAATACAATTGTATGCCCTACATGTAGTGCCCCCTGTTGTGACCACATATTTGAAAATGACACATCTTCTTTGTAATGCAAATATGTAACCCTTAATGATATTATTTATGATTGTCCTTGTTTCTGCCTACACACCAACGTTCCAGTATTCTCCCGTGAAGGGCAGAGTGGGAAAATACTTTTTTGTATCGCTAAGGACATGGGGAAAAACAATGATGCAAATATTTGGTGTTCTCCTTCATCAGTGCCATGTTTCATTTTTGGATCTTTGAGTTGTTATGGCTGAGAGGACACATGTTATGGTTGACATGGAAAACTCTCACAACATTCTTAAAAGGTGTTTGCGTTTCATACGCCTCTATCTCCAGTCATTCTAGCTGCTTGATGGGTAAGTCCTTGCGCCTTATCTCAAGATACTATGTGTCTAGATTTATGCTTGGGAGAGCACAACCTGGCCTTGAAGAACCTGAAAGCCTTGAAATGTCTGCCTGCTGTAATCCAAGCAATGTAATAACAATCAAACCTTGCAATGCCAGATGGACTCAGCATGCAAATCTAAATGCAGTCATACTGAATGTCATATATATATATATATATATATATATATATATATATATAATGTATATACAAGTATTTTTATAAAGTATGGGATCTCCAACATGCATCAATGTAATTCATTGAATGCTAAAAAGTGAACAGTGTGGATGACAGACAAGTATTTTATATATGCACTAAAAGAACAAATTCTAAGAATCCAGGTGACAATATACCTCCAGGTCTATGAGTTAAGACCAGAACCAGTCTGCACATGTTACTTTATGAGGAAATACAACTTATGAATTAGGGGCCTTAATTAGTAAATAGTTAACCATAGTTTTTTAATGTTGACATCACAACAAAAGTAATTAACTTCCTACATCAGTTTTATATTCCCACACTACTGAGTGGTTGGTCCCATCAGTATATGTCCCTGAAAACTATGTTAAAGTGCATGGGTTTTTTTTAAGATCAAGTGAGTATCTGTGAGAGAGGGAAAGCTTGGTCCTCTGGCCTTCAAGTCGAGTAGGCTCACAAAGCTTGGGATGTGAGTTTTTACTTCTCTGCTATGGGGGTAGCCAGGGACACTCCACCTGATTATGTGGTGTGCGACGGCACATTCACTTACATTGGAGCTGATAAGTGAAAAACCAAAACATATGCACCCCCATATATATATATAAAACCATCTTTCCAGCAAGGGTTAAGAAGGCCAGAAGCTCTTTAAAGACAGGTTCATACAAAGTAAAGAACATATCACTCAACCCTGTAAGAGGGAAATTGCATTGCTGTCTTGTTTTGGATCAGTTCAATTATCCTGTTTTCACATGAAACCTATAAAAATTTTCAATGGACACTAAAAGCCTTTCTGTGACAATCACCCACATGACTTCCATCCACGGATAAATGATCATTAGTGCATTACATTTGCTGTGCCGGAATCTGAGCCTGTATTATTTTTAAGGCAAACACATGATCTTTTGGATGAAGCTCACATGGTCATGTCCATCAGCCTTGTGATGTAGAAAACGTTCTTCATTTCCACTTCCAATAGATTAGTGGAACAGATATACCCCACTATGAATTGGCCATGTTGTATAAGGGCACAAAATGTACGCAAGATAAATAATAATTTTTATCAATCATGTTTATGTGTGTAAATCTGGTAGTTTTACTGATTTGATATTTTTAATTGGAGGGACACATGATGAGTCATTGAACAAAGCAGAATTTGAAATGCTGATAGTTGGCATTACAAGGTCTCCATGCATGCAAACAAATTAAGAATGTATCCCAAACCACTGATGCGGCTAGGTTCAGTAATTAATCCAGCAGGAAGAATTGTTTTATTGGAAAGTATTTTACATAGAAACACAGGAAGACTGGCAAGACTTCCTGCATTTTTTTTTTTACGCAAGAGGTTTGTTAAACTCCAGCTCTATTTATTTTCTTTACCATTGCATGTTAAGAATTGGATGGTATGCACTTTTTATTTTTATAAAATGTAACATTAACAAAAAACACATCGGAATAATAAATAAGAAAACAAAATAAAAAAATGCGTTAAGATTTATTTAGCACATCATATGGCATTTTTGAGATGTTTGCCACATAAGATACCTAGGTAATCACCATACATGGAAACTCTTGTGGTGGAACTGGGTCCTTCATGTTCTACTGTGATTTAATCCTTTTAGTGCCAATCATGTTTGTGACACACTGTTGGCTAAGTGGGCCCAGGATGTCAACTACGTATCTCCTATGTGGTGACACATCAGGGTCCCCTGTGTACATCAATTCTGCCCCTCCAGTTTAAGATTCACATCTTTAATTGTACAAGCAAGACTTCCATTGAAGAGGAAGGCTTTTATTGTTCAACTTCCTCCACAATAAAGAAAATGTTGCATATTTTTCATTGACCAACTAGAAGCTTCTCTTACATTAAAAAAACATAAAAATTGATCTCTGCTGTTGGATCAGTCAGCCTAATGTGGCTGCTTGCTTCCAGAAAACAAGTGTAAAAGAAAAAGTTGAGAGATCAACTGGCTAGCATGCTGGGGAAAAAACCTGATTCCTTCTATATTTAAAATATATATTTGGCTTGGGCGCCGGCCGTAGAACGGGTTAATACGGTAGCTAACATCTGCACTTCATTGGTTGATGGCAGACGAGCCCCCTGCTGGCGACCAATAGAGTCACTCGTACAGACTTTTAAAATCCCTGTCCAGCAAATTGGCCGGCAGAGACCACTGGTCTTCCTGCTCCAAAAGTTAAAGGTCCGTACAAGCGACTTTATTGGTCGTTTGTACGGACTTTTAACTGTTGGAGCAGAGAGACCAGTGGTCTCTGTCGGCCAGGTTGCACCAAGTTAACCCCTTTCCGCTCCGGAAATCCATGGTTCGCCGTCAGGAGCTAAAAAGGCCATGCGAGTGAACCTATTCGTCGCCTGCAGGGTCCTCCTCTGGCATCAACCAATTCATTGATTCCAGAGGAGGACCCTGCAGGCGACCAATAGAGTCGTTCGCACGGCCCCTTAAGCCCTGACGGCGAACCTACGGATTTACACTTTCAGCAAAACTTCGTTTTGTGCGTCTTCGTCTACGTTTTACCGCCCCTATCTTCACTTCTTCTGAACGAACAACGAAAACGCACTCTTCGTGTTCGTTTTCATGTTCTCCCCCCCGAATACGAATGCACAATATATAATTTTGTTAAACATAAAAGCGCTGATGAGCTTTTGACTACACAGCAATATTTTGTGTGCCATCTCTTACATGTGCTTTCAGCGTCCGTGTATGTACATTTTACCTTGTATTTAACTATAGTTAAAGTCTGTGCCCAAATTTGCCCAGGCCCCTAGCACTTGGCTTTTTTACGGGTACTCTGCCCTGAAGCCTGCCTGTGCCACCTCTGCCCTGAAGCAGGATCCTGGGTGGTAAAAGAGAGTTTCCTTGCACAGTGTGTGAGCTCCGCAGCTTTATGCTGTGGGCCTGCCTTAGACAGCCGTCGGGCCACATAGACATGTGCGCGGCCCCAGTGCTGCTTGGTCGGCCCCCAGCCCACCAGTCCGGCCCTGGGTGCACACCCGATGCCGGTCTGGTTAAACCCCCTAATGAATGGCATCCGAGGCGGACTGCCACCCGCCCCTCTCAGGTACGCTTCTACCTCCCTTGCCATAAATTCTGCTTCCAAGCACAAAGCCTAGCTAAAACTTTAAACCCTTACCTAACCAGGACACTTTCTTCCACACCATGTCCTGTGGACCTTCTCCCCATTGTGAGATCAACCTGGCTTTTCCAGGTACTGCATTTCTCACTGGTATATCAATTTAAAATATGCTAGAATACAAGTGATTAAGAACCCTTTATCGTCTGACAAATAATGTTTTTCATCACTATTATTAGAATTACTTAAATGCCACCATTAAAATATTACAACAAAATGTAGATCTTGTTCTCTTAAAGGGTTACTATTGCGAAGAGACTTGGAATCGTTTTTTATAGACATTTCCTACTTAACTAGCCTAACTACCTCTTCTTTCCTGTTTTCAGCATTTTTTAATAAAACATGTTACAAAGATTTAAAAGCTGTAATATCGTCAGTCAGTCAGGGAAATGTCACCTGAACATTCCCCTCCTGCCCCACATCCTGTTATTTTCTATCAGCTCCGTATGCTTGGTGGGTATTAATGCATGAGTGTTATGCAGTCAAAAAATGCATAACAGGACCACAATGTGATTTAGGGTAGTTAGGTTTGGAAGTCACCAAAGATTTTGTCTTGAAATAAAGGCAAAGCTATGAAGAATTATATTTTTTTTTTGTTAGGGTTGACAAAATGAAATATGCTAAATGTGGTTCCAGAACATAGTTTTGAAACTCCTAAGCATGACTGCCAAACTTGACGGCATCAATGTGTACCTTGTAAGGTTTGTCCAAATAATATATATATATCTTAAAAATAACAGGTTCCTGTGCCCACAACATTTTTTTAAATACACACAGCTACATATTACTCACCTAAAACAATCCCAGCATGACTCTGTCCAAGCCCTCTTATTTTCTGTAGGGTATCAAGACATTTGGAGGCTGTGTCAAAGTCAATATTGTTTTGAGGCTCACCCCTGTAAGTATCTCCTGTGCAGATGACAGCTCAAGCAAAACCTTTGCATTCACAACACTCATGTAAGTTAATTGATATTGATAATAAGACAGGTTATTGATGCCCTTCACTAGCCCATTTTCTCTGCCCAAGAATCCTATAACTGTACCTGCTTGGGGCTACAAAGTTGACATTTCTAGTTTATACAAACAAGAACACATTTGCTGGCACAGCCTAATACACAGAATACCCAGGCATGTAGCCTGCCAGATGTGTGTAGAATAACTGGAACATAACCAAGACAAGAGCTGTGCTATGGCTTGTTCTTTTTGCTGTGCTTGGCTCCCTCACCCAGCAGCAAGGCAGGAGGTATGAAATTAATACTGAGGGTTATTTGTAAAGAGCAATATTGGTAAACCATAGCCAGATTAATGGTGTTGTGCCGCGAAGAGCCCATACCGCTCATGGGTCCCACAATATGGTCTCCTTCAAAAAAGCACTGGTAAGAACGCTTCCACACTGACAATGCAAGTCAGTAAATTTCCAGGCAAATTTCCAGGCAAGCAGCACAGTAAGGGAGCTACTGTTGGCAGTAATTACAGGAGGTGGTAAGTACTGTGGCCTGAAGCTCCATCACTGACGCTGCGTGCAATGAGGAAGCTTTTGGCCAAGAGGGATGTCTGGGAGGAAAGCAACAATGTATGTGGTAAGTAATAGAGTGCCTCTATCTGACACGATTAATGCTACATTAAAGTTTTGACACAACAACACATTAAGTATTCTTGGACTTACTTCACCAAATGAAAAAATAAAAGGGAACTGGGGAGCAATGCTGAAAACCTGGTATCAACAAATAAAATAAGGTTAGTCTTGAGAAACCTAACAACAACTGCTGGTTTACCGTAGCACAGAATAAAGAGACATCTTAATTATTATTACCTTTTATTTATTAAGCAGCAACAAATCACGCAGTGCTGTACAATTTAAATGAGGTGGCTAACACATACATAATAAATATACACCTACAGACCCCTGTCCGTGACCTTGTCATCTGGCCTTATGGTACTTTTACACATCGCTTACATTCTAAACGATCTTAGAGATCATTGACTTAGTTCTCATCTCTGTTCTACAATTGACATTCCATGATTTAAAAGCCCCGTGTTATACGATGCATGTGTCTACAGTAAAATGTTTTAGGGGTCACCATATGAGGAGAAAGGGAAGCAGCTTAATGGTAGCAAGCCTCAGTCCTGTCTATGTTCTGTCTATTTTGACTAAGGCCGTGGACAGGTTTATGCCCATGAAAGTCCCTCCTATCAGGTGTTTTCAAGAAAAGGGGTTACAAATGGTGTTTGTGCGCAGAAGTGCCTGGAATTCAGATGCAGCCTTGATGCTGGGGGGTCAATGCAGCCCAAAAAAGCAAATACTAAAGTCACAAACCACAGGCTTTCTAACATTTCCAAGGACTTCTTGTGCTCCTGTCTTATGCAGGGAATGTCATTTAATATGCAGTTTGAAGTTGAACATATCAGCCTAGCAAAACAAAGTTGTTGAATGAGGACAACTTAGCAATGTTCTTGTGGGCATTAAGGACCCTGTCACCTTGTAAGTAAATGAGAGAAGCGAGAGTGTTATTTATGCATTCCAAACACTGCACATGAGCTGACACATACAGTATGCAATGCACATTTCTGCAGAGATATATCAATAAATATATATTGTGAATGATCCCTATTTAATTCAGACATGAACATTTCCATATGCCACAAAAGCAATAATAACAGGGGTCCTTTGTATACCCCGGGGATTTTGCTTTAGCTGCTGACTTATATTATCCCATATCTTTCAGTGGCTGCCAGGACCATCTCTGCTTGGTTGAACTCAATATAAAATGTGTATTAACTATGCATCTCTAAGCACTCAAAGCTTAACAGACCACTTACATGCAGGATGTCATACATTAATGGCTATCCTGTCACAATCCTAAAGTTTTCTCCTTGTCAACTAGGAAAGCCGAGGGATGAAAACAGAATAGGGTAGTTAAGTGTCTCTCTCACCATTCTCTGTTGAAAATAATATTGGTATTGCATGGATGTGCCAATTCTCTGTATGTAACTTTTACTTATCACAAGGATAAATGCTTACACAGCACTGCGTTTTAATGATTGGAAAACGTAATCATCCACACCTGTACTTTACATTACATTTATTTATATAGCAATAGCAGTTTCCATAGCAGTGGAATAATTTAATACACCTAATCTGTGGATACATGTAGTTATACCTTAAACATTGACACTGCAAATAATGAGAATTTATAAAGAAATTGCAGGCATCAACTATGGTTATTTAAAGTGACTCAGAGATTATGCCCAGCGGTTTATGAGGATGTAAACTTCAAAAGCCCGTTTCATGCATGGCCTGCACCAGAGAGGGCTGCGATTGAGAAACGAAGCAGCAGAGGGCAGTACTGAAAACCCCATCAAAGAGAAGTGTTTGAAGAGTGCAGTTATTGAGTATATAAGAGTGTCCGACCCCTTGACCTTCTCTTAAAATTGAAGAAGAGTTGTCCAAAGAAGCATAGACGAAATGCCATTAACGTATGAGGCATAGATCTTCTTCGTACTAAATATAGATAGAGCTCATATGGGTGGAGCAGGTGCAAAGCATGGTCAGGGGTTTGGGTCCCCAGGTGGTGATGATTTGGACCCCAGGGAGGTGATGGTTGCCTGTACTTGGACCAAATAGCATATTTTTAGCTTGTGATGATGCAGATGGAGGTTACTGCACTGGGTCAGGAGAAAAGGATCTGAATTAAAGAACAAAGAGGATAAGTGGGTAAACAAAGGTGGACGTGTCTCTGTTAACTATAGTCTGCTATTACACATGTATATTACAGATTAAACGAGCAGAATTAAAAAGGGTATAAGTGATAGAAAACAGGCAGCATGGTTGCTGCTTGTGCTTATATTTACAAAGTTAAACACGAAAAGGCAGAGTTCATACGCCGCAGGGGAGATCAGTGGTATAGGAACTCTGCTCTACAGGATGACTTCCTCCAGGATTTATCACAACAGGCATTGCAGTCATAGAAAGGCCCTTTTGGGAACAACCATGGTTTTTGAAAACATAAATCACTGCTGTAATATATGTTTAATATTCCCTTTCAATCCCATTTCTTGTTAGCATTTGTGTCACCCTAATCTCCTCCTGTCCTCTCACCTTGTCACCAGCCCACTTAATCCTATTTCCTTCTCTTTCTAATGTCATTACACCTACCATAACCTATTCTCTGGTGTGTATACATCCCCCTTTAAACATGCTATTATCTCTCTCAATTTAAAGAAGCTATACCTAGATCTATATTCCACCACCCTATCTAGTTACCATCCTGTCTCCTTTCTTCCCCTGGCCTCCAAAAAGTTTGCTGCCTTGATGCATATACAATTGTGTCCTCTTTTTCACCCTCATTTGAAGAGACTTCAAAAATATTAATCCATGCCCTGTTGATGTCCCGTATTAATGCAGCTTCCTATTAGCCAGCCTCTCCTTCCTGCCTTTCACCAGTCCAGTCCTTCCTGGACCTCTCTGCGAGGCTAATTATATTTTCCTATCGCTCTTCATCTGCTGCCCCACTGTGCCAATTCCCCTATTGGCTCCCATTACACTCCAGAATTCAATTTAAACTCCTGACATTGACCTACAAACTCCCTAACAACTTGCATCTCTCTTCTGCCGTTACTACCTCTTTCATGTTTTCAGGATTTTACCCATGTTGTATCTATTCTCTGGAATTCACTACCCATTGTGCCAGACTCTAAAGCCAGAAGAAGCCATCTGTTCTGCCTACCCATGCTACAGCCAAATCATCCTTACCCAAGCAGTCGTCCTTCCCCTTCTCATTCTCCCTCAACATTCTAATAGATTGTAAGCTTGCAAGAACATAGCCCTCTTCTTCTTCAGTATCATATGCCTTAACATGTATTAATCTTTTTGTCAAACTGCATATTGTCAGTTCTAATGTTGCTATGTTTCATTGTCTCCCTACTGTGGTAGTGCTATGTAATCTGCTGACATTCTATCAATAAACGTAAAGTATTATAACAATTCCATTTGTGTAACATAATGCCCATGGGGCAAAACAGTTCTCCTGCCAAACAAATACTACACGCTTTAGGTAGTTCTGATAAATATATTCAGTTGTGCTAAAATATATTGACAGATTTCCTTTAAGGGCGGCAACAAGTGAAATCGTTATTGATATAAAACTCAGTGATTGTTGCACATGTTGCTGGACATTATCCCTGTACATATATAAAGTATATTACAGTATAGTGGAAAATGTATTAGGCAATCACCTGATGCAGTGTTGTATACACTGCTGCTACTGTTCACATCATGCATTTTTGTTTGTTTTTTAACACAACAGTTGTTCAATATATCTCCTTTTACACGCCCTCCATGTGCTAAATAATAACATTTAAATTAAAATAATTACACATAATAGGATATATATTGAACAACTGCTGTGTTAATAAGCCCAAAATATTTTTTTACTTTTACTTCCTTCATTTGTTTACTATTAAAAAAGTTGCTTTGTGGGACGTGTGTACACACCAGTATGTGTGAATGCTTACCCTGCAATTTGTACAATGTACACACAGAAGGGAAGGAATTATTCAGTTATACAATCCACATACTACAGGGCAGTGCTCAAAATGCAGCACTTGACATTAATATGTCAAACGTATATGTCAACTGGATATAATGGCTGATGTGGTCACCCTAATTTCAACATAGACCCATTTATTAGCTGGTAACTAGGCCACATACAATCGCATTTACAGCTAGCTATAGCACCTCCAACATCCCCTGTTTGGTTCCATTACATTTGATTTATAGAGTGCCAGCAGATTCCATATGACTGTTACAATAGAGAAAATTAAATTAACTATTAAACACAGGTTACGATATACAGGTACAGAAGCCCATGCTCCTCTGAGCCTACAATCTGGTCTGTTTTATCCTCCTAACAATGGGTCTGACAACTTTCAGCTCAGAGGGGCTATATCTATGGTTATGTTTTAGTTAGATTATTATTGGTCGTAAGGAATTAAAAAAAAAAATACGAGCAAGATCGGCTTGCAGAGACCAGATTTCCGCATTCACCAGGATTGCACTGAAAGCAATGCTTGTTTGCAAGATGCATTTTTCACATGCACCGTTTTTGATGTGAGTTAATGTTGATCACATTACATGTGATGTAAACCCACAGGCAAACTGCTGTATCGATCACTTTTAATTTAGGTTATAAAAAAAAAAATTGACATGAAACTTAAATACTTTATATCATCATCAAACTGTGTGGGTCATGCTTGTAGATGCATGCAGATAGAACTTTAGCCTGCTTAAGGGAGTCGGGCTTTTTTTTTAGAAGACCTTTATTGGGATATTTGTGGGTATAAGATATTGATAGCGATTTGATGAGACATAAAATATGGTTAAGTGCTCATAGCTGGCCTGCTCTGGTCTGTTGACACAATTAAACTGTAATGTCCCAGAATGGAAAGGGTTAAACCACCTTGACATTTTTGCATCATCTGCGAGGCAAAACCTTTAGCGTGACACACGGTACAACACTGCAGATAAATATCTAATACATCATGTCAATACAAGGGTACAAATACATAACATGAACAGATGCAGAAGGTCTTGGTGAAAGCAGCTTACTAAAACATAATAGCTTTAGATTTCGCTTTTCATCGAATGCCCAAGCTATATTACATAAGATTACAGTGCTTCATATATTAAACTCTACAGCAAGAAAAATGGACAAACCAGATCCAATGTTATTAAACATAATTTCCTGCACTATAAATCTGGGCAGGAAGAAACAATATTAAAAAAACACAAGTTTATTAATTATTATGAAAATAAGTTGATGTCTAAATAACCTGTCTATCAGAGAACATGGCTGCAAGATAGATTGGTCTCTAATTACCGTAACAATGCAAATAGTGTAACATTGTAAAGTGACACTAAAGTAACTCATACAATAGAGAATGTAGCAGTTTTTAACCGCATTTTTAACACTAAAAGACTAGAAGGTTGCCAGTTGCATGTTCCTTGAGGGGCCTAAACACTATTTAAGTGTCTGTATATAACAACTTGATACTACATATATGTTATCCATCCTCGAAAATAACTACATCTTATTCTATATATAATGCTGGCCTGCACGATTCCCCATAGTAAACTTATATACAAATATATTTAAATGCCATACCATGGCTAGGCAGGGAAACCACCCAGAGGGTGGTTTATAAAATATTAATTATTATTAAAATAAGTTGATGCCAAAATAACCTGCCCATGAGAGAATATATGGCTGCAAGATAGATTGGTCTCAACTTTCTGTAACAATGTAAATAGTGTAAAATTGTACATTGACACTATAGTAACTATTACAAAAAGCTATATTGACCAATAATTATAAAGCCAAAGTCCAGGGGACAGTTACCCCTCCGTGTCCCGTAACAGCTCTCACTGGATGACCAACACGGTAAATCTAATAATTGGCCAATATCGCCTTATGGTAATGCTTAGATTTTTGTATTGTATTAAAAGGGTTACTAGCTATTTGAAGTCAGCATCGGTTTCGCCCATCAAAAAGCAAGTGGACATTCCCTGCAACCTTTTCTGCAGCTATATCTGCACAGATCAAATATGCTGGTGGAATGACCCATATACACTACAGAGGACTGTGCCAGCCGGCACAGCCATCATAGCAAAATTACTCGGTCCCGCATGTCATTAAAATGCAGAGCATGGATACAATATCACATGCCGACACTCGGCATAGAGAATGGCGGACGTAGAGGTGAGTGGTGCAGGAAGCAGTTTTGCTGCCTTTGGTTATATCTAGCAGCGATCAGCCCCTGCAGAGAGCTATATATGTGGTATCAATTACATTATACAGGACTGACAATTACATGTGCTGTTGGTCAATATAATTTAAAGATTATATGCATCCTGGGAAAGACAACTAATGTGATCGCACTGGTCGGCATGCCAATCGCTGCAGTTTTTGTATCAGAATACATTGAAGTAGACTCATTTAGGGGGGAGCTAGGTGTGGGGACATTGCAAGACCTGCGTGTATATCAAGCCTCAAAAGAAAAATAATGACATATCATATTTCCTCTATATACACATCTTACACTAATACCTTACAGGTCCCAAAAGCACAGTGAACTAGCTTGCTTCCAGATGTCTTTGCTTGTATACCAGCTCACGTTGGCTGCGCCAGCTGCCTCTGCTTTAGCTGGCACTCCTTCTGCCTTTGTATCAGGGCTTGTGTTTTATCTACGTAGTTTCTTTGGGATGTTTCTGCTGTTGACCTTTTTTGACTTCGCTTTTTTGGGCTGTGTCTGCCTAAACTCTTCCTACAAAGTCTTTGTGCTGACCTTGGCTGAACTCATCCTGCATAGAATCCCAGAGCTTCACACTATCCTGCTTTGAACTTATCCATATTATACCCCACAAAATGTTATTGACCCCGCTTGAACTTATCCTGTCTGAACATGAAACAGTGACCCAGCCTGAACTTTGCTTGCCCTCATGTAATTATTATTTGCCCTTTTTTCAGGATTCCAGCTCAGTGGGGTATAACAGGCTAACAATTCAGATTTTACGTTAATGTTCATATGCTGCATAACTTTACATAAGTGTACTGCCTCCAAAGACAATTTCAAACTACTTACTGGAGTGGTAAAACCAAAATCGTTTAGCATGATTACAGTCATATTCTTAATATTTGCAACAGTTTCATCTATAGCTTGTGTACTTAACATAACAGCGTTATCTTTAACCCCTTCGAGACAAAGGCTGATTTTACTTTTTGTACCCTTTGTGACAATGGCCTTTTTAACATTTCTGCGCTGCTTGTGTTTAGCTGTAATTTTCTTCTTTCCCGTTTACTGAACCCACACACATTAGATATTGTTTTTTTCAGGACAAGAAGGGCTTTCTTTAGATGACATTGTTTTGATTGTATCATATTATTTACTATTAAAAAAATTATAAAATATGGTGAAAAATTTAGAAAAAAATGACTGTTTCTAACTTTTAGTTGAAAAATCTTTTACTCATCTATAAAAGGTAATGAAAAAACCTGCTAAATAGATTCTACTATTTGTCCTGAGTTTAGAAATACCCAATGTTTTTATGTTTTTTTGCTTTTTTCTACCCATTATGGGGCAATAAGTACAGGTAGCGTTTTGCTATTTCAAAGCCATTTTTTCCAAATCTGGTAATTCTTCCCCCCATGTGCCATTTCGGGTATCTTTGAACCCGGCCAATGCAATTTACCCCATCAAGTCATATATTTTTGAAAACTAGACAGCCCAGGGTATTCCAAATGCTAGTATTTTAACTCTTTCCATGCACCATATCTACCACCAGTCTTTGTCAAACTTTATGGTAGTCATTTTTTTGCATTTGTTTTGTCATACACATTTTACTTCAGGTATGAATTAAAATGTTCTCGTATATGTCACTATCACAAAACACCCCAATATGTGTTCAGCAACATCTCCTGAGTACAGCGATACCTCACATGAATGATTTTGCCTGGCTGTTTTGGGGCAAAAGGGCCACATTTGGGGCATGCGCTTTTTTCAATGTTGAACTTTGGCATTTGGGATCCACTGCCCATGCCCTATTTGGTACATCTTTGAGCCAGGCCATTTCAGTGTGCCCAACAAAACCATATATTTTTCAAAACTAGACACCACAGGGTATTTTAAATGCTGGTATTTTAACTCTTTGCATGCACATATTTTACCACCAGCATTTTTTCAAAGTTTGCAGTAATATTTTTGTGTGTGTATTTTTCCCACACACACCTACTTTATGTATGAATTTACAGCTCCTGGTATATGCCGCTGTCACACGACACCCCATAATGTGTTCAGCAACATCTCCTGAGTACAGTGATATCCCACATGCATGGGTGTGTCATTTTTTGGGGGAACTAAAAGGCCACATTTGGTACGTGTGCATTTTTCTAATTGGAAATTAGATGTGTGGCCATCCTTCCCCCCGTGTTAATTGGGACGTTGTTGAACCTGGCCCATTCAATTTACCCCATCAAATCATACATTTTTTAAAAGTAGACACCCCACGGGCATTTAATATGCCATTATTTTAACTCTTTCCATGCGAGAATTGTTTTAAGCTAATATGCTAATTTTAGGACTTGCTCACAAAAATATATATTTTATATATATATATATTTTTTTTTTATTTTTTTTTAAAAAAAAATTTAACATTTTTTTTCAACTTGGAGGTTCCCCTGATAGTGACATCAGTGGGAAATGATTTTTACATTTTACTGTTTTTTTACTATTTTTTTCTAATTATTATTAATTTTATTTTATTTTTTAATTTATTTTTACTAATCACACTGTGATTAGAAAGCTGGGCTCCATTGACTTGCATGGTGAATGCAGTACCTGTATTCAACCTGCAAGTGGAGCCAAAGTTCTCTAGATGGTCTGGACCATCTAGCGAACTTTTAAAATTTGTGGTTCCTGTTACAGGACGGCGGCCATCTTCCTTGATGGCGAAGATTGCCGGCAGCTGCGGCTGTGACCGCTCTCCGGAGCGGTCACAGCCCATCAAAAGGTTAGTGTTTGGTGTCGCTGGATGCCTCCTGATCGAGGCATTCCAGCGACACCATTTAAGTTTAGGAGGCGATCGTCGATCGCCTCCTAAACGCTTTTAAAACGGGCGTCCGCCGCCATACAAAGTATGGCGGATGTTGACGCCCCGTGGAGGGGCCAGAGATGGCCCCTTCGTGCCGATCACGGCGTTGCTGAATGCCTCGAGGTCGAGGCATTCAGCAACGCTTTTTGGGTGCAGAAAGCGATAGTAGATCGCTTTCTGCACCCGTTTAAAGACGTGCCGGTCCTGGCACGTCAATTGTCGTAAAGCACATGCTTTTCCGTGCCGTGCCAGGACCGGCAATTGTCATTAAGGGGTTAAACACGAATTACATAGGCTTTCAGGACCACAGATGTCTCTTTATCAGATGGATCCCGTATGAAGTAGAGACCTCTGATGTAACTTTACATCTATGCCGGCCCAATAAAAGGCAACAACTTAAAAACTCTATTTCCATTTGGGGTAAAAAGTGCGGATTTAGATTGTAAGCTCATTTGAGCAAGGCCCTCCTCATCTGTTTCTGTATGTCATCTTGTTATGTTAAATGCTAGTTGTCCTGTCTACCCTTTGTACAGCACTGCGGAATCTGATGGCGCTATATAAATAATAATAATGTGAAGAGAGATTACTTTTATGGAGATAACAAGAAAATCATATCTCCCTTACACCAGTAAGAATACAGTTAATAAACACAGTAATGTCTGACTATGCGATGTCTATTTTAGGAGCAGTAATACTATAGACCATAATTTCATTTCTAGAATGGGTATCCCTTCTAATTTATATTGTTCAGGTTTTGTTCCAAGGATTCCTAACTAAAAGCTATTTGCTTACATGTGAAAAATGCAAACACGGAGGGCAGAACATAAAAGCTGCATGTAAAATGTATTCCTATTAGGACGTTTACCAGTTGATTTCCATAAACTCTGCATCTAGTATTACAGGCAAAGTAAAAAGCAAAGTCATCATCTCATACATGCTAACGAGCTACAAAGACAACAGCCTTAATTATCACTGCTCCCCTGATGCCACAAGCAACTGACAGTGCCACCCATGTGCTGAGCTGACAATTAACACATACTGCTCTTCTCCATGCCGCCTGCTTCCAGTCATTATCGGTGGCAAAAAAAGCATAACAAAGTACCTTACTGAGAACAAGAGCATTACACGTTTTGCATGATCTGTTTTATACTGCATATCAGCAGGATTGGCCCTAGGGTATCTACTGTCCTAATATGCCTCCAGGGTCTCCTCATGCATACAACTGCCTACTAATATACGAGACAACCTGGGGACAATGCCCTCACCAACCCACTAGTTATGGCACACGGCTATGCAAGGTTTAAATATTTCATCAACATCAGTTTTTTGTGTCCGAAAAATGCCAAGCCCAGCTACCAAGAGGGAAGGGACTGGGTGTGGAGTTTGCAGACAGATCCTAATTTGGGAAGGGTAAAATGTTAGGACAGCCCTATAGGTTTTTAGTTTTAATAAGCACTCAATAGTACGTTGGAGGTCTAGTCTAGTTAGTTCTCTTGAATTAATATGGTAGGTCTAGAACAGACCTGGGCAAAGCACGGCCCGCGGGCCACATCCGGCCCGCTGAATAGCTCGGACCGGCCCGCAAAGAGTGTCCTGGTGACTCACCAATGAGTCCGGTGTCCCCCCCCGCCCCGGTCACTTACCTTAAACTCCTGTGTTGGAAGCGTTTGTCTCGGGTGCCGGCGCTTTACGCTGGGCGCCGGCATATGACGTCAGACGCCGGCGATCAGCAGTGAAGCGCCGGCACCCGAGACAAACGCCTCACGCTTCCAACACAGGAGTTTAAGGTAAGTGACCGGGGCGGGGGGGGAGATCCTGAGAAGTGGGGGTTAGGGAGTTAGAGGGGAGATACTGAGAAGGGGGGGTTAGGGAGTTAGAGGGGAGATACTGAGAAGGGGGGTTAGGGAGGGAGGTCTTACTGTGTGTGTGTGTCTTACTGTGTTTGTGTGTCTTACTGTGTGTGTGTGTATCTTACTGTGTCTGTGTGTGTCTCACTGTGTCTTACTGTGTCTTACTGTGTCTGTGTGTGTCTTACTGTGTCTGTGTGTATCTCACTGTGTCTGTCTCACTGTGTCTGTGTGTGTCTTACTGTGTCTGTGTGTGTCTCACTGTGTCTGTGTGTGTCTTACTGTGTCTGTGTGTGTCTTACTGTGTCTGTGTGTGTCTCACTGTGTCTGTGTGTGTCTTACTGTGTCTGTGTGTGTCTTACTGTGTCTGTGTGTGTCTTACTGTGTCTGTGTGTATCTTACTGTGTCTGTGTGTGTCTCACTGTGTCTGTGTGTGTCTTACTGTGTCTGTGTGTGTCTCACTGTGTCTGTGTGTGTCTCACTGTGTCTGTGTGTGTCTTACTGTGTCTGTGTGTGTCTTACTGTGTCTGTGTGTGTCTCACTGTGTCTGTGTGTGTCTTACTGTGTCTGTGTGTGTCTTACTGTGTCTGTGTGTGTCTTACTGCGTGTGTCTTACTGTGTTCATAGCTTATTCAGTTATTGTAATAAATATTTTAGCCCATTTTTTAGCTCAAAATATTTTTTCCTTTTTTTTCTCCTCTAAAATCTAGGTGCGTCTTATCAGCAGGTGCGTCTTATAGAGCGAAAAATACGGTATGCACTCCGAAGCCTTGTTCATTTTGTTCACTTCTGTGCTGTGCTAATAGTTATTCAGGCCTTACTTATTCAAGCACCTCTACCAATGACGTAGGCTTGAATAACTTTATTAAACAGCACATAAGTTAACAAAATGGACAAGGCTTCGGAGTTTGTAGTTTGTAGAGGTCTGGCCCTCTAAAACCATTCCAATTTCTCATGTGGCCCCATGGGAAAATTAATTGCCCACCCCTGGTCTAGAAGCTCCTAGTGGTTAAATACAACTCACCATTTACATACAATATGTATGTAGGCCTATTGATATTATTAGCACTGTTAAACTGCATAGGTTAAAGATGCAGATAAAATGTCTTACATTTAGTAAATATGTCTTATATATATATAGTAAAATAATCCAAGTACATGTGAGCACCAAGACCAATTCATTTGACAAGGGTAAGTCAAGACAGCTACCCGTGGACTTTGCAGGTAAGATTGCTGGAGAACCTACAACATTAGGTCCAGGGGGTTGCAGTCGGCAACAAGTAACATCTGTGCCACTAGATCACCATGCACAATGCAAATACAAAAGGGGTTCATCATACAGGACCAAAACAAGGTCTACTTACAATAAAGCTTACAGGAGTTGGTCATCTATAATAAATGAAAACCTAGAGAGTGGCTGAAAAACGCAGTAGTGAACGTAGGGTCAGTAGTGCTGGGTACAGGATTAATTTGGCGGCCCCCTTAACACCTAATCATTCTAACAACATACACCTACACACATATACACACTACCCTCCTCCCCCTCACACCACGAACCTTAGACTCAGCCCTGACAGGCTTATACCATTCACTAACACACATTCATGCTAACACAGTGCACTAACATCCATCCACATACACCATACAGTAGCACATGTACACATAATGTTACGTCAAGGATCAAAGTATCTATATTTTACACCTTTTTTAACCACCCATATTTCTTTCATATTTCAGGTTGAAGCTGCTGGTGTTCCAATAGCTTTGTGCAATCATTTTTTACACAATTTTAACACATTTTTCCTCTGTGTCCTTCCCTCCCTCTTACCTCACATGGAGCCCTGTCTTCGCTTTCTGTTTGAACTACCAGGCTGCTGCCCTTCAAACTGCTAGGTTCCTCGGTTACCGTGCACTCGCTTTTAATTATTATGCCCCTGCAAACTGGCTACTTAGAGCCTTTTAAATGACTTTACATTCTTACATGTAGGTTTACATCAAATTTTTAGATGTGGGCCTTTCTGTGCTTGAGAATTTCACACTGCCACATGCAAGGATATTTTTATATCATTCTATGTTTTGACTGCTCCATTCCTGGAATTAACTTCTATATTAAAGAATTTTACTTCCCCAACCAACTACACATCATATAGGATACGGAATAGCTGTGTGTGCTTTGATTGCCTTATTTATTCCATTGTATGTTAAAAAATTCACCTATTTACTATATTTGGAGATAATTTATATAGCAGATTATTTTTACAGCTATTGGCAAGGAATCAAGACGAACTTGCTACTATCACGCTATAAGCATTACTAAGATTAATATAGGGTGGTGAGCTATTCACTGGTGGTAATAGGCGAGTCCTAGCCTAGGCACAGTTCTCTATAGGTTACTTGTGGTGGTGAGGGAGGAAACATCACCTGTGACATCACCTATGTATTTGTTTGAGTTTTACAAAAATGCTGTGATGCACAAATATAGGCCATGTGTTGATTTTTTACATTTCTTCTTGGGTAGTTAAAAGACCACTTCAGCCCTACTTTCATGCTAAATGCATTTTGGAGTATAATGGATTTAACTGCATACTAATCGGTGGAGGCATTCTTTAGTTACTGTAGTTAGTAATTCAGATTTCTGTCTCAGTTAACACCTCCTTTGAAAAGTTTTCTTACGTATCCCTCCTCCTTTCAGTAGATTAGGGGAAGAGTTCAATGAGATAGGTATATGCCTATGCATCTCATATTGCTGACACCTGAACAAGCAGCATTCCTTATGGATAAAACCGGACCTATTTTCAGGAATCATTGAAACAATTATTTCAGACCAAAACGTGAGAACTCTACAATGGTGATTGAATCATTAAATTGTATTAAAAAGCACAAGTCCTGCATATGCCTCATTATGAAACACACCATACATTTGCTAAAACAATTTAACAGCCATTCCTTTACATTTGGACTATAAGGAACATGGCTTTTCTGGGAATCAGAAAAGTCTATTGTTCCAGAAAACAGAGTATACTTTTGAACGGTCCCAGGTTTTTTTTTTCTATGCCTGGCTTCATAGAAAGAATGTCTAGGTGTGCTCTTCACTTTCATGGTACTCATGCAAGTTGTGAAACAGATGAATACTATATGTGTTATTGAACCGCATTCATTGTGTCTTGAGATTATTCAGTGCAATTTCCTGGTAAAGCCTTCCTTACCTCTGGCCCATAATATCAACACTTTAATGTTTTTATCTCCAATGTACACAACAGAGGGAATGTGTTGACAAATCTCTGTTTAATTATTCAATGATTTATTGCTTAAGTCAAAAGAAAGCCCTTGACTACGAATTCCAGGTTATAAGTATAATGTCATCAATTTAAAATCTGTGTAGGTTCTCTGCCAGAAGTCAAGTGTTCAGATCAGTTTGATGGCTCTATATTGTTAAATTTTCTATACTATAAATTCGCTTTTGCCACAACACCAAAATCATACCTCCTAAGTGTTCCTATTAAAGAGGGATAGTTACTCTTTTCTTCCCTGATGTCACTCTTTGTAAGAGCTCAGAATGTTTGGTGAGTATGAGTCTACCGCCCTGAAAGTGCCACTAATTTGCATAAATAAAACGGCTATTTGAATGGCTTTTTCACTAAATAGCTATCAGCAAGTCACATAAAAAGTCTTTGTAAAGCGATGCCCACCTAGCCACGCATCTAACTATACCCCATATAGTGCACCTTGTTGGCCGTTTTATATGTTGGGAGATATGCAAACGTATAGTGTTCTGCTCATAAAACTTCTTCATTTTAGAAGCATGGATGGTTGCCAACAATAAAAAAGGTGTCCAATATTCCCCAGTTTCACCCAGATCTTACCCCAGCTCATGCCATGTCCCATCCACATACCATGAATGCACAACCTATTTATAGATGACCTCATTTGGACATAGGAACCTAGAACAGACAAAGCAAGGAACTGGTGCTTCTTGAGGGACTATATTGGACATGTTTGAACATGTTAGGCACCCTGAATGCCTGATTTTTTAATTCTTGTTGTACAACGCTATACTTTTAATTTGCACTGCTCTTAGAAAATGTGTTGTATATAATAGGTATGCAGGGTAAGTGCATTATGATGCTTCACTATACCTTATTTCTTTTGTTTAATTGTGTGTAGAAAATATTCTACATAGCCTCTAGATTGTAAGCTTGCGAGCAGGGCCCTCTTTACATTATATATCGGTTTGTCTTAGTCTCTCAGTTCTAATTTTCTCATACCCATTGAATGTATATACTGCATAAAGTGCTGCGTAAATTGTTGGCGCTATATAAATAAAATATAATCATATTGATCATGTTTTACACAAATGAAAATACTTGTGTTCAATAACAATAGTTATATGCTATTAAATATGCATTGCTATATTGCTGTTCACAATCATTTATAGAGGACAAAGTGCAGCATCATCTTTACTAATGGCAACCATATTGAATAGTACTGAGCAGCATCTCAGTGCCTGTTCTCTCAGAGAATATGTGCAGAGGACTGCATAAAATTAGCTGTGTCACAAACAGCTTGGATTATTTGATGTCACGTCCCTTCTCCATCCCAGGTAAGCAGCAGAGTAATCCACATCACTGGACAGGCTGAGCCTAGGCTAGAAGCTGATTTATAATGGCTGGGCATTGGCTTAACTATTCTCTCTGAGGCTGCATTACCATCTGCAATGAGAGAAGCCTATTAATGCTCCATATTAATAGTCTTAGCTGGGCAAATTATATATTGTTGTTGTTGTTGTTGTAGTTATGTGCATTTTTGAACCACCAAGTTGCTCCACACCATTGGAAAGTCTAAACATTGAGGTTAAAGTTCACATGTAGAAACACGGAATGGTACATGATTCAACCTGTGGGCGTACAATCTATTATTAGGCTTTAGCACATAAATGACTCAAAAACACACGTTGCTTCTATTATGTAATAGTGAGGTAAATCTGAGATCACCTAAACACTGCTATTATGATGATGTTTAGCCAGTAGTCAACTCTGCAGGTTTCGTGGCAACAGTCCCCATGGAGTAACTTTGCCAGTTATTACATTTGTTCTCAAAGTGTCTCTAAAGCAGAGAAGCATGACTTGGTTCCTGTGGCACCTTCCTGGGATTGCGTGCGTGGGGCTCTGCCTTACAGCTCCTAAGGCACCTTAATACTGAATGGGATTTTTAAACTGTATCACTTTAGAGATCACTTCCTTCATCGCTATTTATTATAAGGTCATTAGCCCAATGATCTCTAGAGGACCACACTGTGCTAGCTGTGTTTGATGAGGGGCCATTTGAGCCATTTTATGTATATATTATCGATATGCATGTATACACACATAACAACTAACTCTTCACTTTTGGTTTAAGGGGTATAATTAGGGGCATGTATGTATATATATATATATATGTATATATATATATATATATACCCCTAATTACACCCCTTAAACCAAAATTATATATATATATATATATATATATATTAATTTCCTTATTGTGTTTGAGGGCTGTAGAACATTATGACAGGCTTCACCAAACAATTTGAACTTCTAGTAAAGGGGAATGAGGAATACCTGTGTGGTACGTACATGAACACTAGGGCTGACAAGTGTGGAGCTAGGTAACTAGTACAAATATGTACAAATATAAGATATCATGTACCAAAAAAGCTGGGGGAATTGTTTCTGGTGATTGCTTTATATTTCTTCTACTTACACTGATAAAAGACTCTTTGGAATAATTCTTAAACATGTTCAGTTGTTGGCCTTATTTTGTGTAAGTACAGTATATACTGTCTACATTATTAAAATGATCTTAATAATATTTAAAACAGAAATGGCACATATGTCATCAATGATATTTTGTATTATATGGACACCTCCTTTTTGGTGGTAGGGATGCAGCAATGAAGACTATTGTCCTATTGTCATTCGAGGACAGAAGTTTAACTAATAGCGTCACCATAACACAGAAACACAGATGCAAATGTTATTGTAACGTATAAAACTGCCAACTATATGATACAAGTCCCTGAAGTAGGAAACAACAGTATCACTAACGCAAGTACTGCAGTTATTGTACCATAATGTCAATACTATATCCGTTGGTGTTGTAAAAAAATCTGTATAGGAACCATTGCAATAAAGATCATGCCTCTGACTCCGCAAACAAATGATACAATAAATTGATTAAATGACACCTTTAAACAAGTGAACAAATGAATGGTTTGCAATTAAGTGAGATTCTTGTGTGTAGGACTGAGATAACTACTGCTTAAACAAGTAATCTAAAGATCTGCACTTAAGCGATTCAATGGGCTTTGTAGAAAATTGGAATATATTACACTTATGCATTTTAGACAATCAAAAACCATGTCTAGAAGTTTGTGGACAGATCTAAACTCGGTTAACGCATTGTTAGAAGGTAAAGCTAAGACTCAGCATTTTCTAAATACATAATGCAGTTTATACAAGAAAAGGATAGCTGTCATGGGAGTCGTGGATTCAGCTTCTTGACTTTGCTATACAGCTGGTCCTCACTTAATGTCGCCTATAGGTTCTAGGAACCTGCAACTTTAGGTGAATTGACGTATTGGAGAAGCGGGAGAGAAGATGCTTCCCGAAGCTGATTCACAGACATATGGACCAAGAAAAAAGACACGAGCAGAAGCGCACGAAGACAGAAGACAGGGCTGAAGGCTGAACAAGAAGACAGGAACACAGAAGCGGTCAGAGGAGAAGGTAGGGAGACATTGACAGCCAGTGTGAAAGAGTGTGAGTGAGGGTGTGGGTATCAACATTATAACAAAATAACTTTGAACAAAATTATGTTATTCAAGGACCAGCTGTACATAATGAAGGTCCAACCCCAGTGAGTGTGTCGCAAGAAAAGTTTCACTGGCCCTGCATAATATATAGTTAAATCAGTGAGACGTCTTTAAAGTACCCTACACATTGAATTATGCATTATGTGGTTCCAGATCAGTGCTGGAGAAACTTGCCAGTATTGGCCCTTCATATTAAATAGTGAAGTTTAGGAGCTGCTAGATGAAATGTAATGTGCCAGCATTGCAATGCAATACAGAATAGTATTAAAAAGGTGCCAGCGCTGCATGGGTTATTATTTAAAGCACTTTTTTATTTATTTTTTTGTTCACTGTGTTAGGTTTGTTTTTTTAATGTTCCACCTTCATAGTGATTGCTCAGTCTTTTCATTGTTTCCTGTGAGATGTGCCAGAAATGATACAAAAGAATCGTTTGCAATAACCAGAAACGTCTATTTATTGTACAATTTAATACACCTTTATCTACATAAATTACAAAAGGGTGTTTAGCAATGAAGATTGACAGACAGAATTTGAACTAACCCTACGAAGGTGGAAATATTGCTTTGATCCGATTTGAGAAGCAATGATTTTTAATAGAAAATAGCATACATTGTGCACACATACAGTTACATGCTCTACATGTGTACATGTACCGTATTTTTCGCTCCATAAGACGCAGTTTTTTTCCTCCCAAAGTAGGATGAAAAATCAGCCGCGTCTTATGGAGCGAAGATGCAGGCAGGGGGGGGGGGCAACGATATACCGTATTTATCGGCGTATAACACGCACTTTTTTAACTAAAATCCGGAGCTTAAACCCTACCTGCGTGTTATACGCCGATAAATCCGGGGTCGCAACTGAGGCAGGCGGCGGCGGCCGCCAGCAGAGGAGTCCTGGATTTCTGCCAGTCAGGGGGGCCCAAGGGGTGCCGAGCGGTTGCTGAAGACAACCGCTCGGCAACTCTCGGGCCCCCCTGCCTGACAGATATACAGGAATCCTTTGCTGGCGGCGGCCGCCGCCACTGCCGCCTGCCTCAGCGCTTCAACTCCTGTGTTGGAAGCGTTTGTCTCGGGTGCCGGCGCTTTACGCTGGGCGCCGGCATATGACGTCAGACGCCGGCGCTCAGCAGTGAAGCGCCGGCACCCGAGACAAACGCCTCACGCTTCCAACACAGGAGTTTAAGGTAAGTGACCGGGGCGGGGGGGGGAGATCCTGAGAAGGGGGGGTTAGGGAGTTAGAGGGGAGATCCTGAGAAGGGGGGGTTAGGGAGTTAGAGGGGAGATACTGAGAAGGGGGGTTAGGGAGGGAGGTCTTACTGTGTGTGTCTTACTGTGTTTGTGTGTGTGTCTTACTGTGTGTGTGTGTGTCTTACTGTGTGTGTGTGTGTCTCACTGTGTCTGTGTGTGTCTTACTGTGTCTGTGTGTGTCTTACTGTGTGTGTCTTACTGTGTTCATAGCTTATTCAGTTATTGTAATAAATATTTTAGCCCATTTTTTAGCTCAAAATATTTTTTCCTTTTTTTTCTCCTCTAAAATCTAGGTGCGTCTTATCAGCAGGTGCGTCTTATAGAGCGAAAAATACGGTACTTAAATGATTAGTGCATGTTACTCGACTATGTATGGTGGGAGTTGAACTGCTGACAACTTTATACTAATTCAGTCATAGTTATTTTAGTTTTTATTTATTGTTTATTTTTTTGGTTTTTTTGCAGTAGTCTAGAACTAGACAGGTCATTAAATTGGACCCCTAAAATAACTTATGTTATATATTACATTTTACAGTCCCATCACAACAAAATACATCGCCATTAACACAAGTAAAGGTGTAGCGCACAGCACTGTCATAACCACTAACACGGGTGTAGCACATAGCACTGCCCAAAGCATTAACACAAGTGCAGGGTAATACACGGGACTGTTGTAACCATTAACACAAGTACAGGTGTAGCACATGGGACTATTGTAACCATTAACACTTGTACAGATGTAGTGCATGGCACTATTGTTACCATTAACACAAGTACAGGTGTAGCGCATGGCACTACTGTAACCATTAACACTAGTACAGATGTAGTGCATAGCACTGTTGTAACCACTAACACATGTACAGGTGTAGCACATAGCACTGTCCCAAGCATTAACACAAGTGCAGGGTAGTGCACGGCACTGTTGTAACCATTAAGACAAGTACAGGTGTAGCACATAGCACTGTCGTAAGTACTAACACATGTACAGGTCTAGCCTGTAGCACTGTCCCAAACATTAACACAAGTGCAGGGTAGTACATGGCACTATTGTAACCATTAACACTAGTACATGTGTAGTGCGTTGCACTGTCGTAACCACTAACACATGTACAGGTGTAGCGCATGGCACTATTGTAACCATTAACACAAGCACAGGTGTAGTACATGGCGCTGTGACAAGCATTAACACAAGTGCAGGTGTAGCACATGACACCGTGACAAGCATTAAAAGGTTTAGTGTCACCGTCTACAACTGACATTTACAGGCCATGTATTTGATGGCTTCGTTGGTTAAAATTCTAGGACACAATACAATTGTCAACCTTTAAAAAAAAATTATAATAAATGATTTTCAAATGTAATTTTTCCCTTTCACTTTCATTCATGTAACCTTCTTGGAATGTAGGCATAGAAAATCATCTGTGTGTGATATGACAGGCACAGTGTCTGGTATAAAGTGCTATTATACTGTATTCCTAAGCACAATAATAATAATTTACAGTGTACAGGGTGAAAGTATGCATGTGAAAGCACAAATTGTATAACTGTAACATCAGTATTATACAGCTAGCATTGTGCTGTCATCAATATAAGGTGAAGAGGTAGTTTTATAATTTGCATGTATCTTTTGTACAGGGATGGACGTTCTTATAATCACATACCTTGTCGTAATGATGACATAACTTTAAACTTTATTACTGGTTCTTATGTCATAATTGTGGGCATTCAGGAGGTACAGTTTCTACTCACTGACTTTACTATGCATTATAATGGGCAGACCCTGGCGAGTTTCTCCTGCAAGGAAGGTTAACTGATCCTGTATAAATTTAAAGTGTCAGTTCGGCTTACTGCAGAAGAAGCTCATTGGGGTGCTATAAGTTAACTTACTACCTTATAATGCATGGAGCAATTTGTCAACCCCCTTCCCCCAGTTTGGCTTATTGTAGAAGAAGCTCATTTGGGTTGGCCCTTAACTTTTTATACTGAAGTTGGCAAGTTGAAATTGCAATTCTCCTAACAACTAACAAGTTGCCATCTAAACAAGTTGCAAATAAAACTCTGTAGTGAAAGAATTATAGTTCAAAAACTATGCTGTCATTGATATATTTGTGATATACTGACAGAGTTTTATTGGTTTTCCTGTATATTAAAACAAATAAGGATATGCAACACGTAAGATTTATTTAATCAATAAGTTTTAGCATTTACCATCTTTTATGGAGGGTATACCCTAATAGGTTTTTCTGCCAAAAAGGCATAAGTTGGTCCAGGGTAATACACAGTTTATAACTTGAAATTAATTTGTATTTCTCAAAAGTCACTAGGGGATGGGGGACAAAAGTGGATGAAGCCCTGGGTACACTGCATCATCTTTTAGCCAACATTCAGCTGGCTAGGTAGGTGGTTTGTTTGTGGTGGTAATGTTTATGCATTTGCCAATATGCAAAATTATATGTTTATATATATATATATATATATATATATATATATATCTACATGTTTATATTTATATATATATATATAAAATATATCTAAACATGGATGGTGGTAATCAATTAATGTTTACATATTTGCTAATATGCAAAATTATACATATATATATAATATTTAAACATTGTTTATGTATTTGCCATTATGCAAAAGTCCAACATCTTGTTGCATTTTAATGTTGTATTACCTGTGTTTTAATAGAAACTGTCTTTGCCACAGTTTATTACCTACTTAACTTTGGTGGGTATAAATTACTTTATAATGTTGTTTGTAAGGTAGGTAAACTGTTGGCCCTATTATTGATGCAGGTCTTGGATCGATAAAAAAGTAGAATACATTTAAACACTTTATCTACCCACGAGTGAATAGTTACCTTCCAATTATCATTCTATTAAAAATTTGGCATGGTACACAAACCCACACATGAATATTTACTCGTTAATTAAAAATGGGACAACACAGCAAGCATAACGAAGATCCTCAGACCTCAAGCTCAGTTATTTCCAGACTGAAACTCAGTAATTTCCAGGGCAAAGTCTGGCTTTAGCCCCCAGATATATATATTTTTTTTTGCCAAGTCTCCGTTTCTCATTGCTCACTAGTGAATAAAATCAAGTTTTCAGTGATAACACATATAATTCAGGGGATGATGTAATCCCTTTTATTGAATTAAACAAATACAGGTTATACTGAGAAATTCTGTCTGAGCAGTGTCTCCTACATGGGAGGCAGACCTGGTTTGGAATTTGCAGTTAATATTAAGTTTAATATGTTTTACAGAAGAAACAACTATTGCCATTTTTCATAGGATTCTAAATTGCTTTAAATACTTGAGCTAATAATAATACTTGTACTTTATTGAGGCAGTAAGTTTATGATCTATCATGTATTGCTCATCTCTCTTTTAGTCCACCATAGTAGATGCTGAAGATTGCACCTTTCAACTTCTGAATGTTATTATTGGGAGCAACACATTCCTTTTCAATGTGTTGAGTATCCTGCTGGTACTTAAGGGTTGTTCCCTACTCTGGCCTCTTTTTACTAAATCTCCAGCCTATTTCGATGCTAGAATAGGTTACTACAAGCATTCTCATTTTAACTTAAAGTTAAAAGTTACTAAAAGCTTTCATTATTGCTGTTACATTTCAAAGTAATAAATTGCAAGTCCTGTTGGTTGTTAAAAGATTAAATAATAATCCGCCATATCCTATTTCTCTACTGTTCCTTCTTACCTCTCAGGTTCATACCCCGCCTGCAGCCGGGTAGCACTGTACCTCTGTGCTGCTGTTTCATGCCCATGGAGGTGACCACTGTGTACTGGTGAGAAACCATTAATGAGTGAGCGTCGATGGGAGGTACGTGTCGGGGACAGTGGGGGCTCCTTCACGTCCCCAACAATCAGCCTGTAGTCATAGAGTCCTTGCTGAGCATCTCCTTCATACCTGTACCCATCCATCCCAGGACAAGAGGGACTGAGGTTGCTGGGTGAGGATTGTGGGTGAGAAAAAAAAAGATAGTTTCACAGTCAATTGAGCATTCTAAACAGCTTTATATATATATATATATAAAAAAACTGGGATAGTTTGAACAGGTAACTGAACAGGTAAGTAGAGTGCTAGATGACTGTCCTGCAAGTATGAAGACAAGTCACCCAAAGAGCTGCACTCACCCAGAGCAGACAGAATACTGGCTTCCCTGAGCTGTGCAGTCGCTCTATCTGTCAAAGAGGATCGGAGTACTTAACATGCTGATAGCTGGGGAATTTGCACACTTGCAGATTCCCTGCCCCCTTTCCGCTCTGCCTGTCTCTGTCTCCAGGAGCTGTCTCCACCCAGAGGACAGATTGTGAGTACTGCACAGAGGGCTGCTATGTACCCAGCCTTCTTCTGGATACCTTTATCAGAGGTGCCAGGCCTCACAGCTTCTGCTGATGTGTGTTTAATGGTACATGAAGCTTATTGTGTGCTTCGGACAGCAATAGACCCATTGCTTAGCGCTCCACATGTATAATACTATGGTTCAATCAATAATCTGCTCTATAAATTAGTGCTTTATAGGAGCCATCCTAAAACAAACACAACCACATGAATCGCAGCAGCTTCCTTTACACCTCTGGCAAGCATCAGATCTATTTTTCACTTACTGGGGACATGTGGAGTTTAGTAGCCACTTCCCATCTCTCCGGTTATAACATACAAGGCAGCTGATTTATTTATATGAAAATGAGTAATATATTAATTTTATTCATGGACGATGTATACAATGTCACAAGTCTTTCACTGTTCATGTATCAGCTAAAGAAATGATTTGAAAAGTAATGCAACCAAAAGAACACCGTGCTTTATGACTTAGGTCTGCTTCTAGAATTATTGAAAAAGATGTAAGGCCCTTAAAGTATCATGATACTTTTACCTCTTTGAACTGTATTGACTAAAGCAACACTCAAGCTTTCATGCCATCACTGTCATTTCTATGAGCTTAGTGTCTGTTAAATTAACTTACTACCTTTCCCATTTGCCCCTTTCTTTTCTCTCCTGCCCCAGACTCCTACGGTTGCAGGAGATGTGTTCAGCCAGACATATATCCTGCTAGCCAAAACGCTTTTGTGTTATACTGTCCGCCAGTTAGCTCTAGGGCTGGCTAGTTAGGGGTAAGCGAGTTACGAGTGGTCTAATGAGACTCCCCGAGCACATGCAGAGAAAGCAGCCAAAAGTGTTGAGAAAACAAGAACTCAAGAGTCTCACGGAGTACTTTAATATGGATTCCTTTTAGTAGGGCTGTTAGGAACATTAAACTGTCCATTTAAAGTTTGACCTACCATCATCATGAAGCGTACACCTGCAAATATTAAAGCTTATCCAGTTTGTTGTATACAGTATTTAGACTTAAATATGTTTTTATCTGTACAATTGTCTGGTGAAAGGGGACGTCCTATGGAACATTAAGTGTTTAATGCAGGGCTGCATACTTGTAGTTATGTAGTTTAGCAATAAAGAAATCTGTTTTTATTTAATTCCTTCCTTTATCTGCAGACCTGGATGCTGCCATTGTTCTTGGTCAGGAGATACTTTGGTTGACTTTCGCTGTTCAGACACCACACTAAGCACTTTCTTTATGGTAGGGCTAAAGTAGTCTTGCTTGCCCAATAAAATTATTTCCTGCGTAGACTTTCATAAGTCAGATTGTCTGATTAAGTAATGTTATGGCTTACAGGTAGTATGATAAGGAGTTCGGGTGTTTGCCTAGTAGATTGGGCTACAGAACTACGGTAGAGCAATTACAAAGGTGGGCATTCGGAGGAGGGGGGCAAGATGGGGCACCCCCCCTGGAAATTCAAAGAGCCCCACTCGAACACCAGGGGAGGGGGGAAACACTAGACTGTTTAGAGTAGGTTTGCTAGATATAGAGGCAGAAAAATCTCTTGGGAGTCAGCAAATGAAGCTAATTAAATAAAATATATTTCTATACATCCCAGCTCCCATGACTCTGAGCCAGTCTGGTATGTTTAGCATCAACAACTGGAGTGCCAAAGGTTAGTTTTTTATATCAATATGGATTGGTACGGCAGCTGCTGTGGAATGCACATCTTATGATGCTCAGCCATTCATTTGGCTGGCTAAACATCATGAGAAATGTAATAACAGCTTCTTGGGTGCCAAATGTTACCACAACTGCTGCAAAACTACCAAGTGTCCTATTTTGGTTCCAAGACTTTATGTCCCTTTTTTTTACTGCCCTCTAACTATGCTCCTTTTAGTAATACCTCAGAATGTTTGCTGTGCATCACAGAGCTACACTACACAACATTAACTTTTCCTGACTGCAACTCTCATGATGTTAAGTCAGCAACATTGCTAGTTGATTATTCTAGGAATAGTAGCTGGTAACTGCTGATTGGGTGGTAACTGCTACACTAAGTCTACGGTGCAAACACTAAGTTTTGTTGACTGCATCTACAATGATATTCAGAAGACATATTGCTAGCTGAGCTTTATGGGAATTATAGTTATAGACTGTTGTCGTGGTATACACACTAACAGCAACGTCCGTTATATACAGTCACCATTACTGGCTAAACACCATAGGAATTGTAGACTGGAGTAGTTGTGGCTAATTTTTACCTCCCCAGATATTGTAAACTAAAGTTCTCATGTTGCGCAGGTACATGATGGTCTGTAGCTACTACTTCTATGGTCATATTATTTTTCCTACTAATGGATAACTAACATTTGCCTCCCTCCTGGAAACCCCTATCCTGGGACAACAAAGGTAGACAATGGTGGATATTGGGGTGGGAGAGGGGAAAAGGTAGGGAGGATAGTCAAAATCATGTGGACACCCATGCATACAATTGGCTAATATGTAGTTGTCTGAAAACATTTTTCCATGCAAAAACTAGAATTGTAAAAAAAAAAAAAAAAACTAAAGAAAACAGTGCAGTATTTTTTTCAAACTCATTTTTACTAGTAAGGAAAATTTATTGACTAAATTGTACATTATTCTTGTGTTTTATTTCATTTTATACCATCACTAGTTTTAGTAGTTCACATCAGATCTGTGAGTAGCTAGTGATACTGTTTATTTAGGTAGTATATAAACACATATGAAATGTAATTTTAATTCCCAGTTTATTCGTTGTTTAACCCAAGAGAGAGATTAATTAGCGAGTGTCCTCAAATGAACTTCTTTTTATTTGTGTACAAAGATAGTGCCACCTTTTCCATAGTGATTTTCCAAAGATGTTCCACAGTGTATCACACGTCAACTAAACAAACAGTAAAGTCTATTTTTATATAATTTGGGATTTGCTGACACCAAAAATATGTTATGTTACTTAACCTTATGTCCTAGAGTGGTATGTATACAGACAGCCTGTTTCTGATGAGTCCCTCATTTAAAGAGATGTTCAATGCATTGTTGTAGTTGGTCTCAAGAAACTAATCCACATTTTTTTGACATAATAAAACATAAGTACATATACAGACTAAACATTAATACTTCATAAACACGCACATTTATGATGACAGGTCATTTTTGGGGCATAAGGGTTATTTTACAGTGTACATTAATCTAAAGACAATGTGAACACAAACACTCTGATACTTTAAGAGTTGTATGGTACTGTCTAAAGGACTGTAGTGAAACCTGAAGTACCCACCCATATGCTATGCATGAAACTTCACATTTGTACAAGCAAGGGTGATTTTTGGCTGGGTCACAGTAGGTTGATATTAAAGTTTAGCATCATTAAATACAACAGTGACTCACCTGTAGACTGTACCATGCCAAAGAGAAACACCATTTCCCAGGTACACTTTTACTCCCTGCATGAGTAGTCTGCATCAGAAGATGCTGGACGTGCTTATGATGTATGTGAAGCCTATTATGTGACCCTACCTTATGGTTGACTTCAGATGATTCTGGAAGAGGTCTATAAAACGCCGGGCTTTTGCTCCAAGATATGGCTCCTGATGTTGCCCATTCATTGCTGACCTAGCCTGGCTTTGTCTTCCCCTTTGCCTTGCGGTACAGTTGTAGTTTCTGTGCACCTTCCCTGTTCAATCACCATTCCTGGTATCCTGTCCTCACTAACCATTACATATACTAAGTTAGAGTCAAAACGTGAAATATAGTTAAAAGTACAATATATGATATCATTTACTGTTTAACAGAAGTAAATATACAACCTTATTGTGTTTGCTAACCTCTGCTACATGCCAAACAATAGAAAGCAATCACAAAAAATACATTTTTAATGCCAAATTAAAAATAAGTGTACCTTAAATGCCATTTACAGATATTGTGAAGCACAATAAATTGACTCTCAACTTTTCTGTTTCAGATCAGGCCATGACATAATAAATCAGCATATATTCATTTTTATGTTGTGATTTTACATAATTTTGATGGCTTAATTTCATTGCTTAATATTTATATCATTAACTGTAATATTACCACCATTCTTGGGCATAACCGTACAAGATAATCTATTGTTGAAGTGTATTATTAGTCTGAACAGACCCCTGCCCCCAGGGCCGGCCCAAGACAAAATGCCGCCTGGGGCGAAGTTTAAAATGCTGCCCCCCCATCATTATCTACCCTTCCTCTCCCCCCGTACTTACCTTTCAGCAGTCCTGCAGTGAGTCTCCCTGCTCGGTCTCAGTGCCGGCTTGTAATGCTGAGTGCCGGAAATGACGTCATCTTCCGGCACTCAACATTACAAGCCGGCACCGAGACCGAGCTTAGAGGGCTCGCAGAGGAGAGAGAGGGGCGCCGAGCGGGTACTGACAACTTGGTAAGATAAAACCACTCTCTCTCTTCTCGGCTTAAAAAAAAAATAAAAAAGTGCCGCCTGGAGTGGTTGCCCCACTCGGCTTCATTGTCGGGCCGGAATTTACTGGGGTCTGTGGTAGACAAATTAATGATGTTCTATGGACCTTCAGAAACATTGCCATGGACACTGATGTCCATGTACAGACAATGCCTTGCCGTGCTGTGTTTACCAAGCTAGTGCTGTGATCCAGGAGTTCTCATCCAACATCAATTACTGACCTCACAAATGCTCTTTTGGCTAAATGGGCACAAATTCACACAGACACAGTTGAAAATCTTGTGGAAAGTCTTCCCAGAAGAGTGTTATCACATAGAGTCTAGCCAGGTTTCCAGATAACATTTACGGCAGGATGTGGCATAAGAAAAAAAATATTTTCTCTTCTTTGTGCAAGACACCTTGTTAACCCTTCAACATTTTGCATGACTATGTGCTATCATAGGAATATCTAGCACAAAGCAGCCAGCCAAGTCAGCACTGAAAGTGTTAAATAGGGTGCGCAAAGCACTGACTGTTTAAATGAATGCAACATATCATCTGAGCTAAAGAGATACATATTCCAGGAAAGTAAGGGAGAGGATGCCTCCCCGCTGTAGTCCTGATTGCCCTTAGAAGGCACAGGAGGGTGTTAGCTTGACATATAGGATTTACAGACATCAGTAAGTTTCTCTGCCTGCCCTCACCCTTGCTGCTGTTAGACATAGGTTGGGGAAGGCAGCATATAATAGATTTATTTCACTCCAGCATTGCCTGGGGCATGGGACAGCAGCTTTGATTTACTGACAATCCAGGAAATGCAGTCACCCTAGAGAATCCACCAGAGGCTGCCACCAGCTGGTTGCTAAACATTGAGGCCTTAAAAATGTTATAATTATGTCCCACCAAGTTTGTAGTCCTTATGATGATTCACAACACCGCGTCCATTACATTATACACATGACCTTCCGTGTGACCTTCTTAACATGACAGATGTGACAGAAGAATCATTATTCAAATAATGGATTATCAGCTTCTCTCCTCTAGTTGGCATCCCATGTTAACCTTCCCATCTGTTCTCAATATGAACATTGGATGTTGTGCAATTCCTGAAAAATCACATAAGCCTGTGTGCAAAGCTTATAAAATAAATAATAAACAAAAGAATAAAACGTTGGTATGAGTGCCACCGCCAAAAGGTACCATGTCTCAGGAGTACAATCCCTTTAGGGCTGAAGTGTTTAGGGAAGAGTCTGCAGTTTTTAAAGCAGTATATTTGACACATATTATAGCAATCATCATACATATACTAAATATCCTAATGTTTCCAGATGAATATCTCACTCTACTACCCAATTACCAACTTGGTATAGATTTGGCACAACTGATCTTCTTATATGATCTCTATTTCTTATAAGTGATGGGTGAACCTAAAACCATGATCCAAAAGTAAGACTTAATATGGAAACGCAAGATATAGGAAATGTATTTTACATAAAGCATAACTTGTATCCAGTTCTCTATAAACTGTTAGGCACAGTTTAGAAACACATTGCATACCTAGACCTGTCCACAAAAACCCAGCCTGAACCAACATTCTGAATTCTGTTAATACTCTGACCATTGCCAAACGCCAGCATCCCTTCTGGTTAAAAAAAATTGTCTTGTCTCCTCTTCACCGACAAATAAACGTTACGAAGGAGCTGCTTTTCCTTGACTGATATTAGGAGCTGCAATATGCCTTGGGCCGACACCAATACAACCTTGGTTTCCCACTTACGGAGAACAGCTTTTTGCATAAATTAATTAAAACTTAGCTTGTGCTTTTTGTTTAGCAATGTAATCATTTTGGGGATACTTAGTTTAAGATAGTTTAAAAGTTCACCTACATGTGCAATTGTTTTATTTTAACATCCTCAACACTTATATAGATTATTTTTTGATTAGTTCTCCAAGCACTAGCTTATACTTACTTTTTTTTTTTTTTACATTACTGAGAGGGTGGTGGATAAATGCAACAGCCTCCCAGTAAAAGTGGTAAAGGTTAATACAGGTAGGAGATTTAAACATGTATGGGACAGACATAAAGTTATCTAAAATGAGACCAATGACTGATTAAGGTCCGAGTCTTAACATTTCCATCCGGCATCCCTGGACAAAGGGGGCATCACCCTGCAGGATTGAGCTCTAGGCTACCCAGTACAGATACTGTGTAGTTTGTAGCTCATTTACAAGTGTGAAGGCTGTGTGTGTCTTAGACATACACAGTTAAAATGCTGCCTGTGCCGGTGTAATGCACTGTGCATAGGCAGTATTTTTATGCCGGGACAAACCCGAATTTGACGTGACAAGACCCAAAAAAAGGGACAGCCCTGGGAAATTCAGGACTGTTGGCAGGTATGGCTTAAATGAAAAGACTAGATGGACCTAATAGCTCTTATCTGCCGTCAAATTCTGTTTCCAACTACTGAGCTACATATGCAGTCAGTGATCAAATACAATGTGATTCGTTCACGAGTTGGAAGCACTGCGGAATTGAATTAACTCATTCACCTGTCTTCATTAAACGGCCTAAAGGAGGGACCAGTTTTCATTTTGTAATCATGTACTGTATAAAGCAGAACAGGCCTTAATCTGTAGGTCTTTCCTAGAAATATCTGTGAGCACCTTATGGAGGCAATGAGAACAGCGTGAATATTGCTAACAGTGCATCTATGTTAGAACATGTTTTCTTATCTTACCAAGTTCAAATGACTTGCATAAAAAGAGAAAAGAGACTTATCTTACGTCTTGGGTATTAATAGCAGCTACCGGAGTTCTTTGTCTAGACTGTGTAGCATACTCAGAAATAGGTGTAGCATAGCAGAAAGCTAAAAGTTAAATACAGAGCATGTATTTTATATTTATCATAGTATTAACAAATGTAATAAGCAACTTTAGCAAATACATTCTATAGATAGAGTTAACGGTTTATGTCTTCAGCAATGAGTGTACGCATTGTAATAAATGGATGTGATGTCAGCGGTATAACGTAGCTCCTTGCAGAGCAGGGAGGCCCAAGAGATCCCAAAACTTCTTGGTACCTTGACACTGGTACTTATGAATTCTGTACTTATCACTACCATATTTCTGTGCTAAATCTGCTCTATATTTAATCTGTCACATAAGTACCAATTTCAAACACGCACACAGACATGTTGAGATTCTTAGCCATTCAGATTTAGGTTTACTTAGATCTAAACCAGGTACATCTATGGACACAAAGGGGTGATATACAGCCCCAACATTTTGTATGAAATGCCACAATTCTTAAGTATTTCACTTTTGCAGTTTGGAAATAGTTTACTAAAATATCTGTCATACCCCCAACATTTCAGGTGTCGGTGGCTGAAGGGGCAGGACTTTGGCTGTGTAAATTGGACCTCCTGGGGAACTCCTTCTCAGATTGTCTCTTCAGTTCAGACCCTGCTCCAGTATTATCTTTTCTCTACCTGTCCCTGGATTTGTGGACATAGGACAGAGTTTTTGCAAGCTCTCCGTCATCTTGCTTTCTAAGCAAGCCTATGGCTTTGCAAATCCACCAATGAGTTCTATGTCCTGCTGCATCTGCAAGTTACGTACACTATCAGATAACGTGCCAGTGGGCTTTGTAAAGCACAGAGTACTAGGTAAGGCCCTAGCACGTGGCTCCTCATTTATATTTACTTTATTTTTGTATTCTCATTTCAATTTATCTCACTGCTTACTGAACAAAGCCGAACCCTTTACGTAGTGCAAAAAAACAGGCATTCAAGGTTAGACTCGGGTTGATCAGCATTTTCTTGTTATCAGACACTTTTTTTTCAGCTGCAGCAAATAGTAGAGCTTATGAACAATTAAGGGTAGAGGTGTGCGGTGCAGTTCCATCAAAGTAGCAGCATGAGTCGCCCCCTAGTGTGTAAAATTCATAATGTTTCCATATGTTCTTTCTTCATAAAACAAAACCAGTTGAACAAATATTTTAATGTTTGTGACACTGACAGTCCCACTAAAGAAGAATGCATATGAAATACTTTGAGTACCTTATACATTGTTAGAAAATTGAAGAAACAGGATACTTACCTTAAGGAGAAGCTGCAGATCCCCTCCTCCTCCTCCTCCGTGGTTGGACAATTCTCACAACAGCAGCTGCTTGAATAAACACATCAGCTGTATGTGAAGCTACATCTAATGACCCCTGCAACACAGGGAAATCTTACATTTAACCCAATGTTTAATGTATTACATCTTAAATTTCTTCTTTTGATTTTCCAATAACCTATTGTATTATCAGGCTACAAAGCAAGTTTTTTTTCCCACATGTAAAGATCAGATCGTAGTCTCCAAGGAATGGATCAGCACCTCTGACCATAGTCCTTTCTTGTGTGTGATTACCTAGAAACAGGATATATTTCTACCACATTCACCCAGGAGAGCTAATACTAGCCTAGGGTGAAGTTGTTATGTGGGTTCCCCAGAGGATTTTGCACTTATTGGAAACTGATGGTTTAAGTACACAGAACATTTAACGAACATAATTGCAAATAGAAGCAAGTCACACAGTTTCCACCTGAAAAATAAATATGTTAAAGAGAATGCTACCAACAGTGCTTCAAGGCTTATATCCAGTCAAGAAGAAACACATACGCTTTGGGGGAAATGCAATAAGGTACCACAAGTGTATGAACAGGTACAATGGTTAATATTAAACTCGCAGCATAATATACATATGATCAATCAAAAGGTATTTCAGATATTTCTGTTGCAAATGCAACAGTGCAAATTCTTACAATTTTGTTGGGTTTTTAGCAAAAAAAACCAAAACAAAAAACCCACATATTTGTACAAGAGATAAGCCACTTCATATGGCTTGTTTTCCCACTTTTTCATTTATAGATCTACTTTTTTTGTTGCATAATAATTAATGTTAATGCAAATAAACTCATACACCTACCCAATCACAGTATTGTGTATTTTATTCCACTTTTCCCACCTTTATAAATCACCCACATTCTGTCAGCATACCTTCTTTGTGTAGAAGACCCATAGGAAACATAGGACACCATAAAATCAGAGGCGAAAACAGTACATAGCAGAACTTTGTGATAACTTCTGAAGCAGTGTTAACTAGAAAGAAAAAAAAACCAGGCTCTGAACAAAATGAGTGTTTGGTTTGATTTTAATCCACACCCATCACATATCACTCATGTTATTTTATGCTGTGTCTGCAATATTTCATGTTCGTCTATTGTATTTGGACAGAAATGACCCAGGACACTGCTTCACAGCTTCCAATGGGCAACGGTAAGGCAATCCACATAGGAATGTATGTAGGTATGTCTGTATTTCATGTTTGTTATCACCATGTATTCACAAAGCAGCATCAGGTTTGGGAAGGGCACATAAGAAAGTTACACATAAAACGATTGGTAGTGATGAAATTATTTAGGCTGGTAAGGTATGTTTGAGTGTAAAATTAACTCGAATTAATCAATATCCTTTTATTTTAATAAAAATATTTTTTTTCCCCTTATTATGTGTTTTGACATTTAAAGGCTTATCTTAAAACTAAACTAATTTAATTTTACCTTTGCAGAGCATGCTATTGTTGGAATCAGTACAATGCATTACTCTTTTTCTTTTTATTATTATTATTATGAGTTAGGTGGGCAATTGGTTGGGATAAGTAGGTTAGTGTTAGGTTGGGAATTATAATAATAAAAAAAAACAACAAAAAACCCCCCCCCCAAAACATTAAAATGCCCCATATGTACATTGTGGAGGAGTATTTGAAATACTAAAATGCAGATTATAGATATCAAAATAAATCCAAGTGGTTAAAGGGTTAGTTTTCCTTACTGAAATATAAAGTGTGCGCAAGAGTAGCTGGATGAGCCCTAATACATCCTACATCAACTCCTCATACGGACGCCAAGTTTTCTAATTAGCTCAGCAGAAAATAACTCAAATAAAAGTGCGATCATGTGGAGCCACACTTACATGTAGCTCCTGTTTGGGTCGGCATCTAAGTCGATATATCTTCAAATTAATTTGTTGGAGATGGGGAAGTTCCCTGCATACCCAAACCCAAATCAATAAGAAACTTAGATCTACATTTATTTATTTATTTATCATTTAGCACAAAGTTCCTGGAATAAGCAGTCTAAAATGTCACATATAGTAATTGCCATTTTCTTAATTAAAAAAAAAAAAAAGAAAAAAATATTACAAAATACAGGGCATGGTAAAACATCATCCCGTGAACAAAGTAATCCATCTGTGTTCTTCTTTCTCTATAACATGGGATCATGGAGACTTCTTGTATCTCATGATATCAATGTTGCTGAAAATGTGGGTTTTCAGTAAAGCTGCATTCTGCTTAGCTATCCATCTTGACACGCGATCACAAGAGCAAACAACATCACAATGGTAAACATGATGTGGTTTATCATGGTTGCTCTGGTTAGGTACTGTAGAGCAAGGGAGAATTCAGGCACAAAACAAGTGACATTTTCTAAAAGCAACTAAACTGTAAAAAGAGTGAAAAATTGATTAAATAGGGGTACGTAATCATGAAAATACTGTCCACAAATTCTCACTACAAAAGAAGGACTTGAGAAGCTGATAGAGTCACTTTTCAGATGGTTCTTGTTAAAGATGAGCTCTCATATATTGGATTAAACCATGCTTAAATGCACATTTACAAATAAATGTATAGTTACACTTGTCTATCATGCTCCACAACTTTTTGTGTTTAATTATCATCATTATAGCCTACGCTTATAGCCTAAGCTTTGCAAAATTAGTTTGAGCTATATTAACAAAGGATAACAATAACGATTCATTGTTGAAATACCTTTTTTTATATGGCATGTTTCACTCATGGGAACTTTGTTCTCCCTGATCTTTAGAACTGGTTTCTTCTGTCAGTTGACTGAGGTCCTGCCCTTCTTGTGGACAAACGGGGTGTGATACAGACTCCTCCATCTCAGAGTCCTGCTTTTCATTATCAACACTTTGCTCCAGGTTTCCAGAGTCCTCAGTTGATACATCCAGCTGCTCCTGCTCTTCTTCAGGTTCACTCTGAGATGCATCCTCTGCATTTTCACCTTCCTCGCCCTCCTGTGCAAAGTTGCATATCATGTTGGGCCAACAGGAGTTGTCATCATCTTTAATCTGGAACCATTCAACTTTGTCCACTGGAACAAATGTAGAGAGAAAACATAAACACAGAATAACATGTTAAGTTTCAAATGTAGTTTCCATTTCCATGTTTTAACAGGCAAAATACTCTTACAACACCATAGAACCGCAATGTTAGATGTTTCTTGGAATAACAAAAGAGATCACTCTAAACATTTAAAGAAAAACTCCCTGCACTCTATGGTCTACATTTGTAGAAGCCTCTTTTTTTGTCCGGGCAGGTTAAAGACTTATATACTTGGAAAACTAGCTTAGTTTTAGTACAACAAAATCTTAGCATCCTGCACCTATTCCCAGAATCAATTTGAAAAACCTGGCATAAACATCACATGTCCATGCCACAATGGAGTGAGTTGGGCATCATTCCTCCTGAGTCAGTTGTTTGGTCTTAAGTAGTCAGAATTATCAATCTAAAAGCTAGCTAGGTAGCACTTCTTTTAAAAAGTGGCCCTTTCAACTGGAAGATCCGATTCAGTTCTCTCCTGGATGATATTCCTGAAAACCCCGGTATGAAGCCTGCATAATCACTTTTGATATTTTCTAAGAGAGCAAACATTTTTAATACTGAGGAATGCTATCGAGAGGAGCTAAGGCTCTTGTGAGGTTGACACAGAAACCCCACCTAGTCCATCTTCCATGGGAGAAAATACAGTGGGAAAGTGTGTAAGTGTACTTCACAGTGCCTGTCTGCGTACATGTGCAAATATCCTGTACACATTACCGAATGGGCAGCATTACAGAACCCACAAAATTAAGACAGTCAGCAGAATTCTGGTTTCATTTATATATTTTATTAAATTTTACATATACCGACCTCCCTCATCACCTTCTTTCTTTTCTGTCAAAAACGTCCTTGTCATATTTAGTTTCTTTGTAGTATGACATTTGTATTTCAACTGTGGTTTTGGGTTATCTCCATCCACTAAAAAAAATAAATAAATAAAAAAATAAAGTGAGATAAATGCTTACATCCATACTATAACAATGACATGGTTACAATAACAGAGAATCTTTATCTATCAGCAGCAAGTTACACAGCTGTTTCTTTCCTGCCATGTAGTGGGCAATGTTGCAATATCAGCAATATATAAAAGGGATTCCAATGGAGACACTTGGAGGGGTCATAGTTTGCCTAGGGTACTGTGGGTCCTTGTGCTGGCCATGTAGGAAAGAACAAAATATGTGTAGTATTTTTTCTATTTTAACTTCAAGATGAATTTACCGAATACAAACACAGCGGCAATAATACAGACAGTTAAGACATACTGCTATACATTTTCTAGGTCATACAAGTATCATAGATGCAATATAACCATTGAATATTTATTGGTATGTTGGTGGATCCTTCCTGATGAATATGGAATTCATTTGGTACCTAATAATTTAATAAAACATTACAAAATAGTCAATTCATTCCAGGGGCAAAGCATATATGCCACTATATACATGGGTCATTGCGCTATGCAATGTTCTCTGATGTACTAAAGGGTTAATTCAAGATACCTCCCGAGTTATTCAATGAAAACCTTACCTTGTTCTGACGTTTCTTCAAATATCACAAAGGTGCCAAGGGCATCTGGAAAACAAAGAAAACGTGTTAGTTTTATTTAACCATTTTTAGAAAACAACAATATTTGATGTATGAATGATATTTAACCCCTTAATGACAAAGCCCGTACATGTACGGGCTCAAAATATATTGTTTTCAATGGGTTTTGGGACCGCCCATTGTCCTTAAGGGGTTAACATTCATGCCAGACTGACAACCCATCTTATTAATTAGCACGGACAGTCTCCTTATTTTTTTTTAAATAGTATTATTTAAAACTGTTTTAAAAATACAATATCTTCTTCCCTCGGCCACAGATACTCACTTGATCTTACTTTTCAATATGGCTGTCTGGATGGTATGCACACTGCCGTCTTTTCTATGCCAAAATGTTGTGGACACACCTCACAAACAATTTTGTGACATGTTGGAGATGAGACTAGTGTGCATTCAACACATCTGGAGGCTATATTCAGCTATTATTTCTATGTTAGCTTATGACATCACTTTTCACTTATAGAACTGGCTAGCACAATATACAGGCAACAAGTTACCCTCTACAAAATGACACCTTGTCATTACTGAATGACAGATGAACTTATAAAAAAGGAAATCATTAACATAAAGAATCAGCTCATTTGTGTTTATTTGTGTTTGTATTTGAAATGTAATTTCCCGTGCTGTGCTACTGGGTGGTATAAAACACTATATCTAAAACTTCCCCTTTAGAAGTTTGTGCATTTGAACACTGTATTTGTCTCAATTCTTAAAAACAAATATAAGCATTAATGTTTTCCTCATAAACCTGCCACCCCTAACTGCTCATATAACACAAGTCACAGAAGAAAAAAAGTGTCTTCTCAGACACTGGATTCTGAAAAACACCACCATGCTTGAGACTGAACCCATGTATTGGTGACAAAGTAAAGTGGGAGTTTGCTGACAGTACCATAGTGTGGTGTGATGTGATGCCACTGCCACAGTGCTTCATCAGGTAAAGTAGTGATTTCTTTTTATTGCTTTTATTATGTTTCTGTAATTTATTTGCAAACTTAAACACTATGGCTTAACACTGCATGGTTGGCAGATACACACGAGTTTTAATTAAACAGTGACGATCAGCTTTACCTCTGCACAGTTTTTAAAATTGTTCTTATTTCTGGGATTCGCGTGGGAGTCGCAGATATTTAAAACGCATCCATACCTTCATACTCTCCTGCAAACACGTATTTATCAACTTGTAGGAATGGTTTTTCTGTGTTTATTCCCTGCATGAAAACAGAAATGACACAAATTATGCAAATATATCAATGACAGCCTAAACTGGGTTATAATATATATATATATATTATTTATAGGTGCCGATTTTATAAAGCCAAATAAATAAATGTATTTACTAACTCGGGGGAAGGGGGTTAAAAAAATAATAAAAATGAAACACCTTTGTATAGTAATACAAAAAAATGGTATGCAATCCCTTAAACTTACCTTGATAGTTATGATTGTTGAACACACATGCCTGTATCCTAATTCTTTGAGCCTGGAATTCCTAGTGCCTACAGGGTGTAATAAGGTGTGTTTCATGTTTAACCCCTTCAGGACAGGGGGGTTTTTTTTTTGTTTTTTTTTTTTACCATGCTTGCACTAAATGACTAGAGCAGTTTCTGTGCTTTTGTATGACTTTATTCAACTCTGATTGCGCACTAACTCATTTAGTGCACCCCACACATTATATATTGGGGGGTTTTACGCACAAATAGGGCTTTCTTTTGAAATAAAATTATATATATAAACCATTTAGTATGAAAAAATATCTAATAATGTGGGGGAAAATTAGGGGGGGGTAACATTTTTCACAGTTTCACCTATAAAAACTACACTGCTCAAAATAAAAAAGGGAACACTAAGATTACACATCCTAGAAAAAAAAATTCAATGGAAATCAAATTTATCAACCCATGGAGGTCTGGATATGGAGTCACACTCAAAATCAACAGGCTGAACCAACTTTGATGTAATGTCCTTAAAACAAGTCACAATGAGGCTCAGTAGTGTGTGTGGCCTCCACGTGCCCGTATGACCTCCCTACAACACCTGGGCATGCTCCTGATGAGGTTGCGGATGGTCTCCTGAGGGATGTCCTCCCAGACCTGGACAAAAGCATCCGCCAACTCCTGGACAGTCTGTGGTGCAATGTGGCGTTGGTGGATGGAGAGAGACATGATGTCCCAGATGTGCTCGATCGGATTCAGGTCTGGGGAACGGGCGGGCCAGTCCATAGCATCAATGCCTTCCTCTTGCAGGAACTGCTGACACACTCCAGCCACATGAGGTCTAGCATTGTCTTGCATTAGGAGGAACCCAGGGCCAACCGCACCAGCATATGGTCTCACAAGGGTCTGAGGATCTCATCTCGGTACCTAATGTCAGTCAGGCTACCTCTGGCAAGCACATGGAGAGCCCCCCAAAGAAATGCCACCCCACACCATTACTGACCCATGGCCAAACGGGTCATGCTGGAGGATGTTGCAGGCAGCAGAACGTTCTCCACGGCGTCTCCAGACTCTGTCACGTCTGTCACATGTGCTCAGTGTGAACCTGCTTTCATCTGTGAAGAGCACAGGGCGCCGGTGGCGAATATGCCAATCCTGGTGTTCTCTGGCAAATGCCAAATGTCCTGCACGGTGTTGGGCTCATGGAGTCTGTTTCTGACCGTTTGAGTGGACACATGCACATTTGTGGCCTGCTGGAGGTCATTTTGCAGGGCTCTTGGCAGTACTCCTCCTTGCACAAAGGCGGATGTAGCGGCCCTGCTGCTGGGTTGTTGCCCTCCTACACGTCTCCAGATGTACTGGCCTGTCTCCTGGTAGCGCCTCCATGCTCTGGACACTACGCTGACAGACACAGCAAACCTTCTTGCCACAGCTCGCATTGATGTGCCATCCTGGAGGAGCTGCACTACCTGAGCCACTTGTGTGGGTTGTAGACTCCGTCTCATGCTACCACTAGAGTGAAAGCACCGCCAGCGTTCAAAAGTGACCAAAACATCGGCCAGGAAGCATTGGAACTGAGAAGTGGTCTGTGGTCACCACCTGCAGAACCACTCCTTTATTTGGGGTATCTTGCCAATTGCCTATAATTTCCACAACAGCATGTGAAATTGATTGTCCATCAGTGTTGCTTCCTGAGTAGACAGTGTGATTTCACAGAAGTGTGATTGACTTCGAGTTATGTTGTGTTGTTTAACCCCTTAAGGACCGGGCTCATTTTTCGTTTTGTACCCTGTGGGACCGAGGCTGTTTTGACACTTTTGTGGTGCTTGTGTTCAGCTGTAATTTTCTCCTCACCCATTTAGTGTACCCACATAAGTTATATATTGTTTTTTTCAGGACAAGATGGGCTTTCTTCAGATACCATTATTTTGATCGTATCATCTTATTTACTATAAAAAAAATTAAAAAAACATGGTGAAAAATTGAAAAAAAAACACATTTTATGACTTTTATTTGAAAAATCTTTTACTCACCTAAAAAAGCAAGTAAAAAAACTAGCTAAATAGATTCTACTACTTGTCCTGAGTTTAGAAATACCCAATGTTTTTATGTTTTTTTGCTGTTTTTTGTAAGTTATAGGGCAATAAGTACAAGCAGCGTTTTATGATTTCCAAATCTTTTTTAACAAATCTGGTCAGTCTGCCTCCATCTCCTCTTTGGAACATCTTTGAAGCCGGTTAACTCAATTTAACCCATTCAAACCATATATTTTTGAAAACTAGACACCCCAGGGTATTCCAAATGCTGTTATTTTAACCCTTTCCATGCACCAATTATACAACTACACTTTGTCAAACTTTGTAATAGTAATTTTTTTTATTTTTTTTTCCACACAAATTGTACTTTAGTTATAGATATACAGGTGCTGGTATATGTCACTGCCAAACAACACCCCAATATGTGTTCAGCAACATCTCCTGAGTACAGCGATACCCCACATGCATGGGTTTGTCAGATTGTTTGGCTGGTAAAAGGCTACTTTTGGGGCATGCGTAATTCAGGTGGTCATTTGGTCATTGTGCCTCCCTCTCCTCTTTGGAATATCTTTGAAGCCGGTTAACTCAATTTAACCCATTCAAACCATATATTTTTGAAAACTAGACACCCCAGGGTATTCAAAATGCTGTTATTTTAACCCTTTCCATGCACCAATTATAGAACTACACTTTGTCAAACTTTGTAATAGTAATTTTTTTTATTTTTTTTCACACAAATTGTACTTTAGTTATAGATATACAGGTCCTGGTATATGCCACTGTCAAACAACACGCCAATGTGTGTTCAGGAACATCTCCTGAGTGCAGTGATACCCGACATGCATGGGTTTGTCGGGTTGTTTCAGATTTAAAATGCCACATTTGGGAAGTGCGCTTTTTTTCGCCATTTTGGTCAGTCTGTACCTATGCCCTATCTTTGAGCTAGGCCACTCCAATTTACCCCAGCAGCCATTTTTTTTATATATTTGACACCCCTTGGGTATTTGAAGTGCTTTTATTTTAACTCTTTGTTGAGATTTTTGAGAAATTTTAGCACTTGCTCAAAATAATAAACTTTATTTTTTAATTTAATTTTATTTTTTTAATACTTTTTTTATATATTTTTTTACACATTTTGCTGGTACTGGATGGTTCATCTAGTGACATCACTGCATAATTATTTTTAAATGTTAGCACATTTTTTTTTACATTTTTTTTCCATTTTTTATTTATTTTTATTTTTTTTGAATATTTTACTAATCACATAGTGATTAGAAAGCTGGGCTCCATTGACTTGCATGGTTGAATGCAGTACCTGTATTCAACCAGCAAGTGGAGCCAGTTCTCTAGAGGGTCTGGAGACCCTCTAGCGAACTTTTTCGTCTTTATTGTTTTATTTCCCGGGCCGCCGCCATCTTGCTTGATGGCGAAGATCACCGGCAGCGGCGGCTGTGACCGCTCTCCGGAGCGGTCACAGCCCACCCAGAGGTAAGTGTTTGGTGTCGCTGGATGCCTCCTGATCGAGGCATTCCAGCGACACCTTTTAAGTTTGATCGCCTCCTAAACGCTTTTAAAACGGGCGTCCGCCGCCATACAATGTATGGCGGCTGTTGACGCCCCGGGGAGGGGCCAGACATGGCCCCCGATGCCGATCTCGGCCTTGCTGAATGCCTCGACATCGAGGCATTGCAGCAAGGCCGTTTAAGCGAAGAAAGTGATCCTTGATCACTTTCTAAGCTTATTTAATTTTTTGACGGTTCAGGACCGTCAAAGGTCATTTAGTGACCTTCTTGTTATGACGGTCCTGAACCGGCAAAGGTCGCGAAGGGGTTAAGTGTTCACTTTGTTATTTTGAGCAGTGTATATATATATAACCAGTGCAAATGGAGAAAAAAAACTTCCAAAAGTATATTTACTGCAGAGCCGCGTACAAAATGCATTAACCCCTAAAGTGCCGCAATCCTTGCAGGGGTTAACGCTGCACTGTCGCCCTCATGAAGCAATCATGGAGAAGGGGAATGTTGTAGCAGAGACCCGACACACAATTCCCCTTACCTGAAGCTGCCTGTGGCAGCTGAAACCACGATCTGGTTGAGCCTGCAGAATCCCTCCCGTGGGCTTCTGGGGGGCTCGGGGTGGCAGCAGCAGTGCCCCCGCGATCACAATTGTGGCGACGTGGGGGCATTTTTTTTTTTGCACGTTAGCAGATGCAAAGGGCTTAAACACAATTTGCATTTAAAAATGGGACAGCACATCACTTTTGCTTCCTCTACCCTCTGTTTATAAACTGTCTACTAGATACATGGTATATTGTCAGCAACAAAAGTGATAATACGCTCTTTCACAGATATCATTATGAACCAAAAGAAAAATGTTTCAGTTCTGGTTCCAATGTGACACTTTTATTATGTACTCAATCAATGCCAGAAGTTAACTCACCAAAATCTTGCACCTGTTGTCACATTTTTCCAAGATGTCTAAATCAATGATTCCTGTTAACTCCACCAAAACCAACTGTTCCTGAAAGTATAACAATTGGGAAAAAGTTCAATATTAGCAATTTATTAAAAGGTGCTCCTCGTTGGAAGACGACTGAGCGTTTACATAATACTGTGCAATCCACTAGAGCAGAGCTGGAAATGTAACCCTCTGCTACTCCCGAATACTCTGAAGCGACTTTACCCTAAAGCAGCAAGACCAGAGATGCTGCAAGATGGAACTGCAGCTCAAATGCACCCTTCCCTAATGCCACAGGGCCCTCGCTCCTTACAGCATATAGGAAGAGTACTTTACCGCGTATTCCATATTCATTTGGATAAAAGCATTCTATTTACGGGAATACGGTACCGTGAACACCTGCAGACGAATTATAAACCGTGTAACACTAAAGGATAGTATTACATGATAGCCATTAGCCCTGCTATTTAACATCTTACCTCCACCACCTCATATTCGTCTTCTTCAGCGGCAGCAGCACTGCTATTAGCATCTCCAAGGAAACGCTTTGCTTCGGAGCTGGGCGCCGACATATTGCATGGTCCGTGACTGACTGCTGACTGACGTCACTTCCGTTAACGAATATTGCGGACCGTTTGAAAACCAATGTTATGGCGCAGAGATTATCTTCGGTGTTACATATGATATTACTCTGTACATTCTGTGGGATAACTAGATCGTGTTTAAATGTGTAGGTCCAAGCATGAAGCTTTTACTGATTTTACTTAATATAGGTATAGTTTTTAGTCTGTCTATGAGCTCTTATACTAGAGGTAAGTATATCTGTTATTACAGATATACATACAATGCATGTGTTCATGTCATTTAGGTTTTTTTTAAAAAAGTGCATAGAACAAAAATAATTGGTGAGATATTTAACCCCTTCAATCCCAGGGTTTTTTGGTACCTCAAGTCCTGGAGCAATTTTGCCATTTGTGAGCTATGTCAGTTCAGCGATTATTCTCTTTTCCTGTAAATAGTGTACCCATGTAAACTATGTATTGTTTTTTTCAAGGAGAGATGGAGCTTTCTTTTGATAATATAGTTAAACACCTCACTCATCACATCTTCCTATTCCTGTCTACAAGATTTCACTCGAGCTGCCCCATATCTCTCGAATCTACTCCCAAGGAATCTTCAGCATTCACCCTCCCTCCCAACATTCAAGAAACATCTAAAAACCCACGTCTTCAGAGAAGCATACCATCTTAGCTGCTAGAACTTCCTTGTCATCGATACAACCACCACACTACCTCTCACCCTTTCTCTGTGTCTTATGTTTGTCACCCCATTTCCCTCTAGATCAGGGGTGGGCAATTAATTTTCCCATGGGGCCACATGAGAAATTGGAATGGTTTTAGAGGGCCAGACCTCTACAAACTACAAACTCCGAAGCCTTGTCCATTTTGTTAACTTATGTGCTGTTTAATAAAGTTATTCAAGCCTACGTCATTGGTAGAGGTGCTTGAATAAGTAAGGCCTGAATAACTATTAGCACAGCACAGAAGTGAACAAAATGAACAAGGCTTCGGAGTGCATACCGTATTTTTCGCTCTATAAGACGCACCTGCTGATAAGACGCACCTAGATTTTAGAGGAGAAAAAAAAGGAAAAAATATTTTGAGCTAAAAAATGGGCTAAAATATTTATTACAATAACTGAATAAGCTATGAACACAGTAAGACACACGCAGTAAGACACACACAGACACAGTAAGACACACACAGACACAGTGAGACACACACAGACACAGTAAGACACACACAGACACAGTGAGACACACACAGACACAGTAAGATACACACAGACACAGTGAGACACACAGACACAGTGAGACACACACAGACACAGTAAGACACACACAGACACAGTAAGACACACACAGACACAGTGAGACACACACAGACACAGTAAGACACACACAGACACAGTGAGACACACACAGACACAGTAAGACACACACAGACACAGTAAGATACACACAAACACAGTAAGACACACACACACAGTAAGACCTCCCTCCCTAACCCCCCTTCTCAGTATCTCCCCTCTAACTCCCTAACCCCCCCTTCTCAGTATCTCCCCTCTAACTCCCTAACCCCCCCTTCTCAGGATCTCCCCCCCCGCCCCGGTCACTTACCTTAAACTCCTGTGTTGGAAGCGTGAGGCGTTTGTCTCGGGTGCCGGCGCTTCACTGCTGATCGCCGGCGTCTGACGTCATATGCCGGCGCCCAGCGTAAAGCGCCGGCACCCGAGACAAACGCTTCCAACACAGGAGTTTAAGGTAAGTGACCGGGGCGGGGGGGGACACCGGACTCATTGGTGAGTCACCAGGACACTCTTTGCGGGCCGGTCCGAGCTATTCAGCGGGCCGGATGTGGCCCGCGGGCCGTGCTTTGCCCAGGTCTGCTCTAGATTGTAAGCTTGCGAGCAGGGCTCTCTCCACCAAATGTATCGGTTTGTCTTAGTCTATCAATTCTTGTCTTGTCATACCCCTTGAATTTATTATTCTATTATTCTATTAAGCGCTGCGTAAACTGTTGGCGCTATATAAATAAAGGATAATAATAATAATAAAAGATTAGCTGAAAATGTAGAATGAGAAATTTTCTAAAAACTAGCAAAAATTTGAAAAAAAACACCTAACTTTATTAATTCAGGTGTCCTGATTACAGAAATACCTAATTTATATAGTTTTTCCATACTTTTCCAGCACTTATAGGGAACATACTATAAGGTGCACATTATTCGTAGAATTTTTATGCTTATGGCTTAACGGGTTTGGGGGTTGTGAACGGGGGCAGGAGGGTTATACTGGGTAGATGTTGTGTTAGTTAGGGCAATGGGATGTAAGGGTTTTTTAATTATCTTTTTTATATATATTTTTTTATTTTTTGTATTTTTATATATATATATATTTAAATGGTTAGAGGACCTCTAACCATTTAAAATATATATCTATAAAAATACAAAAAATAAAAAAATATATATAAAAAAGATAATAAAAAAACCCTTACATCTTAGGGACCTCTTGAACGTGTTATTAATGCCAGTGATGTCACAATGACATCACATAGCATACTTTATTGTTTTTTTTATTATTTATTGTATTATTTTAGTGATTTTTTTTTTAAATCACTAACCATTTTTTTTCTCTGTTTTTGTTTTTTCAGCATGGGAGGAGGATGCGAAACATGGTTTCTCACTCTCCTCCCTGCATTCCCCCTGCACTGATCACACTGTGATCTCTATGCAAGTTCCCACACACTTGCATAGAGATTGCAGCATCTGTGCCTCATCGGAACGATTGGATATCCCTGCAGGGGATATCCTGTCCTCTGGCGACGTCAGCAGTGACGCGACCCGGAAGGGAATGCCTGATCGCGCGATCGGTGTTTTAAAAATGTAACAGTTTTCCGGCTTTCGTGCTGGAAGCTGTTACATCAGATCGGGCAGCAGAAACCCGGCGATGCTGTCTGTCAGGTGGGAGTCCAGGCTGTCAAATGAGGAACTTTTACATCTGGTCCTACTGCCCCCATGTCCTGATAGGGCCATCTTTGAAGACAGCTAATTCAATGTATCCCATCAAACTATATATTTTTGAAAACTAGACACCCGATTTTTTAATAGAAAAAATTATCGGCCAACTTATCGATTATGATTAGTTGCAGCCCTACTTTATTTTATTCTTAATTGTTACCACTTTTTTTTAAAGCTTTTTTTCCCATATTTATTTATTTATTATTTTTTAAATATTTTACTAATCACGTTGTGATTAGAAAGCTGGGCTCCATTGACTTGCATGGTTGAATGCACCCTAGAGCAGGGGTCCCCAACCACCGCGACGCGGACCAGTACCGGTTCCGGCCGCCGGGTGAGTGTTCATCTTTCTTTTTCATTTATCCCTTCTGGGCAAACAGCAGGGTGAAGATCCGGGTGCTGTATAGGAGGACCCAGGTCCCCTGCAGCGCTGCGGGCGACCTGGATCCTCCTCTCTGGCAGCCGTGAACGTCTGTGCGATGTAGACAACCTCGCTGCTGCCGGCACTTCTGCCCAGGCTTCTATGAAGGAGTGCAGGTGTTACATGACTTTCCGGTGCTCCACCACAGAAGCCCCAGCAGCAGTGGAGGTTGTCTGAGCGCATCGCACAGTCAAATGCCCTTTTATTTTTATTTCAGTCTGTGGAAACAGACCTCTAGTGGCAGATATACTTGGCTGCCGTGTGGTAGAAGGAAAGAATGCGGAGCCTGGTAGTTGGCCGTGGATGGTTAGTATTCAGGAGTCATATAAAGATACTTATGTTCATCTATGTGGAGGTGTCATCTTGGATGACTTGTGGGTTCTCACAGCTGCCCATTGTTTCATATATCATGACAAGTAAGTAAGATTTTTTTTTATGGGAGTTATAACAGTTAAGCAGAGAGTGGACCTGTGGGTTGTATGTTACAACTAAAAAAAATATTTATATATTTGTAGCCAACGTTATTAGGATGAGAAGCGCAGACAGTTTTTTGTATACATTGTACAGCCAATACACTGTATTTGCAGCATGCTCACACCTGTTTGGTAGGCCTCATTTTCCACATTTGTTTTATTTGAGCCTGAGCTTAGCGCACCGACATTTTTCTTTTCCCTTTATGTTGCAACAGATTGAGATCTTTTTATAGAAACAATTCATATAATTCCCATAATCAGAACCATGGTCACCATTCTTTAATAGAAAGCATGAGCATCTTATCTCCTATATATTTTTATAGTATACAATATTGGGGTTTTTATTTGGGGGGGGGTTCAGGTCTCTGACTACATGTCTATAATAAATACCGGGTTTGGATAATAATATTTAGACCAGAGAGTTGTCTGTACAAAATATATCTGCTTGTCCTCCCAAAAAATGAAGATTTTTTTTATTGTTCTCAGATGATATTGGATATACTTTTCATATTCCTCCATTAACCTAATTGTCCTTTTGTGACATAACAAAACACACAAAAGCAAACATGGTGCACATTAAAAGAAATGTGGTATTAATCAATAAATGAGAAAGTAAAATGGCTTATAAATTGTACTTTGATTTTATTTAGAGAATATAGTTCCTGGAGGCTTGTGTTTGGCGCCAACAAACTGTCAAATGTGGGGCTAAAAGCCCAGATACGAACTATACAACAAAAGATTCAACATGAGGACTACATCCCTGAATCTGAGCAAAATGACATTGTCTTGCTGAGACTCAATAAGGCAATCATATTTGATGACTACACTCAGCCTGCGTGCCTTCCTGCCAAACAAGAGGTTCTGGGGAAGATGACCGGTTGCTACATTGCAGGTTGGGGTGTCATTAAAGAAACATGTAAGCACAGATTTATCTATAGGTTTTGTACACATGTATGGGTTTTCTTCTAGTTCCACAATTGTATGTTATTCTCTCTGTTAGATGCATAGAAAAAAATTGATTGTGTAAAAGATATTACATACTATCTTTCCAGATAAACCCATATTTTATTATTATATGTTTCCATACTGGAATCAGTTTAATTATTGTATACCCAATTATTTAAAAAGAGCCTCCATCAGTAGGGTACAATCAGTGGCTGTGTATGAGGTCTAGGCAAGCGAGCTTTAGGGCATGATGTCCCAATTGTGAGGGTGGTACGAGGAGCTCAGAGTGAAACACGGCGGGGATCGTTATCTTTAAGTTTGTACTCAGAGCCAAAATTCCTGAAGGTGACCCTGCATTTTATATACCGTATTTGCTCGATTATAAGACGAGGTTTTTTCCAGAGCATATGTTCTGAAAAATACCCCTCGTCTTATAATCAAGGTCGTCTTCTAATCAGACCTCAAAAAAATGTCTTCTGGGGCCAGGCTGCTTACCGGGCTTTGGTCGCGAGCAGCGTCTCTGCTACTAGCAGCAGGAGAAGCTAGCACAGTCCTCACATAACTCTACCTCCCCCCTCCTTCCTCTGGGGGCGGGGCCAGAGAAGTTGCTGCCGGGCTCCTGCAGAAGTCTGCGAGTGGGAGATCTGCAGTTCAGGTAAGGGGGTGGGGGAGGGTTTCTGAGTATGTGTGATTAATGGAATGAATGAGTATTTAAATGTTTGTGAATGAGTGTGTGTGTGTGATAGCATGGATGTGTAAGGGGGGTGGTGGTGGTAGCATGGTATAGGGAGGCTGAAATCACACTACTATCATCCCCAGGTTCCAGCATGTACTGGCTGCCTTGGCTTGATAGGAGTGTGATTGCTGTTAGCTGTTATACATGCTGTTATATATATATATATATATATATATATATATATAATACCTCCAGAAATGCCTTTTAACCCCCTATATGCTACTCAGCCCTTTATCAAAGGGTGACGGCGGAGGGCCTTTGATGTGCAAACAAAACAAAGCAAAGTTCTATACCGTGGTTGGCATAACTAGCTGGGGCTCTGGCTGTGGTCAGAAGCAAAGACCTGGTGTTTACACATCTACCCAGTATTACCTCGAGTGGATCTCTGAGCATATGTCCAATGATGCTACAGCCAAGGCTAGGAAAAAGAAGCCTGTGAACAAAATCATCAATGGTCAAATGGTAGCTGAAAAACTCCGCAAGGCTGGTATCTTTAACTAGTTCTTGGTAAAATGCTCCAGAAGTAGGAAGAAACTGATACTGTTGCATGTTATAATTCATTGGTGATATGTATGGTTTGACAAAACAATAAATATGCATCAATAAGGCATGTGCTCGTAATAAATACATAAAATGCTGCGGATATAGTTAATACTTCTTTTAGATAACTTAGAGGATCAAGCAGGGACATCCAGGGCATTGGTAGACGTTATGTATATTATGTCTATTTTGTCCCTTATGGTGTACTATGTGCCTACAAATCTGTATTTTGTTTGTGTGATGCTACTGTTATTTAAAGCAAATATCCATATAAAATATGTTATTTAAAATAAATTGGATATAAAATGTATCGCAGTTATTTGATCTTTCACACAAATATTATTATTTAGTAATGCTCGCCTATGGTCTAGGGCACCAAAAATAGCATGCAAACAAGATGCCGCTGACTCTAAGCTCACCCCTATCTATGACAGAGATGCAATTTAGAGTATGGAGAATGCTAGAGCATACTTAACCAGTGTCCCACTTTATGTAATGCCATCCATTTTTGGGACCTTTCTTCTGGATGCCCCCCTGATATGCCCCTTTATAAAAGTTCAGTGTTGGTGGGCATGATTGTGACACAGTGTTGCACAGCCTTAAAAATCATAGTGATGTATAGAAACAGAAAATCTATTTACAAAACAAATTTTGTAATTGTAAATTTTTGTTCCGCTAAGTGCTATGTAATGTTCTGCATTAACATAATAAGCCCTGGCTTCTATCCGCACTCCATTAATCAAAAGTCTTCCTCTTTCTAGGGTCAGTTATGAGGTACATGTGATGATAAAAGAAAGTCATAAATAATAAAAAACGCTTATTTATCTCCCTTTTTCAGACAGAAGTACAAGAGAATAAGAAGAATCATTCAGGCTTTTGGTACTTCAGTAAACATTCCACATCTTGTGTTACTAGAAGAATATCAGACCCAATGTAATGTTTAATTCAGACAAAGTATATATACATTTATTTACACAATAGTACAAAATTGCATATATTGCAAACAATATTCAATGTACTTAAGGATGAGTGAGTAAAAAACAATAACATATATAATATGAGAGGCAGAGACGGAGGCTACTGGATGCCCCAGCACGGGCATGTTCAACATGGAAGCAGGGGGTTTTAGAATGTAGCTGTAGCACAGGAGGAATAGCCTAGGAAATGGCAAAATGAGCACACAAGACAACGAAAATGATAGTAAAGTTTCAGATTGTAACCCTGATTCCCTAACTAATGCTCTATGAAAGGGAAATTTGCCAAGCATTCCTTCTCATAGCGTCCCCCGCGTCATTGTCCTTGTGTAAGTTATTTTACGAAGACCCGCTAAAATAACTGGATACTAACTAGATACCACTGGCCCTTTCACCGAAGGACACAGATCTCGGCGTCCACAAGATGTACTGTTAAACTAAATATCTACAAAAACAAATTGACAAACAAATTAGCTTTTTTTCTAAAAGCTGTGACAGTTCCACTATACGTGCCCTCTGCCGTGAGCAAAAAGACCCAATAAGTTGAGACACTCACCCTGTGTGAACCTGGTTTATTTACAAGGAAAAGGGAAGGGGCTTACTTGGTATTTGAGGTACTGCCTCAATCTGCATGTGCAGCAACAATAAAATTTTTATATTTTGTTACTTAAGTGTTTTAGTAGCGATATATGGGTAGTCCATATATTTTTTTCTGATATGTGTCTCTAATGTTTATAATCCTAGATCATTGAATGATATTTCTCCAAATCCAGGGTGTTCTCAAGAAACAATCAGTAGTGGTATACTGGATGCAAACTCTCAAATATCATGGGTGATCCACAACTGTGATAATTTTGTTGAAATCCATGATTTTCCATATTAACTAGTGGTACTGAAGGATATATGTGTGACATTGTAACACCACGCTGAACAGGAAGAGACATAGGTTTAATAGACACTGGAACAGGGAGCGACATTGTATCTAAGCTCGGGAGCGTTCCTTTCAGTCTGTTGTCAGATGGAAACACAGTGTTGCCCGTTACAGGGGATGCTGGGGAAACATGCAAAGGGGCTGAAATGAAACAGCAACAAATTACACATACTATTTAATATGTAAACTACATTCACAACATTATCTCTGGGTAATTTAGGGTGGCTGCATGCTGGCAACATGCCTTGGCAACAATGGCAGCAAAGATCTTCTTAGATAATAAACCCAAGATTTAAGTGATGAACTATCCCACATTTTACAGTTTAGTATGAATAATATAGCAAAAGGTAATGTTTGCAGATTAAAGGGAAGTACTTAGGTTACCTTAAGTACTGAAAGTATTAAATCATGTCCCGACACATGGTAATCTCCAAATGTGCCACCATCATGCCATTCAGCCCACAAGTCCAGTTTAATAGGTTAATTCATTTGCATGTACCCATAACATAGATCTTATCGGGCTAACCTAAATATGCCATGCATTTTACTATTGCTTCACCTAGTCTCTTATTGAAACACCTAATGGAAGAAGTCTTTAGTGTATATAAGAATCTTGGCTGACATGCAATTAAAGCCCTAGGTAACTGTGCATAATGGTTGTATCTGGAAATAAATATGTTATAAGTATACCACCCACATCTTGCCTTACTAATAGATTCACATGTAGTCAGCCCTTTAATAGTAAAAGAGAGGCAAAGCCTCCATACTAATACCTGTTGATGCCTCATCGCCTGTGAATGGTGGACAAGAAATAGAGTGAAGTCCAGAAGATGAGTTCCTATTAGGCTTCAAGTGTACTGAATCTGTTGTGATGGAGCAATTTCGGGAGCTAGGGAACTGCTAACAAAGTGACAAAAAAGACACAAGAAGGTGGAAGCTTGGTTAATATCTATGATGCAGAAGGCTTAATCAAATTATATGCAGGTTTCATTAAAGTTGTGGAAGTCTGTACCCTCCCGAGCTGGTGTTTCAAGAGTAACATTTTTACAGTTTTTATGTTATTGATATTTCCTTGAGGTGCGTATGGATCACTGTAAAGCTAAAGACATTGTAATGAAAACTCAAAAGAAGCGACTCTACTAAGCAGGCTAATAACTCAAGATTTCCACATTACCTGGGCAGAGAGGCAGCCAGTCAGTACAGGAGAGTGGAAAAGACTAAAACTATGTTTAGTATGTCCGAATGGGGAGTGTGGAAGGCTCCATTCGCACCTTGAACCTGCAAGAAGAAATACATGTAATAACTGGAACGCAGCAGCAGGGGGACTTTTTATTGTAGTGCATTGTCATATAATCAAGACCCATGTAGAATAAACCAAAGAGTTAAATTGTATAAAAGTGACATAATCAATACTTAGGTCATCTTCAGTGACCCTTTTTTAAATTATTTTTTTTTACATACAAATATATTTGAAAGTGTACAGAATATATTTGTGCCTATTTTGCAGAAACTTATATCACGACATATTAAAGGTACACTCCTGCGATTGTATTTATATATTTAATCCATTTGATAAGACTCTTGTTTCTCCCTCTTCATTCTGTGATCTCACTGTCAGCTGATTATACAGTAATCAGGAAGCAGGGCTCCACTGCCACACTTTCCTGATCACTTCCCACAGTGTCAGCTGTGCCATTGCATTCCACCAAGGCATTTAATGGCTGTCAGTGCCATTACAGGTGTCTGTCAGCTAAGAGCCAGCGCTGCTAACTCATAAAAAAACAAGATCTTCTAGTGATCCAAGGTGCCCACTGTTACTAAAGACAAACCTACCTGAGCCTAGCATGGAATAAAAGGCAAAGTCACCTGAAAACCTGACTTTTGTGTGGTTGTGAACAAGAGTACTTTTGGTCTGGCACAGAGAACCCACACCTGAATCACCTGCGGAGTGTATGTCTCTTTTCAGCTTCTCCTCACGTCTCCATTTTGCTCTTCTGTTGGAAAACCAGATCTATGAGCGGAACAAAGCATAATTATTAATTAAAGGTACCCTCAGAGTCACACTCTGTTCAAACCTTACTATAAAATCCACTCAACAACATTATATTAAACACGCAGTAAGTTACAGCATATATAGACTCACTGGCCACTTTATTAGGTACACCTGTTCAATTGCTTGTTAACACAAATAGCTAATCAGCCAATCACATGGCAGAAACGCAATGAATATATACATGTAGATTTGGTCAAGACAACTTGCTGAAGTTTAAACCGAGCATCAGAATGGGGGAAGAAAGGGGATTTAACTGACTTTGAACGTGGCATGGTTGTTGGTGCTATCCAGTGAGCAGCAGTTGTGTGGATGACTGGTTTGAGATGACAGAAAGGCAACAGTAACTCAATAAACCACTCATTACAACCAAGGTATGCAGAATACCATCTCTGAGCGCACAACACATTGAACCTTGAAGCAGATGGGCTACAGCAGCAGAAGACCACAACGGGTGCCACTCCTGTCAGCTAAGAACAGGAAACTGATGTTCACACAGACTCACCAAAATTGGACAATGGAAGACTGGAAGAACGTTGCCTGGTCTGATGAGTCTCGATTCCAGCTGCAACATTCAGATGGCAGGGTCTGAGTTTGGTGTAAACAAGATAAAAGCATGTATCCATCCTGCCTTGTATCAATGGTTCAGGCTGGTGGTGGTGGTGTATTGGTGTGGGGGACATTTTCTTGGCACACTTTGGGCACCTTAGTACCAATTGAGCATTGTTTAAACGCGACATGAGTATTGTTGTTGACCATGTCATAAAGTGTACCATATACCAAAATGAGGGTAAATCAGTTCTATAAATTCAACTTCTATGGCACTGATGAAAAACCTTGGGAAAGATTAAATTACCTGACTTGTATTGCTTTTTTTAAATAAAGTATTGCCACCTTACAGCCTATGGAGATATTGGTATTCTATAACAGGAGTTATGTTTATTACTGTTAAGCGATCTGATCCTTGTGTCTGTGTTTTGCAGATTATAGGAATCCCAGAGGAGATACATGGATTTTGGCCTGGTACTCTCAGCACCATGGACAGGGGCTAAGGAAGAACGGCTACTTTGGCTTAGAGCCAGCACTAACAAACTGCAGCGTGCGACTTGCAGAAAGCTTGAGCAATTAAATATACAGAACTGTGTATACCGTATATACAAGGGACGTTCAAAAAGCTTTATACTTTCGTTGGAAATAGTGAAGGCGGGAGGAGTAGTAATTGGTCGTGTCTTAGCGTGTCATGTGACTAGTTCTGTCTGGTAAGCCAGCTGCTCTTGCAGTTTACTATAAGACTTTTCAACCTGGGGTGAAGATGGCTACGAAACTTATAAATTGCACTAAAGAGGAACAGTGTCCTGTCATATGCTTTTTGCGGGCAGAAGGTGTGCTGGGAGCAAAAATTCATCTTCGCAAGTGTGCTCAGTATGAGGACAAAGTTCTCCCTTGTAGAGTTGTCTATGAGTTGATTGAAAATGGCCGTACTGGTGTGACGGATGCAGAGTGCTCCGGACATCCAGCTACAGCCACGATCACGAGGAATGAATAAGGAACCCTGGAACTTATTTGCGAAAACAGAAGAATAACAGTTAAAGTGGTTGCAGGAAAGCTGAATGTGAGTGTTGGATCTACCAATGCCCTGATTCAGTTCAGTAATGTGTGTGCCAGGTGGGTGCCTAAGCAGCTATCGGAGGAGCATAAGCGCAAGCACTTTATTAGGTACACCTGTTCAATTGCTTGTTAACACAAATAGCTAATAAGCCAATCACATTGCAGCAACTCAAAGCAATTAGGCATGTAGACGTGGTCAAGACAACTTGCTGAAGTTCAGAAGCATCAGAATGGGGAAGAAAGTGACTTTAAACGTGGCATGGTTGTTCATACCAGGCGGGCTGGTCTGAGTATTTCAGAAACGGCTGATCTTCTGGGATTTTTCACGCACAACCATCTCTAGGGTTTACAGAGAATGGTCCAAAAAAGAGAAAATATCCAGTGAGCGGGAGTTGTACGGATGAAAATGCCTTGTTGATGTCAGAGGTCAGAGGAGAGTGGGCAGACTGATTCAAGATGACAGAAAGGCAACAGTAACTCAAAATAACCACTCGTTACAACCAAGGTATGCAGAATACCATCTCTGAGCGCACAACACTTCGAACCTTGAAGCAGATGGGTTACAGCAGCAGAACTCCTGCCAGCTAAGAACAGGAAACTGAGACTACAATTTGCACAGGCTCATCAAAATTGGACAGTGGAAGACTGGAAGAACGTTGCCTGGTCTGATGAGTCTCGATTTCACCTGCAACATTCAGTCAGCAGGGTCAGACTTTGGTGTGAACAACATGAAAGCATGGATTCATACTGCCTTGTATCAACTGTTCAGGCTGGTTTTGGTGGTGTAATAGTGTGGGAGACATTTTCTTGGCACACTTTGGGCCCCTTAGTACCAATTGAGCATTGTTTAAACTCGACAGCCTGTCTGAGTATTGTTGCTGACCATGTCCATCCCTTTATGACCACAGTGTATCCATCTTCTGATGGCTACTTCCAGCAGGATAATGAACCATGTCACAAAGCTCACATCATCTCAACATGGCACTGTACTCCAGTGGCCTCCACAGTCACCAGATCTCAATCCAACAGAGCACCTTTGGGATGTGGTGGAACGGGAGATTTGTATTATGGGTACGCAGCCAACAAATCTGCAGCAACTGCGTGATGACATCATGTCCATATGAACCAAAATCTCTGAGGAACCAGCACCTTGTAGAAAGTATGCCATGAAGAATGAAGGCAGTTCCGAAGGCAAAAGATCCAACAAGGTAATAGACACATATATACCTCTGGATTTTATTGCTAAAAACCCTCCAGCAATATAATAACATTCATAAACTGCAATGGAAAAGAATACATAAAAACAGTGATACATTTTTTTGTATTTGTTACAGAGAAGGTGGTAGGCATTAGATTTATGTCTCCAAAAATATGCTGTGTGATTTTACATGCTGTTTGGAATAATTACTATTTTTTTTTACTTTGGGAGGCACACTCACTTTAATCAGATGGCTAGATTCTTAAAGGGATTCTCCGTCCCTCCAGTGCTTTAGTGCATATGATGGCTGTGCGGTTCCTCTAAATTTTCATGAAGTCCCCCTTGCAAATAGGGGATTCCGCAGAATTCTCTAAAATGCATTTGCCCCTTCTCTATCCTCCCAACTATTTTCCATGAAGGGGATGTGTTAGACCTCTACACAACTTTTTAAGAATTTAGGAGTAAACTCCTGCTCTAGCCAGCCTTTTCTTAATGCAATCAGAAAGTGCCATCCCTGCCGTTTACTGATCTTCCTCAGGTTCATAATTTTCAATTATATGGAGAACAACCAGTCTGCCTATATTATAAAGTGGCTAAACATGCACAGTTTCCTAATAATGTAGAAAAAACTTTGACAGATTACATATATATATCTGCGGATATCTTGAACAATGTACATTTTCAAAGCTCTACAGTTCATTTTATCCAAATTTTGGAATATTTTCCTAATACGCTGGGGCTTACATCATGTCGTCACAATATTGATTTGCATTTCTGATGCAGCTTTAAAACTTTGTCACAACTTTTAATTATAGTATATGAAACAAAAGCATTTTCAAATACATACTCTGATGGTAACTTCAGGAAGCTGTGTGTCTGCTGCCAACTTCTCCCTGGTTGCCATGTCTGGATACTGAACTCGCAGGAACTCTAAATAAACAGAGGAAAGGCAGAAAGATTACATCAATTGGAATTAACATATGTGATTTATTACTATTATTATGAGTTATTGTTTTATATAGAGCCATCATATTCCGTACCACTGTACAATGGGTATGGTCTGCCTGTATTGTAACTGTATCGAAAACCCCCTCAGTCTTTTTTCAAGCCATGCTCTTGCTGACATCAGCATTCTATTTCTCCTGCTGGCACAAGGCTGTTGGGCTCAGTGTTTCAGTGCCAAATACGACCACAAGGGGCAGCGTCTGTCCACATGCAAGTGCAGAAATCCCTTAACATCTAAGTAAATTCAATCACAGTGGCAGCTGGTGGGTAATTCCAATGGGCGTTCACAATATATAAATTTTGAAAATTAAATTTACATTTACGGCTTAATGTACAGGTTAAAATACATTTCCCTAAATTAACCCTAAAGACCCCATCAACCGTAACTGCCCCTAAATTAACCCAAAAGACTCCATCAACCATAACTGCCACTAAATTAACCCCAAAGACTCCATCAACCATAACTGCCCCTAAATTAACCCTAAAGACCCCATCAACCATAACTGCCCCTTAATTAACCCAAAAGACTCCATCAACCATAACTGCCACTAAATTAACCCCAAAGACTCCATCAACCATAACTGCCCCTAAATTAACCCTAAAGACCCCATCAACCATAACTGCCCCTTAATTAACCCTAAAGACTCCATCAACCATAACTGCCCCTAAATTAACCCAACAGACCCCATTAACTATAATTGCCCCTAAATTAACCCTAAAGACCTCATTAACCCTAAACACCCCATCAACCATAACTGCCCCTAAATTTACCCTAAAGAACTCATTAACCATAACTGCCCCTATATCAACCCTAAACACCCCATTAACTATAACTGCCCCTAAATTAACCCTAAACACCCCATTAACCATAACTGCCCCTAAATTAACCCCCACCTCCCCTAACTGTCAGCAGCCCAAATATTAATTTTATACTTACTGTTACATGAGTTGCTGAGCAGTGTGGACGCTATAAGGAAAGGGGTGGGGCCAATCATCAGTGTGACTGCCAGGAGGGACTGGGAATCAGAAAGGGGTGGGGCCAATCATCAGTGTGACTGCAGGATTGCAGTCAGTCACTGGGGAGGGTGGGGAGACTCCGGGCTAGCCGGTGAGTTTGCTGACCCCACTCGCACAGCTTTTTTTGTGCTAACGGGGTTCAAATGCTGGCTCAGCCGGCGCTTTAGCAAGCGCGGAAGACGATTGAGCCAAATAGGATCTCTTCCTATCGCACGTGCGATCAGGGGACAGGAGGCTTCATGACACGTGAACCCCAAAGCGCAAAAGGGAAAAAAATGCAAAATTTGCAATCTTTTTTTTCCTTTTGCGCTTGGGGGTCCACGTGTGCATGTGCTCATATGGAGGAGCCTCCACTGATTAATATACATTCCAAGATTATAGCCTCTTTTTTTCCTGACCTAAGAGGAGACAGCCCTCCCAGCACTTTAATCTGTATGGCAGATGGTGGAATGTTATATATTTTTCACTTTCAAAAGTTTTTCCTTACATTATTTAATCATTTTTTTCTATGGATAACCAAAGAACAAAAATGTTGCAATCTAGTACCTTTCTCCAGAACCTCTGACTGCTCAGAAGTGAATATTGTCCTGTTCCGATGCTGGCTGCTGTGTGGCGAGACACTGAGTAGCGTTTTAGAGCCACTTGGAGAAGCATCTGGTTTGGACGACTCTTTGCATGGAATATTCACATTTTGCTCATCAAGTGAACCTGAAAAGAAAGCTCGAAAACTCAATGAAGATGTATACAGTAGTAAAAAATCTCTCAAAGTGATAAGCTTAGGTTCAAATTTAATTTAAAACCATTCAATGCACGTTATGTGTTATTTACCCTTTCTGTATACCTTTAAATGAAAGATAAATGATTGTGAATTAAAAGTAAATACTGTATTTGCTCGATTATAAGACAAGGTTTTTTTCAGAGCAAATGCTCTGAAAAATTTACCTCGTCTTATATTTGAGGTCGTCCTCTAACCAGACCTCAAATAGAGGTCTGACTACAAGACTTAGATCCAGATCCGGCGCTCCGTCATAGAAGCCCCAGCGGATGTACTGGCCACCAGCAGCAGAGGTCTGCATCGCACAGACCTCCACCGGCTGCCCCACTAGACACCAGGGAGTCTGAACACAGATCACAACTAAAGGGATGCACTGATAAGTCGGGGGGGGGGTTGTTAGAGTGGCATGGAAGATTTAGAGTGTCAAGGATGAGGTTACGAGTGTCAGGGAGGGGGTTAAGGGTGGCATGGGGGTGGGGTTCAATGGTTTTCTGGAGGCAGAGTGGCATATAGGGGGTTAAAATGCATGCCAGGGAGGCAGAGTGGCATATATGGGTGTATAAGGCATATCTGGGAGGCAGAGTGGGAAATAGGGGATTAAAAGGCATATCTGGGGGCAGAGTGGCTTATTAGGGAGGCAGAGTGGCATATAGGGGGTATAATGCATTTCTGTTGGGGGCAGAGTGGCATATAAGGGGATATAAGGCATCTCTGGGGGACAGAGTGGCATATAAGGGGATAAAAGGCATATCTGGAGCAGGTGTGCATAACTAGGGCAGAATGGCAAATAAAAGGAAATAAAAACAAAAATGATTATTATTAAAATAGTTTACATGTGAATTAATATTTACTAGTAAAACTTTTTTTCCTATAGGGTAGTCTTTCAGACTTTATCTTTTTTTCCCTAAATTAATATTCCAATTTTGGGGGGTCATCTTATAATCAGGGTCATCTTATAATTGAGCAAATACGGTAAGTTCTAATGAAGTTTTATCTGCAAATTGCATGTAAGTTGGTAGCCATGCAAAATTAGTAAGTTTTCTTAACAAAATGGGAAGATTAACAATAATAACACTTAAGAGTTAAGTTATTTTCTGCATTTCTTATATAAAGCCAGCAAAATGAATTCAGGAAAGCGAGGGCAGACCAGCAAGAACCAGTCCACGTTACTTCCATACGTTTAATGACTATTAGATCCATTTCCATGCCTGATCAGCAGCAAACCGGCCAAAGCAATACCTTTCTTACATATAATAGTTATGATGGACAGACTAGATGGGCTGAACATGCTTCTATTCTGTAGAAGAAATCCTTAGCAAAATTGCAAAGAAAGTCACATGATTTAGAAGAGGTTGGTTGGGAAATTGTAGCATGAAAAGTGGTAGAATTGCTTTTCTGAACTAGCCTAGGTTTTCTGCTTTTAAAAAAAATACACATTTCTGTGGGACAGTTATGGCAAATGGAAGTTCTAAAAAGTACTAATTTAGACAGCATGACAAAAAATAACAGCTTATATAATGTGATCCCCACCTTCTATTTCCGGGGCATAGGAGGCATTTCCAAACACAAGGCAGATAAACACATTTTTTATTCTTCTTTGTATTATCTGTGTGTAATTTATAATGTGTAGAACCATTTTAATGTAGGCTTTTTTAATAATGATAGTATATACACAAAAGCCCTATTCTGAAAAGACACCAATATATAGTTTGGATAAGTAAATGAGAAAGATGAAAATTACAATTGAACATGCTGAAAATGTTTTTCTTTTTTTAAATAAGGTTCTATTTTTTTTTAAATAATATGTTGCTTTCAAGCAAATGCATATTAGCCATTTGCATGTGATCTAGCGCCTTTATCTGAAGCTACTGTCCTACACAAACACTCTGATTCTTTCTACTGCTTGTAGTAAACATTAGAATGGCTCAGACGTCACTGAATCACTGAGCCAGACAGTCTGACCTATGAATATTTATGGAGGAATGGACTTCATTGGCACTTCCATAAAGAATCAGCTCGGTGTGGTGTTTATACAGGGAACTTCACCCTAAATATCACACGACTGACAACATGTCTACTGAGAGAAACCTGGTAGCCATTATGTCTAGGGTCCTTTAACAGTGGTGCTGTGCCAACATTCATAAGAATCACATAGTACACAATTATTGTACAAACCAAAAATCTACCAGTTGACATAAAGCTTAAGCAAAGTCATGCAACAAATACTATTAAGACCTTCCAGCAGTGGGAGCTCCCCAGTTCTTCATGCTATAGTTTTTTTCCCTGGGCATCTGAAATTGTGGGCAGTGAAATGTGGCATCAATACCTACCCTAGGTGGGGCATGGACACCTTAGGTGATTAAAACTCTCTTTTTTTGCATCTCACCTTGACACAGTGATTCAGAGGTAGCTGGAAAGTTGAGGTCCAAAGGTAGGTTCCTTAAGACACGGTTTATAGAGGAAACCTGGAGAAGAATCAGTTAAATGTGTAAAAAAAAGGTATTTATTTATAGGGATATAAGCTGTTGAGTGCCATTGCAAAAATAAGTATTGATTGATTATCATACGGTTTAACAAGTTTAAATCATTATTTCCAAGCATAATCTTTGTCTTTATCACAGAAAGTATTACGATTAAAGCAACACCCCAAGACCTCTTTCTTGTTTCTATTGGATCATCACTGTTTAAAATGTGTTACTGGTAAGGTGATACTGACAAAAGATTTATTAAAAGGGGTCTTGGAACTCAACTAATCTTATGTGTACCTTAAAGGGACACTTCAGGAACACCTTTTAACTAAAATGTTTTCTGTACAAATGAATGGAAAGATTAATCAGAATCCCCACTGTGCATTTGCTCTGCTTCCAAGCCATCCAACTGCCTGTATTGCATGAGATTGTTTGACGAAACGCATCTCCTGCTTACCACGGTACATTATGCTTGCTGTTAGCCAGATCCAATGCTGCAACAGCTCCGGAGGTCTGATAAGACCCTACATTGCACACCCACCCAAAAAGTTCTCCAAATGTTCTTCTGCAACCCTGAAGCTAGAGCAACGTCTAAAGTGTGCTTTCTTTTTCTTTACAGGAGATGAACACATATTAAATTAATTATAAAGTACTTATATCTGTAAGTACTTTATAATATATATTATATTGAAAGTTGCTCATTTAAGTCACAACAGAACAGAGTCATTATGTAGATGGAAATATGTAAATATTTTGATTTGTATATATAAAATATATGTTCTTAGATAATTCTATGTAAGAAGAATTTGTGTTTATTTGTTAATAATGCAGTGACTTCCATTTAAAGTCCTGGAAAGGTAGGATTCTGAATGAACATGAACTAGTGACATCCACAGAAGGGATACAGTAACTGTGCAAATAGCAAATTATTTTTAAAATGTTATATTAAAAACAGGAAGTCAAATGGGCAATGTCCCTATTTTACCCACTATCACATTAATTTGGTAGATTAGTGACATATTCTTCCTATATCAAAGCAAATTATTAACTTACACTGGGAATCTTATCTTCAGTACAGACTCCACTAGAAAGAAGCTTCTCTCGGATTTCCCAAGCAAAGATCGATGGGTATTCCAACTTCATTTCTGCAATTTTCATAACCACCTTGGGGGTAGCCAGTCGTGGCTTGCTGCCACCTATTGCTTTGGGTTCCACAAAGCCAGTCTGGTAATATCGACACAGAATTTTGCTGACACATCCATTGGAAACCTGCAATATAATCATAATTAAATTGACTTTACACAGACACAAGACACTTTTTAGGGTAAAACCCAGAACAAACATCCCCAGAAGTTACACACACTAGTACCAGTCTGGTATTTGGAAAGATTGAGTAAAGATGGCTTTTTTAACTGGATACCAAATCTCTTAATACAGTATAATTAACCAATGTGTGATCGCAAAGTGTCACCATATCCTTCTGCATTATTGCAGTTTGGCAATAATGGTGATAAGATCAAAGAAGTAGACAAACAAAACAGATACACCATTGGTCAATGCCATGCCATTACATTTACCTCAGCTACTGACTACCATTTGGAAATTTGGGTGCCCAGCAATGAAATTCCATTGCTCAATGATCACATGATCTCTGCCATATGATTAATGTTGTTAAGCTGTGCATTCATTAGTACTGTAAAGGAACTGCAAATGTCCAGCCAGGTGCTTTCTCTGGATAGAGTCTGTTGCAGTGCAGTGTTTTAAACTATATAAAAGTACTAGTCATTGCTTCTTTTAAAGGGACACTCCAGTACCCAATGCAGTTCTACCAATTAGGATTCATGTAAGCACCTTAATATGCATTCTTTAGCTTAAGAAAAAAGGGCACTTACCTTTAGGAGAAGCTGCAGCAAGAGGACATACCAACTGAAATAAATGGAAACTATTGTGCAAGCCAGTTCTAGAGAATACCTGTGCACTGGCAAGCAGGACATATGTCAAGCCAAGGAACTGTGAAGCGTCAGAGAATGAGGGCAAATGCATGGGAGGGATTCTGATGAATTTCCAAAGATCGAAAACATTCAATGAAAGGGAACACTCAGCTATCATATCCATATGATACACATGCAGGGGCGTAACTAGTAACCACATGGCCCTGGTACAAAAATTACCCCAGGGCCCCTCAATTTCACCAAAGCATCATGTCCCACTGTGCCACCTTTGCCCCAAACAGTTTGTGAGTGCCATCTTTGCCCAAAATAGCTTGTGAGTGCCTTTTGCCCCAAGCAGCTTATAAGTGCCATCCTAACCCCCAAACAGCCTGTTCATGCCATCTTTGCCCCAAACAACTGGTCTGCTCCATTATTGCCCTCAAACAGCTTGTCAGTGCCATTATTGCTCCTAAACAACTAGTATGTGCCTTCTTTACCCCTTTGCCCCACCTTCCAACATACACTCTGGCACACATATGTAAACACAGATATACAAATGACACACACTTACACACACTCCATCTCACCCCCTTAAAATACATGCTTACGCACACACAATTATACATGCTCTCACACACACACAGTTGGCCAATCAGAAGCAATGTAGGGTGGATCGTTCATTAAGCGTCCTTCTATAATGCCGCCGCCTACTAGAGTCAGTGTTAACATCTCTTTCCTCTACCAATATGGCTGCTTGCTGTATACATATCACAAATATTTATTGACATATTATTTGTGAAATATATTGCACTATTGTGTTGTGTTATATTTTTATTTTTAGAGTATTACCCATATGAGAGCATGATTACCATAAGGGAAAGGTATATACTTGTATTTCTTTATTTGCTCCACCTATTTGTGTTTGTTTATTGGACACATGTATTTGTTCCTGGTCAAATGAGCTTGCAATCTAGAAGTATACACATGTTTGTAACCTGTGTTACTTTACCAATAAAACAAAATCTATGAAAGGCAAGAAAGTCCTCTTTTGGCAGGAGCATCACTATTCCATTTTGGGGTGCATCAAGGCTGTATCATCATAGAGGCTATCGTTACTTACCATGAGTGTTGAAAAATGTACCCATTACTGAACATTCAGCTTCCCCAAGATATCTAATCACACATATTTCGAGAGTTTTCTATCCTCCTCAACAGTAATAGGTGTCTTTTTATGGGCCATATTAAAGGATCTTAGTAGTTCTTCCTACCTGTAAAATCCTGGAGATATCACACGCTCGCACACCATTAGATGCCAGTTCTATTATCTTCTTTCTCTTACATGTGGGTAGCGGGCGCCCATTCACAAATACCCCTCCCAACTGATTCACGCTGCTCACACCTAGAATGTTAAGAAAAACTGCATTTAAGGTACATTTGAACTTTTTACTCTATAAATGTTGGTCCACTTAACTGTATCACAAAATGTCTTTTGACTAACCTTAAATTAGTTATTCCACAAGTGATATAATTTGCTTAAGTTTGCTCATAAAACTAAGGTCACACACATTACTGAGGTGGTACAGAAGAAATTACCAACAAATACAGAAATTAGCACACATCCACATAAGAACTTATAAAACAACAAAATCATAAAGAACTCAACCCAAATCAATAATTGTCTGTTCACATTCCGTAGCACAACTATATCAGCCGGCGCCAGCGCCACCTATGGGCAAAGTAGGCGCCCGTCTACAGCGCCTACTTGGAGGGGGGGCGGCAGCTGCGCAGCCTGCCGTTGCGAACCGCTGTCCATCGTCATTCATTAGAAGTGTGGCCGCGGCTCGCGGTCACTTGATGGGAGGAGTGGGCAAAGGGGAGGGGCTTGTGGGGGTGGGGCAAGGGGGCAGCAAAATTATGTTTTGCCTAGGGTGGCAAAAATCTTTGCACCAGCCCTGTCTGGTACTTAAATGGTTCTTTTATATTTTATACATTTTTTAAAAGGCTGGAAATAGTGACAATACAATATTCAAATCACCTCAATCTTGTTACAAGTGTCAAAGAGAAATAGTAACAGATAAAGTGAAGGTTCTAGAGATGAATAGATAACACCAGTTGGCCTTATTTCTGCTGCTGGTGTTTCAATGACATATCACATTCTAGCTGAATACAAATATAAGAAATATTCACCCTCGCTCCCTATGATGTTTCTGCGTGAAGGCTTTATTTCTGGGCTGTAAATTCTCTGCATCCTTACTGTCCGCTATTGTGGATAAATTGTCTGCAGGCCGAATTAATCCAAGGATGTGTCTCTTATAAGTGACATCCCCATAAATAAGCAGTTGAACTTCTTTTCTCAGAAATATATAGTTGGCTTAACAGTCTTAACAGCTAGGAATGAACAAACAGCCCATGGTGAACAGCAATAAAAATATTTCTTGTATCTCTCTCTTGGTGTTTTACTGAATTTACATGTTCTCACCAAACAAATATGCTTGTGTTTAATCACTGCACAGTTTTTATACGGGACTCGTATAATGAAATATAAACCCTTTTTTCATTTCAATCGTACCAAATACATGAAGAAGGTTTAGGATGAGCAAGCTTGAAAAGAGTTGAGTCTGCTCAAAATCCTCCTCTTTGTCCTTCTGAGTATCTATATGTACTTTCTTTAAATTACAAGCTGAGCCCGAGATCCAACTTGACTTTTATGTAGTTTGTGTAGATATAAAACCAAAAACACATTTGCTTCTCAGTCATGACCGTCCTTCAGTGTGAGCATCACTTCAATCGCTGGTTAGATACTCACTTGGAAACAATTGGCCTGCTAGTCAGGAAGCAGTAACAATTAGTACTCATGTGTGCACTTCCCTTTGTGGATGACTTCAGAAACTAACCTAATGGCACCCCGGTGGCACCATCAGCATGATAGCCAGGCTAGGCTGCCAGTGCAGGAAAAGGCTTAACTACAAAGCAGAGCATGGAAACACTTGCCGGAATCGTATGGGCCTTAAATATTTAATTAAAAAGAATTAATTGCACATAACTGGTTATTTAGCATGGACTACTTACATCAGAGGTTAGTTCAGGGGCATTACTAGGACTTACAGATATCTCATACATAAAAGTATGTTTTACAAGTTTTGTAGAAATGATCTGAAAGAATCCAGATACAAGATACAAACTTAAGGAGTATGTTATATAATGACTATATAGATACAAAATTGTTGAGTTGTATTAGAATGACCTAGTCAAGTGTTGCCAATGAAATTAGTATATTTGTCATACAGAAGGCATATATTTAATCATATATAGAGAGCTTTAGCGTGTCATTGATGAGTTCAGCAAAGGAGCCTAGAAGCAAAGCTTTCATGAACATGTTCAATGACTCTGTGTAACTAGAAAATGAAAGGAAAGGAAATAACTTCCTGAATTTATTGCCTGGTAAAATTCACAATAAATTATTGAAACCTTGTTTGATTTTTACATATGGAATATTTTGGAAGAAGATTCTTACAGTAACAACAAATACCAGATGATAAGTATTGAGTTCACTGAACAAAAATGCCCATGCAATATCTTGTTAAAACATTCAAGCAATCAATTATATAATATTATATAATAATCTGCCAGAATTAATATTTGCAACATCTACTGATTAGACACATATGTTATCCCAGGGCTTCTTTTTAAAGTTTAGGTTGAAAGTCACAATTATTTCTTACCCCCACTTTTCAGCCCTAGTCATTTTCAAAGAATCCCTAAAGCATAGAATGACTATTTAACAATTTAAGTCCCAGAGAATATAGCCATTTTGCACCTCACTGCAGTGACCCATGTAGTAACCCATAAAAGACAATTTTCTTTTAGCATAAGTGTTCCTTTTTATGAGATAAATAAGCTCTCCAAGCAGTTGTGTATTCTGGAGCAGGTAGGCTAGGTATCAGGCCTAGGATGGAAAGTCTAACATGCAGCAGCTTTTGCTGCAAAACCGTGAGAAGATCACTCTGTTGGTTGATCAGGCTCCTTTATGTGTCACTGCTCAATGGGCTTCTTGGGGAGATCAAAAATCTCCCTTGTAACCGACCAAGTTATACTATGGAGGTCTGTGCCTAGCCAGCAATGCCCACATAATAACCTGAACCGGCACTGTGCACCTTTTAAGGCAGAACACCAGGATATGACATCATAGCCCGGTGGTCAGCATATAGGATAGTGGCCTTGAAGGTTAGCTGGGGGGGCGCAGTGGGTCAGGACTTTTTCAAATACTCTGCAGTGCTTGCCTTTGGCTCCCTGGAGGTTTGATGGTCCTGTTTACCCTACTAATTATAGCACTGCCTAATTGCCACGTAGAAGGAAATATTTTTTGGCCATGGCTGCCCCAGTAGCAGACAAGCCTGCACTAATGAACGTGTGTGCATGTACATTATTAGGGGTTTTTAATACTTTACTGTGAAGTTTATATTATTATTATTAAGCTGGGTTTGCATTATATAACAATAATAGTAACAACAAAGTAGTAAATGGTGACAGATCATTGCTCTGGAAAGTAAGAAGTCACTTTCCCGAGAGATATTACCTACACTATTGTTGGAAATATATTCATTCAATGCACTATAGTTTATAAAACCTTGCGTTCCTGCCCTATTTGTACGGAGATTTTATAATCATGGTAATAGAATTTTCTGCTCAGGCATGAGAAAATCACTCAGCAGATAATTGTACTTTGAGAAACGTATTACTGACTCTTTGCATCAAACATAAAATGATGAAATAGGATAGTCAAGTGTGGCACATATGATCTAATTGAGAAAAGTGTAAAATAGTGCACAAAATACAAAGGCAAGCAACAATAGGTCATTCTTTCAGGTAATAATAAGGATATTTTATACTGCATGAGCGGTTAACCCATTCTGTTCCAGATGAACAATTCATGTGGTTCGGTGTCTACATCAGAAGAGCTATAAATTATGTAATTCTCTGGACCACTTTACGAGAGTGACATCCATAGATGAACCTGTCATGTAGGAGAAGAGTTTTATTCTGTGATACTTAAGCTTAACGCTTCTTGTAAGTGAAGAAAGGTGGAAGAAATGAAAACCACACACATAAGACTATGAAATGGTATACAGAAATGCTCTGGACCTATTGCTACAACTGGTCTCAATGAATGTGGATTGTAGTGTTACTCCACCGAATTTGTGTTATCTAAAATTAAGAAAGGGTGTTTTTTTTGTAGAACAATAAACTGTTTGTAATATTGATGCAAGTTGTGTTGTAATTATAAAAACAGTGCTGCGAGTTGTAATGGCCAGCTATTTACAGTCCAATGGAATTAACTAGAACAGGGTCGTGGAAGGCTCTACAAAATCTGCCCTGGTCTAATGTTCTCCAACCGGCTACTTGGCGTTGGCTCTTGGCATCTGAAAAATTCAGCTCTATAGTAGAGGATACAATACAGAATAGTTAGTTGTTAGTTAAAGCTTATTCACAAAGAAATATTGCATTGGAACAAAACTGGAATGGGGCACATATGTTTTTGCACTGTCCCATCTTAGAGATACCCACAGGTATAAAAAAAACATCAGAAGAGCCATGTACTCATGCAAAATAGAATAATTGCCTTATTTTTATTGCTACCAAATACATATAGGTCACAGCCTGCTTGCTCAGTTTCTATTGAGGTTTATTAATGAGGGAATAGCACGCTTCAATGTCTGCTAATCCCTGATTTCAAGTGCAAAGTAATATAAGATAATGTGTCTCAGTTCTGCTCGCCTCCTCCTCAGATGCATTGTATGTAATTATATATTGCATAAAACTCCACATAGAATCAGTGCGTCATGTGTATTTTTTTTAACTTTTGTTGTTTAATAAGATTTTCAATTTCACAAAAAAATCTAATAGCAATCATAAAGCATAATGTTAATAATGTAAAAAAAAAAGTGCATTACTAAAAAGGAAAGAACCTGACATGACCTTGTTGTACAGAGAATTTCTAAAGTTATCTCAGTGTTTCTCTAGCTGTGAGAAATCCAGCCATGTCTATGATTCTCCATTTTAATAATTGATCATTGTTATTTGGTGCTTTTCTGGTGGCTTCCTTTCTTTGCCCCTCGAACTGAAATATGACTAATAGATACCATTGACAAATATAACATTTCACAGCAGATAAAAGCCTTTTCTTTCATCCAGTCTACCTCTATGCAGTATAAGCATATTAGCCCCTTTTAAGCAGAACTGTTGTTGTTAATCAATGAGACACCTACAGTGAAACATACCAACAAATGCAAGATATAGAAGTCTTCATGGAACACAAACACCAGGATAGCTCAATCCAAGATAGTGACAGGTCTAGCCTGGCTAAAGCCTATTGTGAAACTTAATACTACTCATTGTTTCATATGAATGGCAAGTCAGAGCCCAGTAGGACAAAGACATTGGTGGTAACTCTGGGTTATCACATCAAACTATATAGCTGTTAATACATCTTGCCAGGTTTGGGGTAGAAAATACAGCTGTGGATGGCACCCTGGCTTTTAGAGGCAAGTCAAGCCTTGGTTTGGCTCTTGTTTGCCACTGCTTCTAAATATGTGATTTGGCCAACTCAAACATTTCAGATTACTTGGTTAATTGGTTAAAATTTGAGTTATTGTCTACAATTTTCTAAAACATTTTTAAAAGATATTTAGTTATTTATAGTATTGTATATGCTCAGCAACATGTCAAACAGTTATTGGAACCTCATTGTTAATATCCAACTCCCATCACATTCAGCATAATCTAAGCTATGATTGATGGTAGAATCTGTAAGCAACCGCAGTAAAATACCCAAGGCAATGCATATGCTTTCTATAAGTCACTCTTGCATCATAGTGTTGACAGTTTTACACAGCCTTATAACTGGAGGTGTTTTAGGCTATGACTTGGCATACAGAAGAATGTAAACTCAGGGACACTTTTAAAAGAAAATAGTTTACAGCTTTTAGTAAGGTTTATGTGCTGGTTTTCTGATGGATATAATTATTTCTCCCCACATTTTTCCTTCTATAATAATAATAATGTAAATTTCCTGGACCAGTATTAAGGAACCTTTGCCAGTGTACTTGCTCTGGACCACAACTCCTATCACTAGCATCCACAGGGGTAGAAATTTCTTATTTCTGACACAAAATTGCACCAAGGTTGTGAAGGAAGAAATAAAAAAAAGAAATGTTTGGTGTTGTGTTTGGGGAGAGCAAGCAACATTAGCTTGATTAAGGTAAAACATAGAACATCACTCAGCAAGTGGAATGATAACAGTAATAATTAAAATCTGGAGAAATACATGTGTAATCTTAATGTAATACATTAAAAATTCATGGATTGCTCCATTTTTATAACGTTGCACCAGAATAGAATGATCAAAAGTTTTCACTACACCCCCTCCCCCATTTTCTGTTCCAAGACTTCACTGCAAAAAAAGGATTTATTTTTCCTTTTTGTTTTTTACAGAAACACAGTGTTTTCCCTTTTCAGTAGTACTTTTAGCCACCTAACTTGGACTAAATCAAAGCTCTATAATAATATAATAAAATTTGTATGAACGCTGTAAGACTTTACACACATAGAACATATACTGGGCAAAAATGTACAAAAAAATATATTCAAGAAATATTGAAATTATCTTAATCAAGCTAAATATATTACTTCTTAGGTGAAAATATTCAGGAATTCACAAACCTTTTTGTCTCTCATTATTTGTGGCTATTAAGGCAGTGATTTAAGATACTTTTTATTTTCCATTTTGTTATAAAATAGTTTCTATTTACCTTCCATTGTACAGCTCTCCATGAACTGTGGTGATCTGCTCTCCTCTGAGGTCACTGTTCAGTAGGTGAGTGTCTTTGATTGCTGGTAAGGTTAGGCAGCTTTGCTGGGAGGTGATCACAGGGAAAGGTACCTTATAGGAGATGTAGCTGACATCACAGGACAGGGCCACACCGAGGGAGGGGCCTCCTCCTCATCACCTGGTGGAGAAATATACTGCAAATACAGCAAGCTATTCCCTACATTACAATCACCATGTCAAAAACATTTACACAAAGCTTTGCTAAGATCACACCTACAGTGTAACCACACATACTAAGAAATGCTTAATTTGGTTGTATTAAGAATAGTTTCATTCTAAATTTTTTTTTTCCAGATTGGGAGGGGACAGTTATTTGGCTAAAGCCAAATTTCAAGAAGAACTTTGTAAGGATACTTCAGGAAGATAATCACATATTGATGGCACTCCTGTACATAAACTTAAAACCTAAGAGGAGACTTAACAAGCTATCTTTGCATGTGATGCTTCTGCTTCTAGGAAGGATATAAGCTAATGTCCAATATAAAAATAATTATATATAGGATAAAGATCTAATGGCTTGTGTTCCAGCTATCAGATATACATTTAGAATGTGACTTAGATTTAAGGAAATATTATTAAATGCACCTTGCAGGCTGTATGGATTTACAGCATGCAGCATGGAGAATTTCAGCACCAGCTCCTTGTGGACAGCACGTGGAGCACTAGTCATCTTGGTGCATCACCTTTACCAATCCTTCGTGCAGCAGTCATCCATCAGCCAAGGCCTGGTTGCCCGGTGTCACAGCATCCCCCGTGCCATGGCTGCTTGGGTATCCCTAGTTTCTTCATGGGAAAGCTGCAAACATTAGTTGATCACGTGACACCAACATCTCCATCTATCTTGTATGGCATGATGTTGCCACAGGTTTTGCACGAGGTCCTCTATGGGTTTTTTCAATCTCTCTTTCTTCAAAACAAACAGCATGTTGCAAACACACCTGCCATATGGTAGAGTGCTTTTGATTAAATCATAAATCCAGTCTATATCCAGTTTTATTACATTTTTTCCCTGCATTGTACAAATAGATGGTTTAGGGTGCCTAGAAGCCCAGTCTAGTCTATCTTTATGAAAATATAGGCACTGAGCCTTCCCCAGATGTCCTACCGTCTGGTCTGCAGATAAAATATGTTGTAAACATTTCTAAAAAAATATTTGAAGAGCAAATATTAGCAAATGGAAATCCATACAAGCCAGCTCACATAGCCTGTTAAATGACTAATTGGCCATCATTAGCAAAGCCCTCACACACATGAACACTCCAGAAAGAATAGATTCTATTTTAAAATACCATATGTTCCAAATTATACATTAACTACGACTAAACCACAGCCTGCTTCCCACTAGAACCTTTAATGCCAGGGTCAGGAGAAGTTTATTAAAGGGAAAACAACTCTAATAGTGAGGCATTCAAAAGAGCTTCCCAATAAAGATAAGGCAGGGGATCTCTAGTGCTTATGCCTTTTCTATGTGGTCACTGGCAAGTTTCTGCTGGTCTCACTTATTCTAACAATATTTCAGTCATCTAGAATGATGCGTGTCATAATATAGAATGAGGGGAGACCAGTTGGGAGGTCCTGATCTGCAGGAGGCTGCAGTGAAGTCCTGGTAACACTGATAGGGTCAGTAGTCATGTTTCTTTAATAATTCTTACCATTAGTGCTCTGTACTGTTTTTATAAAGTCTTACCTCAGATCATGAGAGATCCAGGCACTGTGAGAAGACCTAAACACATCTACCCAAGCTGTCCTCTGGTGGGGATGTTCTAGGGCTCTCCTGGAGTTCACTATGCGTAATGCACAAACGGAAAGGACACACTGGCATAAAGTCAATGTCAGGATTACCTTGCATTTTATTTCATCTCAAGTAATGCATTGACACCACTTGGCATTTGTTGCTTGCACATGAGTAAGTTAGAGTATTTACAGAACGTGGGGAGGTATCTCGGGGTTCATCTGGTTTAATTGTGTCCTTAAAACGCCCTGTGCGTCAAAGTAACGGAAACATACACATTTCTGAGAACACCACGGGGCATCTGCTTCACAAGAAAGCTAAGCTTAACGTATGAGGAACATGCTGCAGCTTCCACGGCTTTCACAAGTACGGTCCTCCTTCTCAGTGTTCTCTGCAGCTGGCACACTGATGCTCTTGTATAATCCTTGCGCACCAGTAATATCCAGACACTTTACAGGTGTGGATGGACAATAATTAAACCCCAAGAATACAACCAGATGCAACTGCAAATGGATCAGAAACTAAGTCAGGCATCCATCAGAGGACCCTGCTGCAACCTTTAAAAGTTTGGCAAGCTTTGGTTCCCTTCATTCAGATCTTTAAACTACAAGCAGAATAAGGTGTTTCAATGTGTTGCTTTAGCAAATTAGTTACCTGATAAGGTAAGTGGTAACGTGCACATTAAGTCTCTGCATTTATCTTTCTCTCTCTAAATGAGCACAGAGTGAAATGTTTGACTTATCAGCCCTTCCAGGCTTCTAGTAAATCTAGACTAGCAGCCAGTAATCCACCCTACATACTTGCAAGTACAGCAATGCATTAGCTATACATATAGGCTCTTTGTAATGTGCATGGGATGTTGTCCAATGCCTGTGTGCCTAACCAACCTTGGTACAAGAGGAGCTAATTGTGCAGCAGCTACAAAGCAAGGAGGTCAGGCAACATTAATGGAGACACTGGTAAACAGTCAATACATGTTACCCCTTAAGGAAAGAGGCTCCACTGTATTCATGTCCCATGACCAGGTAACCTGAGAGTAATAGACTGTAAACTGGCACAGACTGACGTCCATAACACTATGGAATGATATTATATTCCCACATATGGTACTGTTCATACATGGAATGATATTTTGTTGCCACATATGGTACTCTTCACTAACACTGTTGCAATGTTTCAATACAATGCTTCAAGCAACAATGTTTTTTTCTGTATAAAAAAGGATTCTAGAACAATGCTTGAAAAGTGGTCTTGTCACCATAGCAACCAATGGAATAGTCTTGCGCAATGGACATTTCTGCTATTTCAGACATAGGGACAATACTCAAATTTGCCTCTAAACCACTGTTTATAGATGAGAGCAAAAAATAGCGCCATGATGTTGCTTTATATTAGAGATAATTTGAAATCATGTGGTTCTGGCTCTAAGAAAACTTTTTTCTTTAGCTTAAAGTGTTTTCTACAACATAATATACAAAATACAAAACCAGAGGAAATACAAGTGTAGAACTTTAAAGAGACTCTACAGCACCACAGTGAGCCCCCTTTGCACTTTCATATGCACTGTTCAAAGTTAAGAAATAATTTAAAAAAAGGTTACTTACCTTATGGAGAAGGTGCAGCTTCCCACCGCCTTTCGAGGTCCAAGGATTCTTCCAGTTGATTGCTTTCTCATCGCAGTGGCATTGAAATTAATGGGAGTTCTTTCCTAATATGTGCTCTCAGTGGAGCCAGTGCTGGAGCTGACTTGTGCTAAGTATATCATGTGCAAGGAGATGTGTTCAGCTGAACATATCTCCAGCACAGAATATAGCTGGAGAGGTCAATTAGGCAAATGTATAGTGGACGATGCTGCATAATTCCCCCATGCATTTGCAAGGGAGCACCATATATATTTAAAGGAACATCTTTGCTATCATATGCAATAAAGCATATACAGCTTGATGGCTGGAGTTTCCTTTAAGTTGTAAACTGTGTTTCAATATTCAGCGACCAGCGACTTAATGTGTGTGTATTTCTGTCACATAAAAGAGCTTAGAATTCACCATACTTTTTTGAAGACCTTATCCTTTCTATTCTGTTGCTGGTGTTCTATTAATTTGATCCCTGTAGGTTCAGTCAGTAGTTAAGCCATTATTCAGATTTTCCTTAGTTGCCTTGGTTTCTCCCTTCACTCCTTGAATATATGATGCTCAAAATATAATTTGTATTATTTATCAATCTACTTATCCCCTCTACATACTAACACCAATGTTTTCTTTACAGTTTATTTAGTCTCCTAGCATGCATGGTAAGTGCTGATCCAGGAAGAGCAAGGCCTAGACTGTTTAGTAAAATTTCAGTTCAACAAAATCATGTACAATTCCATATACTGGTGCTCCCACCACAAATTATTAGTGTTCGTATTTAGATTAAACAAATTAAGTTTAATTAAGGCTCTACCACATCCAATTCAGGGACTAAACTAAGAGATCCTAGGAATTCAAAAGCAGAATTTATATGCCAGATGTCAAGCGGAGACATCAACATGCAGGAAGGTGAGCAGCGTCCCCACAATACATTAAAAAATGTAACAAAAATTCTCTGCCTCTACCCCACATGGAGAAGTGTATTGTAGTACATTTTGCTCACTGCCTTTAGTATTTTAGCCATTTATTATGTAACAAATACTGTTTATATACAATATCCAACAATAAATATAAGGGCAGTAGTAAAATAAAATAAATCCTCTTTGTATTTTCTGAACTACTCCATAGATTCATTAAGCTCCAAGAGAGCACTGTAGCCTTAGGGAAATGTTCAGGTTGTCAAGAAGTGAGGTTATAGGGTATTGGCTAGAGGCTGTTGCTATGCAGATGAGCAAAACGCTTGGATAGGTCAGGATCAGTGTGTGTGTGTGCAGCAATCACAGGTTGTAAACTTGAAATATATCTCTGCTGTCATGCTTGGTTTTCTTAGAGTGTATATTCATGGACAGGGCTGAACATATCCCAGGTGCCAGTTAGCCATGACTCCTATAACATAAATTATTAGATTAGAATGGTGTATTTCAAGACTACAAATTGTCAACATGAGCTGATAAAGGTCAAAACTAGCAATTTGAATAATACAAGCTAAAGGGCTAAATCCAGGCCTTGGTGTGTGGACAAAAAAGCAATACCAATGTATGGAGCTGGCATATGGACAAACCATATCAGTATTTTCAGTATTACACAATATACTGTTGCTTTATCTAAATTTGTTTATTTAGCAATTTCTGTTGTGTCATTGGAAACAGAAGAATTATTATGTGCAGTCATTTATTTGTGCTAGGTTGGAGACCTGAAGATCCAGGTCCCGGACATCGGAGAAAAAGCATCAAGTAGAGAGGCAAGCTTAAAAATGTATACTTTATAGTGTAATAAATAATGTTCAATGCTTTTTTTCCACCAGTGGCCTCCAAAAAATAATTTTGCTCAAGCCTAGAATCTGTCAGATTCCTACAAAGGGTGAAATACTACTATGACAGTAGGCCAAACCCCAAAACATCCCTCCTGTACATTACAAAAGGATTCTGGCTGGCAAGGGACGTAGGACATATACTGATTTGAATGCTTTTGGAATGAAGGTTGTGTTTTTTTGTGCTGTTACTTGTAGTTCTATGTATACATCATACGCCAGTGTATAAATGTATTGATGACATTGGGCAGCCTTTACACCAATTCTGGATCATATATCATGTTCTAATGTGTATCTTAATAATGCAAGGACATGAATAAGGTATTCTGGTAAAACCACTCTCGTCAGTGGATCCCCAGCAAATCCAACCATCTATCGCATGTCAGGGGTCTTCATCTACTCTCGAGGTGGTGAGGCCTTTTTAAGGGTTCTTCACTAATTGGACCCGATGCAAGCTTAATTGGCTTGATAGAGTGTTTATATACCTGAAAACTTTTCCAGGGTACACAGCTGATTGTCTAGCTACCCTGAAGACCTAGCTTTCTACCTCCCCCTATCCCTGTACTTACTTGTCCCATGCTGCCTGATTTCTCATTTGACCTTATCGCCATCTCAGACCCAGCAACTTTTGTTGCCTTCTGTTACTTCTGCTTGGACATTAATGACTCTTGCTTCTGACCTTGTCTACATCTGTGACCCTGCTATGAGGGGACATGTGTTTTCATCTTGTACTTTGAACTGGCATACTGCTATGTTGGGGTTTCTGCTTCTGGCATCGACTCTGACCCTGCCTCTGACCTAAACCTCCCGATCTCTTGTTTACCTCATCGGTGTCTACTTGTATTTCTGTAGTTGGCTCTGATGTCGTTGACCTTCTGCCAGGGGACATTGTAGGGTTTCTCTGCAAAAGGGTTTTCATCTGACTCTGGTACTGGTACATTAAACATATTCTGAATTGAGCTCATAAGCCAGGTCACTGTATTTCTCACTAAATATAAATTGGAATATAAACATGGAGCAAAGCATCACCACTCTTCAAGTTTTATTATGTTAGTTTTCAGGCCATTGTCTGAAGTACCAATCCATCCCTGCTTATTAGAAATCTATCTTTCATAGATATGCTACATATAATCATTTTGTATCATACCTAGTGATCTAGGGTAATGTCTGGATAATTAGCAGCGTGACTGATGGATGCTATTGCCTGGAATCTGACAAGGATGGATCACAAAAATACAAGATACTGAAGTGTTTTTATCTGTAATACATCTCTTGCGATTAACCTTGACACACTGTTTAGCAAGGGCTTGCTATTTTATGGGGTTTTTTTCACTAACTAGGACCATGAAAACACACAACACCAGCACTATTGTTTCATTGGTGGATGCTGTCACATGTTATTTCTATGTGTGAAATGTTGATTTTCAATGAAACTATTGCAGCAAAGATGATACATAGTAATCCATTGAGATTAAGTGGACATTTATTGAAGCTATGTAATGTTCAACATGGAGGTTTATTGACAGATGCAGTTGATTCTGTCATAAGATATATATACAAATCCATCTGTCTTTCAGTCTATCTATATTTGTTTCTTCTGCGTGTCTGCTTCTTCTTCAGTCTATCCATCTCACTAATGCAATGTTGTCTTGTTTCCTGCCATACTTCATATTTAACATTCAATTCTATTGGATTGAATTAGATGTGCAAAAGGATTCCCCTACTTGTTTGTGCACAGCTAGATAAAACATGACATTTTAACATTTGCCATCATGGAACCTTTAAAATATACTATCAATATTAAATGAATGTTACTAAATGTTCTTTCATGTGAAGGAACATTTTTTCCAAAACTTTAAGCCAAAAAAATATATTGTTAAGTCACATGGGTTCTTATTTTTTGGTGTTGGAATTAGGTAGGAATTGTAAGTAGGGTTGAATCCACCATAAGAATGTTTGCTTACTTGTACCTTCAAAACTAATGACATTGTGTCTCAGTAAGGTTTCCATTTATGATTTTGGATTACTGTGTGTTACTGCAAAAAAAGAATGTTGCCTTTCATTTTCAACATTTAAGTTTGATCAATAAAGCATTTCAGTGCAGATTCAAGTTTAGGTCCCAAATCATTGTTAGAATGCTTTTTCAATATTTTTTATTCACGAGTCAAATATGCTATATGTTTCAATTATAGAGTATATATTCATAGCTCTTCATACACTTATTTCTTAGGTGTAGTTACATGTGCTCAGCTGTATTTAACACCTTTATAACTAAATGCAGTATTAAAAACATAATTCTTCAAACTGTTCTCAACATTTTTCAAAAATAATTGTTTATTAATCATGAATAATTTTGCTGGATGTGCTTGTCATGTAACACATAAGCAGATACTGATAAGCTGTTTCCATAGAAACTGAGAACACTACTTAAACATTTTTTTTCCATTTTTTATGATCAAACCTTCCAAGCAAATAATAAAATGACAGATCTGCTCAGGTTTTTTGCTTAACATACTACAGAGTGCAGTTAATGTTTTGTTTAAGTGTATCCCCCCTAGGCATGTAAATTGAGTGTCGGGCTGGTTTAGTGCCACCCACTTTTATAATAGAGTCAAAATTTTCTCTTTATTTCCCACCCATTTATGTGCTATTGCCAATTACCTTTATGAGACTTGTCCATTTGAATTCATACAAATTGCAAATTTACAGAATCTGTGATTGTGATGAAGCCATGAAAATGAGGCCAGATCCCCACAAGTCAGATGAAAATAAAGCAAAACCTCTGAATTTTCATCCAAATTACGTGGCCCACATTCCCCCACATTCACTCACACACTCACTCACTCTCTCCCATGCTATCTAAATGTTTCCCTACCATCTTTGCACTGCACTTCCAGTTCTGCTGACCTTCAGCATCTTCTTATTCTATCTTTTATCTTCTATCTGCTATCTTCATTTGCATCTCTGCAGACAAAACCCAGCGGGAACTTCCACCAAAATGATAACGCTTAGGGTGACATTCTCTCCCCAACCTTCCAATCACAGGAGTGGATGTCACTGAAATTGCCGTCATTTTGCCCTAACTTGAATTTAAGGCAATATGGTGGGACTTTCGGTGATGCCCACTCCACCAATTGGAGGAGCGTGAGAGCGCGACAGAGCGAATGAGAGTCTGAGAGTTAATATGGGAACCATGCAACAAATTTTGTTCTCGAATTAAAAATGCCCTCAAATTTTCTACTGAACCAAATGGACAGGGAACAAAATTTGTTGCCAGAAAACGAATGGGCCAAAAACGAACTGAAAAATTTGTTCAAATAGTCTTTGGCTCATTTGCACATGTCTAGTCCTTATGCCTAGCATCTTTTGTAGTAGACCTGAGGTCTAGGGAGTTTGGTATACGAACATTTTTTATTTGTGTGGCTGAAATTAATGGAAACAAAAAAAAATATCTCACGTGACAGGGGGGCCCATAAACACAACTCCAAGATGACCACTGCCTTGCTAAACAAGCTAATGGTAAAGGTGATGGACTGGCCAAGCATGTTTCCAGATCTAAACCCTATTGAGCATCTGTGGGGCATCCCCAAACAGAAGGTGGGTGAGCGCAAGGTCTCTAACATACACCAGCTCCGTGATGTGATCATGGAGGAGTGGAAGAGGACTCCAGTGGCAAACTGTGAAGCTCTGGTGAACTCCATGCCCAAGAGGGTTAAGGCAGTGCTAGAACATAATGGTGGCCACACAAAATATTGACACTTTGGGCCCAATTTAGACATTTCCACTTAGGGGTGTACTCACTTTTGTTGCCAAGGTTTAGACATTAATGGCTGTGTGTTGAGTTATTTTGAGGGGACAGCAAATGTACACTGTTATACAGGCTGTACATCACTACTTTACATTGTAGCAGAGTGTAATTTCTTCAGTTTTGTCACATGAAAAGATATAATAAAATAGTTACAAAACTGTGAGGGGTTTACTCACTTTCGTGAGATAGTGTAAGTGTATGGTGTTAGAGAGTTTTTGTGTATGTGAGCATATGGTGTTCGTGTGAATGTATGTTACTATATGCAGTTAGAGAGTGTATTTTGTGGTGTTAATTGTATTATGTGGTGTTAGAATGTGTGTGAGTGTTTTGTGTTAGAGCATCCATCTGTCAGTGGAAGTGTATGCTGTTAGAGTGTGTGTTACCCTATGGTTTTACCATGACTGTGTGCAAACATATTGTGTTTAAATGTGTGTGTGTTTTTATGGTGTTAGCATGAACATGTGTATTAGTATTTGGTGTTAACATACACTCAAGGGCCACTTTATTAAGTACACCTCCCTAGTACTGGGTTGGACCTCCTTTTGCCTTCAGAACTGCCTTCATTCTTTGTGGCATACTTTCTACAAGGTGCTGGAAACAATCCTCAGAGATTTTGGTCCATATGGACATGATGGCATCGTGTAGTTGCTGCAGCTTTGTCGTGATTTATTGGATTGAGATCTAGTGACTGTGGAGGCCATTGGAGTACAGTGAACTCATTGTCATGTTAAAGAAATCAATTTGAGATGATGTGACCTTTGTGACACGGTTCATTATCCTGCAAGAAGTAGCCGTCTGAAGATGGGTACACTGTAGTCATAAAGGGATGGACATGGTCAACAACAATACTCAGATAGGCTGTGGCATTTAAACGATGCTCAATTGGCATTAAGAGGCCCAAAGTGTGCCAAGAAAATGTCCCCCACATCATTACACCACCATCACCAGCCTAAACCGTTGATACAAGGCAGAACGGATCCATGCTTTCATGTTGTTTACGCCAAAGTCTGACCCTGCCATCTGAGTGTAGCAGTTGGAATCAAGACTCATCTTCCAGTTCTTCCAGTCTTCCATTTTCCAATTTTTCCTGTTATTAGCTAACAGGAGTGGCACCCAGTGTGGTCTTCTGCTGCTGTAGTCCATCTGCTTCAAGGTCCGACGTGCTGAGCGCTCAGAGAGAGGTATGCACTCTGCATACCTTGGTTGTAACGAGTGGTTATTAGAGTTACTGTTGCCTTTCTGTCATCTCGAACCAGTCAGCCCATTCTCATCTGACCTTTGACATCAACAAAGCATTTTTGTCCACACAACTGCCGCTCACTGGATATTTTCTTTTTTTTGGACCATTCTCTATAAACCCTAGAGACGGTTGTGCGTGAAAGTCCCAATAGATCAGCAGGTTCTGAAATACTCAGACCAGCCCGTTGGCATCAGCAACCATGCCACTTTCAAAGTCACTTAAATCTCCTTTCTTTCCCATTCTGATGCCATGTGATTGGCTGATTAGCTATTGGTGTTGACAAGCAATTGAACAGGTGTACCTAATAAAGTTGCCAGTGAGTGTATGTGTAACAGCATGAATGTGTGTTAGTATATGGTATTAGTATGTGTGTGTGTTAGAATGTGAGGTGTGAGAATTTAAGGAGTATGCATTAGTGTGTGTCAGCATAGGGTGTATAAGCCTGGAGGCAGCTATATTTCCATTGAGAACAATGTTACCTACTTGTAAAACAACCTCCCAGCAAAAGTGGTGGAGGCTAATTTAAATGTGCATGGGACAGTCATATGGCTATCCTGAATCTAAGATGAGACTGAGGACGGATTAATGTCAGCATACCTGACAAATAAGAGTTTTGCAAGAATAGTAAAAACAAAATCACAAATCAAGAAGAGTAATATGATCTCATTTAATGGCTAGGAAAATCAGGGACATGACTGATGTACTGGAATACTAATAAGGCATATTTCAGATGTTGATACATTCGCTGTGATGTTTTCAAGGCAACAGAGCTGGTTGCTGACATGGTGGGAAGAAACTGATGTGGGAATAGCAAGATGATGTTGAGGTAAATTATGTATGTACAGATTAAGGGTGAGATGTATCACTAATGTCACTGATGACGCAGAAAATCTCTTAAGGGATGTCACTGGCAAAGGAAAGATATCACTAGGAATATCTCTCAACTAGCAACCTAGCAACCACTTGGCTCCCCTCATTCTCCTCCACAAGGCCTCTACATCCATCCCGGTGCCGGCATTTCATGCTGAGCACCGGAATATGACCTCATAGTAGTAGATAGTGAGTAGGGGGAGGGAGAGGGGGTAGAAAGTGATAAGGGAGGCAGAGGGGGTAGAAAGTGATAAGGGAAGGAGAGGGGGGTAGATAGTGAGAAAGGGGGGAGAGGGGTTAGAAACTGACAAGGGAGGAAGAGGGGTATATAGTGAGGAAGAGGGTAGTAAGAATATTGAAATAAGTAAAGAGTGTGAATTAATGTGTGGATGCATTGAGTGAATGAGGGAGAGCATGAGTTAATATGTGAATGTATTGTCTGAATGAGGGACAGCATGAGTTGTCTGAATGAGGGAGAGCATGAGTTAATATGTGGATGAGTTGTCTGAATGAGGGAGAGCATAAGTTAATATGTGGATGAGTTGTCTGAATGAGGGAGAGCATGAGTTGCCTGAATGAGGGAGAGCATGAGTTAATATGTGGATGAGTTGTCTGAATGAGGGAGAGCATGAGTTGTCTGAATGAGGGAGAGCATGAGTTAATATGTGGATGAGTTGTCTGAATGAGGGAGAGCATGAGTTAATATGTGGATGAGTTATCTGAATGAGGGAGAGCATGAGTTGTCTGAATGAGGGAGAGCATGAGTTAATATGTGGATGAGTTGTCTGAATGAGGGAGAGCATGAGTTGTCTGAATGAGGGAGAGCATGAGTTAATATGTGGATGAGTTATCTGAATGAGGGAGAGCATGAGTTGTCTGAATGAGGGAGAGCATGATTTGTCTGAATGAGGGAGAGCATGAGTTAATGTGTGAATGAATTGTCTGAATGAGGGAGAGCATGAGTTAATATGTGGATGAATTGTCTGAATGAGGGAGAGCATGAGTTCTCTGAATGAGGGACAGCATGAGTTAATGTGTGGATGAATTGTCTGAATGAAAGTGTGAATTAGTGATTGACTGTAAAAGTGTTTGTGTGTATCATAGATGTATAATTGTGGAAGGGCAAAGATGGCACTAGCAGGGGTTTTGAGCCTTGGGGACCAAGATGACACAGGCGGGACTGTTTGGGGACAAAGATGGCGCAGGCCGGACTGTTTGGGGACAAAGTTGACTTGTGCTGGGTTATTTGGGGACAAAGATGGCAAATCTTATGTGTGTAATCTGGGTGCTGGTCAGGTTCTATGTGGGCAGTGTGGACGCCAGGGCTGGCTTTTGGGTGTGCAACCTGTGATCTATGCCTGTAACTTAGGGGGTTTTAAATATACCTTTAATGCTGTGTTTTTATGTGAATTCCAATTGAACTATACCTGCAAAGCTGGGTTTTTGTGTTATTCTGTAGATCCATATTTGCTATGCTATGCTTCCATACATTATTTATGTATACCTGCAAATACAGGGTTAATATGTCTTATTCAGTTGATTAATACCTGCAATGCTGTTTCCATGTATTTATTTGATCTATACCTGCAATGCTACATTTCATATATTATTATTGTATACCTGCAAATACAGGATTTGTATGTCTGATTCTGTTTATTTGATATATACCTTCAGTGCTGAGATCACAAGTGAATTTCAGTTGATCTATACATGCAAAGCTGGGTTTGTGTGTTAATGTGTTGATCTATACCTGCTATCGGCAGCAGGGTCTAATATTTATATATATATGGGCAGCAGGGGCTAATAAATGGGTTTTAGATATTTGGACAGGGGTGCAATTTCAGTGCTTGCCATAGGCGCTATTTTCAGTAGATATGCCTCTGAAAGCACCACAAGGTGAGGGATGCTCATCAGCACCAGGTGACAATGCCCCAGTGCCTCTTTGTGTTTCCCTTTGCTTCCTGAAGTGGATGTGGCAACAGCCTGGGGTATCATCTCTGTTGCTTGTTATGGCTCTGTCAGACACAGACAGAGTTGATTGCTGAACACTCAGCATTGTACTATGAAAGTTCACAGCAACAAATCCATAAACATCTTTTCATGCAAGATAAGAATTACACATGAAAATGTTTTGTACCAGGTTTACATCACAAATCTAAGCCATAAATCTAGTACATGTTCCCAATAATCGCTTGTTCAGTTCCAAAGTTCTTTAAAGTTTCCCACGTCTTAAAATTACACACTTAAATACTGTTATCCATCACATTGGATGCCATATTAATAATTTCTTCATCCATTGTTAAAAATATTGCTTCATGTTGCAGAGTAACAAAAAAAGGTAAAGCTACACACAATAAAGAAAGTACTCATTGTAATTGGATCACTCTGCTAATTCTAAATAGCACGGCAGATTTGTGCTGCCACCTAGAGGACAAAATACATTCTAAGAATTTACACTATCTCACAAAAGTAAGTGCACGCCTCACATTTTTTTAAATATTTTATTATATCTTTTCATGTGACAAAACTGAAGAAATGACTCTGCTACAATGTAAACTAGTGAGTGTACAGCCTGTATAACAGTGTACATTTGCTGTCCCCTTAAAGTAACTCAACACACAGCCATTAATGTCTAACACCTTGGCAACAAAAGTGAGTACACCCCTAAGTGGAAATGTCCAAATTGGGCCCAAAGTTTCAATATTTTGTGTGGCCACCATTATTTACCAGTACTGCCTTAACCCTCTTCGGCATGGAGTTCACCAGAGCTTCACAGGTTGCCACTGGAGTCCTCTTCCACTCCTCCATGACTACATCACGGAGCTGGTGGATGTTAGACCTTGTGCTACCCCACCTTCCATTTGAGGATGCCCCACAGATGCTCAATAGGGTTTAGGCCTGGAGACATGCTTGGCCAGTCCATCACCTTTACCCTCAGCTTCTTTAGCAAGGCAGTGGTTGTCTCCGAAGGGAGGGGATCATTCTCTGCTTCAGTACATGTTGGCATTCATGGTTCCCTCAATGAACTGTAGCTCCCCAATGCCGGCAGCACTCATGCAGGCCCAGACCTTGACATTCCGACCAACATGCTTGACTGTAGGCAAGACACACTTGTCTTTGTACTCCTCACCTGGTTGCCACCACACACGCTTGACACCATCTAAACCAAATAAGTTTATCTTGGTCTCATTGGACCATAGGACATGGTTTAAGTAATCCATGTCCTTAGTCTGTTTGTCTTCAGCAAACTTTTTGCGGGCTTTCTTGTGCAACATCTTTAGAAGAAGCTTCCTTCTGGGACGACAGCCATGCAGACCAATTTGATGCGGCATGCGGCGTATGGTCTGAGCACTGACAGGATGACTCCCCACCCCTTCAACCTCTCCAGCAATGCTGGCAGCACTCATACGTCTATTTCCCAAAGACAACATCTGGATATGACACTGAGCACATGCACTCAACTTCTTTGGTCAACCATGGCGAGCCCTATTTTAAGTGGAACCTGTCCTGTGAAACCGTTGTATGGTCTTGCCCATCGTGCTGCAGTTTCAGGGTCTTGGCTATCTTCTTATAGTCTACGCCATCTTTTTGTAGAGCAACAATTCTTTTTTTCGGATCCTCAGAGAGTTCCTTGCCATGAGGTGCCATTTTGAACTTCCAGTGATCAGTATAAGAGAGTGTGAGAGCGATCACACCAAATTTAACACACCTGCTCCCCATTCATACCTGAGACCTTGTAACACTAACGAGTCACATGACACTGGGGAGGGGAAATGGCTAATTGGGCCAAATTTGGACATTTCCACTTAGGAGTGTACTCACTTTTGTTGCCAAGGTGTTAGACATTAATGGCTGTGTGTTGAGTTATTTTGAGGGGACAGCAAATTTACACTGTTATACAAGCTATACACTCAGTACTTTACATTTCTTTAGTGTTGTCACATGAAAAGATATATAATAAAATATTTACAAAAATGTGAGGGGTGTACTCACTTTTGTGAGATACTGTACATCCTCTTATCAACTTGTTATAGGCAACTAGCACAAACTGGGTTTTCCATGTATTAAAGTATTGAAAAAAATAACTAGGACTTGTTGCACCAACCGTATTTAATTACAGAAAAATACTCTGTCCACAATGGCACTTTACTCCATATCTGGTGGGTCTTCCCCAAAATCAACCTAGTTTGGGTTGACCTTTATACAACCTTAAATTCTGTAATGGGTAATAATCGGAACTGTCAAGCTCATGTGGAGTAGTTACTTACAACCTCTGTTTTGCATGCTAATGAGTTCATTAATAATGTACCTTTTCCTACTACTGTGGCAATGTGGCCGTGCCGGACCATATTATACTTAACATATTGATGTAAACTTCACTGTCTGAATCATGCTCACTTGTTATTTATATGATACTAAGTAAAGAATATCCTCATTGCCATACTTATGATTACTGCATTTGTGCTTATTTGTTACAAACTGCCTACAATTTGATTCTTTATATTCTTAATTCCCCTGCAACAATAAAACTTAAAGTCATTTAATGAAATTCCTGCACACACTAATTCAATTTAAAACCAGACTGGTTCAATGTGAGCTATCACACAACATTCTATTTATTGCCAGTAGATTATATTGTGCTTTTACAAGAATACACTTACAATATTCAAAGTTAACAAACCCATGGACCCTGGTACTGGTGCACCTGAAAAGCATCTAATCATGGTGCATATTTGGAATAATTAGTTCTACATATTTTAATATACAGTATAACATACTGTTGCCATCACAGTTTAAGCATAACTAAATTCAATTGCTTGAGGAGCCAGTCACGTGCACGTTGCTAATGCTGCATCTCTCTGCTTCACACTGTTTACGAGGCAGATATAGGCAAGGAAGACAGCTAGGGCGAGTACACAATTTTTATTTTGCTTTTCAAATATATTTGGTAATGGCTTGATCAAGTGATCAGAAGACTTTGTACGGATGCCTGTTTTTTTACACCTAAGAATGGGAGTGGGGGGAGGATTATCTGCAGATACGTAGATTTAGGATACAAATTCCTAAACATTAATAGGCTAGAAACAAAGGCAATGGTGGTGCGACCCACCATAAGTGAGTGGAGTGTAAAATAAGGACTCACCCTTATAGGGTTAAAAGAATATTCCTTGGAGTTCATACTACTCCAATCTATTTTGCCTAGTGTGGTATAAGAATCACACACACCCATCTATAGCTGGAATGTGGATATCTGCAATGGATAAAAGCCTTCATAGAGCAGTACAGCAACGATATTTAGCAGCACAAACAGAAAAAGGTGACCAAAATGGGCTCTCACCTTGCCTGGAGCCCGTGGATATACCGACATGAGGAAGCCCACGGGAGAAACGCGTATCAATGATTGCTTTTACCTATTGCTTTTACTTTTATAAATAGGCTAAAATACATTTTTTTAAAATGTGTGCATGATCCAATTTGATCTCTGCCTCATCCAGTGGGGAGGGATAATATAATGGCAATCCAGTGAACAAGTTGTTAAAATAATCTTCCCCATGGTATTTACATAAGATTAATTCTTAATAGATATATAGTGTTTATTTTTATCTGCAAACATCATTAAATAGGATTATTTAGGGTTTATATTAATAAAACCAGGTTAGAGATTTCTAATACCCTAGGTCAGGGGTGTCCAAGTTTTTTCTGCAGTGGGCCACTTCATCAGAATTGTATACGTGCGAGGGCCGCACTCATTTTTCACTGAGAGAAAATATGGCCTTTAATAAAATATGCAGATTAAAATAAAGTAAATGACACAAAACCTTTACTTTTCCTCTCACTGATTTCTGGGATTTCTGGGCCTACAAATTCAGGATTCTGGATAAGTAAAAATAAAATAGTTAATAATGAAATAAATAATAGTTAAAATAATGAAAATTCGGGACCAAAAACGAAAATTCAGGGTTCACTTTGCCGAAACTGAAAGTGACCCCCCCACACACATTTTAATAAAAGTAAGTTACACACCAAAATTGTACAAAAAAATTATATATTATGATTGTTAACAGCAATCTCAGGCATACCCAGATTCCAGCATGTACTGGTTGGCTGGGCATTGTATTTTTTGTCCAATTTTAGTGTGTAACCACACTTTTATTAAAAGTAACACACCACAATTGGACAAAAAAAATCAACAATATGACTTGACATGATAGGAGTGTGATTGCCAACAGCAAACACACTCTTTTTATACCCAGGCAACCAGTGAATGCTGGAACCTAGGCATGATGGGAGTGTGATTGCTGTTAGCAGATTGCTGTTAGCAATCACACTCTTATCATCCCAAGTCAGCCAATACATGCTGGTACAGGGTGGCTGTAAGTGCAGACCCCATACTGCTGGCAGCATCAATACATAAGGGGGGCAGCTAGCCAGGTTTCAGCATGTACTGGCTGACTTGGCATGATAGGAGTGTGATTGCTAACAGCAAACACACTCTTTTTATACCCAGGCAACCAGTAAATACTGGATTCTAGGCATGATGGGACTGTGATTGCTGTTAGCAGATTGCTGTTAGATGTTAGCAATCACACTCCTATCATCCCAAGTCAGCCAATGCGTGCTGGTGCAGACCCCATACTGCTGGCAGCATCAAAACACAAGGGGGGCAGCTAGCCGGGTTTCAGCATGTACTGGCTGACTTGGCATGATAGGAGTGTGATTGCTAACAGCAATCACAGTCCCATTATGCCTAGGTTCCAGCACTTACACATCCATGCTATCACACACACACAAATTCATTCATTCACAGATTCATTCCCTCAATCTGACATACTCATTCACACAACCTCCCCCACCCCCTTACCTGCTCTACAGCTCTCGATGCCGATCACAGACTTCAGCAGGGGGTACGGCCTCCCTCGTTCTCCCCACAGAGGAAGCAGGACTGGAGCAGAGAATAGACCCTCCCACAAGTAAGCGGCAGGGCTCTTATGATCCTGGCTGCCGATCTCACGCGGGCCGCACGTCGAGGTTTCGTGGGCCGCATGTTGGACGCCCCTGTTCTAGCGGGTCTCCTTCACTCTGGTAGATGCTTCTGGGGAGACACAATTTGCAGGCTGCAGTCAGAAGGTAGTTTTATTTCACACATGTATTGCAACTAGAGTTCATTAATACTCCAGCTCCCATGACGCCCAGCCAGTCAGGTATGTGAAGCATCAAGGGAAAGATAGTAAAACTGAAGTGTGTCAGATGTTAGTTTTGATATCATTATGGATTGGTACTGCAGCTGCTGTGGAATGCATGTCTCATGATGCTCAGCCATCCATTTGGCTGGCTCAAAATGTAATAACAGCACTTTGGGTGCCAAATGTTACCGCAACTGCTGCAAAACTACCAAGTGTTGTATGTTGGTTCCAAGCCTTTATGCCCCTTTTTGACACCCCTCTAACTATGCTCCTTTTTGTAATACCTCATAATGCTTCACTACACAACAACGTATTAACTTTTCTTGACTCCAATTTCCATGATGTTGAGCCAGCAATAGTAGGATTAGTAACTGGTAACTGTTAATTGGGCTTTGAAGCTCTACAGTAATTCTTCAGCACAAACACTAACTTTTGTTGACTGGATCTACAATAATATTCAGCAGCCATTTTGCTGGCTGAACTTTATGGAAATTGTAATTTTAGACTGGGGTTGTGGTGTCCTCCACTACACACTAACCGCAACGCCTATGATACACAGTCAGCTATCATCAGCTGAACACCATTACATTACATTTCTTTATATACTTCCAGCAGATTCCATAGCACCGTTACAACAAAGTCAGTAAAGTAATTTAAAATCACACACAATAATAAACTAGTACAAAAGGAGAAGGCGGCTCTGCTCTTGCAAGCTCATAATCTAGAACGGGGTAGTTGTGGCTAATCTTTACCTCCCCAGATATTGTAAACTAAAGTTCTCATGTTGTGCAGGTACATGATGGTCTGTAGCTAATACTGCCATGGTCATATAATTTTTCCTATTAATGGATAACTAACATTTTCCTCCTACCAGGAAACCCCTATCCTGGGCCAACAAAGGTAGACAACGGGGGTGAGGTAACAAGGTATCGGAGTAGGAGAGAGGAAAGGTGGGAAGGGTAATTTGTCACCCAGAAAAAATCCTAAGGACGCCCATGTGATAGGGTTATTATAGCTCAATAACTTCGCTTTCCATTTCTTAAACACAGTTTGCATATGACATTTAGTTATTTTTTGTTCTTATAAAGAATGGGTTAGCTTGTGCTAAAAACTCTGTATTAATATGGAAATATGGGGGTACCTTGACATTATGCTCTATTTTTAGAGCAAAGAACAAAGATGCAAAATGTACTATTAATGACCACATCTAGCATGTAGGGTGTAATTATGAAAAGATATGGATAAGCGAAGTACTATGAAAGTAAAAAAAATGTCTGAGGGAGAATGATAACTAAATTGTCATATCTGAAATAACAGCAATAATGTTTCATCATTGCTTCATTTATTCAAGTCTCTCGGATTTTAACTCCAATACCCATACCCAAATATACCTTTTACTTATGAGCAACATAAAATACCTCCATGTTTTATGCGAGTGCTGGGATGGGGACATCAACAACCCCTCAAAAGCAGAAAGTGTCTAAATCAAAATTGCATTTTAATGCAAATAGCATATGCCTGACATTTAATTATCTTGGGGAATTTACCTAATTAGCAGTGGCTTACCATACCCCCTTCGTGACAAAGGCTGATTTTACTTTTTGTACCCTTCGTGACAATGGCTGTTTTATCGTTTCTGCGGTGTTTGTGTTTAGCTGTAATTTTCTCTTAACCCATTTACTAAACCCACACAAGTTATATATTGTTTTTTTCAGGACAAGAAGGGCTTTCTTCAGACACCAAAATTTTTTTCATATGATGTAATTTCCTATAATAAAAATAATAAAATATGACGAAAAATTGAAAAAAAAACACATTTTCTCACTTTTATTTGAAAAATCTTTTATTCATCATAAAAAACTACTGAAAAAACCTGCTAAATAGATTCTACTATTTGTCCCGAGTTTAGAAATACCCAATGTTTTTATGTTTTTTTGCTTTCTTCTACACGTTATGGGGCAATAAGTACAAGTAGCGTTTTGCTAATTCAAAACCATTTTTCTCTGAATCTGGTAATTCTGTCTCTATGTGGTATTTGGGGCATCTTTGAAGCCAGCAAATTAAATTTACCCCACCAAACCATATATTTTTGAAAACTAGACACCCCAGGGTATTTTAGATGCTGATAGTTTAACCCTTTCCATGCACTAATCCTACCACCAACCCTTGTCAAAGTTTGGGATAGTAATTGTTTTTGGTGTTTTTTTCACATACTTTGTACTTCAGGTGTGAAAATACAGCTCCTGGTATATGTTGCTGTCACACAACACCCAGATATGTGTCCAGCAACATCTCCTGAGTACATTGATACCCCACATGCATGGGTTTGTCAGATTGTTTGGGGGCAAAAGGGCCACATTTGGAACATGAGCAATTCAAATTCAGTAGGAATTTTACATCTGGGTAAAGAAAAATGCTTGTACCCAACTATCAGTAGGGACAGGTTACAAGAAAGCCTGGCCTATCTCCAAGAAGGGATTTGATCTAGCACCTTAAGTGGTCCCTCATGCCACAGAATGGACACAGGGGTCACTTGACAGTGCAAATAAAAACGCTTAAAAATGGTGGAGCAAATAAAAGCTAAAAAACAGTAAATGTAACAAAAAATAAAAAAAAATACAAAAATGGAGCAGGAACAAAAAAAAAAAAAAAAATGGGAAACTGTGTGATACAGCTTGAAGCAGTCACCGACACAGAGTGCAGGTTTTCCAGGGCAATCTGGACAGTAAAATGTGGTGTCCTTTCTTTGCCCCCTGCTGTAGCATACCCTGCATCTCTTTTGGGGATTCTGCTTCTTTGCTGTAGGGGGGATTTTAAAAATAAAATGGGTAGCCCCAATTCTGTTGGTTCCCATCACCACTTGGGGACCAGGTGCATCACGGTACAAGATACCTGAAATTACTTCGAGCTGAAACTGCAAAAAAGACAGCTTCAGCCCAGTGTCTGCTTTTTTTGTGCAGCAAAAAAGCATTATAGGTTGCAATTTGCATTAGATAAATTGCAACCTTCTTGTACCAGGCCTTTGTCTTCCTCATAATGAGGTAGGGCTGTAGGAGTTGATCTGACAGATCAACTCCACCCATGTGCTTGTTATAGGCCCTGATGCACACTGGCTTTGTAGTGACCCCAGCTCTGCCACGGACAGAAACCTCCACGGTTCTCTCATCGTGGGTGGTGCTCAGCATGCACACCTCTTTTCTGTCCTTGAACTTCAATGCCAAAAGCTCCTCTTGGCGTAGAGCTGAGGTCTCCCCCTTTCCTAGCCGGGTTCGTACCAGGCGTTGTGGGAAACCCAAGCGGTTCTTTTTTATAGAACCGCAAGCTACCGTATCGAAACAATACAGCAGCTTGAACAAAGGGACGCTTGTATAGAAGCTATCTACATACAAGTGGTAGCCTTTGTTCATAAGGGGGAATATTAGGTCCCAAACAATCTTGGCACTGGTGCCCAGATGATCTGGGCAACCTGGAGGGTCAAGGTAGCTATCCTTACCCTCGTATACCCGGAAGGCATGAGTATATCCTGTCTCGCTCTCGCAGAGCTTATACACCTTCACTCCATACCTGGAGCGCTTGGAAGGAATATACTGCTTGAATCCCAACCTTCCTTTATATTTCATTAGGGATTCATCCATGCAGATATTCTTTCCAGGTGTATAAACCTCTGGAAACCTGGCAGCGAGATGGGTAATCAGGGGGCGGATTTTGTACAGCCTATCAAACTGGGGGTCCTCCTTAGGGGGGCACAGGCTGTTGTCGCTAAAATGCATGAAACGAAGAATCATTTCATACCTTTGCCTAGTTATAGTTTGGGCAAAAATGGGGGTACTAAAGATGGGGCTGGTGCTCCAGTAGGAGCGGATGGAGGGCTTTTTTATAATGCCCATTAACATTGTGAGTGCCCAGAATTTAAGAAATTCTGGCACGTCAATGGGAGTCCATGGCTGTTTTGCCCAAAAAGAATTAGGGCTAGCAGCACGGTGCTGCTGGGCATAAATGTTTGTTTGTGTGACAATGTCTCCCAAGACATCGTCTCCCAAAAAAACCTGCACAAATTGCAGTGGAGTGAATCCTGTAACATCAATATTGATGCCAGGAATTCCAGAAAAAGGAGGGATAGCTGGCTTGTACCTATTAGGCGCTACCCATGCCTCTGGTGCACTGCCACGACTATGTGTGGTAGGCGTCCTAACAGCCACAGATACATCACTAGATGTATCTGTGAACTGACCAACGTCAAAATCTGACGCTGTATCAGTGGCCTCAGAATCTGTGGCCAAAAAGGCATACGCCTCCTCAGCCGTATACCGCTGCATGGTAAGAATTGCAGCAAAAATAGTGGGGAAGGAAAGGGTTAATGGCTATAATAAAAAATAAAAAAAAAAATAAAAAAAAGTAAAAAAAACTAAAAAAAGTAAAAAAACATGTAAAAAAAAAAAACCCCAAAAACAATTGCCACTATGCAAGATCACTGTTTATGCAGTGATCAATGGCAATGAAGGGGTTAATATTATATGGGTGGCTCTTATAAGAGCCTTTGGATCAATATATATATATTTTTATTAGGGAATACCTGAAATACCAGAACACACCGATCTGTCTCTCTCCCTCACTAGAAGCAAGTGAAGGAGGGGGGCAGATCCAATACTGATCAAAGGCAATGTTTAGAAAACATTGCCTTTGATTTATCAAATCATGATCACTCTTATGAGTGATCTGACCACTAGGGGTGTTATTCACTGGATGTCCATGACATCCAGCAACACCCCCCCGATGATGTCAGCAGGCTCCGCCCCCCGGCTTGATGGGCGCCGCCATCTTGAAACACCGCGTGTGTTTCGAAGACACCGGCACCGGGAAGGTAAGTTGAGCATTTAGGAAGCGATCGCGAGTCGCTTCCTTTGCTAAACAGGTGTTGCAAAGATGCCTCGATACTGAGGCATCTTAGCAACACCAGCTAAGCAAAGGAAGCGACTCGCGATCGCTTCCTAAACCCGTTTTTCGGCGGCGGGCGCCGCCATGTTTGAAAGACGTGCAGTCTTTCAAACATGTTTTTTTTTTGCTCCTAGGAGCGATCGGGGGGGGCGGGAATGTTTTTTTTGGTGTTGCTCAATGTCTCGATGTCAAGGCATTAGAGCAACACCGTTTGAGTGAAAAAATCGATCACGGATCGATTTTTTCACCCGTTTAAAGACGTGCCGGTCCTGGCACGTCAATTGTCATAATCGTCACGATTTTCAGTGACGTGCCCGGACCGGCAATTGTCACGAAGGGGATACATACTTCAGATATCTGTACATTATTACTTTATGCACAATTGGTCTACTAGAAGGCTAATCCTATCATTGTCTGAAAAACCTTATTTTTATATTACCCAACGTTTTTTTATGCTGTCATTTCTCAATATTACAAAGTGAGCAGGTGTGGGATAAAGTGGGTCTACTGCCAAGTGTATGTCCAGAGCGAAGATTGGAGAAATGCAAGTTCAAACTCCTTCTCTTAATATGTAATTTGTTAATGTTGTGGGTGAATCTGGCTTTCCGTTCCCACCTGTGCTTCTTACCAGACACTCTTAAAGCAGTTATTTTGCTAAAGTACAAGAGTCTATTATAGTTGCCATATATATAGCTTTCCTACCATTACATGATGTATGTGCGGTTCCATTGGCCATCAGCTCGCTGGGCATGTGCCCAGTTTGCCACATGGAAAGCCTGGGCCTGGCTGAAATCAGAGAACAATGACAATTACACACAAGTGAGGTCAGGGGTAATTTGAGATTTACTGGAGCCTAATGCCTGGCTTGGTCCAGCTTGGTAGGAGAGGGGGAAATGTTAGCCAGGGCCAAACCTGAGTAGGATCTAGCATAATAACTCCTTCCCCCTCTAGCACTGGGTCATTGTTGTGTTTTTCTGGACCTGCGTGTGTAGATGACAAGTCAGTTCAGCAAGTGCTTCAGCTGGCTCACCCACCTCTATGTACACAGACACAAACATTTATTGAAATATCCATCACAGAGCATTGCCTACCACTGATCATTACTAAATTTAGTTATTGTATATACAGTTTTGACTAGAATATAGGTTAATATAATACATTTAAAGAGCATATGTCTAATGTTATCCATATCTATAAAGCCAAACTACTCAAATTTAATTTTATTTAATGCTGCCTATTTGCATTTATTTCTAGTTTTCAGATGTTTGATCTGTGGGTGTCTTTGTAGTTTCAGGACAATTTCAGTGGGGATATTTGACATTTCCATCAGCTTCACAAAACTATAAAGTGTGTCATTGTGCCCAGGGGAGGGCTGGTTAAAGGGGTGGGTGAGGCGCAATCTCTGGGCTGTCTGATTTAAAGATTTTGGGCCACTATGAGATGCTTTAGTAATAAACTATCCACAATACAATTTACTTGCAGTTAAAGATAACAACCAATATGTTTAACCGAACAGCGTTTACACCGGGAGAAGATCCTATTTTGGTTTCTTGTATATGTTTTCGGAGCTTGATTCTGTGGTCTATGATTAGGGAGGGTGCTATTCTCCAAGATTTTGGGGGGCTACTACATGCCTTCTTTCCAGATCAACCCCATAGCCAAGGCAGGTCTATGCAAACCTACTATTGAAGGACCAGTAACGTATCCACGGGGTAAGGTTCACTCGGTGATGAATATGTGCTGAAGAAGAGATTTGCCTAAAATGTTTCACCTTAGCTGTGGTAAGCTATGATTCCCCATAGCTCCATGAAATGCATTGTTCTTTATTATTCCTGTATTCATAAAGAAGTTAATATATATATACACATTTATAAAAACAATAAAGTTAAATTGAAGCGCTACAAAGTGACAAACACCACCGTGAAAAAATTATACAAACCCCTTGGGGAAAAACATGTATAAATTCATATCAAATATAGTGAAGAAAGAAGCATATCCTTAAGTTAAGCATCCAGCATAAAAATCAGGAAGTAATATGTCATATACTGATATATAAAATATAAGCTTAACACTAAAGAAAAGAAAACAGAAATATCAACAAAAATGGACAGTGCTAAATATAATATATATATATGTGTGAAGAAACAATAATATAGAGTAAAAAATACAAACACTGAATTAGTGTTAAAAATATTAGGAAAAATATATGTAATTTATTGATTAATTAAACAAATGTAATTAATTACATTATTAAATGAAAAATTTAATATAAGCAGGGCCGGCCTTAGGGGTGTGCGACCTGTGCGACCGCACAGGGCGCCATGGTTGCAGGGGCGCCTGACCGGGACTTAGATTAAAGCATCGTTTTTTTTTGTGTGTTTTTTTTTAAAACTTTATTTAACATCATTCATGTTAAATAAAGTTTAAAAAAAAAAACGATGCTTAAATCTAAGTCCCGGTCAGGGGCGCCGAGCGGTTGCTCGTGAAGTTCTCGGCAACCGCTCGGCGCCCCTTACTCTCCGTGACTCCGTCGCTGTGCCGGCATCTCATGTTGAGCGCCGGACTATTCCGGCTCTCAACATGAAATGCCGGCACCGCGGCAGAGCGAGAAGACGGATGCCTCCCGTTCTCACCGCAGGACTCCGGCAACAAGGTAAGTGGGGGGGTTGTAGTTTGAAGGGGCAGGGGGGGGGTGTAGTTTGAAGGGGCGGGGGGGTGTAGTTTGAAGGGGCAGAGGGGGGTGTAGTTTGAAGGGGCAGAGGAGGGGTGTAGTTTGAAGGGGCAGAGGGGGGGTGTAGTTTGAAGGGGCAGAGGGAGGGGGGTGTAGTTTGAAGGGACAGGGGGGTGTAGTTTGAATGGGCAGGGGGGGTAGTTTGAAGGGGCAGAGGGGAGGGGTAGTTTGAGGGGCGGTAGTTTGAAGGGGCAGAGAGGGCGGGTAGTTTGAAGGGGCAGAGAGGGGGGGCGCCAGAGGAGTAGTCCGCACAGGGCGCCACAACGCCTAAGGCCGGCTCTGAATATAAGAATATATATTTCCTTATAGTTATTTAATTAATCAATAAATTACACATTTTTTCTAATTCAGTGTTTTTACTTCATATTATTGTTTCTTCAAATATATATATATATTTATTTAGCGCTGTCCATTTTTGTTGACATATATACATTTATACTTATGCATTAAAATATTGACAAATATACATACAGAACCTATTTCTAAATACAATTATAAACATTTATTCATGAATAAATGAATGAGTGTTTTCTTTTTTTTTAGTTTGTATGCCCTATAAAATATCATTAGGTAATTGATAATGAAGAAATAGATGGATGTATAATAGTTAAACAGACATTTATAAACATTTTATGTATGTATTATAAGTATTTCCTGTTACTCACCTGTCCTCGGGTCCCACGTTGCCGCAGCAGCCGGCGCGAAGGAGAGGGAGACCCCCCTCCAACGCACGGCCACCTCCGCAGCAGCCGCCACGAAGAAGAGGGAGACCCCCCTCCAACGCACGGTCACCTCAGCAGCAGCCGCCATGAAGGAGAGGGAGACCCCCCTCCGGAATCCTGACCTCGGCTTGTATGAACTGTTCTGTCCTGGAGTCCTACCTGACCACGGTGTCTCCTTACTACTTGTACGTGACAGAATCAGAAGGCCATCATGAGACCCGCTTCGGTGGGACTTCAAGGTTCCTGTGAGGCTCGTCTGGATGAGATGGATCATCGTCTGGATGATCAGGCGTTCCAGACTCTTCTTCAGTGCACTGATCCCGGATTACAGGTGCACTCTCCTGCAGTAGCACTTCCACCAGTTCCTCCTTCGGCTCCAGTCGCTGGGGTTCATGCTCCTACGAACCTTCCGCCGCCACAACGTTACGGAGGAGATCCTGCTACATGTTGTGGTTTCCTTAACCAATGCGAAATGCATTTCGAACTTTCTCCTTATACCTTTGCTTCCGACCGGGCTAAGGTTGGATACGTAATTTCGCTCCTCACCGGCAAGGCTCTGGCATGGGCATCTCCTTTGTGGGAGAGAGACACACCGGTAGTTCGCTCCTACTCCAAATTTGTGTCTACACTACACACAGTATTCGACATTCCAGCCAGGAGTTCAACCGCTTCGTCCTCACTTTTCAATATTTGTCAAGGGGAACGCTCTTTGATGGACTATGCTATAGAGTGTCACACCCTAATGGCTGAGGTGAACTGGGCTAGTGAAGCACTGATTGCGGCCTTTTTGAACGGATTATCTGAGACTTTGAAAGATGAGATTGCAGCCCGAGATCTACCATCTGACCTTGACTCTGTGATATCTTGCATAACATACAACTCAGATTGACCTTCGACTCCGCGAGCGACAGGTACAGCAGGACAGCCCAAGAGCACGTGACAGAGACATTCGTCACCTTATACGTCCGGTCTCCCAGTTGTTTCCACCTTTTACGGCTCCTTCCGCTTCAGAGGAGTCCATGCAAAAGAGGAGTGCTGCCCGTCTGTCGGCGCATGAGAGGTCCAGGAGACATAAGGAGGGGCTCTGCTTGTATTGCGGCACGGCAGGACATTGGGCGAATTCTTGTCATAAGAAGCCGGGAAACGCCCGCACCTAGACTGGTTCAGGGGACCTGCTTTGGGTGTGCTGGGTATGTCCTCTGACACATGCAACACACAATTGACCGTTCCAATTTGGGTGTCGTGGCCTGCAGGCACTTCGGGTAACGAGACACTTCGGTTCCTGGTTATCTGCTCTCCCTCTACTCCAGTCTTTTTGGGGTTTCCATGGCTACAGACGCACAATCCCATCATCGACTGGACGACTAGAGAGACTACGTCATGGAGTCAAACGTGTGAGGAACATTACGTCAAACCCGTTAAACTGGCAAGTGTGTCCACTGCATCTGGGGCCGCTATTACTGTTCTTCCGGGACAATACTGGAATTTGCAGATGTCTTTGACAAGCGGGAAGCAGAGAAGTTACATCGACACAGACCATATGATTGTCCGACTGATCTCCTTCCAGGTACTATGCCGCCCAGAGGCCGGGTCTATCCACTATCGGTTCCTGAGACCAAGGCTATGGAGACCTACATCAAGGAGAATCTCAAGCGTGGCTTCATCCGTCGGTCTACATCTCCTGCCGGTGCTGGTTCCTTTTTTGTTAAAAAGAAGAACGGAGAGCATAGACCATGCATCGATTACAGGGGCCTGAATAAGATCACACAACGTTACTCCTACCCGATTCCCCTTATCTCCGAACTATTCGACAGGTTACGAGGGGCTACAATATTTACTAAACTGGATTTTCGTGGGGCCTATAACTTTGTCCGTATCCGTGCCGGTCATGAGTGGAGGACTGCGTTCAATACACGTTCTGGACACTATGAATACTTAGTTATGCCGTTCGGACTCTGCAACGCCCCGGCGGTTTTTCAGGAATTTATCAATGACTGTCTCCGAGATTTCCCCCAGCAGTTCGTCGTTGTCTATTTGGACGACATCCTGATTTACTCGGCTGACTTGCCTTCCCATCGCGAACAGGTCCGTCGTGTACTGTCCCGCCTTTGGCAACACGGACTATTCGCTAAATTAGAGAAGTGTGTCTTCGAGACTCGTAAAGTGACCTTTTTGGGATACATTATCACGCCTGAGGGGTTCGACATGGATCCATCAAAGGTACAAGCTATCAAGGACTGGCCGCAGCCCGTGAGCCTCAAGGCTCTTCAACGTTTCCTTGGATTTGCCAACTATTACCGGCGTTTTATTCGGAATTACTCCAAGATTGTTGCACCCTTAACGGACTTGACTAAGAAGGGTGCCAAGGTCACGGAGTGGTCGACTGAGGCAGTGTCGGCATTTGCTCTTCTCAAGGAGAGATTCACGTCGGCTCCGGTGATATGGCATCCCGATTCCCACCTACCATTCGTCCTGGAGGTGGATGCGTCTGAATCTGGGGTTGGAGCCGTACTCTCGCAACGAGCATCGTACAGTGGACCGCTGTATCCATGTGGATATTTCTCTCGGCACTTCTCTGCAGCTGAGAGGAACTAAGACATCGGGAATAAGGAGTTGTTGGCTGTCATCCTGGCTCTGGAGGAGTGGCGTCATCTGCTGGAGGGAGCTTCGGTACCTACCTTGATTTTGACAAATCATAAGAACCTCCAGTACATGGAATCTGCTAGATGCCTCAATCCACGCCAGGCTAGGTGGGCTTTGTGTCACGGACCGGGTCCAAACAGATGATTGCATTTGCCCAGCGCGCCCAAAGATTGTGTGCAGGAGTCACAGTGCAGTAGTGGAGTTAGACAGGGCCTGGTTGCAGGGCGACCACACTCACCCAGATGTTGAGCACCTAGGGTTGTGCAGCCAAACACCAGCCCCCCGATATAGCAGCGGATGAAGTCCAGAATGAAACGAAGTGATATCCTGCAGGCACCCTGGAGAAGGCATGAAACATATCACTGGAATCACGTGCAGGATGCTGCAGGCTGGGAGTATGGAAGCTAAGCAAAGGATATAGCAGAAACATAACAAGCAAGGGACAAAACATAACCAGACAAGATATACATGTTACAGGGCACTACAGTGAACCAGACAAGGAATAAACATTACTAGACAAGATATACATACTACAGGGCACAACAAAGGACAGGCAACAAGGCAAGGAACACAGGGGAAGGAGTGAGGAGCCGGAATCCTCGGACGCTTCTCTTTTAAGCAAGGATAGGCCATATTGACTAGTACATGGGGAGAGGAGAGAGGAACCAGAATCCTCAGATGATACAAGGAAGAAGGGCAAAGGTACAAAGAGACAGACAAACATGAATACAGGAACTAGCCTAGAACTATTTGATAACAATTGGAGATTCCGTCACATCATATGGCCATAGTATGTTTAGCCCACCACTACGCCAAAGTACTCCAATGACGGTGGGTCCTAACGCTAATCCCTGCTGACAGAGGTACGAAACAAACCAAAAATGAAATCCAAACACATATCACTGAGACATACCTGTAGACTGAGACAAACAGAACACATGGGTGGGGCACACCTTATAAAGGAAACAGAGCTGAAGCAAAGAGCTGAAGCAGAAGCACGGGATGGAAGATCAGAACAGAGCATAAGGAAATCCAGGAATGGATCGAAGCAAAACAGAGAAACTGAAACCAGAGTAAGATATGCAGTTCCGCAGCCTGGGTAGGACGTGACACTTTGTTCCTTTCCCGATTCCCATTTGTGCTGATGTACCGTCCGGGTTCAAAGAACACCAAGGCAGATGCATTATCGCACATGCACACGGGTCCAGATTAGGAGAGTAGGGATCCTGAACCCATTATCCCTTCTGCCAAAGTCATCGCTGCTATTCGATTACGTGGCTACACCCCTTTATTGGATCGAATTTCTCACTCTCAAGAACAAGCTCCGGCCTCCTTACCTCCAGGGAGACTATTTGTGCCCCCTAGTTTGCGTACTCCTGTACTACGCACGCTCCATGGCACCAGAACCTCGGGACATTCTGGAGTGGAGCGCACTAAGGATCTGATTTCTCTGACTTTTTGGTGGCCCACTGGGGCAGGGACACTACGGCCTTTGTCCAATCATGCACCAAATGCACGGCCAACAAGTCCTGCTGCGCACGTCCTGCTGGACTTCTGCGGCCGCTTCCTTGTCCCTCGGTTCCTTGGACTCATGGTAACATGGACTTTATTGTGGAGCTTCCTCCTTCTAAGGGTCATGCCGTGATTCTCGTGGTGGTTGACCGATTCTCTAAGATGGCTCACTTCATTCCGCTCCAAAAGCTTCCTAACGCCTCTACCTTGGCAGATGTCTTTATCTGGGACATCGTTCAACTCCACGGAGTGCCATCTGAGATTGTGTCGGACAGAGGTAATCAACATCTGGAGCAATACCTGCATCTCTTCATCAATGACCACCAGGATAATTGTGTCGATCTACTGCCGTTCGCTGAATTCGCAAGGAACAACACGCTCCAGGAGGCCACTAGGATCTCTCCGTTTTTCTGTCTTTATGGTCTCCATCCGCAGTCTCTCCCGGACACATTACCGGTTTCACCTATTCCGGATCTGGAGGAGAGACTTGCTTCCATCCGGGGTACTTGGGCTTCTGTTCATTCCGCACTGGAACGCGTGGCTCAGATCCAGCAACGTCAGGCCAACAAGAGACGTTCTGCCAATCCCTCGTATCGACCTGGCGATAGGGTTTGGTTATCTACACGGTTCCTGAGACTCCGGGTTCCGTCCATGAAATTGGCCCCACGGTTTATTGGGCCTTTTCCGGTTCTTCGTCAGATTAACCCGGTGGCTTATGAACTCTCGCTACCCAGAACACTTCGCATTCCTCAGGTATTTCATGCCTCTTTACTGAAACCACTGGTCTGCAACCAATTTACCCGAGGCGAACGTTCCACTGCTGGCACTGCCAGGAGGGCTTCGGAGAGAAACACTCCTCAGGTCATTCTCGATTCCCGGCACCAGCAAGGAAGCCTACAGTATCTGGTACAGTGGAGAGGTCTCGGTCCGGAGGAACGTTCCTGGATACCAGCGGCACGCCTCTCCGTGCCGCCATTGATACGTGCGTTTCACGCCAGACGTCCTTCTTGTCCTGGTGGTCGCCCTGAGGGCGCCCTTTTGAGAGGGGGTACTGTTACTCACCCGTCCTCAGGTCCCACGTTGCTGCAGCAGCCGCCGCGAAGGAGAGGGAGACCCCCCTCCAACGCACGGCCACCTCAGCAGCAGCCGCCACGAAGGAGAGGGAGACCCCCCTCCAACGCACAGCCACCTCCGCAGCAGCCGCCACGAAGGAGAGGGAGACCTCCCTCCAACACACGGCCACCTCCGCAGCAGCCGCCACGAAGGAGAGGGAGACCCCCCTCCACCACACGATCACTTCCCCTGCCGTCCTCCGAAGTGCCGCGCAGGAGAGCCTCTAGTGGCGAACTCACCAACTGCAGGCCTTTATGAAGGAAGATTACGCCACCCTCAAGATGGTCGCGATTCCCGGACACTAGAAGTGATGTCATGAGGGACTGATGGGAGATTCTGACTTCCTCCGCGGTTCTCCATTTAAACCCCTCAGACCAGTTACACCTTGCCTTCTGATGGTTGTCTATGCCTTGTGCTAGCACCCAGATAGCGTTTACCTTCCTGATTCCTGTGTTTGACCCTGGCTTGCCTGACTACGTTGTTTTCCTGTATCCTGACCTCGGCTCGTTTATTGTTTATCCTGAACTCCTGAATCCTGAACTCGGCTACGTTTATCGACTATCCTACTCTCCAGAATCCTGATCTCGGCTTGTATGAACTGTTCTGTCCTGGAGTCCTACCTGACCACGGTGTCTCCTTACTACTTGTGCGTGACATTTCCTTTAATAATACTACATTTATTTTATGGCAAGTTTTCACTGTTATTATCATAAGAAAACAGATTAGAACCAACCTATTCTGGGAGCCACACACTTTGTCATGTTGCTTAGATTATTGAATCGTTGGCATTTTATCATCAATGTCACCAGGCCTGGACTGGGACAACAAATAGGCCCGAGCAGCCCATATTTATTTATTTATTTATTTATTAAAGACCACCCTTCATGTACCATCTTTGCATTTCCCCAAATCACTTAAACATTCATGATAGACACAAACACTTACTCACTCATTCACACAAATCATTAACACATATTCATTAATGCGGTCTCACAAATCATTCAAGCAATTCCTCCACACATGATTTCATTAATTCTCATACGCATTCACACACTTCATCCACACATTTACTCATTCATTCTTGTACGCATTCACACTACCCCCTCTCCCCATCCCCTTCTTATCTGCCCCTTCTAACTATGTTCCCCCTTATCACTATGTACCCTCTTCCCCATTTCTCAATATGTACCCCCTCTCACTATCTATCCCCTCTACCCCTTTCTATCTAACCCCTCTCCCCCCTCTGCCCCTTCTCACTGCACCCCCCACCCTTACCCTACTTACCTTGTTACCGGAGTAAGCAGCAACTGCGACCGGGTCCGGCACTTTAGGGGGCCGGGCAGCCCCCACCAGGGCTGGCCTTAGGGGTGCGCGGCCGCACAGGGCATAAATTAAAACATCGGGGTTTTTTTGTTGTTTTTTTTTTTTACTTTATTTAATGTCCTACATGTTAAATAAAGTTAAACAAACTTTATTTAACATGAAGGATGTTAAATAAAGTAAACAAAAAAAACCCCCCCGATGTTTTAATTTAAGCCCTGTGCGGCCGCACACCCCTAAGGCCGGCCCTGGTTGGGGCTGCCCGGCCCCCTAGAGTGGCGGACCTGGTCGCAGTTGCTGCGGGCTTAAGGGGTAGGTGCCCCTTATGCCCTGCGTTAATGTGGCCGCATAGGCCCAGTCAGTCCGGTCCTGACTGAGCCTATTTTAAGGTAGGGGCCTGCAGCTGCAGCTCCATCAGCCCCTACGTCAATCCGGCCCTGGGCCGCCCGGCCCACCGGGAAAATGCCCAGTACGCCCGATGGCCAGTCCGGGCCTGAATGTCACAGTTATATCCTGAAACACCACAGAACTGAAGCCCTGCGATGTCTGCTTGAAACATAACAAAGAATCCATCAAAGGACTGGGTTCCTCTAGGTTCTGCCTTTTTTACATCCTGGGGTATTAGAAATTATTTTGAGGCTTTAACTAGATCATTAAACCACAGATAGCATCATCTAACACCTGAGAGCTAAGAAACACATATCTGTTATACATGATATGATTCACCTTTCAGTCTTTGCTGTCTCCATCTTGGATTTCAGGTATTCCTCATCACAGGTCTTTTTATCATGACCCAATCTTAAAGCTTGGCTAAAAACATTACAAAACTCTGGCTTGTCGTGGTATCCCCAACTTTATTATGCCCCAGGGATATACTTACCCTAAAAAAGTAAAGACCTCTAGTTTTACAAAGGAGATAATGAATTCCAGACTCAGTCAGCCATCTGCCCCTATATATAGTATATACTGAGCGTAACAGCCCATATGATCAATTCACAATGTGAAGAATGGATTGATGCCTCGTGCATAGTCTTTTTTTAGTATCGAAAATTCCACTCTATGAGGTAAACAACAAGCAGTTGTGTCTTTATTGTGAAGGTCAAAGATTGGCACGTAAGGCCCTTAATTTTCCAGTACAATAGCCATTGTCACAAGGGGTTTCAGAAATACAGGTGAGGAACCCAGTATGCAGATATGGCACTGGTAACAAACACTGGAAGCTTTACGAATAGTCAGACAAGCCAGGTCAGGAGTGGAGAAGGCAGCGAAGTCAGGGACAAGCAGAAATCAGCAACGGAGAGAAAAGTCATACGATCCGGGTCAGGAGTGGAGAAGGCAGCGAAGTCAGGGACAAGCAGAAATCAGCAACGGAGAGAAAAGTCATACGATCCGGGTCAGGAGTGGAGAAGGCAGCGAAGTCAGGGACAAGCAGAAATCAGCAACGGAGAGAATAGTCATACAATCCGGGTCAGGAGTGGAGAAGGCAGCAAAGTCAGGATCAAGCAAAAATCAGAAACCTTCAGAAACACAATGGGAACAGCTCAGCCAGACCAATAATCGAGCACTGAATGGCAGTCAGTGCTCAGCTTTTGAATCTGCCGCCTTCCCCAAGCTCCGCCCCAACAGATGACATAACGTATCCACGTTACGTTGCCTCCAGGGAGGCGTACTATAAAGGAAGGGGCGTGGTTCGCCCGCGCACGTACTGCCCATCACCCGCGATGGGGACATTCCAAAGGACCTGCCACGAGTGCCAGCTGGATGCCTGTGCTGTGCTGCTGTTTTTTGAATTCTGAAGGCGCCTTTATAAGACCAGAGCTTGCCTGAGAGATCCATTCATTTTTCGCTGTGACTGCTTTGGCAACACTGCTGTGCTGCATCCGAGCGTTACAGAGAGAGATTGTTCTGTTCTGTGTGAGACTGGTAAGCCTTAGCCTGCCATTTCTCACTGTGTACTTCATCCTCACTTCAGTGCTACTTAATTAATATATTTAATAATAATAATTTGATTAATTTAATTTTTTTAAAATTAATTTGTCATCAACTTTAGTGTAAGTGCTGTTGAGTTGACAGTGCACCCAGTGCCTCAGTGGCACTGGGGTGCCCTTGCCCTGGGCTGGCACTAGTGCCTATTGCCTGTCCTGCTTAAATAAATTAAATAGAATTTATAAATTACAATTTAATAGAATCTATAATTTAATAGTTCATTATAATATTATATATATATATATATATTTGTCAGTCATATATATATATATACTATAGTATACTAGTGTAGAGTGTACTGTAGACATTCATCTACTAGTGTCTAATTTAAAATCAGTAATATTAATTAATATAATTAATAATTGAATTCATTATAAAATTATATATATATTTGTCAGTTATAGTTAGTAATAGTATACTAGTGTAGAGTGTACTGTAGACATTCAGAACATCTACTAGTGTCTAATCTAAAATCAGTAATATCAATAATTCTCTAATTCTTTCTTATCTTAATAGTTAATTAAATTAGCTATAAATAAAAGTAATAATATTAATTAATTACTACTAGCGTATAGTTCAGCTAATCTTATTAGTACTGGTGCTGCAGCTCTATAGTTTGTGCTTTGTTTTAGCAACAGTAAGAGACCAAGTCAATTTTTCTTAATTAATCTTTCATTTTATTTCATTTGTTTTGCTCACCTCAGTCCATCAGTGAAGTGAACTTGTTGGGCTAGTGAGTGCAGCCGCATAAGTGCTGTGTTTTTTTTTGATCAGCAAGCAGTGACGTTAACTGTTTTGCAAAGATTTTCTCATTTATTTTACATTTTATTTCAATTTTATTAAAAGTACCCTTAGTGTTTTGCTCACCTCAGTCCATCAGTGAAGTGAACTTGTTGGGCTAGTGAGTGCAGCAAGCAGTGAAGATAACCGTTTTGCTGTGACATTTTATTTTATTTCTAATTCTTTTCAAGAAAAATTGACTGTGACGAGCTGTACTAAGCAAAGCTTCAAGCTACTAGCTGTAGTACTAAAATAATTCTAATCTTCTTTAATCTTAATCTATAATATATTATAAATAATAATATTCTAATTCATAATCTATAATATAAGTAATTCTAATTCTAAATTCTAATTCATAATCTATATTCTTCTATCTATAATACATAATATATAAGTAAATTAGTTCTAATCTATTAATATTATATAACTTAATATTAATTAATAAATCATATACTGAATCTGATTTAACCTCACTTTAGCTTAGTGGGTTTGAGAGCGTCTGCCTAGAGGTAGACTTATAGTAAGGAAATATAGCTTTAGGCTAGCATAGTGGTAGGCTAAGCTCTTAGGCCCGTGTAAATTCAAATTAAAAATAAAATACTGCTAGTTATTAAATAGTTAATCTTGAGTTAATAATTTCAATAACTTTAGGATTTTGGCAGATTGCACACAGCACAGTGCAGTAGTGCATAGTTTTACTTTTTAAGCAGTAGCACTGAAGAGAACTTCCTCTAATTTTTTTGTCTTTAATTCGTTTTTCCTTTTTTTTATTTTTATTTTTTTATTTTTTTTTTTATAGTTTTTTAAACACTACACTACACTACACTACACACACAACACAAAATTTGAAATGGATCCTCCTTTTGGGACTAAGGAGGGACAAGCTCCATCTACCACCACCACCACCACCACCAGCACCACCACCAGCACCACGATGCAGCCTTTGCGTCAGTCTAGTCGGCCAAGTAGGCCAAGCTCTCGCTTATCATTTGGGGAAGCATTGCTTGAAGGATCATCAAGTAAAGGAAAGGCACCAAAAGCAGGCAGTAGTAGTGCGGCTAGGCCCACAAGCTCTATGGTTTTTTACGGAAAGCCTAAAGCACCAGAAGCACGTTCAAAGTTAAAGGGTAGCACAAGTAGTACCAGCCCAGTGACTAAAAAGAAGTGCCTTTTGCCCCAAGCAGCATCTTCCCCATCCACCAGCAGCATGCAAGGTACCAAGCAGAGCCAAATTAGCAGCAAGACTCAGAGGGGTCCCAAACCAAAGCGATCTCATTCCTTTGTAGGGAAAACCACCACCACCACCACCCCCGCCTCTACCACCACTAGTGCTGCGCCTACTGTTCCCACTGGTACCGCCACGCCATGTCCTCCTAGTACCTCTAGCAAGCCACCAAGTCCTTACAAAATTTTTGTAAAGACAGTTAGAGAGAGGGCTACACATAGTGGAACTCCACCTAGCGAGGTAGCAGAGGAGCCTGAGACTGAGAGGCCAAGTGCAGAGTCTATTCTTCCTGCTCGCACTACTACTAGTCACGAGTCTCACGACGATATCAGTCTTAGCTCCAGCCTAGCAGGAATTCCATTCGATCTGGCTAATGAAGAGCTAGACTATGAGCCAGAGGAAGTAGAGGAGATGAGTGGTCAGGAATCAGATTCCTCAGGGAGCAGTGTCCAAATGACTAGTGCACAATTTTCCCCTGAGCCTCCACCTTCTCCGCTACGATCATCACCATCACCAGCAGCAGCAGCAAAACCTAGCAAATCTAAAGCAATTAGCAGTCCCACTATGGCCAGTACTGTTACCACCAGTCCCACCACCACTAGTTCTGCCTCTGTTCATCCACCCCGAGCAGTAAGAGCAGCACCCAAGGCACACTCCAAGGCTATGCGCGCCCCAATTTGGGAGCACTTTGAAAATGTTGAAGAAGGGCGCTATGGAAAGTGCAAACATTGTGGGAAGCTAATAAGCAGAGGGAAAGTGTCTGGCCATTTTACCAGTGCTAGCATGAAGCATCACCTCAGCACTCAACACAACGCTGTGCTATTGGGGAAAGATGCAGAGGTAAAACTTAGTGCAGGCAGCATAGCTGGTGGCCGTAGAAAAACCCCAACAGCTTCTTCTTCTGAGCCAATAGCAGCAGCAGCAGCAGCAGCAGCAACTAGTGCTGGCAGCCAGAGACCAAGGCAGGTTGGAGCACTGCATGCCCAGCCCACCCTGGAAGAATTTGGGGCATTCCACTCCAAGAGAACGATGCCCAAACAGCAGGCCAATAAAGTAACGCGACTTATTGGTCAGTTCATTGCTGTTGGAGGGGCATCCTTCTCCATGATTGAAGGGGAGCCTTTCAAACAATTGATGGCGGCTGTGGCTCCACAATACACAGTTCCGTCACGTTCCACTTTCAGCAGGAACATTGTCCCCTCGCTGTATCGGTCCTGTGTTGCAGCAGTGAAAGAGGAGCTTTCCAAGGCTGCTGGTCAGTGTGTTCATTTCACTACAGATTTGTGGAGTGCACCTAGCGCCCAGCATGCCTTTCTTTCTTTGACAGCACACTGGTGGCAGCCCGGTGTGTCTAAGGAAGTTGCTGCAGCAGGCTACCGATCATTCCTTCTCCATGCAGAAGTGATGGATGAAAAGCACACTTCCCAAAATATTCTGCATGCGATTAGGAAAATGTTTAGCCTTTGGGTGGGAGCAGAGGCGGGCACCAATGTTGAAGTTGGTTTTGTGGTAACTGACGGAGGTGCCAATATGGTGAAAGCGCTGCGAGATGGTCATATTGTTGGTGTGCGCTGTGCAGCCCACATCATCCATCTTGTAGTGAAGGCAGCAATGTCAGAAGGAACTAATGTGGCAGCAGTAGTTCTGTCCCGCTGCAGAAAGATCGCTGGGCACTTTCACCATAGTGTTAAGGCTAGCCAACTTTTGAGGGAAGAGCAAGAGAGGTCAGGTCTTCCCGTACACTGCCTACGTCAGGATGTCAGTACACGGTGGAACTCCACGTTAGACATGCTAGAGAGGATTTTGGAGCAGCAGAGGGCAATCCATAATCTTGCCTCAGAGCACAATATTGGGATTACCTCTCCATTGAATAGGGAGGATTGGACAGTGATCGCCCAGCTAGTGGCAGTCCTTAAACCATTCAGGGATGCCACAGAAAATTTAAGCTCAAACACTGCCAGTCTGGCCCAGGTAATCCCAGTGTTCTCCCATCTAGGCAGCAAGATGGATGTGTTCCTTGGAAACCGTGAGGCTGTTCAAGGTGGCACTCTACATCCTGACGTAGCAGCCATAGTCAGGAAGCTGAAGGATCTGCTAAAAGTACACCTTCGCAAGCGAATGGAAGAGAGTCCCGAAATGATGCTAGCGTGCCTTTGTGATCCAAGAATTAAGGGAAAGCTAGCTTTGAAATTCAATGTTCTCAGTAGCTACCGGGAGCAATTGGTCAACAAGGTGCGTGACTGGCAGCGTAAAATGGGAATGCTGTCCGAGGAGGGTGAGGTGCAGGAGGAGGAAGAGATGATGTGGTCTGCTACCCCTAGCAGCAGCATCAGCAGCAGTGCCACAAGCAGCACAACACAGCTGAGTGGAGCAGCTGCGTTTTGGGAAGAGGCACTTGGCAGTATAGTTGGACCATCTGACAGAGCTAGCAGCAGAAAGGAGAGTAGTGCTGCTGAAATGGTCAAACTTTACCTCTGTGAAGTTCCTTCTGCTCCTAATGTTGATCCTCTTAGCTACTGGGATGAAAAGAAGAGTGTGTGGCCTGCACTCTCATGGGTTGCGCAGCAGCTTCTATCATGTCCGCCAACCACTGTTCAAAGTGAGCGCGTGTTTTCTATGACTGGAAACATACTGAGTCCACAGCGCTCACGCATGGCACCTCATCTGATGGAGCAGATTGCCTTTCTTAAATTCAATCTGCCCAAATTGGGTTACCCAGCTCTTAGCTTGGAAAGTTAAATTTTTTCTCTCTAATGTTTAAGGTAGTTTCTCCCCCTGGTTGCACTTGCTGCGGTGTGGCAATGCCTGCTACCTCCGCTGGTGTAGCCAATTTACGCTAGGGCCTAGTGTCTGAGCTCTGTAAGTCCGCTCCCAAACGCCTAGGACTGACAGTCTTTGGATGCTTTGCCCTGGGGTGAAACAGGTGAGTGGGTCGTCAATTGCCCACTCATTCACCTTTTTCCGTTTCCAACGCTGCTGCTGGTGGTGGTGCCAGTATCTTTTGCCAGTTCGCTTCCTGGCTGAAATCATGCCTCAGATGTCCCTAATGGAAAGGGTAGTTTCTCCCCCCTGGTTGCACTTGCTGCGGTGTGGCAACACCTGCTACCTCCGCCGGTGTAGCTAGCTTATGCTAGGGCCTTGTGTCTGAGTTCTGTAGGTCTGCTCCCAAACGCCAAGGACTGACAGTGCTTGGATGCTTTGCCCTGGGGTGAAACAGGTGAGCGGGTCGTCAATTGCCCACTCATTCGCCTTTCCCAATTCTGCTGCTGCTGGTGGTGGTGCCAGTGTCTCTCTTCAATGCCAGTTCGCTTCCTGGCTAGTGTCATGCCTCGAATGTCCCTGATGGTAAGGGTAGTTTCTCCCCCCTGGTTGCACTTGCTGCGGTGTGGCAACGCCTGCTACCTCCGCCGGTGTAGCCAGCTTACGCTAGGGCCTTGTGTCTGAGTTCTGTAGGTCTGCTCCCAAACGCCAAGGACTGACAGTGCTTGGATGCTTTGCCCTGGGGTGAAACAGGTGAGCGGGTCGTCAATTGCCCACTCATTCGCCTTTTCCAATGCTGCTGCTGCTGGTGGTGGTGCCAGTGTCTCTTCTCTGCCAGTTCGCTTCCTGGCTAGTGTCATGCCTCAAATGTCCCTTATGGTAAGGGCAGTTTCTCCCCCCTGGTTGCACTTGCTGCGGTGTGGCAACGCCTGCTACCTCCGCCAATGTAGCCAGCTTACGCTAGGGCCTTGTGTCTGAGCTCTGGAAGTCCGCTCCCAAACGCCAAGGACTGACAGTGTTTGGATGCTTTGCTCTGGGGTGAAACAGGTGAGTGGGTCGCCAATTGCCCACTCATTCGCCTTTCCCAATTCTGCTGCTGCTGCTGCTGGTGGTGGTGCCAGTGTCTCTTCGATGCCAGTTCGCTTCCTGGCTAGTGTCATGAATCAAATGTCCCTAATGGTAAGGGCAGTTTCTCCCCCCTGGCTGCCTCTGTCTGCGGTGTGGCAACGCCTGCTACCTCCGCCGGAGTGGCCAGCTTACGCTAGGGCCTAGTGTCTGAGCTCTGGAAGTCTGCTGCCAAACGTCTAAGACTGACAGTGTTTGGGTGCTTTGCCCTGGGGTGAAACAGGTGAGTGGGTCGCCAATTGCCCACTCATTCGCCTTTCCCATTTTTCAATGCTGCTGCTGGTGGTGGTGGTGGTGCCAGCATCTCTTCTCTGCCAGTTCGCTTCCTGGCTAGAGTCATGCCCAAAATGTCCCTAGTGGTAAGGGCAGTTTCTCCCCTCTGGCTGCGTCTGTTTGCGGTGTGGCAACGCCTGCTACCTCCGCCGGAGTGGCCAGCTTACACTAGGGCCTTGTGTCTGAGCTCTGGAAGTCTGCTGCCAAACGTCTAAGACTGACAGTGTTTGGGTGCTTTGCCCTGGGGTGAAACAGGTGAGCGGGTCGCCAATTGCCCTCTCATTCGCCTTTCCAATTTTTCAATGCTGCTGGTGGTGGTGGTGGTGGTGGTGGTGGTGGTGCCAGCATCTCTTCTCTGCCAGTTCGCTTCCTGGCTAGAGTCATGCCCAAAATGTCCCTAATGGTAAGGGCAGTTTCTCCCCCCTGGCTGCCTCTGTTTGCGGTGTGGCAACGCCTGCTACCTCCGCCGGAGTGGCCAGCTTACGCTAGGGCCTTGTGTCTGAGCTCTGGAAGTCTGCTGCCAAACGTCTAAGACTGACAGTGTTTGGGTGCTTTGCCCTGGGGTGAAACAGGTGAGTGGGTCGCCAATTGCCCACTCATTCGCCTTTTCAATGCTGCTGCTGGTGGTGGTGCCAGCATCTCTTCTCTGCCAGTTCGCTTCCTGGCTAGTGTCATGCCTCAAATGTCCCTAATTGTAAGGGCAGTTTCTCCCCCCTGGCTGCCTCTGTCTGCGGTGTGGCAACGCCTGCTACCTCCGCCGGAGTGGCCAGCTTACGCTAGGGCCTTGTGTCTGAGCTCTGGAAGTCTGCTGCCAAACGTCTAAGACTGACAGTGTTTGGGTGCTTTGCCCTGGGGTGAAACAGGTGAGCGGGTCGCCAATTGCCCTCTCATTCGCCTTTCCAATTTTTCAATGCTGCTGGTGGTGGTGGTGGTGGTGGTGGTGCCAGCATCTCTTCTCTGCCAGTTCGCTTCCTGGCTAGAGTCATGCCCAAAATGTCCCTAATTGTAAGGGCAGTTTCTCCCCCCTGGCTGCCTCTGTCTGCGGTGTGGCAACGCCTGCTACCTCCGCCGGAGTGGCCAGCTTACGCTAGGGCCTTGTGTCTGAGCTCTGGAAGTCTGCTGCCAAACGTCTAAGACTGACAGTGTTTGGGTGCTTTGCCCTGGGGTGAAACAGGTGAGTGGGTCGCCAATTGCCCACTCATTCGCCTTTTCAATGCTGCTGCTGGTGGTGGTGCCAGCATCTCTTCTCTGCCAGTTCGCTTCCTGGCTAGAGTCATGCCCAAAATGTCCCTAATGGTAAGGGCAGTTTCTCCCCCCTGGCTGCCTCTGTTTGCGGTGTGGCAACGCCTGCTACCTCCGCCGGAGTGGCCAGCTTACGCTAGGGCCTTGTGTCTGAGCTCTGGAAGTCTGCTGCCAAACGTCTAAGACTGACAGTGTTTGGGTGCTTTGCCCTGGGGTGAAACAGGTGAGCGGGTCGCCAATTGCCCACTCATTTGCCTTTCCCATTTCCTTTTCCATTTCATTATTTTCCTTCTGATACACAACCAACCAAACATAACACACACAATAACACATATAACACATATAACACACAGTGACATCACACATAACACACATACACACACACTTACAATGCACAAAACACAAGGACCTTTTCCTTGTTATTTGCCCTGGCCTTCACTCACTAATAGCATTACATTAACACTATAACTCACACTTCACCCTATAACATTTTTCCATCCACATACCTGCCAACAGACCCAACTTTTTCAGGGACAGTCCTGCTTTTTTCCAGTCCTGTCCCATCTAATTTAGCTAAACTAGGTATGCAAAATGCAAATACACATAGGTAGTTATAGCTCGGTAGGTAACGCTACTATAAACATTTAATAAATATAATCAAGTACTAAATAATAAATCTAACTTTAAAATACATTTAAATAAACCCCTATTTTTTTTAAAAAAAAAACATTAAAATTAAATTATTATTATTTAGACATAATCCATCTTTAACCAAACCAGTGCACTGCTACTAATCTTAAACATAACCGTACATTAACCCTAAGCTATTTTTTAGTTCTTGTCCAACATTTTTCCATCAGCATACCTGCCAACACACCCAAGATTTTGGTGGACAGTCCTGCTATTTTCCAGTCCTGTCCAATAAGTAAGTTGGGTTGTTGCAAAGTATGCCATTGTAAATAGGTAGCAAATGTTAGGCATGTAAAGTGGTCCAAAATCAATTTAAAAATGTAAAATATTCCCTATTCTTTTATTAAACATCTATGGACAGTACACCTCGGTATGTGTGTGCAACTCTATTGGTCGTTTCGGCAGGGGGCTCGCCTGCCATCAACGAATGAAGTGCATTCTGCAGTTCTGCAATTCACTCGTTGATGCCAGACCAGCCCCCTGCCGAAACGACCAATAGAGCTGCACACACGTACCTTCACGGCAGCTGCTGCTGCTGTGATGTGTTATTAACCCCGTATTAACCCCTGCTAGGCAACCAGGAGGAAAACGAAGATTAAACGAGCACGAAGAATGTCCGCGAATATTCGCCCGAAGAGAAGACAGGAACGGGCGAATATTCGCGGAATACGAAGATTTTTTTTTCCCCGAAGACGAGCACGAAGACGAACACGAAGAGCCCCCTGGTGCCCAAGTCTATTGGACACTATATAAAAAGTACTAACCATTCAATTGTGGACCCCTGCAAAGCACCTGTGGATTAATACAGAATTTTTTTCTCACGTCCATATAAATTCATTCCGACCTACTACAACTGACTATATTGACATAGCAATATTCCAGTGGAATTCCTATCATAACAAACTTTGGGAACTTACCAAAACTTGGGAACAGAAAAAAACATCCTATGTTTAGATGTTTTTTCTATATGTTTATTACACTGCGGTCTGTTATCTTGCAGCTTGTTTGGCATAAGAATATCCTAGGAGTCTTTAGTTTTCCATACTTGCACATCCTTTTCATACACAATGAAATTCTGCCACTAAGCAGCATATGGGTATTACATGCTTCCAATGTATACAGTCAGCCCAATTTTACCCGTAGAAAAAAGTAATTGCAGGTCACACAGTTGCTATGTGTCCTATGACATGCATCACGTTTAATTTGACTTCTTTCTTTGAGTTGTTGATGTTGACGGAGATTGTAGAACTGCTCTTATTAAATGGGAAATCAATGCTTTATATAAATTCCTCTTACTAAAATGACTGCAGTGGGAGATAACTGCTAGGTAGCCTTGTCATTTCATATAGAATAAGTTCAAATGTATATTATGGATAAAGAGAAGGAAATGTTTTCCTGGAACTCGTACAAAATCTGCTGTCGCCTTAATATGTACCTTAGTATATACATACAGTTGTACAGAGAAAGAATTGATATGCATGCTATGCTTTATTTTACAACTGTATAATATGAACCCATTCTTCAATTGACCCATTTGTATTATAGCCAAGATTTTCCACAATTTATGTTGATTTCATCTTGTAAATCTTTTTGTGGGGATATGATAAACCTTTACAAATACTTTCAAAGCCAATACAGAGATCTTTTGGAGATCTCTTTATCAATCATACCTTCCAGACAACACAAGGCCATCCCAACATGAGGAGCTTTTGACTTAAACATAGAGAGGATTTTTTTTACCGTTAGAATAGTTAAATTGTGAAATAGATTGTCATTTGAAGTTGTTTTGGTCAAGTCAATTAATATATTCTAAAAATGTTTGGATGTTTTCTTGATATGAAATGCATACAAGGTTATCACGAGTAAAAGTAGATAAGGTAATGTTGATCCACTGTGAGTCCGACTCCCTTGAAGTCAAGAAGGAATTTTTTTCCCCTTGAGATGACATTACTGTCTCAGTGGGTTTTTGCCTTCTTCTGGATCAACAAGTTTGTGGAATGGTTGAACTCGATGGACTATATGTCCTTTTCAGTATGTAAATGATAGAGAAAACAAATTACCATACATGATAAGGTTTGAGACCTTGAGGTTTTAGACCCTAAAATACCTTCTGCTCATGTTCTGTACAGAAGGTGGGATTAAGGTGATATACCTTCCCACCTTCCCACAAACAGGTGCGAAACTGGACATTTCCTTGGCAGGCTAATGACGATTACATTGCAATGGTTTATCTTGTTTTGACATATCTTTTCAGATGACAAAATAGACTACTACCAACTCTCCCAAGCAATTTGTGAGCCTGTCTCACTGCCCTGTGTTTTCTTAAGAGAATGGGAACTCATCTTTGGTGATGAAGTTGTGAAGGGGCATGAGATCTGTACAGTCCAGGGTAGGCAACAGAGCACCGTAAAACCAGGCCATTGGGCAATCAGACTCCCAGATGTGCTGCTGCTCAATGGACCTTGCATCGCTGATTTCCCCAACTGACCCATCCACACTATGGAGAACTGTACTTATGGTGTTATCCTCAATTCGCAGACATTTCAGGTATAGCAACTCTTAATCCAAAATGGTTGTCCACTAGGTGGTTGTGTGTCTCATTTACCTCTAATTATTCCATTACGAGTTCCATGACAAACACAGGAGGTGTTTCATTCAAGGGTATACATAAGAAAGGGATCTCAGTTTCCCCCTTTCTAACAGTCTTGTATAGGCTATTATAGTTTTTTTATTAAATAATGCCAAGCTTTAAAGGTCAATTCACTTACTATGCAGAGTTCAATCTCTATTGGCAACTTAAAGCTCATCATTAAAATTGGGACCAGATGGAAATGTCATAGCCAGAAAACACACACTTTGGAAAATTTATATTTAGATTTAGCTGTTTTTTCTAAAGCGTAAGTATAGTTGCGGGCCTCCAAACCTCCTTGGCCAGCCTACCAGAGTGCCTCGTGTTTAATGAACAGGTGTAAATGTTGTTGCAGGAGACTGTTCACTAGTAAGCGTGTCATCTAGCTTCATAGTCACATCAGTACTCATACCCCTCCAGGTGAGAGCAGCATAGCATGTGTCACTAGACTGATAGGAGCACCTGATGAGGTTGTGTTACACTTATTGATTGTGTATTCAAACAGTTTCAACAAAACTCAATCTTAGTAAAGATAGTTTGAGCATTTACCACTTCATCTGCGAGGAGCTACCATAATGATGGAAAATGGTTTATTTTTTGTTTTGTGGAGTTCCCCACTGTGCTAGTAAAATGTTGAAATTATTTAGTAGTACTCAATGTTCCTGGGAGCTATTAAAGTGATTGCGTCAACAAACTGAAGCACAACCCATACAGAGGTATTATCAAGCCATAGCTCTTCTACGGCATCAACTGCTCTGGTAAATTTAACATCTTTAGAAGTAAATTGAAATGATGTTTTTAGAACTAGTTAATACCCGATCAGAAATAATTATTTAATTATGTCTTATTTTGCCCCATTCATACTATTTCAAGGAATACATAATTTTTATGTGACGCAAAAGCAGGCAAAGGTAAGTTGGAAGTCACTGTTGCCATTGGAATTGAAAAAAAAAGTTTATTAGAAGTGCCTGTGTTTCTTTTGAATGCAATCAAGTCTCCCAAGGAAGGAAGGAATCAAATGGCAAATCTACTTAGGTTTATTCTAAACATGTTAAAGCACTCAGTTACTGTTTTGTCAGCACATTTAAATCGTTTCTGTCCCTAGGCAGCCAGCAGCACTGATCTCCTTGTGATCAGCAAGCATTGTTCCAGACGGCGCTCACTTTGTTGAATGACGAATATAACTGTCATTCTGCGTTTAATGCCAGCTTTCATGATAATAATAGTAGTCATTCAACCTTAACAGAGTAAGGAGTAACACCAGCATATGCCATCATAACAAAACATATTCCGGGATCACATTGTTCACAGTTCCTATTTCACAAATACCAACATATGGATATTAAGACCCAGATTTGTATTGCAGCATAGACCGCCATTACTCCTTATTGACATTTGTCATACAACAATTCCAGTGTGGATGGCAGTTGAGAATGTATCACTCAGTTCACAGCATAGATAGCTTACAGGGAGGATTAAAGGTCCATACATCACTGACACTCAGTATTGCCAGCCTGTTATAGATAAAAATAATTATGTATGAAATATTACTTGACAAATGTCGGTCCTGAGCAGCATAATTCTGGGTTCCTGTGATCAGATATCATACATGTAATATCATACAAGTAAAAATTGTTTATTCAAATTAACTTTGAGTTTTCTATATCTATGCAGCCAGACTGCCAACTCTTATTTTTGCACTTTATTTGTTTTATGCTTGTTAAAAAAATATATACGAAACTATTTAGTTATATTAATGCCTGAAGTAGTGTTCCCAAAACACTGGTTTTACATTATAATAGATACAGGTCTAGGAAAATAAAATACTTTATAAGGGGAAGACTATATAAAATGTGATATACTAATGCTCATTCTTACCTTACTGGTGAATGACAAGATCCCGAAGAAATGTACCTTCCATGACACGGCCTATAGAGTTAATCTTATTTGCAAATTTGGTGATTCACTGCTACTTTTTTTGCTGTAATGATCTATTGGGTTTCTGCATGGTCATGTCAAATGAAAACTCTTTAAATAGCCCAGTTTAAACAATCAATAAATACAGTAGCCATTAAACATCATCTATTGTGTATGTCATAGAAAATGGTAAGTGTTGTGGTGCTGTTACCTCTAAGGTGCATTATCATATAAAAAATTGTAAAATAAACCTATATGTCATTTTATTTTCTCTTCAATGTTCCTTGTCACTTAAAACTGCATTAAAATGTTTATAGAGTTGTTTAGCACAGAGTCATGTCATTCTTCCAAAGCCTTCCTCTATGTATTACATCACAGCAGTCTGACCTCCTACAACCATTCCCAGTCCCCTTTAAACTAGAAGACCTCCAAGCGAACACCTTCTCTGTGATGTCGGAAATTAGCAACAGGCAGAGCAGATGGGGACAAAATAGTTTGATCAAGAAACTATAGAAAACATCTACTTTATTTTAAAACAATAATACGTTTATTTAACGTGTATATATGAATGGCACATAATTGGTGTTGGCTGTGCCACTAAGAGACTAAGATTTCAGATTTGTTAACATTTATGGATGCCATATTTGTGATATGTGCAAAGGTGTATTGTGTGTACTTTAGTGTGCAATGCTCTTCTCCTATACCCACTGTCCTTAGCAGTGCGTTGTACTGCAACCAACATCTATACACAGGCAACGTTTAACAATTTAGCGGGAGCTTATATAGGTGACTTGGAAAGATTGTTGCTAGTTTCCATCCTAATTAGCTATAATCAGGATTCTCTGTAGCAACGGCACATTCTAACATTGTTTTGTATTATTTCTTTAGTCTAATTGGTGGTAAAGGTGTTTGGCCGTTCTCATGGTGTACGCTGTGGTGTGATTAAGTGATACGGTCACTTACTGACTTAATTACCTTTTTAACCAGTTCTATATCCCTAACATATAACAAATGGTTAAAACTACGGGGAGAGCAACAGAGTAAAGCATCTCACAGCGGCTACAATAGAAGCCAAAACGTCATTAATTTAAAATAGTACTGTTACAGTATCTCATGTAGCTACAATAAATATGTTGGCTCTTATTGCCACTGTTATATTAACAATGCTGCTCTCTCTGCAAAAGAAAAGCATAGATTTGGATCTGTGTGTATATCTAGCATTGTAGCATGAAACAGCCCTAAATCAAGCTATTAAATTCAAAGGTGGAAGAACAAAAGCCATGAAAAGATTTGCTCCCTTTAACCCCAAAACCTGACTTGTTTCAATGAGTAACTTAAGGTTTTACGTAAAATATAGAGCAAGATGAGAGTAGGAACATAAGCATACTTATTTATTGTAGGTGCCGTGAGATACTGTGCTGCTTAAATTAATCACCTTACACTGTTGCATTCCCCATAGTTCTAACATTTTCATATTAATTCATTTTCCTTTCATTTTGGTCTCCAATAACATTGTGTTTTGAGGAATTGACCCCCCTTCTTTTTTTATTTTTTTTTACATAGAGCAAGTTTGTTTCCCATCAGAAAGTGGTGTCATTGTGTTTGCATTTTTTTTAAGAATCATCTTGCATTAATATATTAATACCTACTCTCCCATTCCAAATTAGGGTGCTATTTGCCCTATAGATGTTCCTAGAGCCGGGGTACAGTTATGCATTAACAGGTAATGTATAGATGTTCAACCGTCAAGAGAGCAATATTTATTTTAGAAATTGCTTCTTTTAGGACTATAGTTGCAAGAAAATGTATCTGAAACACAAATAAACTTCTGTTTATTTTTAGTATTGACTCTACCCACACTTCCCACCTCACAAATGGCTAGTTATGATGGCATGATAATGTATTACATCCAAAAAAAAGCTTTTTAAAAATAATTTATGGAAGAAAGCAATAACCAATTCACAGTATGTAGTGCTTTACATCAAATAATAAGCAATGCTAAAACAGTTCTTACGGAATGAGTTATGTGAAATAAAGCCTTTGGCTGGAAAGCAGTGTGTAATGCAAAGCACAGAAGGGCTTACAGAGATGGAACCCGCTGCATTTCAATTCATTAATTTACAAACTATCTACATATAAAATGTGACAAAATGATTACATTTATTTGAAAGATATACTCCAGCCATCATATGTATAGATGTATATGTCAGCTTAGTGTGACCTTTGAAATTAACTTTTTTTCCCCATGCAAATTTGTGGGTGGACTCATTGATCAAGTCCCCTCTTGGCATTTGCGCTTACCCCCAAGCTCCTTAGCATGCAGGAGATGCATTGAGCCAAATGTCAGCCCGCTCTGGCTCACATGAGATTTCCAGTGGGCTAACAAGACCCCATGCACATACACAGAAAGAGCGCCCATTTATTTCAGGTAGATCACTTTCCTGGTAATTCCTTCAAGAAGCCAAACTGGATCGCCATTGCCTTGTCAGGGTACATTTTTCCTCCATAAAACAGAATAAGTTGTATAGTTTTTTTAGGGTGACCAGAGGTTGCTGCTTGCAGACACTGATGCGGTCAGATGGTCACTCATCACTACTGTTCCCATCTGTTTGTGAGCCAAAATGAGTGATCCTTGCTGCAGGAGCAGAGAGAAAGGATCGCTCTATCGCTCCATCAGTCCCTGGTCTCAGCTGAGACACCTACTGACGATGCCCACACTACAACCTATCTCAGCAGATACGCTTCATTTTCTGAAAATGCTAAGGGAAACAAAATACATTTAGCTTCTATCAGAGAAGCCAAAGTTATTTTAAAAGTTTTCTGTCTAAACACTATTTCAGCCATTTTTTTCAAGTTTGGTTCGTGGGGCCAATCCTAGGGTTTCTGGCTCACTAAGCACCAAGTGACAGAGGATGTTATTGCTAAATGCCAGCATGGAACAAGTTCATTTTAGCATGGGCATCCAGAGGGGGCAAGAGGAGGCACTTGTCCCCCCACACACAAAAATTCAAAAAGGTCCACTGGCAGCACGGGAGGGGGCAACAGTAGGATGTTTAGAAAAGGCTGACTTGATATAGAGTGCAGAAATAAACACCTTTTATTTTTTTAATTAATTCTGTACACCCCTTGCTGTCAGAGGGCTGCTCTTTACCTCTAGCTGGTATCCCCCTTCACTCTGGTAGCTACTTCTTCACAGGGCAGACGCAGAGTTTGCAGGCTGCAGGCACAAGATTATTCAAGTTTATTTCAAGTTTGTATTCCAGGTAAGATTAATGAATACTCTAGCTGTCTGTACTATATTTCCCATGGGTCTCAGCTAGTCTAGTATGTAAAGTATCATGGGGAAGTGAGTACTCAACAACTAGAGTGTCAGATGTTAGCTTTTATATCATTATGGATTGGTATGGCAGCTGCTGTAGAATGCACATCTCATGATTCTCAGCCATCCATTTGGTTGGTTGAACATCATGAGAAATGTAATAATAGCAATTCAAGCGCCAAATGTTACCGCAAGATTGTTACTGCTGCAAATCTATCAAGTGTCCTATTTTAGTTCTAAGCCTTTTTTACTCCAGTCTAATGATTATTCTAGGAATAGTAGCTGGTAACTGCTGATTGGGCTTTGAGACGCTACACTAAGTCTACAGTACAAACACTAAGTTGACTGCATCTACAATGATATTCAGCAGACATATTGCTAGTTGAGCTTTTTGGGAATTATAGTTGTGGTGGTATACACACTAACAGCAACGTCCGTTATATACAGTCACCACTGAAATTGTAGACTGGAGTAGTTGTGGCTAATCTTTACCACCCCAGCTATTGTAAACTAAGGTTCTCATGTTGTGCATGATCATGATGGTCTGTAGCTACTATTACCGTGGTCAAATAATTTTGGATAACTAACATTTGCCTCCCTCCAGGAAACCCCTATCCTGGGCCAACAAAGGTAGGCTATGGGGATGAAGTAAGGAGGTATCATTGTGGGAGAGGGGAAAGGTGGGGTGATATCTTGCCCCTGGAAAAATCCCGGCATTTAAGGGAGATTTATGATCTCCTGGCTAACAGGGTCTGCAATATTTAAACGCTTTAAAATGGTATGTAGTATAACTCTCTTCGTACACTGTATTTCATGTGGACCAACAAATAAACTTTTACAAAAAAAAGAAGGGAGGCGAAAAGGATGTCTTGGATGGCACATACCTCTTTTCACTGTCGCTATTTTTTTTTTCAAATAATGAACAGCTAGTTAGGAGGGTCAGTTTCTATAAGAGGGTCAGCGGAAGTACCTGGATAACGGAGCTGATACCAGAAGAAAGGAATGAAGAAAGAAGACAGAAAAAAGAAGACAGAAGTACAAGAAGAGGCAAAGAGACAGGGGCGTGGAAGCAGTCAGCATAGAAGGTAGGGAGACACTGAGAAACAGAGTGTAAGCAAAAGTGAGAGTGTGAGACTGAGTGAGAGCAACGAAATGCAAATGAAAATTTGGAGCTCTCTGATACATTTTCCTCGGGGGGCCCTCCTCCTACAGCTGTAGTTAATTCAGTTTCACATCTTTAATCAAATAATGTATGCTTAGCACTGTTATTCTCCAGAAATACATACAAGTATCATGTAACTGGTGAGGTGTATCATGCATTGTGGTTCTCCTTCCTGTTCCCCAGCATGAACTCTGTGTGGTACACAACCGAGCACGTCCAGGACACATGGGCATCAGGTACTAGATGCTGTGGTTGGCATCATTGGTGTTCCTATGTTAAAGTGGCTAATTTACCTGGCATAAGTATACATCTCCTTCAAGTGGTCTCAGCAGATGTCCTATTCCTTGGGTATTAGAAATATTGTTTAACCTTTGCCTGTCTGGCTTGATAATGAACTCTGTGTCTGCATTCTCATTTGGGCTGTTGCTATGGGTTCCTAATAGATTTCTGGTTTGACTTTGGCTTATCAGTTGACATTGATTCTGCACTCTCTATTGTACTGCTGATATCTCCAAATTGGACCCTTGGCTTGTGACCGCTCTCCATATTCGGCCTACTATATCATTGATCATATGTTTTTGACATTGCCTGTTTCTAGACCTTTCTACCTTGAGTCTTTTCCTTGTGTGGCCTTGCTTCACTATGCACATGATCCTCAGCCAACCAAAGACACTGCTCAGAGTACTTACAATGCTGTTTACAAATGTTTGATTAATACAAATACAACAATTTGCAGATTAGTTTTTTGTCTATACCTAGACATATACTGAAATAAGAGTATTGGTAATGTGTGTGATAATTAGACTGGCTTAGAATTTGCTAAATTGCTCATATTCTACTCTAAATTTCACTTTTAAGAACATAGGACATGCATAATTGAAATCACATCCCTAACTCATAATTATTATATAAAATTAATGCTTGTTTAATGGCTTTGATGGTTCCCTATTTCTTTTCATTCAATAATATTTCTTATTCAGGCATTGAAAGGCTCAGAAAGTACATGACTAGAAAACCAAGATGTATTTAGTTTGCTATATCTCTCCCAGTAATGTTAGGAAGCAGAATTTATTACCCATTCATGTGAAGAGGAATTGTTGCCCTCGCAGTTTGTGGCAAATATATATGCTGTATACAGTTTTATAGATATATATAGCTACTTAGCTTGTGCTTTTTGTTTGTCAATCATTGCCTTTTTTTGGAAAATTCAGCTCATGGAAGCAGGGATTCGTGGCAGCACATGGCAAAGCCAGTACTATACAATAATTTTCCTTTCCTGAGGTTATCTCCTTTCTCTTTTCCCTTACGAAGTCTACTTGAATCATTCAAGCAACTTAGCAACAATGATAAAATAATAGGGAGGAATAATAACACACATCCTGAGAATTCAGTTAAGATGTCTTACCTGAAGTATACACAAAAGACATTTCTTTTCAGTATGTATCATTTGCTTATTTTATCATGCTAATACCATCACATAGGTTTATTCAGAGTAAAGATCTGTAAAATTGCTTTAGCAAATGCTAATTTTCCAAAGTGACAGCCCCAGCATACATTAAAAAGAAATCCAACAATATTGGGCAGAAATCTTTGATCTCATCAGTCTTCTGATCCCCTTTACTATTCCGAACTGGATCAAAGTAATTCTTCTAGACATTTTCCCTGAAGACCTACCTGCTCCTCATCGAAAGTTACTTATCCATTCTTATTGCAGCAAAGACTTGTATTGCCAAAAAGTGGAAGTCTAGCTCCCCTCAATCAATTCAGGAGGTTTTATGTTTGCTCACAACAACTCGAATTTATAAAGAGATGACCCATAATCAGAAACGATACTGCTCATATTTTTCAACAAACCTGGGAAGGCTGGGACGAATTTTATGCCTCTACATTTCATATTATTCCAAGAGGGTTCATCGAACCCCTTGGTACATTAGGACTGTTAGCAATCTGGATAAACTTAATTTCATCTCCCCTCTCGTTGCTTTCCTCTCACCGCTTTTTTCCTTCTACTTCTCTGTTCTCCTTTAAAACTTTTAGTTGCCAAGGATTGTTGCATTGTATACATCTTGTTAACAGCTTAACCCCACGTCCAAAAAACGTATTCCAAGAATCCCCTATGGACATACCGGTACGTCCTGCCCTTCTTGCAGCGCCAATGACACATCGCTGCCGCTACACAGGAGAGCAGCTTTCTGCTGCCCGATCTCTGCTGCAAGAATGCCGGAAAATTATTACATTTTTAAATGCCCGAATGCGCGACCGTGCATTTCCTTTCCGGGTCGCGTCACTGCTGACGTCACCCAGAAGGTCATCGGAGGACAGGATATCCCTTGCAGGGGACTTGCATAGAGATCACGGGTGCAGGGGGATCGCAGGAGAGTGAGACCATGTTTCTCACTCTTCTCCCATGCTGAAAAACAAAACTAAGAAAAAAAATGGTTAGCGATTTAAAAAAAAAAAAAATCATTAAAATAATACAATAATAATTTTTTTTTTTTAATAATAATTAAAAAAGAACAATAAAGTGAGCTACGTAATGTCATTGTGACATCACTGGCATTAATAACATGTTAAAGAGGTCCCTAAGAGGACCTCTAACCATTTAAAAAAATATATATATATAAAAAAAATTTAAAAAAATTTAAAAATACAAAAAATTTAATAAAAAAATTTGATAAAAAAGATAATAATAATAATAATAATAATAATAATAAAAACCCTTACATCCCATTGCCCTAACACAACATCTAAAAAGTATAACCCTCCTGCCCCTGTTCACAACCCCCAAACCCATTAAGCCATAATCATAAAAATGATACGAATAATGTACACCTTAAAAGTGCTGGGAAAGTATGGAAAATCTATATAAATTAGGTATTTCTGAAATCAGGACACATGAATTTATAAACTTGGAAGGGATTTTCTATTACTTTACCTAATTTTGTAAAGATTTAGAGGGAAAATATATAAAAACTTAGGGGTTTTTTTTCTAATTTTCGCTAGTTTTTACTAAAATTCTCATCCTAAATTTTCAGCTAATCATCTAACTATGGTATCAAAAGAAAGCTCTATCTCTCCTTTAAAAAACAATATATATAGTTTACATGGGTACACTATTCACAGGAAAGGAGAATAATCGCTGAACCGACATACTGCAAAAATGGCAAAATTGCTCCGGGACTTGAGGTACCAAAAACCCCTGGAACTGAAGGGGTTAAGTACCAAACTGATGTTACTGCTTGTAAATGTATTGTTATGTGTACCCAGGGCCGGCCTTTGGGGTGTGCGACCTGTGCGACCGCACAGGGCACCACACTCCAGGGGGCGCCGCCGCGCGGTCCGCCGCCGCCGCGGGGTCCGCCGCCGCCGCGGGGTCCGCCGCCAGCAGCGTACCTAGCGGGGGGGGGGCGGTCCGCACCGGGTGCCGCTCATCAGGGGGGCACCCGGCACCCCTCCAGAGACGGACAGTAATGTCCGCCGCTGGAGGAGCAGGCTCGCAAGGGAGCGGTATCGGAGGTCTTTAACAGACCTCCGGCTCCCTTGAGTGATTTTAAGCCGGTTCAAGGATCTCCCTTGAACCCGGCTTAAACTCACTCAAGGGAGCCGGAGGTCTGTTAAAGACCTCCGATACCGTTCCCTTGTGATCCGCGCGGCAACAGCTGCTGTGCGCCGGGGTTTGTTGTCAGATCCCGGCGCACAACACTGAAGCCGCGCCCACCGCTGTCCGTGCCCTCTGACCCGGAAGAAGACAGAGAAGACAGAAGAACTGAAGAAGAGGAGCGAAGAGGAGGAAAAGGAGCTGTAAGGAGAAAAGAGGAAAGGTAGGAAAGTATTCAGTGGATTGGTATATATGTGTGGATTGGTATATATGTGTGGATTGGTATATATGTGTGGATTGTATATGTGTGGATTGGTATATATGTGTGGATTGGTGTATATGTGTGGATTGGTATATATGTGTGGATTGGTATATGCGTGTGGATTGGTATATGCGTGTGGATTGGTATATGCGTGTGGATTGGTATATGCGTGTGGATTGGTATATGCGTGTGGATTGGTATATGCGTGTGGATTGGTATATGCGTGTGGATTAGTGTATATGTGTGGATTGGTATATGCGTGTGGATTGGTATATGCGTGTGGATTGGTATATGCGTGTGGATTGGTATATGTGTGGATTGGTAAGTGTGTGAGAGTGATGGGTGTTATGCTGTACCATTTCCAATGTCTTTTTCATGATCTAATTATGCTCTAAAAGTACATCATAACTCCCATCACTCTATACTGTTCCATACAGAGCTGGGAGGCAGAGGCCTTGCACCCCCACCGCAGGACTCCTGAAAGGTAAGTGAACTTCAAAGAGGGAAAGGGTAGATAGTTAGGAGGGGGTAGATAGGGAGAAGGGAGTGAGACAGGGGAAAGGGGGTAGATAGGGAGAAGGGAGTGAGAAGGGGTAGATAGGGCAGAAGAGAGTGAGAAGGGGTAGATAGGGCAATCATACTCCTATCATGCCAAGTCTGCGAGTAAATCCTGGAATCTGGGTATGCCTGGGCATGATAGGAATGTGATTGCTGTTAATCATATATATATATATATATATATATATATATAATTTAATTGTTTTGTCCTATTTTGGTGTGTTACTTACTTTAAATAAAAGTGTTAGATTTTTTTATGGGGTGGGGGGGTCATATTCGGTTTTGGCCAGGTAAATGCTGCACTTTCGGTTTCAGTCCAGAATTCGTTTCGGTGCATCCCTACTACTAAGCCAGACAATGAAGTGGTAGGCCTACACCACATCAATGTTTGGTGTAGTATATAGTGATTGGGGTTTTGTTACAAGTTTTTATTCCTTTCTTTTTTTGGGATGGGGGCGCCAGAGGAGTAGTCCGCACAGGGCGCCAGAACACCTAAGGCCGGCTCTGTGTGTACCAGAAAAGAATTTATACCAGAAAACGTTGTAAACATATTTAACTCGAACCATTCTCTGTACATTGAATTTCCTGGCTGTAACACTATGTTATTGTTATATATATACACGTAAACTTTGCATGGGCCTTTTATTCCCGATGTCTCTTTCCAATTTTGTAAAACATAATTAACTTTAAGTGACATAAAAAGAAAGTGTATAAGATGGTGAAATTGATGTTCACAAGTAACTTAGTACCATTTTTTTCCATCATGTAACCACTCAGCAAGGGTGAATAGGAAATTCTCTCTGTGGCTACTACAACAGAGAGTCCATAAATCAGACATATTTGGACAGTAATGCATATGATAGCTGTGTGGTCCTTTTTAAATGTTTATGATGTCCCTTTTGCAAATGCATTGGGGGATTGCGCAGAATCCTTCTGAATGCATTTGACCCGTCCCCCGACCCCTCAACACCCACCTCCAGTCTAAGCTGAAGCGCAGGCTCTGGGAATGCAGCAGGTGGGGCTCTGTTCACACTCCCATGTGTTTGCACAGAGGACATTCTCAGTGATTAAACAGGAGCATTTTCCTACCACTCAGTTGCTTAAAGCAGCCAATCAGTGGCAAGAATCATTGGACCACAGAGGAGGAGGGCAGTTCTCATAACTCTGATATGCATTTTTCTTACTGGGGCTGTCAGTGACAAATTAATTGTCCCTGTATGAAAACAAAAAGCAAACCTAACAAAGTTTTAGGCAAAACCTCCATGTGGCAACTGCCCCAGGCTCTGCAAGGTCAGGGGTGAGCAGAAGCTGTCTGGCAGCAATGCCCCTGGAATTCTTTCCACTTCCTGAAGCAGACATCAGCGTGGATGAGGACCTTTGACCCTACCCAGGCACCAAGAGCCCTTGTTACAGCTCTGTACATTCCTTATTTTTGGTATTTCTAGCAGAACTGGTGTCTAACAGATCAGGCACTAGCTGTGTCCATATTGCGATAGATTAGGTTTGATAACGTATCAACAACACAATCAACTACATATACCATAACACTTACAAGGCCATTGTAAAGTTAAACTATATAGTTAGCTGTCCCTTTATTGTTATGACCCCGGTCAACTCTGAATACTCCTGGATTCACCTTCTTTTTAGTAGCCTACGTTTTAGTGGTGCCAGGGTCAGTCCTAGACCAAGTGGCAACCCAGGCAAGAATATTGTTTTGCACTCTCCATTCTTTTACATAGATGGCAACAAAGCCTAGCATGATAGAGCAGTGATAGAGCAGTGATAAAGCTATACGGAGTAGAGTGAAGAGCAATTATTTAGTACAGCGGGGCAGCTGAGCCAGGTAAACTGGTTGCATCACACCCCAGCATAGGTAATAATTGCTCTGCCCTCTACTCTGTACATCTTCTTCACTGCTTAGAGCTCTGCTCTCTGCACCACGTCCCTGGCTCATACACTCTAACACGATTTGTGAACACACACTCAGTCTAATACCATACACTAACACACTGTTTGTAGACACTCCACCCAGTCCAATACTGTGTATGGACACTCACACACAGTCACTCTAACATCTTACACCAACACGGCGCATTGCACACTAACACCTAACACAGTTTAACACTATACTGACACACTCCAAAAACTCATATACAGTTTAACACTGTACACTGATACCCCCACTTACTTTTCACTTCTCCAGTAGGTTACTGTGTCCTGCTTTTGGACTGGTGTACTCTGCTATGTGTTTGGTAGTATGGAGATTTTTTCAAAAGAGCATATTTACTGTGAGGACCAGACCAGCTACACATATTGTAGCCGGGTACTAGCAAGATGAAGATGGCAAAGACAAGGTTAGAGTGGTCACCCTGGTTCCCATTACAATTCCTATGACCACTGTGGCACAACTTCATAGATATGGTTTAGTTTTAGGAGCATATAAATACTGAATAACATATCGAACACACGATTGACTTGCTAATGCCGATGTTATGTCCAGGATGCCAGTGGAAACAATGTCGAAACCTACACAAAATCTGGACAACTCCTGTTATTTTACAACTACTGCCATAACTTACATCTAAAAATATTGCGAGAGAAACACACACATTCTGTTTTGTCTTATGGTTGTGTTGTTTGGGGAGAAAGTAATTTTACCCAAAACCATGCATCAGATATTAGCATTACTGCATGAAGGACTTCCAGGAATAAATAGAATGAAGCAATAAGCACAAGCATATATTTGGTGGCCAATGATTGATCAGAAGATAGAGAAATATGTAACTGGTTGCAAATGATGTTCACAAGCAGCAAGACAGTAACCTTGAGAAAAAATTGACAATGGTCCACAGTTCATCTCATGGGAATTTAGGAAATTCATAGATGAACTAAACATCATACAATCACACCATACCATCCAGCATCAAATGGTCAAGCAGAACGTTTTGTCATTTCTATTTTGTTGGAGATGAAGTGTGGGTTCGCATTCATGGACAGCACGATCAATGGGCAGCAGCATATATCAAAAAGGTCCTGGGAGCCAAAATGTACAGTCAGATAGGAAGGAGGGTATCGCGACTCCCGTCGCATCTTACCTTCGGGTGTCTGGAATAACATGCTTGGTCTTCCCACCTGGCTGCCTCACGGGTCTCTGCACCACAGTTAGCCTGTGCGCCATGTTTATGTGCAGCATATAAGTACAGTACATGTATGGAACGGGCACGTGCGCCTATTCCAAGCATAGGTAATAGAAAACAGAGTGTGGGAAAGTAAAAAACATCATATGTTAGCACTGTTGTGCTAATAGATGACCCTATAAAAGTACACCAAGCAAGTTCATCATTGCTTGGTTATACCAGCTCCCAAGTGGTAGTGATTTGGCACCCACTGTTCCCCTTTGCTGTATCCTGCTCCTAGTTTGTTTTGTATCCACCTGCCTCTAGTTTTTGACCCTTGGACTGTCTCCTGATCTCAGTATATGCCGCCGGCCTCGACCTGTGCTTGTTTTCCCAATATTGTTGCTGCCTGCCCTTGACCTCTGGACCTCCTGACCATTCTTTTGCATAATTCCATGGTACTGCGCTCTGGTGTTCTGTCCTTCTGCTTGGGTGGTCTTGCCGTCCTTTAGACTACTCAGGTTAACAATGATTTCAAAGAGAATCTGTTTCTGCTTTGGGTGATCTAAATATACCGCTCATCTGGGCCTGCAAACATGCAGAAAGAAAGTCCCATATCTATTAAACATAGCACTACTTTGATACCTCTAAAGACATCATAACGCAAAAACTCCTTACCAAGACAGCTGAGGATTTCAAGGGAGAGACATCTAGACATTTGATCACTGATGCGACTGTGGGCATAGCACATCTCTGGCTTAGTAGCACCCATTTATGGGTAGAAATGTTCCTTGCCGTGAATGCTCTGGGCCGAGTAAACCCGGTCCTAAAGTTTGGTAACAAAACCAGGGTCCCCAAATGAGCTCCCTCTCTGTAACCACCTACGAGTGTTTCCCACCACGAGCATAGTGTAACCCCAAAAGGCCGATGTGGTAGCATGGCGACACAGCTCCAATTGTTGACGGGCATCGACGCGGTTCCTAGCCGCTGTACAGTTCCATAAATTTGTGGCTAGTTCCCAGTCAGGCATATCGAGTGTTTCCTGGCTTGTGGTGCCCCCATAGCCAGCTAGTAGCATTACTTTATGGGGTACACAAGGGCGGCCACTGTTTGCACACATAAGGCTCCATCCCATGAGGTTTTCCAGATGTGAATTAACGCACACCAGGGGCCTAAGTAACTTACGAACTAACGCGTATACCATTATGCATTACGTGTATAATGTTCACAATGTATGTATCCTAAAAGTGAGATAATATAACTTTTTTATTGGTAATGTTTGATGGTCTGGAAACTGTTACCTGAGAGATTTGTAATGAAAACATAATCAGGGAAAAAAAACTAGATAATAAAGCCTGTGGTACCGCAGACTCAGTGGACTGGATGATAATTCTTACATATCAATAATCTCTTTGTAAAAACATTTGAGGTATAAATTGTTTTACTTGAGGGTACCAAACAACCCTGAATGAGATTATGGAGAATATTTTGTATATGATGGTAGCTCTAGAAAAATTGACATAGAATTGTCCATGGCTAAATAAGGGTTGGGACAAATACGTTACTTAAAATCTGACCCGGACTTGTTTTTATGCTTATTGCAAAACTTAAACGTAATGGAAATTGCCTTTGTTACAAAACGAAAGGAAAATCACTATTGGAGGGTGCCAAATCGCCATTGGTATCCATGTTACTGTAAACCGGCCACAGGTTCTGTATCATTTACATTACCTGACATTTGCAACAATGCATGGTATGTACTTACAACAATACTTTTTTTTTAGCTAATCACGGTATAATGCCGGTAAAGTTGGCTCAAGGACGTAAGGGAAAAATGCCAGTAAAATTGCTTCTAGAGCATAACACTGTTAACAATCAATTATATTCAACAGTGTATTTTACTTTAAAGGTAAGTTGGCATTTTGCTGTTTAGCTTTAAAAACCCGCTACTGAGTGCTTCTGCTTGAAAACAATGCAATGACATTCTGCGCTACTCACTTAGTTGCCAAAGACTGTCATATTATAGAGATTGGTTTGATGATCTGAAACATCGAAGTGTGACAAATAAAAATAGAAGAAATCGAGGAGGCAAATAACTTTTCACATCGCTGTTCCAGAACATATCCACTAAACCATAGATCCTTTCACCTCCAACAACAATTAACAAAAAGGGGCATCTGTCTCACCCATCAAAATTTGGTGTTGCCCTAATCCAAGAATATATGTCCAAGTAGAGGTTATAGATTATTTAAATGTATAGGATTTCTATTTCAGGTTACCGCTAAGGAGAACCATTAAGTGTATTGAAATGCTATGATCTGGTATATACTTTCTCTAAAAGATACAGACTTTTTTTAACTAGATTTTTTTTCAAACAACCTGCTTAGTTATTAGAAACTATTTGTAGAACCCAACTGCTGACTTTTTTTTAACTCTACATAATTATGCAGTGATGAGCTCTGACCTCTGTTGGGAGTTACTATTGCGAGTTATTGAGTCCACATAGGGCCTACCACACTCCTTGCACCTGGTCTAGTGTAGGAACAGGCAGGTCTATGCCTGTGTTCTTAGAGACTCTATTGGGTTATCTACAGTTAGAGACATATCGAACCTTTCACTGAGGCCTATAGCATACAGATAAACACATATGTTGGGGACTAGCTGCCTGCAAACTTGTGGCCCTCCATGTGGAAAAAAGGGAAACTTCACAAAAGGAGAATTTGCAGCAATGAAGGTCATCTGAAGGAAAAGCCAGTCCAGAGTTTGATAATTTGTTAACAAGTAACCTCCGTGTTTACCTAAGTGTTCAGGTTACTGTACCAGCTTTCTGGCATGACATTTGCCGAATAACAACAGGCCTCAATTCTGTGTTCATATAGGAATGGGGCTGTAAGGTGCACTTGGCCTAATATTGCAAATAACTTAATAAACAAATATTTTCCCCCCAAAGATTAAAAGCATTGTTCACCATGCTGCAACAATAGAACGGTAGAAATGTAGCATGTTGTGTGGTCTCAGAAAATTTAATTAAGATGATTACCAATGCCATGTCATTATTATGGTAAACCAATCTTGGGTGTGAGTGATTGGTGTGGAAATTATCAGAATTAATTTGTAAGGAATGAAGATGAAGGTAGAATTAAACATGACCCAAAGGTAGACAGCTCTGATGTTTAGTTTAACGTTTAGTTATAGCAAAACGTGGACTATAACTAATAGTGCTGCTCCTGGATAATTGGTTGGGAATTGTCACCTGCTCCCGGTCAGAGAAACTACAAACACCTGGTCCTACTCCCAACCATTTACATTTACAAACCATCGTTCCCCATGTTCCTTTATTGGCGTTTGTAATCTGGCAAATCCGAGCCTACAAATTGATCATGCTGGATCTACGGTACTTCCTTTAGCTCATTAATTTACATAATGAATCTAGATCATAACTAATGTAATTGTACCTTATATCTGCTCAACCTGCTTCAAACACATGGCAGCAGTAAAAATCTAGGTGCTTAGCCAACGTCACCCAAAATATCAGATGACTGACAACATGAATGGCATTTCAGGTCTGCAGATAAAGCAAGTTTATAGGAACAAAATGAGATAAAACCTGGGTCCTGCCATTGCTAACCTAGATTACTGTATACAACATTGTATTTTATACTCAAGGAAAAATGTTTTTCCATTGGACTTCCCCACAAAACAATGCCTTTTCAGCAAAGTGTTTTTAAAAATGCTTCTTTTTTTGCTGTAACTCAGGTGTGGCTCTTACATCCTAAAAAGGGAAAATATATGCTAGATATTAGTTGTTCAGAAAATGTGTGGTGCCTTCTATCCTACCGTATTCAATTAAGCAGCCATCTTAACATTCTAGAAGACAATTCTAGCATTGCCATCATTAAATGAATTTAAACGCTTAACAGCATTAACCTGAGCAAATTATAATAATCACTGATTAAATATTGTTATTAGTGAGGTATAAATGTTTTATTCGTTAAAACTAGAAAACCAAATCAGCAGCCAGTAACTATAAATTACTTAACCAAGCAACACCTTGTTTAGTGGAAATTCCTTAATGCATTATTTTTGGGCTAAAATAATGCGCTTTTATGACATATATTCTAATAAACCCTTAAGAGCTTACAGTTTCAGACCCCTACACATACACTGCATTCACATTAAAGGAAGACATACCAAATCCATGTCTTGGGAACGGGATCCATCCCACTAGTGAGTAAACAGAGTAGTAAAGAATGCAGAAGAGTCACCAAAGTGCACTCACAAGAAGCCACTTTGTGACTGCGGGGAAGGCGCATTACAACAGATACAATCCAATGCTTTTCTCCCAGTTTTGTTTTGTAATTATATCATTCTAATTCAGCTGTATTTATTTTAATTAATGACCACACACACACACACCCACACACACACACTGAACAGTAACGTTTGATTCTCCTACAATGTTGTTAGACAAAAAGAATCAAATTATATTAAATGCAGGGGGGGGGGGGGACAATCAATTTTATACTAAATCTATCTGGCAAATGCAGTTTCATAAATTAAAATAAAATTTTGCAAAGGATTTTTAAAAAGCACACTGCCTGAAACATTTAAGGTCATCAGGGTCACTTTTGGCATTTTAATAATTCCTGGTTTTTTTGAGCTTCCCGCAGCCATTAAAGCTACGTGTACATCACTGTTCACTAAAAATATTACTTTTTCCCACTTTATCACGCAACAAAAAAAAAATTAAACAGTATCGGTTCCGTTTTAACTCCTATTGCGCGAATAGGTTGAGAATAAATATTACATTTCGAAACCTGTAAGTATATCTTTAAAAATACGTCATCCAAATTGTGTACGTATTTTAATATGAAAACCACGCGTTTCGAAGAAAGTGTTATATTTGACACGATACAATAATTACCACTATACAGCCTAAGTGTTTGTTTATGAGAAACGTCTTTATGAAAACTTTTTGCCCCGTAAACAAAAGCCACATCTTCAATACTTTGGCGCCACAATACTTGTATTACATAGACAGCACTCAGAGTGCAACTTCTCCCCTTACACACGTGCTGACGTGTCCTTCCTACCAAGGCGACCCGGAAGTGTAAGCTGGTTGGGGGCGGGATTTATGCGTCATCTTGAAACCGCTCTATGGTTCCTTGCATGGGGACGCATGCTCGGGTCACGCGGAGGGGGCGGGTCGATAAATAGAGGCTGTGCGGCGGCTGCTCGCTCTCTGAGTCAGTCAGTGTGAGGGAAGTAGTAGCTAGCTCTTGGCCCTTTTTATCCCGTGTATACACAGCTGATACGGACAGACTCATGGCTTCCTCCGGAACTCAACCGACACCTGCGGCACCAGTCTTGCAGAGAGGCATTGTCAAGATGGTAAGTCGGGTAGTTATAAGGTAAAAAGTGAGTGGAAGAGGTAAAGTGTCAGGGAAGTGTGAGGCAGTGCAAATGGCAGGGGGGAGACTAGGAGCAGGTGAGAGGTGCTAACTAAGCGCTACCACACAGATTACTGCCAAGTCTGATGAGTTCAGGGGTAGGGACACTATACTTGGTATCTTGTGGGATAGCTGACAGGGGCTTTAGTTCTACCGGTATGGGAGTGAGGGGTTAAAGAGTGGGAAGAAGGGTGGTTTCAGGTAGGTGGCATATGGACAAAGGCTGGATGGTGGCTAGAGGTGCACGATCCTCATCCGTAACACATAAAGGGAGATTAGGAGATTGTGACGAAGCATAGCATCGAGGGTGCTGCCAGTCCCTGGACACTCACCAGTCTCATTCCTACTTGGGTTAGAGTGCTGGGACTCTCAAAAGGTAATGAAAGTTCTAGAGTGTTAATAGATTGCACCACAGAGTACCCATCCTGTCCCAGCTGTGATTTCAGCAGGCAGCAGCTGAGAATGTAACTGAAGATGCTTCCTGTTCATTTTACCTACTTGTGGAAGTAAAAGGATTGGAACTCAGGTGGTAACTAGTAATCTGAGTGCACCTCTGCGCTCTTGTGCGAGTCTACTCTTCGAGAATATTGCACCGCTCTTGATTGCTCAAGTGTTGCGCTGATAAATAATTCCTGTTTTGGATAAGTGTGCTTGATGACCTGATTAGTTACAAGAATACATTGTGCTGAAATCCTTGGGAGACGCATCCTCCATATGGAACTGTATTACCCTGTCTTCCCATAGCATGTTGGCATCTGTATTGACACTTGTGGGGATTTTGTTTACCAATAGTTACCAGACAAAGCACTCTGTCGGGGTCAAAATGTCCGGTTTCTAGTTTAATTTGGAAAGCGGAAATCGCCTTGTGACGTCTAAGCGCATTTTGCGTTTTACAAGCCTTGTTTATTATCATAACATTGAATTTTGACTCCAGTAAACGGGGACACATTGGCCAATATTAAACACATATATTTTTGCATTTCTTGATCAATTTAAAGATTTGTTTATAAGATTTTCTACACCTTATTTTCTCTTTTGCTTAGTGTTACAAGATTATAGCCAACCCTGCTACCTCTCTCAATCTGTTCCCCTCACTGTGCGAATGAATCATGCGTATGGTTCATGTACTTTCAAAGTAGGCTGAATGGTGAGGAATGCTTTAAAATACCGTATCTGTTAGCATGGTGGACAGTGTTTGATGTCAGTTTGCCCATTTAACATATCAAGGAGCTGAAGCTCTCCATTTAACAGTCAGGTACTTGTTTGACGCTTAGTAGGTTCTGCAGATATGAATGTGCTTCCACTTATGAGGTTTATTTAGGGATCCGTTCGGAATACATATTAACGTTTTTAGCGATTATATTGAAATCCAGGACCTAGCAGTAGAAATCGTTTAGAATCTTATGAATGGTGTTGAGTCAGTGCAGTCTTGCTTTTTTTTTTTTTCTACCTTGGTGAAATCTGCTCCTGGTGGCAGCTGGCAATGCTAAGCCATATTAAATGATGGAGCTCGGAACTGCTCATGACTTCATGTGATATCACAAATGTTAGTTTTTTATGCTGTTTATCTTAACCCACCTTTAGGTTTGGACAATGGGATCTAGTAGTTTGCTGCTGGTTTGTGTAATGAGATATTTCAGATGGATTATTTTCATTTCAAAGAAAATGCTTAAAATCCCTCTATTCTGAAGACAACCAAGTCTATACGTGCAACACTGTTCCCTGAATGCTAGTTTAACCTGTGACTGACTAATGGTTAAATTGCTTCTTTTGCATGGTCTCGTGTTCTGGAAGGATGCACAACTTTGTGTTTAGCGCTCACTGCTGGTTTAGATGAAAGGATGGATGCTGTCTCGAGGCTTGTGTATTAAGTGACTTTTTTTGAAGCCCCCTTCATTTTGGAAGGTTTCATACTTGTGCCTCTATACACAGTGCACACTTCGCCTTGTGTATCCAAGCAACATTGCAGAGGTCCTCTATGAACATCCTGTAGCTTATTTCATTCCACTCGGCTCGAATTTCATTTTCTTCTCGGATAAGTGTCTGATACAGTTAATAAAATGTAGCTCTTATACAGAAAGCATACTGTCAGGAGGCATTTGGGCAATCAGTGGTAGTGCTGATGCATAGCAAGACTCTGCGACCTCTGTTGCATATATTACTATAAACTCTGTAGTTTTTCTCACTCAAGTTGTTGACCTTTGACACTTACCAACAAGCCTGAGCGTCATTTCAGGTGCCTAACCTTTTGTGCTGCTTTATGTTGACTTCTGCATTTCCAACTTCTACATAGGTTCGACTCATTAAGCTCCATGCGTTTCTCGCTATGTTTGAGTCGTTACAAAATAGCATTAGTTTTGAAACCTTTGTGTTATAAATCTTCACAATTGTTTTGCCTAATCTGATCTTTAAGCACTCCGACTATCTCCAGCCTCTTACGGAAACTGGTTGTTTGTGTCCTGGCCCTTTGCATATAGTCATACGGCCAGGTTCTGAATATTGTGCTTTTAATGTGAGCGAAATGTCTTAATGGTGCTGATGTATCTGGAATGTGCTTTGTGTGGTGTTTACAGAAGCCACTTCTTTGGTTACGTTGCTTGCCTTTTGATACCTTAACATGTGGCCAGTTTGAGATTGTTGCTAGCTTCTCTAGTGCTTTCCTATCTTTTTTTTTTTTTTTTAAGAATTGGTAGGTGCCCTGTGTGGAGCATGTTACAGAATAGAGGCTCGTTGAAACTTGTCAATAGTTACTTATTGCTGCCTGTTGCGTGCAGTACCCTTGTCTTGTACATGCTAGATTGTTGGTGCAGGCAAATACATGCCATCCTTAGGAGCAACATTAGCTTGAATAATTAAATGTGTACATATACACGTAAAGCTGTTTAGCACATGAAATCCCTTTGCTAGCTTGAAGCAGACTGGATCAAGAAGTGAATTTCCTAAAGCTGATTTAATTGGAATTTCACCGGAGCAGCCGTCTGCAGAATGCTCGACTTGCAAGGAAAGTTTCTTAATATGGTATAGGGCTGAAACAACGAATCGATAAAATCGATAATAATCGATAACGGAAATCGTTGTCGACGATTTCCGTTATCGATTAATCGAGTGATCGATTCGTTGTTGGAGCACTCGGCTCCTTTTACTTCCGCGAGCGTTCCCCGCTTCCGCTGCACTCTCCGCCTTCTTTTAGTTGCGTGTGGCTCCGTTCGCACAGAGCGGTTCGCTCTGTGCGAGTGGCTCCGTTCGCACAGAGCGGTTCGCTCTGTGCGAGTGGCTCCGTTCGCACAGAGCGGTTCGCTCTGTGCGAGTGGCTCCGTTCGCACAGAGCGGTTCGCTCTGTGCGAGTGGCTCCGTTCGCACAGAGCGGTTCGCTCTGTGCGAGTGGCTCCGTTCGCACAGAGCGGTTCGCTCTGTGCGAGTGGCTCCGTTCGCACAGAGCGGTTCGCTCTGTGCGAGTGGCTCCGTTCGCACAGAGCGGTTCGCTCTGTGCGAGTGGCTCCGTTCGCACAGAGCGGTTCGCTCTGTGCGAGTGGCTCCGTTCGCACAGAGCGATTCGCGGGGGTGGGGTTTCAGGGGATGCAGGGCAGAGTGGGGGTGGGGGGGCAGGGCAGGGTGTGAGTGTGGGGGCAGGGCAGGAGACTGGGTGCAGGGCAGAGTTGGAGACTGGGTGCAGGGCAGAGTGGGTGCAGGGTGTGAGTGTGGGGGCAGGGCTGGGTGCAGGGCAGAGTTGGAGACTGGGTGCAGGGGCACAGTGCAAAGTGCTGGGTGCAAAGTGCCAGGGCTGGGTGCAAAGTGCCAGGGTGCAAAGTGCCAGGGCTGGGTGCAAAGTGCTGGGTGCACAGTGCCAGGGCTGGGTGCAAAGTGCTGAGTGCTGGGTGCAAAGTGCTGAGTGCTGGGTGCAAAGTGCCAGGGCTGGGTGCAAAGTTCTGGGTGCAAAGTGCCAGGGCTGGTGCAAAGTGCTGGGTGCAAAGTGCCGGGTGCAAAGTGCCAGGGGTGGGGCAAAGTGCTGGGTGCAAAGTGCCAGGGCTGGGTGCAAAGTTTCTTGAACAGTAATAGTCCACCTCTTTTCAGAATGTTTGGGGTTATTTTGTTTCATAAATATTGTTTGGGTTTTTGTACTTTGAACATATTATTTTTTTATTACATCATAACAAAATAAAAATGTTAATGTAAATTTTAAGTTTTTTAACATTCAGTTCATTAAATTTTAAATAAACAAAGAATTTGCATATTGTTTTTTTTATCCGATTAATCGAAAAAATAATCGGCCAACTAATCGATTATTAAAATAATCGTTAGTTGCAGCCCTAATATGGTATAATATAGGTGTTTGAATTGTTTTCTTGGAAGTAGTCCTTGTGAAGCTTCATCTGCAAATCTAAGCTGCTTCCTACTTGAGTTAAAACATTCAAAGTTGCACTGGTGGAAGACCACAAATCCATGTGGAAACATTTCAGAAGCCGTGGCTAGCAGGCAGCCGTGGTGGTTTGTTTTTTGATGGGTGTGGGGGGTCAATAGAACATACAAAAAGACACATCTGAGATTTGCTTTCAGATACCCAGACTGCTGTTACACCTAATTATTAGTATTCTAAGGAAACATCTGTAACTGCAGCTGATACGTATTTACGAACTTGTATCGGTTTACTTACACGGAATGTAAAGCTGTAAGTTCTCATAGGTCAAAATTTCCACTCATTAGATTACATGCAGAACTGTGATTGGTGATGGGCATATGTATGGATCAGTGTGTGTATATTTTGGCATATCTCTGAAGCCAATCTAGGATTTGCATATATTCCGCCATTTAATTTTCCATGACTAGTTTAGTTTATTTGGCTTTGTAACAGTTAAGATGGAAGTATGCGTTTCATTGGCTTTTAATGTGAGCGGCGGCAGTTGTGTTCCAGGGCACTCTGTAGCCATGCTCCTCTCGGTAACGGCCGCTCCTCTCGGTAACGGCATGGTGTATGACATAACCTGGAACACAGCAGGCGAGACACGATGAAGCTGTGCAGAGCAGGGACAGATCCCGACTTCCTCATGTATTGCTAGGAACAATAGATGAGTGAATTAGCTCCTTACTTCCCCCTGTATGTGTATGCAGTGTGGTGGCCTGTACAGCTGTCATAATATGCGATCATTCTTCTCCACACTACTACTCTTTGTACATATGCAGCTGGGTTATCCCTTGGCTATATTTCAATTCAAAATATAAAAGTGAGGGCTACCAGCTTTCCATCGATATTGGAAACTCAAGTATCAGTTTATGGCTTTGCAACATACAGCCATTTCAACATTTGAGAACGCTAGTTTTAATTCATACTATAAGGTGGAAAACACTAAAGTGTGAATCATGCGTTGTTTTGAACTACTTTGTAGGCTGCTGATCTAAAAACTACATTATTCCGCAACTGGCCATATAAATCTTGTGCTTGGGATTCTGGCACATGCATGGTTTCAGGTGTGTAGCGTGTCTTTGATAGATCATTACTAAGGTTACTCTAATGTACCAATAATCAGGGCCTATGATCTTTCATCTTTCTGGTTTCTGTGGCTTTAAGTTCAGTGGAGTCTGGCTCTTGTCTGTATTGCAGACGTCACATTTCCTTAAGTTGAAGTTTTCTGGCAGTCGGACTGCTCATGACAGAGCCGGTGCCAGCTTTTAGTCAGTCCTTTCCTTGTTGAGGATTTATATGGATTGTTAGATTCTTAATGCGCAGAACATAACCCGTGTGTAATGACCATGGAATTGCGTAAAGACGTACTGTTTTTATTTCCACCCTGACTGATACATTCCATAGACTTGGACATTGTGTAGTGGTTATACCGTATTTGCTCGATTATGAGACGACCCCCCAAAATCTAAATATTAGTTTAGGGAAAAAAAACCAAAGCCTGAATATAAGACGACCCTATAGGGAAAAAAAAGTTTTACTAGTAAATATTAATTCATGTAAAAAAATTTTGATATTTAATAAAAGCTGATTGAGAAAAATATATATTTTTTTATTTCCTTTTATTTGCCAACCTGCCCCCAGGGTTGCCACTCTGCCCCCAGAAATGCCTTATACCCCCTATTTGCCACTCTGCCCCATGATGTGCCTTTTAACCCTCTAAATGCCAACCTGCCCCATGATATGCCTTTTAACCCCCTTAATGCCAGAGTGGCATATAGGGGGTTAAAAGGCATATCATGGGGCAGAGTGGCATATTGGGGGTTAAAATGCGTTTCTGGAGATTATATCTATATCTATCTATATCTGCTAACAGCAATCACACTCCTATTAAGCCAAGGCAGCCAGTACATGCTGGAACCTGGGGATGATAGGAGTGTGAGTACAGCCTCCCTATGCCATGCTACTACCACCACCACCCTTACACATCCATGCTATCACACACACTCTCATTCACAAACATTTAAATACTCATTCATTCCATTAATCACACATACATACTCAAAAACCCTCCCCCACCCCCTTACCTGAACTGCAGATCTCTCACTCGAGGACTTCTGCCCGGCTGTGCGAGCAACTTCTCTGGCCCTGCCCCCAGAGGAAGGAGGGGGGGAGGCAGAGTTATGTGACACACTTCTAGCTTCCTGTTCTCCTGCTGGTCGCGACCAAAGCACCGGTAAGCAGCCTGGCCCCAGCGGACATTTTGAGGTCTGATTAGAAGACGACCTCGATTATAAGACGAGGGGTATTTTTTCAGAGCATTTGCGCTTGAAAAAAACCTCATCTTATAATCGAGCAAATACGGTAATTTACATGGACAGTATGTGTGTAAATAGTGTTTCATATTAAAGTGGATTCTGTTTATCATTGACTCAGGACTAGGTCTCCTTTTGACAAAAATCCCTCCTAGACTCTGATTAAATTTTCTTTAGCTGTCCTTTAATTGATAAGATTTGAAGTCTTCACTTGTCATGCATGAAAAATTTACTAGGGTTCCCCATCCATCATGCAACTTACCACTAGGGCAGGGCTTGACAAATCCCGGGCGCCACGTCCCAATGGCGACAGATTTTTGTCCTGGCGCCTAGGACAGAGGCGTATCTAAGGTATGGCGCTTACTGGCGCCATTTGAAGGGGGGGGGCGCCAGTGAGCGGCTTGTAAACGCTTTTTTTTTATGTGGAGGAGAGAGGGGCACCTAGCAACCACTCGGTGCCCCTCGTTCTCCTCCACGAGGCCCCTACCTCAGTCCCGGTGCCGGCATTTCATGCTGAGCGCCGGAATATGAAGTCAGAGTAGGAAAACAGAAGCCTCGTGCTCCCATCGCTGGCCTTAAAGGTGAGAGAACTACAAAGAGGGAGAGGGGGTAGACGGTGAGTAGGGGGAGGGAGAGGGGGTAGATAGTAGGGCTGCAACTAACGATTATTTTAATAATCGATTAGTTGGCCGATTATTTTTTCGATTAATAGATTAATCGGATAAAAAAAACAATATGCAAATTTTTTGTTTATTTAAAATAATTTAATGAACTGGATGTTAAAAAAACAACTTAAAATTTACATTAACATTCTTATTTTGTTATGATGTAATAAAAAAACAATATTTTCAAAGTACAAAAACCCAAACACAATATTTATGAAACAAAATAACCCCAAACATTCTGAAAAGAGGTGGACTATTACTGTTCAAGAAACTTTGCACCCGGCACTTTGCACCCAGCCCTGGCACTTTGCACCCGGCACTTTGCCCCGCCCCCGGCACTTTGCACCCGGCACTTTGCCCTGGCACTTTGCACCCAGCACTTTGCACTCAGCCCTGGCACTTTGCACCCAGCACTTTGCACCCAGCCCTGGCACTTTGCACCCAGCACTTTGCACCCAGCCCTGGCACTTTGCACCCAGCCCTTTGCACCCAGCCCTGGCACTTTGCACCCAGCCCTGGCACTTTGCACCCGGCCCTGGCACTTTGCACCCGGCCCTGGCACTTTGCACCCGGCCCTGGCACTTTGCACCCGGCCCTGGCACTTTGCACCCGGCCCTGGCACTTTGCACCCGGCCCTGGCACTTTGCACCCGGCCCTGGCACTTTGCACCCGGCCCTGGCACTTTGCACCCGGCCCTGGCACTTTGCACCCGGCCCTTTGCACCCAGCCCTGGCCCTTTGCACCCAGCCCTGGCCCTTTGCACCCAGCCCTGGCCCTTTGCACTGTGCCCCTGCACCCAGTCTCCAACTCTGCCCTGCACCCAGCCCTGCCCCCACATTCTGCCCTGCCCCCACACTCACACCCTGCACCCACTCTGCTCTGCACTCACACACACCCTGCACCCACTCTGCTCTGCACTCACACACACCCTGCACCCACTCTGCTCTGCACTCACACTCTGCCCTGCACCCAGTCTCCAACTCTGCCCTGCACCCCCACCCCCACTCTGCCCTGCACCCAGTCTCCAACTCTGCCCTGCACCCCCACCCCCACCCTGCCCTGCACTCAGTCTCCTACCCTGGCCTGCCCCCCCCACCCCCACTCTGCCCTGCATCCCCTGAAACCCCACCCCCACCCCCGCAAATCTCTCTGTGCGAATGGAGCCACTCGCACAGAGCGAACCGCTCTGTGCGAACGGAGCCACTCGCACAGAGTGAACCGCAACTAAAAGAAGGCGCGTGTAGCGGAAGCGGGGAACGCTCGCGGAGGTAAGTAAAAGGAGCCGAGTGCTCCAACAACGAATTGATCACTCGATTAATCGATAACGGAAATCGTCGACAACGATTTCCGTTATCGATTATTATCGATTTTATCGATTCGTTTCAGCCCTAGTAGATAGTGAGAAAGGGAGGGAGAGGGGGTAGATAGTGAGGAAGAGGGTAGTAAGAATATTGGAATAAAGTGTGAATGTGTGGATACATTGAGTGAATGAGGTAGAGCATGTGTTAAAATGTTGATGTATTGTTTGGATGAGGGAGAGCATGAGTTGTCTGAATGAGGGACAGCATGAGCTAATATGTGGATGAATTGTCTGAATGAGGGAGAGCATGAGTTGTCTGAAGTGTGGAAGGGCAAAGATGGCACTAGCAGGATGTTTGAGCTTTGGGGACCAAGATGGCACAGGCAGGGTGTATAGCATGAATATAAAAGTGGGACATAAGCAAGTACATAACAAAGACATACATATAGACCGTGTCTTGATATAAGCAATTGCTTCACAAAGGGCCATATTGGGTTGGCAAAAAGTATTGTTATCCAAAAAAATGAAGTAGGCTAGTTTATTATTCTTGATTTCTCTAAAAGAACAAAAAGAAAAGGAGAAAAAAGCTTACCAATTAATTAGAGGTCGGATAACACTAAGATCCAGATCCCCCGCAGAGCTGCAGGGGACCTGGATCCTCCTTTCTGACAGCCGGTGGGGGTTGTACCTCTGCTGCTGTTCTCCACTTCCGCCGGAACTTCTATGATGGAGCACCAGCGTGAGAGGACCTTCCGGCGGAGGTATCAGCCAGCACAGCGGAGGTGCTATGCGCGCATTGCGCAACGTTTGCCGGAGGAGGAAGTGCTGCAGGGGATCATTCTCTCTGGCAGCCGGTGGGCGACTCTGCTACTGCCGGCACTTCCACTGGGGCTTCTATGATGGAGCTTTGGTGTCACATGAGCTTCTGGTGCTCATAGAAGCTCCAGCGAAAGTCCCGGCCAGAAGCAGAGGTTATCTACGCACATCGTGCAGATGCTCACTGGCTGCCCCTACTAGACACCAAGAATTCTGGAGCACGGGGGTAACTCTGAGGGTGGGCATATCAAGGTCACAGTGGTATATAGGGGGTTATAAGACATATTGGGGGCAGAGGGCCATATCAAGGGCACAGTGGTATATAGTATGGGGTTATAAGGCATATTTGGGGGGCACAGTGGCATATGGCAGGGTTATAAGGCATATTCGGGGGGCACAGTGGTGTATAAGGCATATTTGGGTGGGCAGGGTGGCATATCTGGGGTATAAGGCATCTCAAACTATTTCGTACATAGCGTCTCTTTGGGTTAAAAGATGCATCCTGGTGTGGACATCCTTGATCACTATACAAGCATTTAAGCCATGACTATTTTAACCCCTTAACGACAATTGCCGGTCCTGGCACGACACGGAAAAGCATGTGCTTTACGACAATTGACGTGCCAGGACCGGCACGTCTTTAAACGGGTGCAGAAAGCGATCTGTTTTCGCTTTCTGCACCCAAAAAAACGTTGCTGAATGCCTCGACCTCGAGGCATTCAGCAACGCCGCTATCGGAACGAAGGGGCCATCTCTGGCCCCTCCACGGGGCGTCAACATCCGCCATACTTTGTATGGCGGCGGACGCCCGTATTAAAAGCGTTTAGGAGGCGATCGCCGATCGCCTCCTAAACTTAAATGGTGTCGCTGGAATGCCTCGATCAGGAGGCATCCAGCGACACCAAACACTTACCTTTCGATGGGCTGTGACCGCTCCGGAGAGCGGTCACAGCCGCAGCTGCCGATGATCTTCGCCATCAAGCAAGATGGCCGCTGCCCTGTAACAGGAACAAACAAATTTTAAAAGTTCGCTAGACGGTCCAGACCATCTAGAGAACTTTGGCTCCACTTGCAGGTTGAATACAGGTACTGCATTCACCATGCAAGTCAATGGAAGCCAGCTTTCTAATCAGTGTGATTAGTAAAAATAAATAAAAAAATAAAATAAAATTTATAATAATTAGAAAAAAAAATAGTAAAAAACTAGTAAAATGTAAAAATCATTTCCCACTGATGTCACTATCAGGGGAACCTCCAAGTTGAAAAAAAATGTTAAAATTTTTTTTTTAAAAAGACAAAAAAAAAAAATATATATATATAAAAAATATATTTTTGTGAGCAAGTCCTAAAATTAGCTTAAAACAATTCTCGCATGGAAAGAGTTAAAATACTGGCATATTAAATGCCCGTGGGGTGTCTACTTTTAAAAAAGGTATGATTTGATGGGGTAAATTGAATTGGCCAGGTTCAACAACGTCCCAATTAACACCGGGGGAAGGATGGCCACACACCTAATTTCCAATTAGAAAAATGCACACGTACCAAATGTGGCCTTTTAGTTCCCACAAAAATGACAAACCCATGCATGTGGGGTATCACTGTACTCAGGAGATGTTGCTGAACACATTATGGGGTGTCGTGTGACAGCGGCATATACCAGGAGCTGTAAATTCATACATAAAGTAGGTGTGTGTGGGAAAAATACACACACAAAAATACTACTGCAAACTTTGAAAACATGCTGGTGGTAAAATGTGTGCATGCAAAGAGTTAAAATACCAGCATTTAAAATACCCTGTGGTGTCTAGTTTTGAAAAATATATGGTTTTGTTGGGCACACTGAAATGGCCCGGCTCAAAGATGTACCAAATAGGGCATGGGCAGTGGATCCCCAAATGCCAAAGTTCAACATTGAAAAATGCGCATGCCCCAAATGTGGCCCTTTTGCCCCCAAACGGCCAGGCAAAATCCTTCATGTGAGGTATCGCTGTACTCAGGAGATGTTGCTGAACACATATTGGGGTGTTTTGTGATAGTGACATATACGAGAACTTTTTAATTCATACCTGAAGTAAAATGTGTGTGGAAAACCAAATGCAAAAAAATGACTACCACAAAGTTTGACAAAGACTGGTGGTAGATATGGTGCATGGAAAGAGTTAAAATACTAGCATTTGAAATACCCTGGGGTGTCTAGTTTTCAAAATATATGGGTTTATTGGGCACACTGAAATGGCCCGGCTCAAAGATGTACCAAATGGGGCATGGGCAGTGGATCCCCAAATGCCAAAGTTCAACATTGAAAAATGCGCATGCCCCAAATGTGGCCTTTTTGCCCCCAAACAGCCAGGCAAAATCATTCATGTGAGGTATCGCTGTACTCAGGAGATGTTGCTGAACACATATTGGGGTGTCGTGTGACAGCGGCATATACCAGGAGCTGTAAATTCATACATAAAGTAGGTGTGTGTGGGAAAAATACACACAAAAATACTACTGCAAACTTTGAAAACATGCTGGTGGTAAAATGTGTGCATGCAAAGAGTTAAAATACCAGCATTTAAAATACCCTGTGGTGTCTAGTTTTGAAAAATATATGGTTTTGTTGGGCACACTGAAATGGCCCGGCTCAAAGATGTACCAAATAGGGCATGGGCAGTGGATCCCCAAATGCCAAAGTTCAACATTGAAAAATGCGCATGCCCCAAATGTGGCCCTTTTGCCCCCAAATGGCCAGGCAAAATCCTTCATGTGAGGTATCGCTGTACTCAGGAGATGTTGCTGAACACATATTGGGGTGTTTTGTGATAGTGACATATACGAGAACTTTTTAATTCATACCTGAAGTAAAATGTGTGTGGAAAACCAAATGCAAAAAAATGACTACCACAAAGTTTGACAAAAACTGGTGGTAGATATGGTGCATGGAAAGTGTTAAAATACTAGCATTTGGAATACCCTGGGCTGTCTAGTTTTCAAAAATATATGACTTGATGGGGTAAATTGCATTGGCCGGGTTCAAAGATACCCGAAATGGCACATGAGGGGAAGAATTACCAGATTTGGAAAAAATGGCTTTGAAATAGCAAAACGCTACCTGTACTTATTGCCCCATAATGGGTAGAAAAAAGCAAAAAAACATAAAAACATTGGGTATTTCTAAACTCAGGACAAATAGTAGAATCCATTTAGCAGGTTTTTTCATTACCTTTTATAGATGAGTAAAAGATTTTTCAACTAAAAGTTAGAAACAGTCATTTTTTTCTAAATTTTTCACCATTTTATACTTTTTTTAGTAGTAAATAATATGATACAATCAAAACAATGTCATCTAAAGAAAGCCCTTCTTGTCCTGAAAAAAACAATATCTAATGTGTGTGGGTTCAGTAAACGGGAAAGAAGAAAATTACAACTAAACACGAGCAGCGCAGAAATGTTAAAACGGCCATTGTCACGAAGGGTACAAAAAGTAAAATCAGCCTTTGTCACGAAGGGGTTAAACATTGGCTTTTGTGGGTTGAGTTTGTGTACAGCCATTCAGTTCTAGTACCATTAATTTGAGTTTTCATGTGCCGAAGTACAAAACTGCTTTGGAATATCTGGCCTCTATTTGCACAAGATTCCTTGCCACATAAATTCTGACACTGCTTCTGTCTTTTCAGGTCCTCTCTGGATGTGCCATCATTGTCAGGGGTCAGCCTCGTGGTGGTCCACCTCCAGAAAGGCAGATCCATCTCAGCAATATCCGTGTGGGTGCTCTGGCCCGCAGGGCCGCTGTGTCCCAGCAAGATTCAAAGGATACTCCTGATGAGGTAGGTCTGCAGTACGCAGGTTTATACGGCTTGGTAAAAACTAAAATTCTATCTCTATGTGCATCAATTATATATAACATGGAGACGATATGTTTGAAGCTGTCAATCCTACTTTTAATGAGCACACAGTGGGTGTTTCTAAGCAGGCGAGCCTTGCCATATCTCACTCTCCAATGCCATGTTTACTTTCCCTATAGATTCATTTTGGGGACTTAGCCAGTTTAACCAAGCAATGCCTATCCCTCCTAGGTACTGTTAAACATGGCAAGTCTAAAAATCCTAATCTATTTCTACTTGTTTAAAAATAGGCTTTATTTAAAGCCTGCGTACTTTAAAAAAACAATGTGTCTGATAGAAGTCGGTCCACTGGCACTTCAAGGGTATCAATCTATTGCAGAAGCTATAGTTTTTGCACTTTGCCATTAAAAAATTTGTTCTTTAGCTGGTTTGTTCATTCAGTGACAGTTATCTGCGCTGTTATTACTTTGCCAGAAGGGGATTGTATGTGACAGTCTTGCTTCTGGTAATGCTTTATAGCGTTTTTACCAGATCTAAACAATGACTGACCCCTGCACAACATTCAGTATTTGACAAATCTCAAGCCAAAAGCTAAAATTTAGCACTAGAGGTCTGGTAATTAGTGTTTATGGAATGGGTAAGAAACGCATTAAAATCCATTACATGCTGAACTAGGGTGTGCGATTTGCTCAGATAAAAGCTAAGAAATCAGCTTACTGGCAAAGCCCGTACATGTTCAATACTCAAAATGCATTGTTTTCAATGGGTTTAGGGACCGCCCATTGTCCTTAAGGGGTTAAAAACTAATGTTTAACAGGAGTGGTTGATATGCCACCTCTGGTGTTCATGCTAGTGCCGTGCTATGGTAGGGATAGAATAGTATCCATTTATTCAGTTATTGCCAGCTCTAGAAACAAGCCTGCAGAGATCAGAGGTTTTTAGAAGGCATTTAAAATCCCCCCCCCCCCCAGCAGTTAAACTATCAGGATGTCTCTTGCAAAAGCTGGGCTTTGTACAAACATAAAGTACAACCATTTAATCTCTTACTGCTAATCGCAAATCAATTGAGCTCAATCAGGCAATAGAGGCAATTAACAACTTCAATTTGTTGCATTGTTACCAGCCTTGAGGGCCTGTCTTACTGGAGAGACTCTGCCTGATTGTGGACAGTGTCATTTTCTTTGTTAAAAAAAAAAAGGAAAATTGAAACTATGTAGCACTATTGAGCTTTCTAGTGTAGATCAGTGGAAACAAAGTATCCTTATGTCTCCAGTATAATACAATTACTGATAATAAAGAAAGTCTTACCTAGGTCGCTTCACTGCCGGCCTGTGAAATCATTTTTGGAAATAACATGTAAGGTGCTCTTTTTCTAGCAATGCGCCAGAAATCTTTTTCAATGTTTTTATTTCCCAGATCAATGACATTTGCTTTAATATCGGTGCCTATAAAGAGATGAGAATGCCCCGCTTCAGTCCTCAAGGGCCACACAGGCCACAATTTTGTACAATTATACAGACAACTTAAAAATAAATGAAATATGAACATATTTACAGTATAATGCCAGGCCTGTTTGTGGTGCTTTTGGTCTGGACTTGTGGACCCCAGTTACTTTTGAAACCTAGCGGGCAAATGGGTGTAAACAAGCTTGTGGTTAGGCGGGATGATGAGTTCCCAGATGTCAAATACTGATTAGATGATGGGTAGTTCATATTCCATGCACAGTTACCCTGAATGTGTAACAGGGGCTGAATGTTATTCCTTTGTGCATTTAAAGTAGATTTCATTATTTACAAGCCCTGGGTTTTACGGATTAAAATAAGTATATGTTCTGAGACCTTTCTGTGATACTATACGTGCAGCTATTATGTTCCTGTGGTCTTTTACCCTCCCCATTAAGTTCTTTCCTGTTGGTTCAGGTAGCCTTTGTTAGGGCCGTCTAAGGCGACAACTCCAAGACCACAAGTTACGATAATGCAAGTTTTTGCCACAAGTATCCTCTTCCCTGAGGTATAATTTTACCAAATAAAATAGTCTTCGCACTTTGATCATGTAAGTTATAGTCCATTTACTAGACGGTGTTACTGCAGCACCCTCTACTGCCTTTTATAGGAAATGCTGTAGGGTATGCATTCACGCTCGGCAGATCAGCCCGTAGACGCCTTAACTGCTCATTTGGTGCAAACAAAAGACCGCGCTGGCAGAATCTTATCTGACAAAATAAAGTACCGGAAATATAGAGCCTCTCTAAATCAATAAAGGACAAAATAAGTCTGATCATGTTGCCTGATTCTTTGTATGACTCGGCTCCCTGTGCAGTTGTAGTGATTCCTGGTGTTCTTCCTTTGTAGCCCTGGGCATTTCCAGCTCGCGAGTTCCTGAGGAAAAAGCTGATTGGAAAGGAGGTTTGCTTCACTATAGAGCACAAGGTCCAGCCGAGCAGAGAGTATGGAATGGTTTACCTGGGCAAAGGTATGTATCCTGTGACAGTCGCTCACCTGATAACCCAATTGTAGGGTTAGAACACGCCTCGGTGTATTTTATGTAGGTTTATATTAATACGCAGTAAAAACGTTGAGGTATATTCTGTAAAACCTTTGTTGGTGTTTATAGGTTTTGTTTGTTGGGCAGAATACTTTAACCCCTAAAAATGCATTGTTTTCAATGGGTTTAGGGACTGCCCATTGTCCTTTAGGGGTTAAACTTAAATAAAATAAGCATTTGGTGTTCAGACATTTAGCACAAACTGTACACAGAATAAATGCTACAGTTTGATTTGATATGCGCTTATGGGTCTGTACATACACAGGTTGCTTTTGCATGGGCATGTGGCTGATTAAGTGTGGATGTTTTTGCGTGAACTTGGGAAACATGATTTATTCCCACCCACAGACACATCAGGAGAGAACATTGCGGAGTCCCTTGTTGCGGAAGGCCTGGCGACTCGTCGTGAAGGTGTTAGAGCCACAACGTAAGTAACTTCGGTTGTTGGGTTAGATGCACCTTTTTCTATTGGTACAGCTGAAATAGATTCTACCTTTTTATTGGGACCTCTGGCTAATTTGGGCTATAGTTGCATCCTATGACAGACAAACATAAGCTTAGCCAAGTGAAGCAGTTTAATGCACTGTTTACTGCAGCATTCAGCTCACAAGTGCTTTGTGTTCAAGGGAACCCATTTTTTTCCAGCCTTGAAATACAGCAGTGACATTTAATGTTAAAGGGGCTTTTGTACATGTGTTAGTTACTGGAGTTCTGACTCTAAGTCCTCCCCTGGCTGACTCTAATGAAAACATTAGTATGTAACCTTTCTGTAGTAGCAGACTTCAGTGACTGCAGTGGAATGGCTACTGAATTTTCACAGAAAGTATAGAAAGTTGGCTTCAAAACTCTTTGAAAAGTGAATAGGGTCCAGGCTCTTCCATTTTTACACGTTTCTGAATGAACAGCTTCATTGGTCATGTCATGTTTGATATGGTTGCTAGTATTGCAGTCCGTCACCTCAGTGGCCCCTTACATATTCAGAATGCAGCATATAATGACAGATGAGTTGACATTTAATCCTAGTCTAGTTTCTAAAATAATAAATTAGAAGCATGCACCACGCCTGTGTCCAGACAAGTGCCATTCAAGTGCTGCTCTTCATAAAAGACCCAGATTTGGCATGTGCTGCTTCATACTACTAGACTATAAACTCTACCGTGCCGTGGGTCAGGGGACTGCATTAAAACAACGGAGACTAAAGGTACGTTACACATACAAAATGTTTATTGAAGCTCCATGCCAAGCTTAGTTTGTAATGCCTTAATCAGAATATCTTCTGCTGCAGATATTCATCTTTGATTAGTTATATTCTCACTTGATTTTGAAGTATCTGTTCTCTCCTGCTCTACTGTGCCAGGGCATGCATAATAAACATGGCTCCAGGATGCTGGCTGGCCTTTTAAATGCATACACAGAGCGGTTTTTCCAATAGTCGCTTAATTAGAACTCATTAACCCCTCCACAGCTCTGTGCCATGTCTTACAAAGTATATTGCCAGAGGCTATAGCTCACACATAGAGTACACTAGTGTCATTCAGCTGTAATGTGCTCAGGAGAGCTTTAACATAGTGTTAATAAGTAGACATTCTGCTCGAGGAAGCGGCTTCTCTGAGAAGAGCAGTTCAGTTAACAGGCAATTGTAGTCATATAATTGGCTTCTTGAGATCTAATTGTAGTGAATAGATTAAATCAGTGTATTTTAAATGTGCACAGTACGCAGCATCCATGCTTGTTTCCAGATGGATGAATTTATAAATGTTTGATTTAGTGGAGGTTAAACATTAGTGTTTGGATCATGGTGACTTTACATTTATTTGAGGAAAAACGTATCCTGACCTAGGTTGGCAAGTTAGAGGGGTGATCACCAATATTCCCAGCTGGCAGTCCACAAAAGATGCGCAGCGCCGGGGTATGATATATGAAGTCTGGCCTAGGGCAGCACCTAAGAAATTCTCCCTGGAAATGTAATGTAATAGTTTGGTCTATATGTTATAGCTGAATTGTGGCTGGTAAAACCTATGCTGACCCTTTTCAAAAATGTCTGCTGGATAGATTCAATATGTAGTCAAACCTACATATTAAGTTTAGTGTTTAAACCAAGTTAAATCAAAGTTAAAAAATATTCTGCATAACTAATTGACGTTTATTCAGAAAGACCAACCTGCAGCATATATAGCTTGTTTGGAAGAATTCTTGGGTTTCATATAATTGGGCTATATGTTTTTTGAAAACTTTTGTGAATCACACCACAGAAAATCTCCTTAATCTCCTTTTCTAGTCCTGAGCAGAGCCGACTGGCTGAATTAGAAGAGCAAGCTAGAACAGCAAAGAAAGGACAATGGAGTGAAGGGACCGGTTCTCACACCATCAGAGACCTCAAATACACAATTGAGAATCCAAGACACTTTGTGGACTCCATGCACCAGAAACCAGTAAATGGTAAGACAGCAAAAGGGATGGTTACATGTTTAAGCATGCCAGTGCTCGCCAACAATCCGGTTTCATTACTTTCTAAAGATTCTGCAAAGGCCTATAACCCTCAAATCCTTTATTATACATAAAAATGAAAATTTTCAAAATTAAGAACATTGAAACACTTAGAACACAATTTAATCTAGGTTTTTACTTTTTGGTAACTGTCAATACCCAATCTTTAGTGTTTTAGTTTGACAGCGAGGTTGTATTTTAGTGATGGAAGGCTCTTCAAATTTGGTTGATAATGGTAACTGGTGCATTTTACATGTCCACTTATAAGATTTAAGACTGGCACAATTGACCTGGATATAATATGTAGAGTTTTTTTTTGTCGGACTATATAAATATTCAGTATACCAATTGCATTTTGATCTGGGAGTTGGGTTGTGTTTGGTAGCTTCAATTGCTGCTATTGAAGTCATTGAAAGTTAGTCTAGCCTGTAAAGGAAGCCTCAGTCATTAATACTGTTGACTGTGGGAGCTGCGTTCTCTTTACCATGTGGAATGTGCTTTGCCATGAAAGATCCCATTGTGAGCAGCTTTTAAACCCTCGCATGAAAACGTGATATCAGATTTAGGGAATAAATGATATATTGCAACTAGTCAACACCTTTTGCATTTTAAAAGCTTTTCAGATGACCAGATGTGTTGTCAATTACCTGGATTAAGACCTGCATTCAAGCGTTTTGGAGTAGCAAGATAAAAATGAGCTTTACTTAATCCTTGGTGAGATTAAGTAGCACTGCCTATAGCTACAAGTCGGCTTGTGTTTAAGTATCGGCCGGCTAGTTAATCGCTTCCGTTGGTGGCTGAGTTCAGCTCCCTGATCATGCTTGTTTGCTTCAATAAACCGGCAGTTACTGATTAGTTTCCAGTCGCTCCTGGAATCAGCACTAGTCAGCTCAGGCATTAAACACTGCATTGCGCCAGCACTTAAGAATGCATGTGATTAAATGTTTGGCTTTTCAACATCTTGCCTACACCAGTTTCCCTCAGATTCAAAGTAGCACCAATTGGATACATTACTAGTCCAGAGCTTCCTAGCCTAGTTTCCAAATCCTCTGTGTAAGCCATAATTACACGTTTAAGCTTCCCTTCAGTGTAAACAATTAATGTGAACATGTTCATTTTAGTTACTGAAACTTTAACCCCTTAATGACAATTGTCGGTTCTGGCACGGCACGGAAAAAAGTCGATTATGACAAATGACGTGCCAGAACCAGCATGTCTTTAAATGGGTGCAGAAAGCGATCTACGTTCGCTTTCTGCACCCAAACGGCGTTGCTATAATGCGGACGCCCGTTTTAAAAGCGTTTAGGAGGCGATCAACGATCACCTCCTAAACTTAAATGGTGTCGCTGGAATGCCTCGATCAGGAGGCATCCAGCGACACCAAACACTTACCTTTGGATGGACTGTGACCGCTCCGGAGAGCGGTCAGAGCCGCAGCTGCCGGTGATCTTCGCCATCCGCAAGATGGCGGCGGCCCGGGAAAAAAACAAAGGTGAAAATTCGCTAGACGGTCTCCAGACCCTCTAGAGAACTCTGGCTCCACTTGCAGGTTGAATACAGGTACTGCATTCAACCATGCAAGTCAATGGAGCCCAGCTTTCTAATCACAGTGTGATTAGTAAAAAATAAATTAAAAAATAAAATAAAATTAATAATAATTAGAAAAAAATTGTAAAAAAAAAAACCAGTAAAATGTAGAAATTTCCCACTGATGGGAATCAGTTCCCCGGCCAATTCAATTTACCCCATCAAATCATACATTTTTTAAAAGTAGACACCCCATGGGCATTTAATATGCCAGTATTTTAACTCTTCATGCGAGAATTGTTTTAAGCTAATGGGCTAATTTTAGGACTTGCTCACAAAAATATACTTGAAGGTTCCCCTGATAGTGGGGAACAGGGGAACCTTCAAGTTAAAATTTTTTTTTAAAAAGGGCAAAAAAATTAAATATATATATAAAAAATATATTTTTGTGAGCAAGTCCTAAAATTAGCCCATTAGCTTAAAACAATTCTCGCATGAAGAGTTAAAATACTGGCATATTAAATGCCCATGGGGTGTCTACTTTTAAAAAATGTATGATTTGATGGGGTAAATTGAATTGGCCGGGTTCAACAATGTCCCAATTAACACGGGGGGGGGGGGGGGAAGGATGGCCACACATCTAATTTCCAATTAGAAAAATGCACACGTACCAAATGTGGCCTTTTAGTTCCCCCCCAAAAACGACAAACCCATGCATATGGGGGGGTATCACTGTACTCAGGAGATGTTGCTGAACACATATTGGGGTGTTGTGTGACAGCGGCATATACCAGGAGCTGTAAATTCATACATAACATAGGTGTGAGGGGGAAAAATACACACAAAAGAATACTACTGCAAACTTTGAAAAAATTCTGGTGGTAAAATGTGTGCATGCAAAGAGTTGAAATACCAGCATTTAAAATACCCTGGTGTGTCTAGTTTTCAAAAGTATATGGTTTTGTTGGGCTCACTGAAATGGCCCGGCTCAAAGATGTACCAAATAGGGCATGGGCAGTGGATCCCCAAATGCCAAAGTTCAACATTGAAAATGCGCATGCCCCAAATGTGGCCCTTTTGCCCCCAAACAGCAATGCAAAATCATTTATGTGAGGTATCGCTGTACTCGGTAGATGTTGCTAAACACATATTGGGGTGTTTTATGATAGTGACATATATGAGAACCTTTTAATTCATACCTGAAGTAAAGTGTGTGTGGAAAAACAAATGCAAAAAAAATGACTACCACAAAGTTTGACAAAGACTGGTAGATATGGTGCATGGAAAGAGTTAAAATACTAGCATTTGAAATACCCTGGGGTGTCTAGTTTTCAAAAATATATGGCTTTATTGGGCTCACTGAAATGGCCCGGCTCAAAGATGTACCAAATAGGGCATGGGCAGTTGATCGCCAAACGCCAAAGTTTAACATTGAAAATGCGCATGCCCCAAATGTGGCCCTTTTGCCCCCAAACAGCCAGGCAAAATCATTCATGTGAGGTATCGCTGTACTCAGATGTTGCTAAACACATATTGGGGTGTTTTGTGATAGTGACATATACCAGAACCTGTTTATTTATACCTGAAGTAAAATGTGTGTGAAAAAACAAATGCCAAAAAAATTACTACCATAAAGTTTGACAAAGGCTGATGGTAGAGTTAGTGCTTGGAAAGGGTTAAATACTAGCATTTGGAATACCCTGGGCTGTCTAGTTTTCAAAAATATATGACTTGATGGGGTAAATTGCATTGGCCGGCTTCAAAGATACCCTAAATGGCACATGGGGGGAAGAATTACCAGATTTGGAAAAAATGGCTTTGAAATAGCAAAACGCTAACTTTACATATAGCCCCATAATGTGTAGAAAAAAGCAAAAAAACATAAAAACATTGGGTATTTCTAAACTCAGGACAAATAGTAGAATCTATTTAGCAGGTTTTTTTATTACCTTTTATAGATGAGTAAAAGATTTTTCAACTAAAAGTTAGAAAAATTTTCTAAATTTTTCACCATATTTTATACTTTTTTTAATAGTAAATAATGATACAATCAAAACAATGTCATCTAAAGAAAGCCCTTGTCCTGAAAACAACAACGTTCAGTAAACAGGAAAGAAGAAAATTACAACTAAACACGAGCAGCGCAGAAATGTTAAAACGGCCATTGTCACGAAGGATACAAAATAAAATCGGCCTTTGTCACGAAGGGGTTAAAGACCTCCTCAACATGCTGTAAATGTTCCAGTACTTACGGATTTCTCAGAGGAATATTTGCATACTTCTAAGATTCCCCCCCCCCCCCCCAAAAAAAAATGTACATATTTTAAACATATTTTTTGTTTTTCAGCTGTTATTGAGCATGTACGAGATGGCAGCGTGGTCAGAGCTTTGCTGCTTCCGGATTACTATCTAGTGACGGTGATGCTGTCTGGTGTAAAGGTAAGGAACGTGATGTCTGTTTACTAAACCTTTTGAATCACAAATCCCTTTAAGATTCTAGGCATATGGGTGCCTTGTTTTTTGGTGAAAGGCTGCAAAAGAGAATCTCAATACAAACTATATTCAGCAACATGATTTAATGGTCTTGAGCATTCTATATCAAGCTAAATCTATGGTGTTTACAAACAATCAGATTTGAAAATTAGAACAGGGAAAACTAATAAATCTTTGAGCTTTTCACTTAAAAAGCTGTCTTTCAATTTCTGTCTTTGCGGTCTGCTCTTTTGTACTCACTTTTGTTGTCCTATGTAGTGTCCAACCTTTAAGCGTGAAGCAGATGGGACGGAGACTCCAGAAGCTTTTGCGGCAGAGGCAAAGTTTTTCACAGAGTCACGGTTGTTACAGAGAGATGTACAAATAATCCTGGAGAGCAGCCACAACCAAAATGTTTTGGGAACCATCCTACATCCCGTATGTATAATTCTTTTCTTAATTGTGATTATTGACATGGACCAAGCCGTGGCCGTGTTTTACCTGGTTTTAATAGCCTATCCTCTTGTATTTGTTTGCCTCAATAGTGAGAGATGCAAAATCTATATATGGAGCTTTATTTTTCTTCTCTTGAATAAGCTACAACAGTGTTTAAATAAGGACTGCTTACTGCTAAGTTTACATCGCTAAACTTTGAAGTCCATCTTGTCTGAAATTGGAAGGGGTTACTCTGACATTGGGCTCAAACTCTATTAAAAGTAGTTTTTATGGGAATGGAGCAGACCAGATAAAACCTTACTTATACACATGTTACAATGCACTGTGGTTAGTGCTCTGTGATAATACTCTGCCGAACATACAATCGTATCATGAGCCCTGCCTTCCTTTTGCCTTAAGACATCTTGTTATAATGGTAATGGTTCCTATTGGCTTGAATGATTAGGAAGTTCGGCATCCTATGATTATCTTGATTTTTATAACGGGCAGACTAGATGGGCTGGATAGTTATCTGCTGTCAGCTTCTACTGTTAAATCTTAAAGCATTTGAGGATTAAGTATTGCATATTAAGCATGGTCTGCATTCAAAAGGAGTTACAAACATGCTTTTGTTCCTTATGTTGTATATTGCTGTGGAGTGCCACATTGCATATCCTTTAAGCTGTACCTTTCATCGGTAGGATTTGGTAAATGCATCACACAAATGTTTGTGAGCATCCTATAAATGGAAACCTACTCAGTTACATTTTGTATTTCTGCAGAATGGAAACATCACAGAGCTCTTGCTTAAGGAAGGCTTTGCCCGATGTGTAGATTGGTCTATGGCAGTCTATACTCAGGGGTCTGAGAAGCTGCGAGCTGCTGAACGGTAAGTCGCTGTAAAGGTTCCAGTGTAAACACAATCTGTTCCCTAGAACTAGATTAAGGTCCTATTTGACTTGCTTAACCTTGATCTGTTGTGACCCTAAGTATACCTATACACACTGTTAATTACATTTTGTGCAGCATGATCATTTAGTGCATTCAAGTTCAGGAGCAGTGTCACTCAGTGAGTGAAATTATACCTCTGCAGCCAAATGTGCAATCCCACTTAAGCAAAACCTAAGCACTACAATGTCTGATTAAACCTTAGTTCTATAGTGTCAAATTTATCTCAACCAGAGGCGTATCTACTGAAAATAGAGCCTATGGCAAGCACTGAAATTGTGCCCCTGTCCAAATATCTAAAACCCGTATACTAGCCCCTGCTGCCCATATATATATATATATATATATATATATATATATATATATATATATATATATATATATATATATATATATATATATATATATATATATATATATATATATAATATATATTATATTATATTAGTCCCTGCTGCCGATAGCAGGTATAGATCAACAGACAAACCCAGATCAATTGAAATTCATTTGTGATCTCAGCACTGAAGGAATATATACCCTCTACCCCCCTACCCACTATATACCCTCTCCCCCTCTAGCCACTATATGCCCTCTCCCCCCCCTACCCACTATATGCCCTCTCCCCCCCCTAGCCACTATATACCCTCCCCACATATACCCCCCCCCATAGTTCTCTCACCTTGAAGTCCAGCGACAGGAGCACGATGCTGCTGTCATCCTGCACCGCTTGCTGGTGCCCGCTGCTTCACTGCTGAGCGCCGTAATATGACGTCATATTTCGGCGCCCGCGCAGTGAAGCAGCGGGCACCAGCGAGCGGCTTTTAAACACTGTCTTCTTTTTTTTATGCAGGGGAGAACGAGGGGCGCTGAGTGGTTGCTAGGCTCCCCTCTCTCTCCTCCGCATCAAAAAAAAAAAAAGACGGCGTTTGAAAGTCGCTCACTGGCGCCCCCTTCAAATGGCGCCTATGGCACGAGCCATAGGTGCCATACCCTAGATACGCCTCTGATCTCAACTGCCATGTTTCTAGCAAATGTTTGAAATCTTTACGCAAAAGGAATTCTGAGAACAGTTCTGGCATTCAGCACTACTTTTTAACTACTTTTTGTGAGCTATTGCCTTGGTTTTGTAGAATGCAATTTGTGTAACAGATTTCTGTGATGCTGTTATACGGAAGCTTAGTAGCCGAGAATTCCAGTGTCTTAAAGCAATTTGCAGCTTAGAATTTCCAACTAAACATGCTGGTTTATGAAAATATCTTGAGCAATTTTGTAGACAGAATGGTCTGACTGTTCACTCTTCAGGCAGGGGTTTAGTTTTACAGTTATATACAACATTACCTTAACCCCTTCGCGACCTTTGCCGGTTCAGGACCGTCATAAAATTAAATAAGCTTAGAAAGTGATAAAGGATCACTTTCTTCGCTTAAACGGCCTTGCTGCAATGCCTCGATGTCGAGGCATTCAGCAAGGCCGAGATCGGCATCGGGGGCCATGTCTGGCCCCTTCCCGGGGCGTCAACAGCCGCCATACATTGTATGGCGGCGGACGCCCGTTTTAAAAGCGTTTAGGAGGCGATCAACGATCGCCTCCTAAACTTAAATGGTGTTGCTGGAATGCCTCGATCAGGAGGCATCCAGCGACACCAAACACTTACCTCTGGGTGGGCTGTGACCGCTCCGGAGAGCGGTCACAGCCGCCGCTGCCGGTGATCTTCGCCATCAAGCAAGATGGCGGCGGCCCGGGAAATAAAACAATAAAGACGAAAAAGTTCGCTAGAGGGTCTCCAGACCCTCTAGAGAACTGGCTCCACTTGCTGGTTGAATACAGGTACTGCATTCAACCATGCAAGTCAATGGAGCCCAGCTTTCTAATCACTATGTGATTAGTAAAATATTAAAAAAAAAATAAAAATAAATAAAAAATGGAAAAAAATTTTTTAAAAAAAATGTGCTAACATTTAAAAATAATTATGCAGTGATGTCACTAGATGAACCATCCAGTACCAGTAAAATGTGTAAAAAAAAAATATAAAAAAAGTATTAAAAAAATAAAATAAAATTAAAAAATAAAGTTTATTATTTTGAGCAAGTGCTAAAATTTCTCAAAAATCTCAACAAAGAGTTAAAATAAAAGCACTTCAAATACCCAAGGGGTGTCTAATATATAAAAAAAATGGCTGATGGGGTAAATTGGAGTGGCCTAGCTCAAAGATAGGGCATAGGTACAGACTGACCAAAATGGCGAAAAAAAGCGCACTTCCCAAATGTGGCATTTTAAATCTGAAACAACCCGACAAACCCATGCATGTCGGGTATCACTGCACTCAGGAGATGTTCCTGAACACACATTGGCGTGTTGTTTGACAGTGGCATATACCAGGACCTGTATATCTATAACTAAAGTACAATTTGTGTGAAAAAAAATAAAAAAAATTACTATTACAAAGTTTGACAAAGTGTAGTTCTATAATTGGTGCATGGAAAGGGTTAAAATAACAGCATTTGGAATACCCTGGGGTGTCTAGTTTTCAAAAATATATGGTTTGAATGGGTTAAATTGAGTTAACCGGCTTCAAAGATATTCCAAAGAGGAGAGGGAGGCACAATGACCAAATGACCACCTGAATTACGCATGCCCCAAAAGTAGCCTTTTATCAGCCAAACAATCTGACAAACCCATGCATGTGGGGTATCGCTGTACTCAGGAGATGTTGCTGAACACATATTGGGGTGTTGTTTGACAGTGACATATACCAGCACCTGTATATCTATAACTAAAGTACAATTTGTGTGGAAAAAAAATAAAAAAAATTACTATTACAAAGTTTGACAAAGTGTAGTTGTATAATTGGTGCATGGAAAGGGTTAAAATAACAGCATTTGGAATACCCTGGGGTGTCTTGTTTTCAAAAATATATGGTTTGAATGGGTTAAATTGAGTTAACCGGCTTCAAAGATGTTCCAAAGAGGAGATGGAGGCAGACTGACCAGATTTGTTAAAAAAGATTTGGAAATCATAAAACGCTGCTTGTACTTATTGCCCTATAACTTACAAAAAACAGCAAAAAAACATAAAAACATTGGGTATTTCTAAACTCAGGACAAGTAGTAGAATCTATTTAGCTAGTTTTTTTACTTGCTTTTTTAGGTGAGTAAAAGATTTTTCAAATAAAAGTCATAAAATGTGTTTTTTTTTTCAATTTTTCACCATGTTTTTTTATTTTTTTTTATAGTAAATAAGATGATACGATCAAAATAATGGTATCTGAAGAAAGCCCATCTTGTCCTGAAAAAAACAATATATAACTTATGTGGGTACACTAAATGGGTGAGGAGAAAATTACAGCTGAACACAAGCACCACAAAAGTGTCAAAACAGCCTCGGTCCCACAGGGTACAAAACGAAAAATGAGCCCGGTCCTTAAGGGGTTAAGTAATAGCTCTTTAAAATAGGCTTATACTTAAAATACTAATGGGTCTCCAGTTGGGTGCTGCATCCATCACCACCGCTGCTGAAAAGTGGTAACCTACAGATAGACATTAAACTCACTGGTGCACCTCTCCTAAACATGTAAGGAATGTTAGAACAGGTGTTCATTGCCTAAAACTAAAGCTTCAGAGGTTTAAGTGTAATGTAAGGATGTTTTACTTTCCTGAGATAAATAGAACGGCCTCCCATCCAAAGCGATAGACAAATAGAGAATTTAAACATGAATGGGATAGGCATAAAACTATACTGAATCTAAGACATTATCAGTCTGATTTAGATCAGACATCTGAGAAGAACCAAATGGTTATGTGCCCTGATATTCTATGCTAGTTTGGCAGCAGGAGCATTGAAAACCAATACAGGGCTCATCATGGACATGTGCGCTCGGCAAGAATTAGCTTTACATGGAGGAATAAGGTCATTGTTCATAAATGTCATTTCAGATGTAGTTTGATGTCGCATCCCCACTGCACATGTTGAATTATAACCCTTTTAATTACAAATAGGTTTGCCAAGGAACGCAAACTACGCATCTGGAGAGATTACGTGGCACCCACAGCAAATCTTGATCAGAAGGATAAGCAGTTTGTTGCAAAGGTAATTGACCTCACTGGTAATGTGTTTATACTAAGGATAGTTAGTTTTGCATCATTCTCCGTTCTTTTCCTCCCCTATTTATGTAGTTTGATTAGATTTTTTTTCACTTAAGTTACTTCATAAACCATAAAGTGGTCCTATGAAGTCTACTTGCTTTAACTAATGTAATAAGTGGCCGTTCCCACACCATGACTTGGTGTCTTTTTCTTGTGTAATGGGTTGCAGATGGGGTGCTTTATGCCATATCTATACACAGAACAACATTTATTTATCTTGTATGTACACCTAACGTCAAATTGTTTCAGTTTGCATAGTATTGGTTAAATAAGCCTCACAGGTGCTCTTTTGCTTTATAGTCCACGTCTTGCGTCCCTTTAATCCAATCCAATGTACTGTCAGTGTGAGGGATTGTGATCTAAGGTTCTAATTAGATATTCTCCAATCTGCTAGTTTTTGTGCACCTAATGAATTTTTCTCCTCTGAATTTCCCCAGCTTTAGAGTCTATAACCTTGACTTTATCACCTGCTCCATTCTCGTGTTGACTGCACTGCCTGATGCTAAATACTGCTTTTTCAAAGTCTCCTTTTGTCGGGTTTGATAACATTCTGTCCAGCAGAACACAGCCCCAAATAGATATATAGTTTTTTATTCCCTTAGGTTTTTACATAGCCTGTTAAATGTTATAATTCTGCAAATTCACACAAGTTTAGTAAAGGCTGTTGAGCCATTGTTGCTCCCTGAGCATGCATTGTTTGGCCCTACTAGATATGTTTGGAGTACTGCTGTATAAATACCCTGAGGACGTCAATGCTTCAGCAAAGTGTCTGGTTAGGAGCTGTCTCTAATAGCTTTGTTTGTTTTTATCTGGTCTACGTGGTTGGCAGTACCATGTTTGCAGAGCTGTCATCAACGGTGTGCTTTGAATATCGGATAATTCAGTAGGATGTAGTTTTCCCAATAAAGAGGAAACGGCTAATTGCTCGATGGCATAACAGTGATGAGCTTTAAATTACATTTCATACCTACAGATGATCTTCTCTGCATTCATGTTCATAAAAATGCCATGATATGTACCAATTAAAATGCTGCTTTTGGCATCCTGTTCATGGTTTATACAGGTTAGCGTATGACGATGAATGAGAAAGTTATTACATGTTACTTATGCATACTGTTATTTTGAGGTGGGCTGGTCTAAGCTGCTACTTCCCCTTCCTCATGTTTAAAGTAGGGATGCACCGAAATGAAAATTATGGATCTGAATTGAAACTTCAGGATTCACTTGGCCGAAACCCCCAACCTTTAAAAACACTTATTAAAAGGAAGACCAAAATTGGAAAAAATAAATGTAACAATATTAATATATACTATAAATGATTAACAGCAATCACACTCCTATCCTATCATGCCCAGGCATATCCAGATTCCAGCATGTACTGGCTGACTTAGCATGATAGGAGTGTGATTGCTGTTAATCATATATATAGTAAATATGAAATATATCTGTCCAATTTTGGTGTTAACTACACAAAAAGTAACAGACCAAAATTGGACAAAACAAATAAAAATATATTGCTAACAGCAATCACACACTTATGCCCAGGCAGCCATTACATGCTAGAGCCTTGGCATGATAGGAGTGCAATTACAGGCTCCCTATGCCATGCTATCTCCCACACACAAACACACACTTGCACATCCATGCTATCACGCACTCATTCACAAACATTTATTCACTCATTCATGCATACTTGCTCATACACCCTCCACCACCTCCTTACCTGAACTGCAGATCTCACTTGCAGACCTATGCAGGGGCCTGGCTTCTTCCCTCTGTGCTGCTGTGCAAGAAACTTCTCTGGCCCAGCCGCCAGGGGAGGAAGGAACTGAGCAGTCATGTGACATGCATTCACGTGACTCTGCTGGGTTCCAGATTCTCCTGGCCGGTACAAGAGGCGCTGCTCGCACAGTGTGTGCGACCAACCCACAGGTAAGCAGCCTGGCCCCTGCGGATGATTTTTTTGCCGATAATGCCATTTTCGGCCGCTATATTTCGGTCACTGATATATCGTTGCATCCCTAGTTTGAAGCAGCATACAATTGTTAAATGCTTGTCCCCCAAAAGCTGCATGGAGTGTTCTGTGTGCTAAATGGAACCACTCTTTATTCTGCGTTACGCATGTTGTGTAGGAATAGCTACTCCAATGTTAATGCCGGCACCTAGTCTGTCTTCACTGTTAAACACCACGAAGGGGGGCCTTGCCTTTTACTTCAAATCGGACAAAGTTTTTAGTGTTCTCTGCACAGAATTATTACAAAGATGAACAACCAAACTTTTTGACTATTTTAAATGGCAGTTACTGGAGGAAGTTGGGCAGTTAGAAGTACGCTATCATAAGAAGCCTTTAGTATAAGCCCTTGTCTGTCCGTTTGAAATGCTTTGAAACGAAACACATCAACAGGTTAGCATCACTTTTCCACAGAGCCAGCGTTGACATTCATTTTAACACCCTTCTATAAATAACAGTCTGTTTAATTCCATTGAATTAAAATTCAGTGTTTTTCACAAATGCTGCTTTAACACTTGTTCCGCAATTCACTAGATTTATGTCCAAAATTCACCACTCTGATTAGCTTTAGCTTTTTCATCACACCGACCTGTTCATAACATTTATTGATCTCTGGTGTCTTGTTAAAAATGATACCATAAACTTCAGATGTTGCTTTGTAAGGTCAAAAAGCATTGCTGTTGTACCTTTGTGCCCACTAGATGGCGATGTGTACCCGCCACTGGCAGCCATCCATGTAGCATACAGATTCCGGGCATGTTCTCAGCAAGTGAAGTTTTTTGTCTGGAATTTGCAGGAAATGGCTGATTAGCTTTCTTAGAAAGCCATGGTGCTAGCTTGGCCCCCCTCCTCCTAGCCATGGCGCTAGCTTGGCCCCCCTCCTCCTGGCCATGGCGCTAGCTTGGCCCCCCTCCTCCTGGCCATGGCGCTAGCTTGGCCCCCCTCCTCCTGGCCATGGCGCTAGCTTGGCCCCCCTCCTCCTGGCCATGGCGCTAGCTTGGCCCCCCTCCTCCTGGCCATGGCACTGCATGTCTCTAGAGGCTGTGCTACAGTGATGTCTAATTGTCTTCTAATTCCTATCTGCATAGTCCTCATAGAAGGTGCCACGGTTAAGTGCCATTAAACTGTTTTTTGCAATTTTAATGACTTGCATCGCGAAATCCCACTTTAGATTCAGCAGTAGGCTATTTTTGTAATAGCAAGGTGGGCCACACAATTTGAATAGTATACAGGTGTCTATTGTGCATTAGTAGCACAATTTAGTAAATTGGTCAAGGATGTAACTAAAGGCTGCTTAACTGTTTAATACTTTGCCTAACACTGAATTCTACGCAGTATAGCAACATTTCATTGTAAAAATACAATACATGTTTAATGTTTCTTAGGCTATTTATACACAACGACCACGATCATGTTACTCCAAACATATGCAAGACTTAAAAGGCTCCTGAGTCAGCTAACACAAGGGAATCCATGTTATGCTATAGGGGATGAGCTTTAATGTAGCTGAATTAAATGCCATACTTCCATTATTCGTCTAAAGTGAATGTGCATAGATGGCTGAAACTTCCATGGTAAAAATTGTCCATTTGGCAAAGGCTTAGTCTTTCTCAATCATAAATAAGCAGGTTATACAGCAATGTTAACAGATTCATACAAAGTATTAGACCTGCAAACTTAACAGGATAGCAAATAAAAGCAAAATGAAGCTGACTCTTTATCTAGTTGATGATAAATTATTAGTGGAGAGATGGGACAGAAATAAGAATGGACTTCATCTGATGTCCGCAGTCTTAGAAAGCAAGTGGGTCGCTTGGAATCAAAGGTCACATCTGAAAAGAGAATAGAATTGCGGGCTAGATTTTCTTGTCATTTCTCTAATATAATATAAAAAGATATCTGCTTTATTCATCCTCAGTACATGGAAGCAAAAGGGTCTTGCGCAAAGGTGTATTGCTGTGGGGGTGTCAAGATGACAAATTATGGGCTGCTCGGTTTCTGAAAGTGTCCCTGCATCCTCTGTTTGCAATGACAGTTTTTTGAAAAGCGACATGATGTATCCTTCACATGCGTTTGTTAGGCTTTTGAAATAGTAATGGATGCAGATTACCAGCTCGTTTCTGGAAGGACCTCAGAGGCATTTAGATGGTTTGCCATCAGAAACGCAAGCCACCGAGTTAATGAAAGACATATGTCTGCTCTGGTGACTTGATGCTTTCTTGTTTCTGTTAGGCTTGACTGGCTTGTAGCTTTAGACGTAATTAACCCAAGTGCTTCGAATGCTGTTTAAGACTTAAGTGTGCTGTTTCACTAGGACAAAATGTTACACTATCTTGTATTAAGGGGCAGTTTAATGTCCTATTAATGAATTCTACATATTAAACTATTTTGTACGAATACAAGTACAAATAGGGTAGCTTGAGTGCACACTTTCACCTCTGTCAGATGTTTGCGGTATTTGGTTCTTCAGCTTACAAGATTTCTCCAGGGCTGCCCCTATCCTCTGGGATGCTCTCCCTCATCTCTCCCCCTGCCTTCGGGCCTTCAAAAAATCCATCAAGATACATTTCTTTAAGGACGCTTATATTGCACATTGCCACCCCCCATATTACCTTAACTCACCTCTCCTAATGCATGACTTACACTAGTGTGGCTGGTCCATCCCTAACTTTGGCACTTTTACCTTTAACCTATTGTGTAATACACCCTAAATCCCTCTAGATTGTAAACTCGTTTGAGCAGGGCCTGTTGTCTCTAAGTCAATTTGTTATGTTATATACTACTTGCTATGCCCTGTCTACCCATTGTACAGCGCTACAGAATTTGGCGCTATAAAACAAATAGCAGTAGAAATAATGGGTATTGCCATGGTTTATCTAATTGCACCTTCCCACATTATGTGCCCCTCATTCTTATAAGCTGTGAAAGGTGTGTATTAAATGACTTTTAGAATCTGAGGCTGGCAATGACCATGCAACCAGATCATGTCAGTCTAGCTCCTATAAACATGCCCCTTTGTGTTTAAATGTGCATAGTACCGTATTTGCTCGATTATAAGATGAGGTTTTTTTCCAGAGCAAATGCTCTGAAAAATACCCCTCGTCTTCTAATCGGGGTCGTCTTCTAATCAGACCTCAAATAGGTCTGATTATGAGACTAAGATCCAGATCCCCCGCACTGCTGCAGGGGACCTGGATCCTCCTGCCCCCCCCCCCCACTTACCGGTGCTTCCTGCTGTATTGCCGGGGCAGCGGGTTGACGTCTACGCGATCCGCGTAGACAACGTCCGCTGCAGATGGAAGTGTGGCTAGCAGCGGGGCTTGTCTGCGTCCGTCGCGGATACCTTCCCCGGCTGTCTGATCTCTGACAGCCGGGGAAGGTATCCGCGACGGACACAGACAAACCCCCGCTGCCAACTCCACCACCTTCCGGCTGCAGCGGAAGGAGACGTCAACCCGCTGCCCCGGCAATACAGCAGGAAATTGGAAGCACCGATAAGTGTGTGCGTGTTAAATGGGGGCATAGGGCATTTATGCCACTCTGGCACTTAGGGGGTTAAAAGGCATATTGTGGGGCAGAGTGGCATATAGGGAGGTATAAGGCATTTCAGGAGGCAGAGTGGCGTTAAGGGGGCATTTAATAGAGCGCTCTGCCTCCTGAAATGCCTTATACCTCCCTATATGCCACTCTGCCCCATAATATGCCTTTTAACCCCCTAAATGCCAGAGTGGCATATAGGGGTATAAGGCATTTCTGGAGGCAGAGTGCTCTATACAATGCCTTTTAACTCCCTTAATGCCACTCTGCCTCCTGGAATGCCTTATACCTCCCTATATGCCACTCTGCCCCATAATATGCATTTTAACCCCCTAAATGCCAGAATGGGATATAGGGGTATAAGGCATTTCTGGAGGCAGTGGTGTTAAGGGGGCATTTAATAGAGCGCTCTGCCTCCTGAAATGCCTTATACCTCCCTATATGCCACTCTGCCCCATAATATGCCTTTTAACCCCCTAAATGCCAGAGTGGCATATAGGGGTATAAGGCATTTCTGGAGGCAGAGTGCTCTATACAATGCCTTTTAACTACCTTAATGCCACTCTGCCTCCTGGAATGCCTTATACCTCCCTATATGCCACTCTGCCCCATAATATGCATTTTAACCCCCTAAATGCCAGAATGGGATATAGGGGTATAAGGCATTTCTGGAGGCAGTGGCACATAGGGGGTCAAAAGGCATACCATGGGGCACAGTGGCATAGAGGGTTAAAAGGCATATCATGGGCCACAGTGCCATATTGGTGTGGCAAGCTTGGGGGCAGATGTGCGTAACTGGGGGACAGGTTGGAAAATACAAGGAAATAAAAACTCTCAATCATAGCTTTTATTAAAAAAAATAGTTTACATGAATTAACATTTACTGGTAAAACTTTTCCTTTAGGGTCGTCTTATATTCAGGCTCATTTGACCTTAAGCTTTAAAACGGTTATCTTCCTCCTATACAATCACTCCTGGCTTATGTTGCTGCCTGTCCTTAGATGGGTTCACATTAGGTGCAGTTACTATATCCATAGGATCCAGTTCATATATGTACACATAAACATGTACAAGAAGTTTATATACCAATTCTTATTTTTCTTTAGGAGCGGCCAGGGGAGAAATACTTTTTTTCTAACTCCAATAATAAATAAATAAAATATATGCTCCAATTTGCATTTAATGAAATGCATTGCACTCCATGCAAAGCAGACTCCAGCATGCTTTAAGCAAAAACTACAATTTTGGTGCTAAATGTTTCGTTTACGCGGCTATGTGCAGGAAAGTCTTGTTAAATACCTAACGGTCTCCTTCCAAAAGTCGAGCTTTTCCTTTTATACAAGCTGTTTTTTTTTCTAAATTGAAATTTAAGGTTATCTGATTTCCTGTAATGATCCTGCTTGCAACAGCACACCATTAAGGAAGCCATTTAAAAGCAGGTAATGTTGTGTGCAATCACTTGCAAGCTTATTTAGACCTTCTATTAACGCTTTTAAAATCATCTCTATTTCCTTGCCATGTAATTCCAGTTTTGATCAGTCACACTAGTATCCATCACCAGAGGTCGACTGCCAGGATCCATCCTGAGAGTAAAATGGCAAGCTCCGGTGTGTACAAGGAACTACTTCTTACTGTGTCGGAATATTGGCCTTTTACAGCCTTAATAACCCATATAATGTGACACGTTAAAGCTTATGGGGCCAGAGAAGATCTTAGCAGTTTCCTTTAAGTTTTTCTTACATTAAACCTCAACCTTACAGGTAAAACCTAGGCTTTGGTATTGTTTCTATTAAGACATTTTACTCGCCCTCCAAGTCTTTCCAGAGTTCAGGAGAATCTATCATTTCAAAGAGGCCAGATTTATCGCAGTTTATGGCTAAAATAGATGAACATATGGACTTTATTATGTTGAATGCCTTCATCTATTTCCAGTCCTTCGGGGAGTTTAGTGTATGACTTCAATGCCAGCCTCACACTTGGCTTGACCACTGTTTATTAAGACTCTGGTTTCTCTGCTCGATGCCAGGCTTTTAGGGAAGCTTATGATTTCATGCCAATAAACTGTTTTGTTGCAAACCCGTTTAGCTTGATGCCCTCCTGTGAATGCATGCATTGTGTCCAATGTATCAAATAAAGGAATTGTCTTGTAATCTCAGTGAAACATCTTCCACGTTTAGGCAGCATTGATGTTGAAGTCAGGCTGACATCTGGCTAGATAAATAATATTCATTTGAGCCCTTCTATCATTTCTATTATATATATCGTTTTCTAGTAGATAAAGGTATTCTCTCTGTCGTATGCATGTTAATGCATAGGATGGCTGATTGCTATCTCACAATTTACATTTCTAATGTAGATGCATAGCAGGATTCTGTAGCATGCCCCCATACATTAGCACGATTCCCTACCCTGTATATCCAGTCCCTTGCAGAGTATGCATCTTCAGGACTGTGCAAGCACATGGTACTCGCCTATAAAATACCAACCTACCCTTTCAATTAGCGCCAAGTCTTTTTACTGCCTGTGCCCAAATGTGTTCAGGTTGCTGTATTTTCCTGGCTTCTAAATATTCTACTGGTATATTAGTTTTCTCGGTTTCCTTCCTTGATGAAAGTTAAGGCTACAAATGTAATTTGTTTGGACAGACTTGTATTTAAATACCTACACTCTGTGTGCGCTTTATATATAATCTAAATCTAGCCCAGATCTTTGTAATAAAACACAATTACAGATACCAGAGTGTAAAATGTGTGGCTGCTCCTTAGTCATGCTGCCAAATGGTTTTCTGTGGATTTACCAAGCAATTCCCCTGGTGCCTGTGTTTTTATGAGGGAATGGACAGTGAATTTAGAAACCCATTATGGGTTAAAGTATTAAACACCCTTTCTAATGTTCCACAAAGGCATTATGGGCATTAGCACCTGTAAGTCCAGAGTCCGCTTGGTAACTGCAGCTGGCGATTAGTTGTGCAGGTAGTGCCAGCGAAGAGATGTGACAGGCTGATCCCCACTGTATTTTGTGCCCATCTGACAAGAACGAAGATCCCTTCCTTAAACACCTCCATGTTATCTTTTTCTGACATTCTTTCTTCCCTGCGCTGAAGGCTCTGTTTCCATGCTTGGTCTGCTGGAACGTGATGTCTGTCCCCATACCCCATCCAAGCTGATAAATTCCTTGTATGAGCAAAACCAGTGGGGATGTTCTCTAATTGGCCAGCATGTTCTTAAATCTTTCAGCCTCTAAATGAAGATAAAGTGCCGCAATAAAGGTGTTGGTTGCAGAAGAAAGGGTTTGATATTGGACGCATATTAATTCTGCATGTCTTATTAAACAAAGGATTGAGCAATAAAAAGCAACATTTACAAGCCTACGTGTGTAGTTCCAATCTGTTTACCAACACTGAAGTTCTATTGAGTGCAGAGCTCCAAAAAACCCTTCAAGATTTTAAGAGTTTGAAGACTTTTTGCATTTTGGAAATGTATATTGTTGGTCCTCTCTCAGGAAAGTTAAGGGCCTGCAATGAGTGTTAACACTGATGCTATAGGTGTCACTTGAGTCTCACTAGCAGACTAGGCACCGCTGAATGCAGATCCGTTTTCAGTTCTGGAGCTGCCAGTCACATCTTGAAGACTGGTGGTCTGGTGATTGATAATAGTAGTATGTGGCTAGGTTGCTACCTGCTGACTTTTCTTGGCTACAGATTAGGCCACTTTATGCTAAGACCACAAGTGGCAAGAATAACAATATTGAATGTCAGTCTACAGTACTGTTTTCTGACAGTATATCTCAAACAGTTTTACTTTAATACACTGCATTTACTCACATGTGTAACACATATAGTAATGAGTATTATAATTGGCTCAAAATTGTTTACTGGAAGACTGCATATCTGGTGTACTGTGCGTCACCTGCTTTTCTGATGGCGTTGTGTGAGAAGACCAGACAGAACACAAGAGCTTAATGCGGACTTCTAACCTTTACAGAGTCTGATGTCTCAATACCAACCCAAGTAGTTTGGGCTTTATAATAGCCATTCTGGTCACAGCATTAATGTAGTTAAATGGTATACCTTGCAAACACTCGTTCATCAGCGCTTACACTGGCTGTGCGATGTGCTTCTTTTCTCACTTGATAAGCGAATGTTTGCCCTTTACTGACAAGCTTTTAAATGAAGGCAAAATGAAGCTGTTGGTGTGACTTTGTAATGTTTACAGTGACTACCTTTAATAGTATATAATATACATAGAGCAGAAGTTGTGTTCAGTGTATGGTACAGAATGCAATGTACTTGTATGTAAAACACTGCATTGCATGTAAACGGAATGACTGTTCATTTACTGTCAGTCTATGCTAGAGCAGAATATAGTGTATCATTAAACTACAATGGATATTGAGGAATACAAGGGACCTACTACTATAAATGTAGTAGATGCACACATAAATAGATTGGGGTGTAATATGTATTTGAGCTGCTCTTTTAACAAAGTTCATATACATACAACTGTTTTGTGAAGTTTCCACCAAAGATGCTTTAGTATGAGCTATGTGAGAAAGTTGGGTTGTCCATACTGGTCCCACTTGGTTTTACTTTACCAAAAGCATGGTATGTGAATGGAACAGCCTTCCACCAGGTGTTGGACTGAATACCATGATAATTTAAAATGCATGTATAAATATTGAGGGCACAGCAATAATACAAATAAACAAGCAACTGCAATGTGGGTACAATACCTAAATCAAGTGTCGCCCTACACTCATGCATACTCAATATTACATAAGCTGCACACCAAAAGAATCAAACTGGTGTATAATGCTTTGATCACAATATGAAACGATGCATTTCATTGGCCAAGTTAGTCATCCCTTTGAGAGGTAGCATTGGGGATTTGGTGCAAGGTCTGTCTTTTTATTTAACTTTATACTGCTTGTTGGTATGTATATTGTGAGCAATAAATGTGCCAAATGTATAATGCATAAATCACAGTACATCAGGCTGATTGTGTGCAGCCAGGGAATTATGTAAAATGTAAATATGCATGGCATAGGACTGATTAAGGGCTGAGTCTTCACACCATAAAAATGGGCAGACTAGATGAGTCGTATGGTCCTTATAGGCCATTAAATATTTTTATGGCTCTTCACTTATCTACAATACATTTTTCCCTTTGGCAATGTTGTGTAACTGTTGTTACACACTGCATAAACATTTAAATATATCCAGGGGCAGATGCCCTTTTGGCAAGGGAACCCCTGAGGTGCTTTGTCACACAAGTAGACCCCACTAAGAAGCGAAGGTCAAAGATTCAGAAAAACTATTTAAGATATTAAATTTTATAAGAAATTGAATACCTTAAATAGTTTTTCTGAATCTGACCTTCGCTTCGTTATATGCGTAACAGTGAGTATCCCCTATGTAGTTTAATCTGTGCACAAATTTAGTGGTATGTTTTCTCAGTCTAGTCATAGTATGCCATGCCTCTGAAATCTAACCACCTTCATAAACCTGTGCTGCCTTAATTACATGTCATAATTTGCTCATGCCTGTGGAATTGGCTGTCCTTGTAAAGCTATTGTTTACTGGTATAATTGCCCCTCTGGCGTTTGATATGAATTCTAATTAGCACATGAGCAGAGTCCAGTGCAGCTGCATCACCTGGACGCTGCCTGCTTCATAAAGCTTTCTTTCTGCTATTTGTGGACAGCAGCGAGCTCTCGGGTCAAGATACCCACTGTGTACAACTACCTATGTGGTTTGTTAGGGGATATGGGACAGTTTGGCATGACCGCTGCTATAATCATGCCATTGATGCCTCTTAGTCATTAAGTTTGAGGGCTGTGTGGTGGTTTGTCTTCATATACTGTTTTGATAAGGCACAGTTTATCTTATTTCTTTTATTAACATCCCAACAGACTAGCTTAACAGCTTGAAAAGCTTGATTTCAGTGCTCTACTGTCACAATGTGTAGAAAAACAGATGAACAGACTCAATTAAACTGGGTAAAATTCTGAGCCTCTAGCCATGCTTCCAGCTATACCCCTAAAGCAATGGGCCCCTTTCAGCCATTTGCAAAGTTGGGAGTTGAGATGTCCCTGTACACATAGCTCTACAGAATATAGGCTTTACATTCACCTAACGCAAACATATTACGAAACTTAAATGGATATTTTCTGAACATAAAACTGAAATTAAATCAGATTTTCAAATGCTTTAAAGGTAGTCTGGATTGCTAACTGTTTTATCACAAAGGAAAAATGTCTAATACGTGATAACACAACTGACTACTTGGTTCCCTAAATAAACATGAATAGATGTCTCGGGTGAAGGATTAGAAAAGGGTGAGATGTAAGGAGGGGTAAAGTAAACACAAGAGGTGTTGCTGGAATCCAAAATAAGATTTCTTGTATAAGAGAAAGTTGGTAAAAAGTAGAGCCTCCAGAATTGTGCCTTGAGGAAATCCAAGGAGGAGTGGTAGAGGAGATGAACAATGTTAAAGCTACAGGTATGGTTTGAGCCAAAATATATGTGGAGGATACCACAAGAATGATTCAAACTGCTGACCGTCCCATGCTCTGGCAAACTGAAGTGAGGTGTTAATAATTTGAGTAAGGGCTGTCAGTGCTGTGGACTGAATCCAGATTGTAGAGAGTCAAGCAGAAAGGAAAGCAGATGAGGGCGGCTGCAGGCAAGGAGAAGGAATTGAGTTACCCTGTAGGTAGTAGTGTGAGGTTGTCTACCCTGATGCTATGTTTTTTTTAAACTCATTTTCTAGTCTTTCCTTCACAGCCCTGAAACCACATTCCTCTGACAGTTTCAGGTGTTGGGGACATGGCTGTTCTAGGGGAGTATCCATCTTGTGCACCCCTTGCCTCCAAGTCTAAGCTTCTGGTCATTATATGCATATGGCCCAAAAATGCAGTACCGACACTGTTCAACTTTCACAAGATATGATCAATCCCATGGGGCAACCGACTTCCTTGCTGCCATCTATAGCCCTTATGTGTTCTTTGCTCACCCCTACCCCCTGGCCCAAAATGTGCTTCTCTCATAACCTTCCCCCTGTCTGTGTGGTAGCCTTTTTCCTTAATGCTTTTTCATTTAAGACCTCTACTGAATCATTTGAAAACAATGGGGTTGTGATTGACTTTGTATAGATTTCATGGACACTGGTTTAATTGTGTTCCTCATTGTATTGTTTGAAAGCTTTGTGCATTTTCAGCTGTTCGGTTGTGCTAGTAAACAAATTGCAGATTCCTTCATTACTGGAGTGTATATTTTCCTGTATGTACCTTTCTAAGTGATGTGGCTTAGTAATGGCTTGGATGGGTGATAATCACAGGAGAGTTATAGGTTTGCGTGAATGTATAGTCAGTAACTATATGGCTATAAATGCAGTAATTCTTTGGAAATACAGTGGGTTACATTAAACTTGACTAGCCACAAATATTGACTTAGGATCTGATTTAATTCTACCTGATTTGGGTAGCTTTGTTAGTGTAGGGATAGATGAAAATGTCAGGACAAACCTAGAACTTGACAGCAGATATGTGGCCCATTTTTCCTCATAAGATTCAGTCCTCGGTCTCGTCTTATACTCAGGATAGCTTTATGTCAACCCCATGCATGTTTAATTCCCTCACCGTATAAGCCTCTACCACTTCTGTTGGGAAACTGTTCCACTTTTCTACCACCCTCTCAGTAAGGTAAACCCTGTAGTTTTAGGTTATTCAGGAAAGTAGCTGTATGCCACAAAACATAGCCACACATATTCCCTTGTGTTATGTGCCATGTATAACACACAACCCCTTTTGCCAAATAGTCCTATACTTTTAAACTCTATTTCCAAAACAAAATACAAGGTATAGGTGGTTCCCATTAGAAAATATTTATTCAGTCACATAAATCACTGGTTTCTCTTAAATTTGTGCTAAATGGGGGCTAGGCAGTGGCGTCGCTACAGGGGGGCAATTGCCCCCCCTAGGATATTCCTTGCCCCACCTGTTGCACCCCCGCCGATTTTGGAGCCACCCAGGACAGTCCCCTTGACAGCTAACGACGGCATGGTGCCGTCGCTAGCAGTATCTTACCTTGATGGAGGTCTGTGGACCCCCATCACCACCTGCCCCGGCGATCTGCCCCTCACACTGAAGGGCATCACCGGGGCCACCCGATCCGGCCGGTGACGGCACGCGCAATGACGCGATGATGTCACCGCGCAACTTTATTAATAACAACTGACAATTGTCAGTTAAAGGGGTATGGGGGCATGCTGCTTAGATGCCTGTATCTCAGGCATCTAAGCAGCTACAGACCCCCAACATATACTGTTGGAAAGGTAATTACCTCACCATTCCAATGGTATATAAAAGAATAAAAAAATCTTAAGTTAAAAAAAAATTTTTTTTAAAAAAAGTAAAAAAAAAAAATGATTTGGGGGTCTCTAAAGGCAGATAAAAAAAGATCAAAATTGCCTAGAGACCCCCAAATGAAATTATTTAAGCATAAAGTAGTTGAATTTTAAAAAAAAAATAGTTTAAGTATTCTAGCTAAATGATCACTGTGGTAGCCAATGTTACCACAGTGATCATATAGCTATAAAAAGTCACATTCCCTTTTAAAAAATGGCCGATACTAATTTTTAATCCCATGATCCCTTTGATCATGGGGTTAAATTTAGTCAACGGTAGAGGGAGGCAATTTTTGAAATCCTGATGAACTGCAAATATTATTAAAATCAGCCAGTTAGCCTGTGCGGTACGTGAGTAACCATCTCATCCCTGGAGCGCCTTGCATTTTTACTGCAAAACTTATTTTTGCTGTAAAAGTGATTTTGTTTTTCTCCCTTTACCATCGTTTCTTTGGGATTGTAAGAGGAAAGAACGGTGTGTGCTTCTGTGAGTGAATGTATGTAAAGTATGGTATGTGCTTCTGCGAGTGAATGGAGATATGAAAGGCGTGTGAATGATCAGTAATTAGGGTTGAAGCCTTGACGTGGCATTACTGCTCATGTAGGAAGTTAAATTATGGCACAAAAAGTACACATTTGCAAGAACTACAATTCTTGGCGCATCAAATGAGGGGCTGTATGTGTTTCTAGTACAAACCTGGTGTGTGCAAGACACAAATGAACATGTCGCTATGGATAGAAAAAACATTTTCTAGCCAAAGCGACATATTCCATCATTATTTGTGCACTCAACTTTTGTCCTAGAAATACATGTAGCCCCTCATTTGAAGCTCCAAGGGGCGTAGTTTCTCAAAATGGATGAATTGTCCGAATGAGGGAGAGCATGAGTTAATGTGTTTGTGTGTATCATAGATGTATAATTGTGGAAGGGAAAAGATGGCACTAGCAGGATGTTTGAGCCTTGGGGACCGAGATGGCACAGGCCGGTGTATATGGGACAAAGATGGCAAATCTTGTGTGTTATCTGGGTGCTGGCCAGGTTCTATGTGGGCAGTGTGGACGCCAGGGCTGGCTTTGGGGTGTGCAACCTGTGATCTATCCCTGTAAATTAGGTAGTTTTAAATATACCTTTAATGCCATGTTTTTATGTGAATTCCAATTGATCTGCACCTACAAAGCTGTGTTTCTGTGTTGTAGATCCATATCTGCTATGCTATGTTTCCATACATTATTTATGTATACCTGCAAATACAGGGTTTGTATGTCTTGTTCAGTTGATTAATACCTGCAATGCTGTTTCCATGTATTTATTTGATCTATACCTGCAATGCTACGTTTCATATATTATTATTGTATACCTGCAAATACAGGATTTGTATGTCTGATTCTGTTTGATATATACCTTCAGTGCTGAGATCACAAGTGAATTTCAATTGATCTATACATGCAAAGCTGGGTTTGTGTGTTAATGTGTTGATCTATACCTGCTATCGGCAGCAGGGACTAATATTAATATATATATCGGCAACTGGAGCTAATATTAATATATATGGGCAGCAGGGGCTAATAAATAAATATATATATATATATATATATATATATATATATATATATAAGGGCTGCAACTAACGATTATTTTAATAATCGATTAGTTGGCCGATTATTTTTTCGATTAATCGGATAAAAAAAAACAATATGCAAATTTTTTGTTTAAAATAATTTAATGAACTGGATGTTAAAAAACAACTTAAAATTTACATTAACATTCTTATTTTGTTATGATGTAATAAAAAAACAATATTTTCAAAGTACAAAAACCCAAACACAATATTTACGAAACAAAATAACCCCAAACATTCTGAAAAGAGGTGGGCTATTACTGTTCAAGAAACTTTGCCCCAGCCCTGGTACTTTGCACCCAGCCCTGGCACTTTGCACCCAGCACTTTGCCCCACCCCTGGCACTTTGCACCCAGCACTTTGCCCCCAGCCCTGGCACTTTGCCCCCAGCCCTGGCACTTTGCCCCCAGCCCTGGCACTTTGCCCCCAGCCCTGGCATTTTGCACTGTGCCCCTGCACCCAGTCTCCAACTCTGCCCTGCACCCAGCCCTGCCCCCACACTCTGCCCTGCCCCCACACTCTGCCCTCCATCCCCACCCCCACTCTGCCCTGCATCCCCTGAAACCCCACCCCCGCGAATCGCTCTGTGCGAACGGAGCCACTCGCACAGAGCGAATCGATTAATCGGATAAAAAAAAATATGCAAATTTTTTGTTTAAAATTTAATGAACTGGATGTTAAAAAACAACTTAAAATTTACATTAACATTCTTATTTTGTTATGATGTAATAAAAAAACAATATTTTCAAAGTACAAAAACCCAAACACAATATTTATGAAACAAAATAACCCCAAACATTCTGAAAAGAGGTGGACTATTACTGTTCAAGAAACTTTGCCCCAGCCCTGGTACTTTGCACCCAGCACTTTGCACTTTGCACCCAGCACTTTGCACCCAGCCCTGGCACTTTGCACCCAGCACTTTGCCCCACCCCTGGCACTTTGCACCCGGCACTTTGCACCCAGCACTCAGCACTTTGCCCCACCCCTGGCACTTTGCACCCGGCACTTTGCACCCAGCACTCAGCACTTTGCACCCAGCACTCAGCACTTTGCACCCAGCACTCAGCACTTTGCACCCAGCACTCAGCACTTTGCACCCAGCACCCAGCACTTTGCACCCAGCACTTTGCACCCAGCACCCAGCACTTTGCACCCAGCACCCAGCACTTTGCACCCAGCACTCAGCACTTTGCACCCAGCACTCAGCACTTTGCACCCAGCACTTTGCACCCAGCACTCAGCACTTTGCCCCAGCCCTGGCACTTTGCACCCAGCACTTTGCACCCAGCACTTTGCACCCAGCACTTTGCACCCAGCACTTTGCACCCAGCCCTGGCACTTTGCACCCAGCCCTGGCAATCGTCGACAACGATTTCCATTATCGATTATTATCTATTTTATCGATTCGTTGTTTCAGCCCTAATATATATATCAGCAGCGGGGTCTAATATTAGGCCCTGAAATCATTTAGTGCAAAAGTTAAGGTATTGTGGTGGTTAAAGGATTTCAAGGATTAGTCGTACTAAATTGTGGCTTCAGGCTTCCCATGTTGAATGATCAAGTATTGTATTGTCCAGTAACAAAAGTATCATTCCATAGCACATTACTTTTGGCTATATATATATATATATATATATATATATATATATATATATGTGTGTGTTTTTTCAGTGGTATGATTTAATGGTGGAAATTAATGCCCCCCCAGTTTGTCTGTGGTATCTTGTGTGCCCCCCCTATATATTGTTTCTAGAGTCGCTACTGGGGCTAGGTGATGGGCATGTTAACTTCAAAAGCTGATCCAGGACATCGGGCACCTAAAGACCAATAGAACATCAAAGTGTGTTTCATCTTGGCAGGGAATCTATCATGAAATTTGTGTTTTGCATTTGTAAACATTTGTTGTGGCGAATGGATCTTTTAAAAAAAAAAAATGTAATATTCAGCTGAATGGGGCTGGGACGTACACCTGTAAAGGTGGTATATTGTGCAATGTGATGGATGTGCTTGCCTGTCTTGGGCTGCAATTAACAAATGTGTATTTAACATTTAGAATTATAAAACACTTGTGCTTTCGGCTGTTCACAATAGTGATCTTTGCTCCATTATGTGTATTGGTTTAACTTTGAACCTTTTCTTCTTTTTAGGTCGTGCAGGTGTTAAATGCAGATGCCATGGTGTTGAAGCTGAATTCTGGAGAGTACAAAACAATCCATCTCTCAAGTATCAGGCCGCCCAGGCTGGAAGGAGAAGGAAGCCAGGTAAGGATCACAGATTATCACTTTGAGATTATTTCACCTGTTTGGCAAACACATTGATTGGCTTTAGGCACGTGGAATCTTGAGTCGGCAAATTGCCCTTATTTGCACCAATGTTATGGCCATATTGTGCCATGAGGTATGTGCATCAATGGCATATGATTTCACAGAATACTAAACGCACATGTAATGTGGGCAACAGGAAGCCCTCTTGCTGTTGATTCATCTTCCATGATGCTGCCAGCCTGTGGATGAGCACCAATGGGAGTTGTAGCATAACTAGACAGATGCATGATCATTTGACCACTGTGTAAAACATACATTAACGGTTGTAGAATAATTGTCAATGTTTTGTGTAGTTTTAATAAACATAGCTTTTTAATACAATGTACAATCTGTTTGACAATTAGAACGGTGAATGATTTAGAAGCTGTGGTCCTCAGACCTTTCAACCAGCATCTCAGATTTTTCTCCTGTCGGTAAAGGCTTGCCAGTCAAAAACCCCCTTCGCTGATTAAAAGTATGCTGGATATTACCCTGCAATGTTGGAGATTCCTGGAGTACTGGCTACCGGTACTGGACATGGCATTTTTCTGCCTTTTTTAATTTCACTTTAATACAAGCGAGTATTTACTCATCATGATGTATCTATTTGGAATATATAGAAACATGGCTCAGTGACTGGCATTCACATGCACTCCAATCTACATGATCATCCATGTGTGCACATCATTTATTGTGTTCTGTCAGTAGTGGTGGACACAGATGGCCAGTGGCAGGCGTATATAAATGTTAGACCTTTCACACTCCTTGTTTATTTTCCAAGTGCATCCAGTAACATTGCAATACTAATTGCAGCATAATAGCTCTGGACTCCTACCCAGCTATAATTGTCTTTGGTTGAATACCCTTCATTTTACCTGCTGCAAGATGAGCTATTGGAAAGCTGTGCGACGGGGTGGGAATCTGCACTGTTCTAAGCTGAGACTTGCTGTGGGCAATGGCTTTTCCAAATGCCTCCATTAACTCACTATTAAACTGCTTAACATTCTAACGTTTAGTATGTTGAGTGGTTGCCTCAGTGAGAAAGCAATAGCAGCTGGATATTCGGAATGATTGTCACTACTTCCATGCTGCACCAGACCAGCTCGTAGAAATGTAGTATCTTAGAGTATGAGACCAGAATGGAATATTCAGCTCCCACAAGGCACAGTCGTCAGCATGCCATTTTTATGGCTAGTATAACATTATCGGATAGGGTCTGTAACGGCTCTAGTGGCACCTCCACCTCATACTGAAAACGGTGGCATTGCTTTATATGCGTGCTACCTGCAGTCTGGGGTGAAGTGATGGTAACTAAATCGGTGTTTTCTACATAGGGACAGCAGTTTAATAGTGGTGCGTGCATACACCTGTGGGAGCCATAAATTAGTATAAAGCAGGCGTATTCAGCCATTTTGCGCAGCACAAATAGATTGTATTGACCGGAATTCTGTGTTGAGCTATTTAGTCAGCTTGATCTGTTACTTTTAAACATGTCCCTGCTTTTGTCAAAATGATGCTGTTTAAAAGCACAATTGGATTTGGGGTTTTGTTAAGAGATTATTCTTTAATTGTGTGCCAATGCTGCAAACGCTCTCTTCCAAAATGAGATCGGATCATCGGCTGTGCTGACTGCTGTTTCCTTAGTTGGTCTTTTATTATGTAAAAATGCCTCCTGCTGACCCCAGTTCTTGGGGCGTACGACTTAATATTTACTGTCTGACAGTGAGAAGCATCAAATCAGTCCCCACGGTATGGTGACAGAATTACTACGGGATCGGCTTTTATAATGTGTGTAAGTCATGGTATAACAAACTCTTCTGCTAACGCTTCCTATAGTGAATAGACTATAGTTTTAATTATAAAAATAGGTTGGTCCTTTCATGTATCGTTCAGCTTATAAATAAAATCATTCTTAGTGTAGAAATGAAAAAGGACCAACCATGGTTCTTGTAAGTATATATACATATATAAACTCGTCTTTCAATTTTTAATACTTTAAGGGGATTGGTGGCTGCAATAAATCATTTTATATCCTTTTTAATATCTTGTTAAACACTTGCTCCCCATGTTGGGAAATGAAGAAGTAATTATTTCAGATTGTATATTTATACAGGAGTGAGCTCTGTAACTGGGGATGCATTTGTAAAGCCAATTATTATTCCTGTTCAGGGTACTTTTTTTTTCTTCCATGAAGGGATTTTCCGCAGAAATTCTCTCCAATGTGAAAACGAGCTGCCGCTTTGAATAACTGCACTAAAGACGCCAGCTTTGATTCTACATTCATTCCATTTGTTAAACGTGGAGCGAGCTCTGAAGGAGTAAATATTTATGCAGAACTGCCATTAACATAGCGAGTGATTAAAGCTGACCTTGAATAGAGTTCTCCTGTCATTCCGTATCAGCAGTGAAACTGCAACAGATGCAAAATATTTAGGTAAAATCTGACAGCGTCTTATCCCATATTTGCTGCGTGGGGTGTGCTTTTATCAGTGTTGTACGTTGCTAATCAAAGACCTAGCTGCACGGAGCTGCGAAACATTGGTATTTTTATAGGGCACTACATCTGCCACTACCTTAACGCACCAGCAAGCACTAGGTCTGTACGTTCCTGTCCTTACGGTTATTGCCTCTACAAATTAGCTTTGTTCTCTGAACTTGGTTCATCCTGCACACTGTAAAGATCGTATATATGGTATTTGTGGTAAGTAGGCCACCAATAAGTTAATCTGTCCAGCAATTACACAATCTCATGTTAGGGTTCCTCTAGTTGTCAGCTGGTCCAGCAGAAAGCGTAAGGAGATCTAAATTTAGAATGCCATGTCTGGTTCTTCAGACCTGTACATCCTTGGCATTTAATGCATGTTGAGGGACAGCTGAGGGACACCTTTAAATTTGTCGTCCACCTTGAAAATGCATGCAGGAATTTGACCCCATGTCCCTCTATTTGCCATGCAAGAGTTTTGTTAGGTTAAACACATTTTCCGATGTGTGGTTTACTGACTGACATCTTAGCAAGGTAAGTGTTTCATTATTTTACCATTACAGAGAATGCCTATTATGGGGCATGGGGAAAGAGGCAGGATCCCCTTATGCATTTGCAAAGGCAACACCATAAAAATGTGGAGACCAAGCAGCTATCATGAATTTAAATGCTGTGGTGTACTTTTAAATAGGGTAATCTAATATTCATTGGACCCTGGGCTTTTGCTTAACCTCCCCCCCCCCCCCCTGCTTCCTAGCATGCAATCACGTCCTCTATGCCAACACCCCCCCCCCCCCCCCACATAATCCTGTCAGTGCAGCAAGTACTTTTGTTTGAGGAGACACTCAGTGGAGTCTTCCCTCCTGACCCTCATACCACACACAGGGAAGGAGCACAATAGTACGCAAATGAGTATTGCAAGTGAACTGGACATTTGAGTCACAATCGGTGCAGTCTTTAGGTTTCCTTCACTGTGCTACACCGCTCTAATCTTCCCTAATGTAGTTTAGATATAGATCAAATAAACACAGCATTGCAGATGTAGATCAACTGAATAAGACATACAAACCTGTGTTTGCAGGTATTAATCACATGGAAACATCCTTGCCAAAGAATGCATATTAAACAGTCCCTCTTATGTGGCTATACTTTCTGTTGTCAACAGTCAACCCAACCAGCATTTTTGTGCATTTGCCATTCCCAAGGTTCTTTTTTTGTGTGTGGGCCCATGTGACTGGCATGTTAAGACTACCGGCAGGGCTATGACATTCCAAAGCTTTGTCTTTAAACTACTCAAACCAATTCCCTTGAATCTATCCATCTGCAATTACCGACAAACTTGCTTTGGCAGATTACAATAGCAGACGCTCCTGATGCACCAAATGAACACAAACTAGGTTTGTGTGCACAGCCAGCCCAATACAGAAGGAGCTGGCTTGAAGTACCAAGAAGACCAGAGCAGCATCTGTTTCACATAGAGCCGGCCACGCTTCACAAGTTGGTCAGCACATGGCCTGGAATTTTGTTTCTAAAGGTCTTCCAGCTCTGTGATTATATAGAGGCCTGTCCATTACTCTGGGGCTTTAAACTGTTTTAATGTAAAAGTTTCAGGCGCCTTTTCTCGAGCAGGAATTTTAAAATGTATAGAATAGATTTCAGAAAGGCAGGCACCTTATATGACCAGGCTCAGACTTGTGATCATTGTAACACTTTGAACACAAATACTGTTACACTGTAGCCAATTACTGGGGTTATGTGTCTAGTTTGTGTTGAGTCTTTTGCTTTCTGTATCACTTTCTGCAAGTAGAGGGCGTTCAAGACTTAGGACATGTTAACCCATACATTTTCTAGAAGAGATCTGATATTAAGAATGTGGCTGTATCTGTCTGGATTTCTGTTTCATATTTCAATAGGTTTCCCCTAAACACAATGGTATGGTTTGGTTGATCAGTGCTAAACATTAAAATGTTTGGTTTGACAGCCAAATATGTGCCAAATGTAGCAATGCTGCAACTGTACCCAGTTCTGTAATTATAATTGAAGCTGAGTGCATTGTGTAGAACAGGCAGGCGTGGATGAGTTTGGCTATGTAGTTTACAGAGCAGGCTTCCTTCGTGTTCAATGCTTCCCATCTGAGCTGCAGTAAGGCGCAGTTCACACGTTTGAGCACTAGATGGCAGGATGCTCTGAACAAACGGATAGCAGAGTCCCTCTCAAATGCTGTTATTTCAGAAGGTTACCTGCAAATCACACATGATTCATTAGTTCATGATTCATCTAGTTCTACCTTGTTCTCCTTCCTTGTTACTCAGAAATGCCTAAAAACCATTTTCTACCATTAATAACCAGTTGGAGATGTGCCTCCTACCACAGCTCCAGCACAGCTAGGATTTGGATTTAGCCCCTAAACCCTAAAAAAAAGAGAAGAAATGAAAGATGTAATGTTCAGTTTGAATCTGATTGCAATCTTAAATGTTGGCCAAATGAAAGGATAGCTAAGTAATGTGGTTTAGTTTGATCACAAGAGCCTTGAAGAAAAGGTGTGTGTGTGTGTGTGTGTGTGTGTGTGTGTATATATATATTATATATATTATATATATATATATATATCCTTATGTATTCTTTGAAGGGTTTGATTGCAGAGAAGCAGCTTCCCTTAGTTCACTATGTTTAGGGTGGATTGCTGTATGGGGCTTATTTACATGAGTACTAGTAGATCTAGGGCCTTGCCACAGCAGTCGAAGGGGGAAGTCTGATCAAACGGCATAGTTCTGTGGTGATCAATCGCCAGTACGCCACCCAAGATTAGTTTCTGTAGACGTCGATACAATTTGTTTGTTTTCAGCAAAATATCTCCCGCTTTTAACAGGCTTTATCGAAGCATCATGTGGGTTAATGCTCACTGGATGTAATTGCCTCTGAAAGTCACTGTAAAAATAAGTTAAATTGCTGTTTACTTCCACCTTATTTTTCTGTATTTGTAAATGGATATAAATTAGCAGGTTAGCAGAATAAATTATAGTAATTAAACCTAATTAAGCCACCATTTAATATTTCATATGCTAGAGTCCCAAAGCTGCTGATCTCAGTAGTTAAATGTAGTGCTAAGTAAATTTATGTAGAATTTAGCAGCCTAACTCCACCTGATCACCGTGGCTACATACATGGAAGGTCCAGATCAGTAGAATAGGGTGCCAGATAATCCTCCATGCGCGGAAACAACTATAAACAGCCGCAAAGCAGTTTATTGCAATTGAAGACATGTTTCAGGGCTCTCTTTGGTTTATGACTCTCAGTAGCTATTACAACAAACTGTGGGAGTAAAGGATATCTCAAGCAGCATTGGTCTTGTGCTGCAGTGGCTTGATTCAGACCTTAATTATAAGTGACCTTTTAAAAGCAGCTAAGAGCCAACACAGCCATATGCTAGACCAGGGTACAGGCTTCAATGAAAAGCCATCTCTTGGCTTGATAGCTAAAGCATTCTGTTGCACCAGTTCTCGCTATCGGTTGAATGCCAACTTACTGCATACCCCTGGCTTTTGCCGAGCTGTAAAGGAATATAACATGGGGGAATTTGCCTTCTATTTGGAAAGAAGCACTTTCTGTGTGGTGCAGGTTCCCCTGCAGTTCAGAGCCCGTCTTGTTTAATTTATGCTTTTGCTGCAGCAGCTTTGACATGTATGTTCGCCTTGCTGGTTTTTAAACCTACCCACATTAGCATTTCTCTCAGGCCCACAGCTAAGCTGTAAACACTTTTACAGCACGTGTAACTTTAACGCACCTTATAGGTCCACATTGCGTATAGCACATGAATCGCCTTCAGATGTGTAGATCTAAAACAGATTCCAGAATGCACTGCATGTTATGCACATCACGGGCTGATCCCAGGCCTTAGAGGTTTCTCTAACAAAACCACACTTACCTGGTCAATCCGATGTGTGCCCCTTTTGAGGAATTTCTTTAGGATATTTGTAGGCGATTCCCGGTGTAATGCAACACATACTGTATACATAGGTTCTTTGGTATGTCTTATGACGTGGGTGGCCTATGCTGATATAAATTATCCCCGACTCTTCTGTTTAAGGAATGTCAGCGGCCTGCGGATGCCTGTGTGCCACATCAGTCCTATAAGCAGTATAGGCTTTCAGCATCCCTTCAATTTCACAGCACTGGCTAAACCAGTATTTTTGTCCAGATCCCAATTGTCCATGCCTAAACTACTCTAAAGTGTGTGCATATTCATGGTTATGCTTTGCCACCATTGCCCATATTTTCTGCTACATTCCTTGTTGAATTAGTACCTCTGATTTAAATTTTTAAGCTCTACTCTTGCAAGGGTTAACACTATAATGCATTTATTTTGAAGGTATATATACCAGCTATTGCTGTCTGATAAGAGGCAGACAGGCCATTGTCCTGTTCAAATCTATTTAAGCAAGTTAAAACTACTAATTAATGCAGCAGCTTGCAAATGGTTAATTTCCAATCTTTAACATTGATTGGATACCTTCCTGGAAGAAAATTTTATATCTAAGTGTTGCATGGCAAGTGAGTCGGAAGGTGGCATACTATGAAAAGGCGTGTTCTACAAGACCCAAGCGCTGCTTTGTGTTGAGCGTTTTCAGACTTGATGAGATAATTGACAGGCTTTGTACTGACAAGTAAACTATGGGGACCAGGAATTTAATTTGCCTGATTGTGCCTCGGTTTCTGAACTGCTCCTCCAGGCACAGTGGGATGGGATGCTCATTCGTAAACATCACCTTTATTGTGTAAATTAATTTGGTAAAGGTTGTTGAGTGGCCCAATGCACCAGCCATGAGGCTGCGCCTTTCTAATCGGCTGTGCTGTGACACCTGCGGGTAATAGCAGATCCTGGGAAATATGCACTGTTCCAAAGGCTGTGGCTTCATTTTTTTTTTGCAGTTTCACCTTAAAACGGTGAGCGACTATCCTGGATACCTAAGCAGGGGTTTGTCTGCTTTGCTTATAGTTACAAAGGAGAGAGTGGATGAGGGCACAATATACAGCTAGACACCAACTGCAGAAGTATACACAATGAGGTCTGTTACACTGTTCTCTGTTGGATACTATGGTTTGGAACACATTTCGATGTTTAAAGATCTGTTTTTTTTCTTTCTGAGCTCACTCTGTAAACAGCAGTATGGAAGCTCCTATGTATATATCCCAAATACAGAACATAGAGGATAGGGGCCAGTAGCCTTGATTGTGGCTTGGCTGCCAAGGTAAATGTGGGTGTAGTTGCCTTTCCACTCACTGGAATTTTGGTAGGACCACAATCTGCTTTTCTCAATTCTACATAGTTTTTTTGTTTTTTTTACATTAGCAGTTAATTTAAGCACATTTAATCCCATGGTTTCATCTTTCTGTGCATAATGTTTGATGGCGAGGACTAGGTATGGGCACAACTTCTAGGTAGACAATCTCCCAAGCTAAGTGTCAGACATATAGTACACAGCACCTCAAGAAACCACATGTTGTCTGTCATGTTTTGAGAGTAATACCTGTGGAAGCTTCAGAATGCATTCACGCTAATTTAAGTAATCTTAGTCCACTAACGATTGTAGTGGCTTTCAGACAAAACAAAACTGTACAATGTTGTGTACTGAGGTCAGGTAAATGTTCTTGGCCTCCCAATATAAAATTTTTAAATTACCAGTCTTACAAACAAGCCTTGGTGGCTTATTATCCATTGTGTCCTTGTCCAGCTAAATGCACAGATAAATAACCTTGTAACAAGGTTTTCATAGAAGTCATTGTCTGCTCATATAATTAGGTGACTGAAGTGGCTGGCCAGCAGGCGCATACAGAAATCCTTCAGAGCTGCCGATGGGCTTTAAGGGATGTTGACAGGGTCGCTATTCAAGAGATCCGCGCAGGAGCCCAAGTGCCTTCGTTTAAACATGCCTAAAAAACAGAAATAACTTTAGTCTGTTTCTGGTGACATTGGGAATCCCAGCCCTTCTGCCGTTTAGTCAGACATCTGCTGATTAGTGTTTGTGTGTGTTGTGTACTGACACAAAATGCAGTGACATGGCAGACTGCATAATTGTCTTGCCAGGTACATCAGAGCATGCTGGATTCGGTAGCGTAACCACATTCATTTTGTAAGTTTGTAGCTGTAAATAGGATGACTGAGCCAGGCTGCAGAGGATTCTTATGTACCTTTAATTCCCGCTTTCCTATATGATGACACTATAGGTACATGGTTATTAACTCCATATGATCAGCTCCACCTCATTAGTCCCATGCTGCGCTCTGTATAGTATCTTCCCATAGCCCTGTCTTACTAACTATAGGAACGACGGTCAGTAGTTTAACCCCATGAGCTAATTTCCTTGTGGGAAGTTTTCTTGGCACCTAATATATTGGCCATTGTTAAATGTTTTGTTTCATTCCTACATTTTTTTTCTTCTTTTTCAAGTGCTGTGGAGTGCTTATTGCGTTTCTTTTCAGGAAACGGGCTGTATACAGATGGGACCCCTTTGAATAGTATTTACGGAAAGAATGGATAGAAATGCGCAGGTGTGGAAGGTGTTGGGGAAAGAGGAAATTTGCAGAAGAGCCGTGGCTTCAGTGCTTGGACAGTGCTGCACATTGCCGGCTGTTTAGTTACTTTCCATAGTGGCCAGACAGCCATGCTATTAATACATTATTGCTGCTTATGCGTTGCAAATATGCATATATTGACTTTTGAGACACCTTAAGCAGTATGTTTTGTTGGTATTTGTATTTTTCTTAGTGTTTTGCTACTGCCACAATTCTTTTGAAAAGGAAAAAGTGATACTCAGCGCTTAAAATGAAAATGCCAGATATCTGGTGTAATGACACAACTTAAACAAGTATAATACCTTGGTGCTGCAGAACCAACACACTGACCACAAGTGTGTAAAGGATAATACACAAAACAAAGAAATAAAGTGCTGCGCAAAGTTTACAAACGACACCACAATATGTGCGGAAATTAAATAATACTTAAATTCATTAAAATGGATTCTTCAATAGGTTCCTCTGTTGAGAAGCCCATAGAGCCCCTTCTGGGCTACTGCCACAATTCTTTTGAGCCCGGCTATTCGGTTTCCTGTGGATAGTTTGTTAGTAAAAGCATTTTATGCTGTCCATAACAAACTAAATACCTCTATACTGTAGTAATGATTTAGACGGCTGGTTTGCAGTTTATTAATTGAATACATTTTGATTAGTCAATATAATTCAGTTGCTGTTTTCTGCAAATAGTTATATAGTGGTTAACTGCCGTCTTTAACGTGATGTAATCTTAGATATCTCTGATAAATATTCCATTAATAAAAAACACATTGCCCATGTGACCAGATTCCAGTTTTTAGTTTTTCGCAATGCATCTATTGTTTCAAAAAATTAAGAACCCCATCTATTCAAGAATGCGATATTAATCACAAATGAAATCCTCACTGTTCAGCAGTTTGAGCATTAATCACAACAGACACTACTGCAGGCCACAGTTTGAAGCACATTCGTAATAGGAACTTATTGAAAATGTGTTTTTGTTCTGATTCGTTCTGTTTTGATCTGTTCGGTTAATAGAGTAAACTGTAGCTGCTCTAACAGTTGATTTATACAGCGTAGGAAATGCTGCTTACATTTGTTTTTCTTATTAGCTATCCATTCCCTTTATTGCTTCTTGTTTTCATGTTTTGCCCTAAAGCTTATTGGGGGGGGTTTGTCCGGTCCGGTTGACTAATTTTCTTTGTACAACTTGAAGGTGGTACTTAAAGCATATCAGGTGCTTCTTGAATAAAATACACCAGCACAGTGGTATAAGGAAATTCTCGTGACTAATTGAGCCTGTAGGAAAAGAAATGTTGTCAATAATCGTACAGCAATTTCTCAGTTGGCCTTTCCAGCTTTAGAAGGGTTACAGACCTATTAAATGGTTTATTTTCATAATCACCCATTAAATGATCCCCCTAAAGAACCAATTATTTTTGCCTACATAGGGATGCTTTTACCGTATAAGTTAAAAGCATATTTCACAGCACCAAGGCTAGAGTCATCAAAAAAGACATGCCAGATTTTCAAAGCAATGAGCTATGTACACCTAATTTACATTTATATAGTGCTTGTATTCAGACGCCGCACATACATATGTAGAACTGATACTTTAATGGCCCTTGCACGGGGAGCTGCCAACATAACTTTGCTCCAATGCGCTTGCTGGAGAGATGGAAATTCTTCAAATCTTTACAAATTTTAAACGTAGTTATGAATGCGGCATTAGGGATCCTTCCAAAACAGAATCTTTTTGTTGAGCATTACTTTCGTAATGGGTAGACATGACACTCCTTTGTTTCATACTACACTGCATCTGCTGATCTGATGTTTATTAAAACGTGAGTGCCATAGAGTGGATGATTTTGGTAAGCGTCTTTCATCACTAGGCTCCCATAGCAAGATTTAATGTTGGAGAATGTTTTGATGTGAATCATGCAGTCCTTTTGGTAAGTGGTAAGTTCTGCTGCCTTTTCGTCCTCACCACACATCCTTATGGCTAGTTGTTCATGCTGCTGGTGGGCACAGTCCCCTGTGTTCCCATACAGACTTCCTTGGTAGTGTCCATATAGTGTTTCCAGGTATAGATGTTGACTGTCTTGGCCAAGCAGTGCACAGCAATGTGTTTAGCAAACAGATTAAAGCTAGTCAAGACGGTGACACCATCTTATGGAAGCCAGTTTTGAATTATACAGTGCTGGTGAAGGTATTTATGTATGGCCTCACATTCCCCATAACAGTAAGGCTTTGACATATTCAGTTTCTTCTTCTTGACCTAATGAAACACACCTAGTACAAATTTCTACAGCGCAGTGAAAGCTTCAGTAGTGATCGCTGTACCATACCTAGACACATTAGGCACAGCAGTAGCTTCAGGGAAATGTCCAGCTCTGGTGTATTGCACTAGCATTAAAGTAAATTTGCTGTGTAGATGGAAACACATAACTTGACAGCTATGAAATCTTGCCCTTTTCCAGCTTTAAGTCATTTGACCTATTTGGCTGCCTTCTATTTCATTTTTTTTCTATATTAACACCTAAGAAATATAAGCTGGCTAACCCTGCGTGCAGCCAAGGTTCAGGTTTCAGTAATGAATCTATCCCTAGAAATGTATTTCCCTAAATATTTGTATTCCTTCTAATTACTTTACATCATTCACTTTAAATAGGTTTCTAACATACCATCCATTAGATCTATGGTAGTGATAGAAAATACTTTAATTCGGGGGCCACAAAACAATGTATTCAGTTAAATGTATTTTGCTGCGCTTTCAATATTTTACGTGGTTAAACCTTCCACGTGTTGCCCATTCGTGCGATATTTGCACATTTACTTTCAGTGAGATGACTGCATGGTGCTAGGTTGTATTTGGAAGACTTTCATCCTGCAGTCTTGATCCTGAGTGACTGACAGATTCCTTCTACGTACCAGGACCCGAAACACTAACATTTTGTTGGAGGTTGCTTGAAATCAATACCTCTAAGTCAAGTATCATTTGAAGAGCACATTTTCTTCCTTTTTAAAGATGGGAGTGTCAGTCAGTAGTCATAAATTGAATACAATGAAGCCGTCCATATCTTGCATGCAAGGTTTGCGAGCTGTAAGCGTTGCTCTGTACTGGATTGCAAACGGAAATTATGCATTTTGGGTTGTTCGCTATAGTGTCGGCCCATAAAATTGTAATACAGTATTGACACTTTACAGCTTACTAGTGTTGACTGTGTTTACAGCTAATTAAAGCTGGAAAGTAGTGTCCTTACTGGATTCTAATGTTTTTTACATCAGGTGGCCAAGTCTACATAGGTATAACTTTCTCTGCCATACTTGCTAAAAGCCAAGTTCCTTTACACTGATAAATAACCAATCTGGAATTTTACAGGGTGGTTTCTCAACCCGTTTTATTTTTCAGCTCTACTGATATACCGATATTGGGTAAATGCCAGGGAGTAGCAGGAAGACTTGGTCCGGTCTGGAACTCCTGTAGATGTGCGCTTCCATTTGCCCTAGAATGTCTACAGGAATATTGCTGTCGCTGTACTTTACCAGTTCACCTGGAATCTCTACATGTAAAGTTTAATCCGTTTTCCCATTGTTCCTCTTGCAATATAGGAATGAATTACTTGAAAAGATTTAACCTGTATTCAGGCGGAGTGGCAGGGAACACATTGCAGGCCTGACTGGCAGTGAAATGGGTAAATGGGATTAATACACTTTGAAGCACACAGCTTGAGCAGTCTGCAGTGTGTGCTCTGAATTCTGCACCAGCTTGAATTACTTTCACGATAACATAAAATGCTACAGTAGAGAAGGATACAAGTTGTGAATGTAGAACACAGTCAGTGGCAGGGAGAGCAGCTTCACTTCTAATAGAGGTTCATTTTTAGACTCTCTACTAAACATTCCTATGTTCTATTCAGATGTACCTACCATCTTATTATTTAACACCCTGGCAGATGATTCTTGTGTATATATTAGATTTTATATCTTTGCAGACTTTAAAATAATTGGTTGCGGCTCCTTAGGAGAAAGCGAAATGCTGTGTCAGTGAATTACTTTTCATAAGGAGAAAAAAAACGAATAGCAAATGGTGGGTGGAAATCTGTTGGAATAGTTCCCCTGGTATTGTAAATCCGGTTATGAGTCCCTTCCCTTTTTGAGTGTTATGCATTTGTTTAAAATTCTTAAGACATCTGACTGTCTTCTTTGTCGTGAAGCACTTTGTACATTAGAGATTTAGATGAGGCTTTTTCTCAAAGAAATTTTGATTAATTTGATCTGCACAGCTATTAAGCCACGTATCGTGACTTTGGAAACCTAATGCGACAGTTACCTGTGTTGATAGACAAACGTCTGATTTTCACCAGCACCTGGTATGGACTTATGTCAATAGGTGCAAAATGGACTGTGTGATAGGTAATTTTTGGGTCATGGTGTAACTAAAATCTTGGTTTCAAATGCAAAAGTCAGTTATGTTTGTATTTGTGGGTTTTTTCTCCAAAGTTTTTCATAGTATAGAGAATGTTTCCTATTTCATTCAAAGTGAATGCAGCCTATGCAAGGTATATAGACAATGCATGATGTAAGAAGGCTGGGAAATGGGTCATATAAGGTCAGTAGTCCAGTCAGTTACACATAATACTCCGTTCGAAGAGCCCCCCCTCCCCCTGGAACTTCTATTGGGAATCTGGATTTTTATAAATTAGAAGCAACAGGAAATTTCCAACTCGCATTATTGATCCCAAGATTATTCATGAGATTTCCAACATGGTACCAAAATTGTGTATTATATACAATTTCATAGCATGACTTGATTCAATTTTCTCAGTCACAATTAGTATGTCTTTGTCATTCAGGCGAAGTAATGACCTTAAAGATTTTTGTCACCTAGAAGTTAATTCTCTCTCTGATAAATCCCCAGAATGCAAAATCCTTTTGCAGCATTGCTTAAACTGCAGTACACATCGGCTTTCGCATGCATGAGTAAGCGCTGACCTTTCACAGCCTCGTCTTCCACTCGAAACTGATCTGAGGGTGACTGGTCTACTGGAAAGAAAATTAAATTGGTCCAGACATGTCATTTGCCTAGCATGAAAACATCTAAAGTCTTTTTTGTAAATCTTGGTGGTAGAAGTATGTGTTTCATGGTTGTCTGATATAAAGTTTGACGCTGATCTCATAAGGCTGCTTGTAGAATGAGCCCAGTTTTGATGTGTTGTGGTGAAGCCGGTTTTAACACGCACTCTGAGTTTGAAGTTTTATGAGTAAAGAATAACTCAATCCGTTTCTGAAAGGCTGCAGCTGAAACCAGTTCCAATAAACTTTGACCACTAGCTCCCATATTTCTTGTAAAGACTTGAGTATTCTGTTTTCCCATTTTGGTGGGGTCACTTTTGGGTGGTACCCCGAGTGCAGTGGCTTCCTTGTCTTATATAATTAGCTTTACAAGGGACCTGCAATTATAAATAGTGCCAAGGGATTGTCCAAAACGATTAAGATAAAGTAGTGTTACCGCATTCCCCTTGGGCTGACCACAGGATCCTGCTGCAGTCTTCACAAAAGGGATTTGTGGGATAGTTTGCAAGGAATTCCTTGTGAACGTTTGCAAGGAATGCTTTGGCTTTGCCTGTGGTAAGTGTCAGAGCTGGAAGATATAATCCTGCATAATGCATGAAGTGTGAATAACCAGTTTCCTCTGTTAAAAATGTAGTGGACTAGGCCAGCACTTTCCAGCTCTTCTGAAGTTACGTGTCTTATTGCAGGAAACAAACCTTGTAGTGGGGAAAACTTATTTGAAAACCATAAACATTATTTCTATCATGTTGCCAGCTGTGGTTATCCAGAAGTTCATTGAGCAGCTGTCACTTCACAAAGTGCTGGACCTGAACAGCCACTTCTTGCCGTGGAAATCTAAGATTCATACACGGCTCACTGCCGATAACCATACTGCACGATATACCACCTTAAACTGAAAACTGTGTATACATAAGCAGGTAGGTTTGTGTGTTGTACATAATTATGCATGACACATATAGAGGCTTGAAGTGGCACTGTAGCATCATTTTTATGTCTAAATTGACTAAATGCCATATTTATGTTCTGTTTTGAATACAGTAAGGCAATTCAGGGAGTTATAGAAGACAAAACTTGGCATTTAAGGTTTGAACTTTTTATAACATAAATGAGGTGCACTGGATAGGCCAAATGGAATGTCTGCTGTCAAATTCTGTTTCATACAAAAAATTTCTGCCATGGCTGGTGGCAATTTTGGGTTATAGTCATTTCATATTGCCAGTCGATTCAAATAGTTTGGCAGTGGTGGTCCGTAGTGCAAGGAGTTATTCTCTACTTCATATAACCATGTAGCTAAAACTCGGATCAAAATGAGTTTCCATTTATTTTGACTACTTAGGTGAGTGCAGTTGATGCAATCTACTTGTAGTTTTTACAAATTTACTTCTTGTGATGGACTCTGACGTGACATGTTCTTAGGATAGTTGCTTAACTAGCTGAAAATCTGCTTTTATTGTTTATGCTGCATAGTGCAACAACTCACTTCAAGCAAAGTTTAAGATTGAGTGCCTAAAGTGATTAAATCTGAGAATGGTCAGGCCATGTTGTCTAAAGATAAGCCTACCTTTTCTGAATATAGGCATCCCTTATTTTCTCAAGTTCGCCTTATTGTTAGTGGGTACCAAAGCCACCTTTGTGTTCGTATGCTTCTGATGGCATTCAATGCTGTAAAATTCTGGCTTTCCTTCATGTGTTAAGAGAAATGTACTCTATGCTACTAAGATTTTGTTCATCCCTACTTCGGCATGTAATGGAAATGTCCAGCTTGCCAGTGGACTTTTTGGACAGCAGCAGAGTCTTGCACCATTTTTGAATTAACTGGCTTAAAGGTCACAATTTCTATTTCATCTTTATCACCATGCTATAAAAGTGTCATTCAGCACCACTTTTCTGTATCATTTGCTCTGAAAATTATATGTATTTTTCAATGTGATTTCATTCATTGTCCATTGAGAGATCTTCATATCTACTGCAGATATGTTTTTCAGGTTCCTCCAGAGATCTTATTGAGAGAAATATCTTCATCTGAAGAGTTGGGGTCTTGAAACACTTAAATATAATCTACAACAAACCCTTGTGTTCTCAAATAGAATATATCACTGCCTGTACATGCTTACACAATGTACACCTGAAAGACTCAGTAGGGAACAAGGGCAATTTTTACTTTCATGAGGCTTTTAACATCCATTCCTCTAAGAGCCTGTAAAATTTTACAGCTATTTATTGCAAAAATAGAAGAAAATATTTGTCATTGCATTGAAGTGTATATAGGATTTGGAAAGATTTCACCTTCGAGTTCAATATTCCATCAGGAAAAAGTGGGCCAGTATGTGCTATTAAAGCATACTAACCATTAACTCCTGCTAATCCTTATTGGCAGAGTAGAGAGCTTTGTATTCACTAACATTTTTTGAAATGGCTAAAGCAAATTTTTCTTGGACATAAGCCTAATTGCAAAACTGATAAAAATGCAAAGGATAGAAAAAAGCCACGTAGACTGGCTCGCTGCAGACAGTTCTCTGTTCAAATATTGGGAGAAATGAGGTGTGAAAGGCTTAATATTGTCTATTTTTATCCCCTGATCTCTAGTGGTTTGATGGTTTATTAGGTCTGTTCTGTTGCAGAATATGTCATTGAGAAAACAAGTGAATTAGAGAATACCAGATTGACACGCACCTAGAATGTAGATGTAGCCCTCTTTGTCAGTGAAAATGCTGTACATTAATAGTGATCTGGGGCACTGCTTATGTAATCTGTTTTTATTACTGCCCTCCCGTGCAAGTTTTGTGCCCCAACAGTGATTATCTGAATACATCTGCAAAGCTAAAGATGGATAATTGTTCCAGTTGGGCCAATTATAAAACTTAATAGTTTACCTTAGTGCTAGTGGATAGTCAATGAGATTTTGCTCTGCATGTGCTATAATACAGAAATAGGATGACACACGTTTCCTTTACTCCATTCTGAGAATACTCCAGGCTATGCTGAGGCGAATTGGCTTAAAGCTATAGTAGCGTGCTGTGAAAGTGCTTTTCCATTTCTGAGTTCTGTTCTGTTTGCTTATTTGTCACATTTAAATATTTCTGATCCTCCAACTAATTTCAATATAAGATGACAATGTGAGCAAACACAAAATGCAGCTTTTATAATATTCCATTTATTGAAGGCTAAAGAGTTAATAAAAACCTATATCACCCATGTGTAAAACTGCACCCACAACCCTAATAACTGCAGTTGCTGCCACCAAGTTGCTGCCAACCAATCAAATGTTTGCACTAACTGGCAAGTCTTTTACACGTGGAAGAATCTTGGACCGCTACAACCAACCAATCCCGTTCCCGGGATCAAAAATACCCTTATAACCCCACCCTAAAACATCACTTTTATTAACGTATTTATTAAAAGGTATAACCAAGAGATGTTTAAAAACACCAGTGTCAGTCCTACCGTAAAAGGTATACGTCACTGATATGAGGGCATATGCCCAGTCGTATAACACTAATAGTATCACATCTTATATACTGTTGATGGCTGCAGTCATAACAAGAATAATTGAATTATGACCAGTGACACGGGCTTATTAAAAACTCAAACAAATAGCCCCCCTGACATGTTTAGCTCCTCAGAGCTTCATCAGAGGTCTGGGCTAATGGCTTCCAAAATGGAGACTGTTTGGCCTTATATTTCCTTTAATGACTTCACGGATTAGGGGAGGGAACAATCATATCCAATGGTTACTGATATATTAGATGTGTTGCCAAACCCAGCCAATTGCTTTAAAGGTAACTAAGCGAATCTTGGACCGCAATTTTTGGACAATATTCAACCATATTAGAGGGTTTGAGGATGAACTATTTTTTTTTTTATTTTTTTTTTGCCATAGCATCTCAATTGGATTCAAGTCAGGTTTTGGCCAAAGTAATTTTGGTTTGCTTTTGAGCCATTCAGAGGTAGCATTTTGTTTACTTGGGTTATCTTTGTCTAATAAAAATTAGTTTGATCTGAAACATTAAAATGTGCCAAATATGAAAAAAAGTCAGGAAGGGCCAAATACTTTTCCACAGCGCTGTATGTTGAAATGTCTTAGCTATGCACAAGAGGCTGACATGTTCAAAACGGTAACAATGGTTTTGTTAGTGCTGACTGTGCAGCAACTCCCAAGTTATTCTCGGCGTGTAGATGGTGCATAATGTCAGACTAGCTCTTTCCACTTGTATTGCATTAAGCATGTGTATTTATGGTTGTCTTAATGTTTGGTACAGAGCGGCAATTGTGTTTTTACGTTGATGTGGTTTAAGGTGGGAATGTTGAAGTAAATTTTCCATGTACTTCAGGTGCAACATAATGCTACCTGGTCCTACCTGGTTTTGAATTTATGGGATATTAATAGAATATGGACTAACAAGCCATCCATTTATGATGAGGCCTAATTGCCTTCAAAGATTATACTCTAATTCTGTTCGTCTAGTAAAGGTAGACCCATGACTTGTTTCCTGTAAAGCTGCTTATTGAAAACATAAAATGTCAAAGTACATCATGCAATGATTTATTGAGGTTGTCCCTTATGTACTTGCCCAAGATACCAGTATATACCTGATCATACCTGGGAACTCTCCAGGTTTCACCCAGTTTCAGAGTCAACCCTGGCTTCTGCAGGTCTCCACGTTACGTTCTTATGGTGCTTATCCACATCCCACCTGCATAAAATGATATATCTAGCAAACAGTCCCTCACAGCCAATCCCCTGGTGAGGGAGATATCTGGTGGCCTACCCAGCGAAGTTCAGATGTGAAGGATGGCAGTCTAGATAATTAACACCACATAAAGCATTGTGAACATCTTTGTAAAGCCTAGTGTCTACATTAAAAGAAACCTGAACCTCAATATAGAACATAGGCCAAACCCGGATTTGTAGCAGACTTGGGAATTTCAATCACGTTCCATAAAAGCAAATTAACTTTCACTGTAGTAAAGTAGGACGTTTACAAACCATTCATACTTGGCACAAATACAGAAACTTAAGGTTTCAGTGTGACAGGCTGTAACAGTATTACAAGCTCTGCTGGTGAGAGCCATTTCATATGACTAATCTTTCCTTCAAAGTAACGGCTATAGCCTACTCCCAATTCAAGAAGAGTTTAAAGTGCTATTTTTTTGTCTCAACTATTCCCTTGAGTTTAGAATTAGTCTGTTCACTTATCTGCTGATGCCTATTCCACATTTCTCCCTAGTTGTCTGCAGAGGAGTCAGGGTTTAAATTCTAATAAGTATGATGTTTGGCATGACTGAGGAGCCCTCCGTTGTTTGTACACAGTGGGCACCTTTTTTCTAAAGAGAAAATAAGGGACAGACTGCAGGTGGGAATCTGCATTTGTTAATGCTTAAGCAAGCTTTTAGCAAAAGGAAGATGTCCCTTTAATACCCAAGTTATACCCATCATGTTTCACCAGTGTGCCTTTGTCAGAGGCTACATAGTATGGATCCATGTGATGTAGTTCTGTCTCTATCATGTGCTTTTATGACAAATTGTCACAGGGGCCTGTCCCTCTTCTTAAATCTAAGGGCTGTGAACACTTACATCTCGGTTTTAGGCATAATATGTAAGGCATTGCTACATTTGTATGAATGAAATGTATTCCCTACTCTACAGCATATTCATAAATTGCATAGTTTACATTTAATCTAAACATTTTCATAAACTACGTGTGAAATAGTAGGTTTTCACTTATGCGGTTCCATGCTTTTCTTCTGTATTCTTACGGAACATCTCGATGTGCTTTTTAATGGAACATCACCATGCAATTTACGTCTCCTACCCTTTAATCAATCCTTAAAATGTTAGATTATGTATTAAAATAAGTTTGACTCTTCCATAGTTTTTCTTTTTTTTTTTTAATGCAGTCGAGCTCTTGGGAAGCTCTCAAAGCTCCAGTCCCATCAATATACTTGATGTTATGCTTGTAAATATATAGATAACCTAAAGTAGTAAAGGCCAAGCCTTGGCTGTGTTGTGGGGCTCACACAAAGGGGATGCCATCTAACCAAGCCTTGCCCTTGTATGTGAAGGTAAATATAAGTAAAGTGATTAAATTAACTGTAAATTAGATTGTTTTCTGTCTTCTGCAGGCAGTCTTGTTACCCTCATCAGTAGAGCGATATCTATCTATTACATTTTGAAGCTGCATTCACTTAGCTTTTGCAGTGTTGTGGTGTTGCAAGCTTTCTGTTCTGTCCTAATATACCTGAATGGCGACCTTTCCATAATCTCACCAGAATTCACACAATATGGACTTTCTGCAACTGCGTTTACTCCCCTCTTTTGATGCCAACTTTCAAGTTTCACCCAAGTTTATGGTAGATGTAAACTGTATATAACTTTGAAAGTGAAAAGAAAAGCCTGGATGCCCAGCATTAACCCTCAGAAAATGCAGGTTTTTTTTAGTCCCTAATTTAACAGAATTGTTAATGTATAATTTCTACATACAGTATATAGTTAAATGTCATATTTAGCACTTTTACAGATTTGGCACAAATTTAATCCAAAATTACTAAACCTACCTGTGTAATCTAGAGTAGAGTTTTTTCTACAAATAGATTGAATATTTTCCCCCATTGGGATTTCAAATTCTGCAGGTTCAATTGGGACCGCTTTAGTGTATTCAGTTTAAACAAATCTTATAAAATACAATGTTTTCATTGGTCGTAGAGGCTCTTTGAATGTGCAGATTGTGTCTTGGCCCTAATAGAAGTTTTTATCATACTCCTTTGTGGCAAACGATAGAATTGTTCAGTCTTAATCACACAGGTGACTAGTTAAGGTCTATTGGAAATTTGATTTCATTGGCATGGGCAGGATTTAGTGCTACAAATTTCACCTATTCCTGTCACATAAAGGGTAAAGCAAACTTGACATTTAGAATGTATTAAAAACAACTTATAACGTGTGAGCACAGCTTTTTGTACGGCTGTTTTTAGACACAGCTGGCACTTGTTCAATAGCAGACTCCCTTTTTCCCAACTGGTTTCACATATTTAAAAGTTTAACTGTGAATGTTAAGGTGGATGATACTCAATGATTTGCCCAACAGGTTGTTAAAAATTTTATTTCAAATTCCTTGTGTGGTAACATGCCCTATTGCAATTGGACAATATGGCAATATAACATATATCCAATATTTTATACTCTACAGTCCCCCTTTTTTTTTTTTTTTTTTTTTTTGAAGGTATCAACATTCATGAATGAGAATACTTTGCTTTTGCGGTGTTCGTGTTTAGATGTAATTTTCTCTTCACTCATTTAGTGAACCCACACAAATTATGTTTTTTTCAGGACAAGGACTTTCTTCAGATACCATTGTTTTAATCATATCTAATTTCCCATAAAAAAAATAATAAAATATGATGAAAAATGTAAAAAAACCCCACATTTTATGAATTTTACCCCAAAAATCTTTTACTCATCCAAAAAAGCTAATGAAAAAACCTACTAAATATATTCTATTTGTCCTGAGTTTAGAAATACCCAATGTTTTTGTTTTTTTTGCTTTTTTCTGCACGTTATGGAGCATTGAGTACAAGTAGCGTTTTGCTATTTTTTTTTTCCAAATCTGGTAATTCTTCCCCCCCATGTGCCATTTCGAGTATCTTTGAAGCTGGCCAATGCAATTTACCCCATCAAATCATATATTTTTGAAAACTAGACACCAAGGTATTTCAAATGCTAGAATTTTAACTCTTTCCATGCACTAATTCTACCACCAGTCTTTGTCAAACTTTGTGGTAATTTATTTTTTTTTATCGCTAAAATTGCTCTTCAGGTATGGATTTACAGCTCCTGGTATACACCACTTTCAAACACCCCAATATGTGTTCAGCAACATCTCCCGAGTACAGTCATACCCCCCATGCATGGGTTTGTCGGGTTGTTTGGGAGGTAAAACGCCACATTTAGGAAGTGCAAATTTTTTAACTTGGAACTTTTACATCTGGTCATTCTGCCCCCATATCCTAATAGGACCATCTTTGAAGCCGGCTAATTCAATTTACCCCATCAAACCATATATTTTTGAAAACTAGACACCCCAGGGTATTTCAAATGCTAGTATTTTAACCCTTTCCATGCATGAGATTCTACCACCAGCCTTTTTTTTTTTTTTAGTATTTTTTTGGTATGTTTTTTTTTTTTTTTACACAAATTGTACTTTGGGTATACATTTATAGCTCCAGGTATACGTCACTATCAAACACCCTGAGGCTAGGTTTCCACTTGGGTTTTTGTCCTGCGTTTTTTTTTCTTGATGAAAAACGCCAAGAAAACTGCCACTGCATTTTCCTGCGTTTTGGCGTTTTTTTCTGGAGTTTTTTTCTGGCGTTTTAGCCTTTCTGTGGAAATTGCTTTTTTTGACCTTAGGCAGTTTTTCCAGCCTTTACAAGTTAGAGGTTTTACCCAGCTAAAAGGGATTAGGATAAATGGCAAGTATCTGCCCCCTGATGTCATTTACTTGGTAGAGTTCTACTTAAACGCCCCGGCGGACCCTTTTGTCACTTTTCTGTGGTTTGTAAGGCATGCTTTATTCCGAATGTCTGCTCCTCTAGGAAGATTGGCCCCAAATGATGGTGCAAATTGTTTGCTGTTGCTTTTGGCACGCAGGATCCAGTTGATGCGTTGCGTATGTTTGTTTGTAATGGCATGTTTGTTCCAAATGGTGTAGAATTCAATATGAACTTTGTTTTGTGTGAAACTGTTTGTTTCCAGCCTATTTCTCGTAGGACACACAGATACTGGGTCCATCCTCTGCATTGTAACTGTGGAAAAAACGCCATAAAAAACGCCAAGGCAATAAACCCACATGGCTTTTTCATGGCGTTTTTTCTCTCCCATAGACTTCTATTGGAGAAAAACGCCAAGATTTCCTTGCAAAAAACGCCAGTGTCAACATGCTGCGATTTTGAAAAACTGCCACAGAGCCCAAAAAAGCAGAAAACCGCCAAAGAGGACTGAAAAAAAGCCAAACAAAAAAACGCCAAGTGGATATGGCATTCTGCGATTTCCTATTGAAGAACAGCTAACATCTGGCTGCTGCTGCTCACCTGGCGTTTTTATGGGCGTTTTTAGCTAAAAAAAACCAAGTGGAAACCTAGCCTAATATGTGTTCAACAACATCTCTTGAGTACAGTGATACCATCCATGCATGGGTTTGACTGCTGTTTGGGGTTAAAAGGCCACATTTGGGAAGTGTGCTTTCCCCCCCCCCCCCTATTTTGGTCCGTCTGTGTCTATGCCCTATCTTTGAGCCCGGCCACTCCAATTAACCCCATCAAACCATTCATTTTTTTAAATTAGACACCCCTTGGGTATTTGAAATGCTTTTATTTAAATTTTTCCACGTCAGGATTTTTGGGAAGATACAGCGCTAATTTTAGCACTTGCTCATAATCATAAACTTTATTTTTTTTTTTTTTACTTTTTGGACTTTTTTTTTACATTTTGCTGGCACTGGATAGTTCCTCTAAAGCATAATAATTTTTAAATGTTACCATGTTTTTTTTAAGCTTTTTCTTTTTTTTAAAATATTTTACCAATCACAGTGATTAGAAAGCTGGGCTCCATTGACTTGTATGGTTGAATGCAGTACCTGTATTCAACCTGCAAGTGGAGCCAGAGTTCTCTAGAGGGTCTGGAGACCGTCTAGCGAACTTTTTCAACTTATTTTTTTTCCCGGGCCGCCGCCATCTTGCGGATGGCGAAGACTGCGTGCGGCTGTGACCGCTCTTTGGTGTCGCTGGATGCCTCCTGATCGAGGCATTCCAGCAAAACCATTGAAGTTTAGGAGGTGATCGCCTCTTAAACGCTTTTAAAACAGGCGTCCGCCGCCATACAATGTATGGCGGATGTTGACGCCCCGGGGAGGCCCCATCATGCCGATCTCGGTGTTACTGACATCGAGGCATTACAGCAACACCGTTTAAGCTTAGAAAGTGATCAGGCACGTCATAGGTCGTTAAGTGACAGTTTTGCATGACGTGCCTGACCCGGCAATGGACGTTAAGGGGTTAAGGTTCTATGGTAGCGTCTGGTGTCTGTTTACAGACGTGGTTTGTAAGTGTAATGACACATCTGATTATGCATATATGCATAATATGTCAAATAGCCAGAGGAACACGCCTGTTTAAGTTGTTGCTAGGGTCTGGTCTACTGATGTCGGTTTGCTTTAAGAACGATGTAATTTTGTTTACACAATATACCTTAATACGCTTTCAGATGACGACCATACACACTGTGGGCTTTAGGGCTGTAGAGCAAGCCAGGTTACTAGTGTAAATGTAATGCTATAGAGAAGCGAAACGACTACTGATAAAACATTGGCTGTGATCATTAATTTGCTTGCCTCCTAAACCAGCAGTGTTGAGAGACTATATTAAACGTGCATGCTTTGGGATTCCATTTATACCGTGGAAAGTAATACCCACGCCTTGGGTATTAGAGGGCATTCCCCTGATAGGGAAGGCATGATGAATAGCTCACTAAAGGTTCTACAATGTGTACAAGCATCAGTCCCTTGACACATCTCTAAAGATCTCATCTCTCATCGACACATTTTGGGGAGAATCTTCAATTCTGTTACGTCTCACTTGAGGAAACAGATTTGTAGCTGTAAGGCACTGTGATTGCAGTTAAATTGCTGCATATTGCTTCCCCCCCCCCACTTTCTCTTAAACAATGAGACCATATATCAATTTGAAAGGTATTTGATGTTCTTGTGTGTAATTTTCCACATTTTTGTAACCAATATTACCTGGTAGTCTCTTTATATCCATAATTTAAAACCATATTCACGTTATTTGGATGTTGAGAAATATTCCTACAAAATGTGCTTTTATTACGTTTAAAGTCTCTAGCGATTTCCCCTTATAGAGGTACTGAAGAGATTGAAGTATTTCTTTTTGATGGGAAGTTTTCTTTTCAGCCTTCTCAGTCTTTGGTTATTGGCAGACGAGTCACTGCTACCAATTATTAAAGCAGAGTGTCACATTTCAGTATCTCCTGTTCTTTTAATGTTATGGTCGGGGCAAATGTCTGCCATGGAAAATATAACAGCACCCTGCCTTACCAGTGTAGCAGACGTAACATGAAAATATATTGTAGGGGTAACCAGCTGGTAGCTGTTGTACCAGAACGCCAGGGATTTGCAACCAAATTTTTCCCTTAACAGAACAGGGTAAATTTTTGTAACGTCATACTATGTGTATAGTTGTGTACAATGAGGTATATGTAAGTATATAACTGTAAATATGTTAATATAGCAGCCATTAAAATCTACAGGTTAATGAGGCATAATTATCTGACATCAATGAAGTGTGAACACTATCACTATTTCGACAATTAGAGCAGCGTTTCATTGAGAATTCTTGCTCCTGTGATAGCTGCGTTCAAGTTTTGGAAGTGCCGTGTGCCAGCATGTCCTTAGGCAAGAGACGGATGGCGTTTGCGTAGACATTTATGCTGCTACAATATACTACTTGCTGAAAGATTTCTTGGGAGTTTGTTGTGAACAATTGATAAGTTTGACACGAGACAAAATGGTTACATCAGTAGTGTAGCAGCTATTTCCTTGTAGGCCTGAGCATTTCACTTTACTTCAACTTCTAAGCACAACTTCCATTTTGTAAAGCTATACTTTTGATGACAGTGCAAATCTATACTTAGTTCTCTAGTATCCTGCTATCCAATGGGGCATATTAAGTGCCAAGCTAAGGTGTGAAAAAGTCATGCAGTTATTTAACGCCATAAAGGTGTTAAGGCTGACCATTTTTTCTGAGCCACAGCTGAAGTGTGTTTAGTGATGGATATTTCATGTCAATATGGTTTGACAGAATACAAATCTTGTTCAGATTGTAGGACTTCCAATTAAGCGGTAACAGCAGGGGGAGTCTTTGGTGGAACACTTAGAGCCCCTTTAAATTAGAACTAAAGTTTGGTCTTTTAATTGTCCTTTCGCAAATGGGCTTCTGATATTTGTCCTTAGTCTCTTAAAGGTCCATCTACATCCTAGGGATCAGTTTTAGACAGTGGATTGATGCTTCTCATGACTAGTGGTAAGGTTAGACCCGCCACGTTCCAATACATTTCTCATATATTCAGTGTTCTACTGTCTCAAGCTGTATGTTGCATACACAGGGTCCCAGCCTACGCGGTAACACAAAGGCGTTTCTGGCAGATGGTTACTGTGGCCTTCTTCGTTTTAGCTTGGAGAAGAGGACTGCATCGGGATGTGGGACCAGTCAAAAAAAAAATAATAAACTTGCGGGAGCGGGCGTTAATGGTCAGAAATTCAGCGGGAGCAGGATTAAGAAAACAGCTCCTTGTGTTTAGACATGGTTTTCATAGGTGGTTCTGCTTCTGAACGGTTAAACCGGAAACTTGCTATAGTGCCGCTAAGTTAGTGTATACATCCATGTCTGTCCAATCGGGCAATCTACCGATTACATCATGCTGTTACAAGGAGCAGATACTTCATTGTGTTGGGATTGAGATAACAAGCCGTACCCTGAGTGGATGAATATGGGTCTAAGTGAGGGTACAACGTATACTTCACATCTCCACAATCTGGTGAAATCTAGCAGTATTTCAAGGGCTTTACAATTGTTTTCAAGAGCCATCTAATCCCCATATCTTCGAGCCAACAGCTAATGTAAAGTTGGGCATAATGAGCAGTGTTTCTGAATATGTGAATCATTCCATACTCTATTTTCTTTTAATTAACAGAGCGCTGTTATGTATTTTGTTGTTAGCCCTTGCTGTAAGAAAGGAGTGAAGCACATTCCTCTGATTACCATACTGTGGATGCCTCAATTGCTGTGCTTGTGGTGTCTTAATTGTGTTAATGCACACCTGGTTGATCATTAGTATTCATGTAATTAAAGCATGTGCAGCATGTGGCATGTCTAAGTGCGCTTGTGTACCATTCATATGATAGGATTTGGATATCAGTATCTTACAATACGTGGCTTGTTTAAAGTCTGCTTTTTATTTGAAAGTCAACCAAGTTTTTGTCCACATTCTTAGTGCGCCCCCCCCTCCAGACCACTTCTGATAGTGAATACATATTTCTGTTTAAATTGGCTTTTTTGCTCTTTGCCTTCTGTATCATCAGAGAAGCAGAAGAGTAGCTTCCCTGATTCTTTCAATGGGTTTGATCGCTTTTGAAACGGCACCGGTCATTAACATTCTAGACTAATGGTTGGGCCAAAGCGGATCCGAGGTGCATTTCACCAGCACGCTGTTTGGCTGAGAATTCAGTAGTTAACAGTAATGAACAAGAACTTGGACACTGTTGCTTTAACATACTTCCCAACTTCTACCACCAGCGAATCTGAATACTGGGGGCGGAGCTTGGGAGGTAGTGTCACTCAAACTGTGCATGCACACAATCATGCGCAGTATACATTCTCGGGTACCAAATCTTGCTGATTGCCACCTCTGTCCCAAAAAGTGAGGCAGAACTCGCTGGGACAGTGGGAATGTGTTAAAAAATAAATAAAAATAAAAATAAAAAAATGGTACAGCTGAGGCATGCTTTAATCTTAGGGGCATACAACCCAGGAATTCTGTGTATCCTGGCCTCATAACGAGTATGCTTGGCCTATGCTCCAACTGGGCTACTCTATGGTTCATTTACCGTCCATATTGTACAGAACTGCTGTAAACAGAGATCCAGAAATAACTGTACACCCTCTGCTGACATTTAGCTGCAAGTTCCATACATTATATCACGTGCTTTGATTACCTTTTTAAAGGGAAATCCCCCCCATTTTTAAGCATGTTGAGTGGGCTGATGTGGAGGCGGTGTGTATACACCTTGACTTTTCCTTTGTAGTGAAAGTGAAGTAAGGTACTCTTGGCAGGCTGCTGAAGCGAGGAGAAGTGTGATCACAGAACCTGCCAAGGAGAAATAAAAATGTCTTAAACTGTCAGACCTGCTCCTCCAATGATGCCACGTGCTACCGTGTTTCCCCGAAAGTAAGACAGCGTCTTACTTTCTTTTTATCCCTAAAAGCCCCACTATGTCTTACTTTCGGGGTATGTCTTATATTGGGAAAAAATTTTCGAATTTAATGCTTTCCTACCTTTCCTTTCTTCTTTCAGCTTCTTTTCCTCCTCTTCGCCAGTTCTTGTCTCCTTCCGGGTCAGAGGGCACGGACAGCGGTGGGCGCGGCTTCAGTGTTGTGCGCCGGGATCTGACAAGAAACCCCGGCGCACAACAGCTGTTGCCGCGCAGATCACAAGGGAGCGGTATCGGAGGTCATTAACAGACCTCCGGCTCCCTTGAGTGATTTTAAGCCGGGTTCAACCCGGCTTAAAATCACTCAAGGGAGCCGGAGGTCTGTTAAAGACCTCCGATACCGCTCCCTTGCGAGCCTGCTCCTCCAGCGGCGGACATTACTGTCCGTCTCTGGAGGGGTGCCGGGTGCCGCAGGTTGGCACCCCCTGGAGTGTGGCGCCCTGTGCGGTCGCACACCCCAAAGGTCGGCCCTGCTCTAAGGGGCCGGCCTTAGGGGTCTGCGGCCGCACAGGGTTTAAATAAAAACATCGGGGTTTTTTTTCAACTTTATTTAACATCCTCCATGTTAAATAAAGTTAAAAAAACTTTATTTAACATCCTCCATGTTAAATAAAGTTTTTTTTAACTTTATTTAACATGGAGGATGTTAAATAAAGTTAAAAAAAAAACCCCGATGTTTTAATTTAAATCCTGTGCGGCCGCAGACACGTAAGGCCGGCCTTGGTGGGGACTTCCCGGCCCCTTAGAGTGGCGGACCCGGTCGCAGGTGCGGCGGGCCTAAGGGGCAGGCGCCCCTTATGCCCTGCGTTAATGCGGCCGTAGGCCGTAGGCAAATCCCCCGTGTTTCCCCGAAAGTAAGACATATGTCTTACTTTCGGGGTACGGCTTATATTAGCTGACCCCTCTGAAACTCCCGATACGTCTTACTATCGGGGGTGTCTTACTATCGGGGAAACACGGTAGCTTGCCACTCTTTATAGGAACAAGATGCTTAATTGAAGAACATTAAAGTAAAGGTCAGTTGCATGCTATTGATGTGACATTGTTCTGCAGATAATGGCTAATGCCAGCTGATACATGTTAAATAGTACAGCCAAGGGAGATTATCTTTTAAATACCCCATCCAAACCATGTACCGCATTAACAGGAATAAAGTTTGTCAAGAGGGCTGTATCTTCTCCTGGGGTAGCATTGTTTACCTTTTTTAAGGGCTACGGTTTGTCTTTTTGTAAAGAGACTAAAACTGTTTGCCTGTTCAATGCAGCCTTGAAGTGGCCATCTTGTTGAAGCAGTGATACACTTTGACAGGCATGTTTGACCATGTGATGTCCTTGAGTGTAATATACCGTATTTGCTCGATTATAAGACGACCCTGATTATAAGACGACCCCCCAAAATCTGAATATTAACTTAGGAAAAAAAGAAAAAGCCTGAATATAAGACGACCCTAAAGGAAAAAAGTTTTACCAGTAAATGTTAATTCATGTAAACTCTTTTTTTAAATAAAAGCTATGATTGAGAAAAATATTTTTTTTGTTTTTATTTCCTTGTATTTTCCAACCTGTCCCCCAGTTACGCACATCTGCCCCCAGGCTTGCCACACCGATATGGCACTGTGGCCCATGATATGCCTTGTAACCCCCTATATGCCACTGTGCCCCATGGTATGCCTTTTGACCCCCTATGTGCCACTCTGCCTCCAGAAATGCCTTATACCCCTATATGCCACTCTGGCATTTAGGGGGTTAAAAGGCATATTATGGGGCAGAGTGGCATATAGGGAGGTATAAGGCATTTCAGGAGGCAGAGTGCTCTATTAAATGCCCCCTTAACGCCACTCTGCCTCCTGAAATGCCTTATACCTCCCTATATGCCACTCTGCCCCATAATATGCCTTTTAACCCCCTAAGTGCCAGAGTGGCATATAGGGGTATAAGGCATTCCAGAAATGCCCTATGTCCCCATTTAACACACACACGCGCACACACACACACACCGGTGCTTTCTAATTTCCTGCTGTATTGCCGGGGCAGCGGGTTGACGTCTCCTTCCGCTGCAGCCAGAAGGAGGTGGAGTTGGCAGCGGGGGTTTGTCTGCGTCCGTCGCGGATACCTTCCCCGGCTGTCAGAGATCAGAGTTCCCCGCACCGGTGGGGGGAACTCTGATCTCTGACAGTCGGGGAAGGTATCCGCGACGGACGCAGACAACCCCCGCTGCTAGCCACACCTCCTTCCGGCTGCAGCGGACGTTGTCTACGCGGATCGCGTAGACATCAACCCGCTGCCCCGGCAATACAGCAGGAAGCACCGGTAAGTGTGTGGGGGGGGGGGGGGAGGATCCAGGTCCCCTGCAGCGGTGCAGGGGATCTGGATCTTAGTCTCATAATCAGACCTCTATTTGAGGTCTGATTAGAAGACGACCCCGATTAGAAGACGAGGGGTATTTTTCAGAGCATTTGCTCTGAAAAAAACCTCGTCTTATAATCGAGCAAATACGGTAGTTATGGGTGAGCTGGCCTTTTGGTGCTTGAATAGTGTGGTTTAAAGATAAAGCCTGAAATTGGGGTGTGGACCACAAGTACACCTAGAACTATAACCCCTAAACTATATATATATAGTTCTAGGGGTTAATGGCAACCTACCGCAACCAGCACTATATATATAGTTCTAGGGGTTAATGGAAGAAATACTGTCTGAAGTTTTGAATGTGATCTTATGGCTATGTGGGTGGTCGTAGTGATTGGGCCATTTTGTTGCTTGCTATGCTGTTAAAGCCTCAATTATTTTCTATTTATCATTAATTCAGGAATCCTAACCCAGCCGCTTGAGTGAAATGTCCTTGTTTTAGTAGAAATTGTCTTGGTGCTGGTTGCGTGACCATGAAAGTCGGAATATACTGCAGTGGTTGCCGTGGTGACACTAGTACAGGCTTTGGGCCTTTCACAAGTAAATTTAGAACAAATAAAATAACCCAGTTTTCCCTCTTTTCTATGTCTGAGACATAAAAGGCTAAACTCTGCCATTTAAAACTAAGCGTTGCTGTCACGACTGTTCAGAGCGTGCAGGCTTTAGCTGTTGGCGGCTGTGTTTTGTTTGTATACCAGCAAGCATTTTATAGACATGAATACCTGATTGTTTCCCAGTATTAAGACAGTGATAGCGTATGATCTGTATTAGTGCTGTTAATAAGTGTATTGGTTCTGCTAATGATCGGTGTCTTCGTTCCTAATTCCTGGAAAGATATGATCATTAAATCCCGCTTTGGTAGAAATGACAAGCTGTAGTAACTAACGAGAGATGGCCGCTCGCAGAGTAATGTTATGATCTATATGCAGAGTTGGGAGCTTTCCAAGAAAACGTTAATGTGTCCTGAGTTTATTCAGAATGAGATGGGCCTGGCTTGTTTTACGGGCTCTCCCAACCTCCTAAGTGTTGGGTATCAAAGTAAATTAAATGCCAGAGAGCCTGTGCCTCTAGTCCTCTGTAATAACAGAAATTAGTGTGAAAAGCAGCCGTGTGCATTAGATTGATTTGTAATCTTTAATATGGGATGACGCTTATAAATCCTCGCAGCACAAAAATCCAGTTAATTGCACAGACCTGCCTGGCCGCAAGCGAGGCATCCTTTCATACCTGCCAATGCCTTGAGACTAATTATAGAGGTAATTTGTTAGTTCTCCTTCTCAATTAGATTTCGGGATAACTCTTTGCAAACACAGGCTTTGGCAGGTTAAAATTGCTTGTCCCAGTTAGTTCCACATGCATGTAAGTACACCGGGTTTTGAAGAATATCGGCTTTGGCTTGTTTGCAGTAGTAGAGTAAGGGCTTCAGTGTAATGTGGATGGCTGTGCCGTAAAGGATCATGTGATTGTCCCCAACACAACCCACTGATATTATAGCCTTGTTCGGACCCAGGAGGCGAGATGGTGTTAGCTACATTAAATCTGTGGCTGTATAGACAATTGGTGATTAAATCCAGAGTTCACAATGCGCTATTAATGGGTATCTTGAGTCTTGGGGTCGGTCAGTTAATGGTTTTGTCCTGTAGACTGATCTGCTGCAGCTTCAGTCCACTGAACAAGCACTTTGTTGAATTTGGCAGCTGCCTAAAGTTCTTGCAGAGTTGAGATATTGCTAAAGATGCTTTCACTTTAGTCAATGTCCAGGTGTCAGATTTTCCATTTTCTCACCTAGTTATTATGGTAGATGCATTATGTCCCAAAGTGGTGACAAAGTATATACTTTAACAATATGGGGCTGGTGCTTTTCCATATGCATGGCAAGTCTCTTGGGGGGGGGGGGGATGACAATTGATCAGAACTTGTTTTGAGTGAAGTTTTCCTGACAGTTTTTGCGTATAGAGGGGAAGAGGTTAAAATATTTCTACTAGTGTTTTACATAATTTACTGTTGAGAAAGTGTGAACTAAACTTGCCAAACTATTAAGAGCTAATTAAATTTAATAAGTAAAGTCAGAAAACATCCCTTAATTAAGAATTATGTCACAATGATAAATGGAAAAGCCTTTCAATGTGAATAGGGATTATCAGTTTACTGCTGTCCAAATGACACAATCTATCCATAGAAGGCAAATTAGAAGAAGCATTTAATCTCTCTAAAATGCCATTGATGTATTTTTTCACTCAATACTAATCCTTTCCTATGCATACCAAGTGAGTCGCTCAATCTAATCATAACAATATGTGCAACTCATATTCCATCAGTAATGCTATAGAAAATGGGATTTATGTTGAGAATGATGGTCTTCTGCTATCCAGTTGCATTTGAGTTCCCCAAACGGCTTGTTCTAGAGTAGTTTGCCTTTGTGGGTGTCTGACCTAGAAGATAGTGGTTGAAAATACACATTTTGCAGTATCAGCAGTTGGTAAATAGTTTGGGGGGGGGATATAAAATTTCAGGAGTATTGTGTAACCAGTGATTTTCTTTGGTTCTTCCCATTAAAGTCTTATCCCAGTTTTTTCACACACAAATTGATAGGTCAGTTTGTCTCTAAGATAATTCACTGAATGCATTCAAATTGAATATTGAGCTGCCGACACTATCGGAAAAGTTCTACCTTTGAATGTCATGAGTGGTGATGGACACTTTTTCCGTGTCTTGGGAAGGAAGTGTGGGAAAGCTAAACAAGGGTGGTTATAGCAGGTCCCAAATGTTGGCTAGTTTGCAGGAGACGGAAAATCGGTATTCGGTTACCAGTAATGTCAAAGGCTAGTTAAATGCCCGGTATTGAGGGAAGATGACAGCTTTAATGTAATGAGTATTGTGCGCTATTTTTTTCATTAAAATAACTTATTGATCATTATTGAATTATGTCTTAACTTAGCTCATCAAATATCTACTCTGCTCACGCTCTGTAAATATAATTTTAAACAAAGTATAACTTGTAGATAACTGAAAATGTGCCAAAACCCTTAAATCTGTTTTGAACATATTTAAGGTTTTTTTCTGCACAGCCAATTTCTGTGCCAGTTTGCAAGACAAAAAAATATTTAATGTGCTGCTTCCCCCCCCCTTGTTTTTATAGCTCTCAAAACTTCTTGCCCAATCGACAGGTGAAGGGAAATTGAATCTGATAACACTAAAATAGCCATTAAACCAAATTAAATCAGACTAAACAGGTAGAAGTATTTATAATGAGCAATAATCTTGTAAAGTGTCCTTAAAACCTTATCAAACAATGGCATACACTAGACGGGCTGAATGCTTATCTGCCAACACATTCTATGTATCCCCTTAATGATTTGTCCTTTTGATTGCTTAATTGTAGGTAAGGTCACTCTTGATGTAAATGTTTCAAACATTAACATGTTTGACAGAGGTACAATGTAACTCTGTATTAGAACTCAATTTGAATGCTTATGTAGTAGGTATCATGTTATAAAAATCTGTGTATAAATTGACATTAGGACGTACCTTCAGAACTGGTCCTGTGGATAGCGCTATAAACCGTTTGGTCTCCTGAACAAGTGTGATTGGCTCTGTGTAATGCATAAGCTCATCAATTAAACTATCCATTATACAGGGCCAGCTCGACCTTGCAGTGGGAACTTGCCAGGGGCGATGGATAATAATGCATTGTAATGCAACTCTCCTGCAGACTCTGCTCTTGAAGTCTGGCTTCAGTGTATGAATCTATACACATACTTGTGCCGATATCAGTTGATGCAGAATTCAACAATTATTCATTGCTTAAACATCCAATCTATTTGCTGAGCCATGTCAGACCTGTTGGAGCCAGTGGGGTTAAAGGTTTTCCAAAGGTGATATGTTCAGCAAACGTCTAGATGTCTTTGTGCATGGGATACTGTCGTCAGCTGCTACAGACTCCAGCAATTTTCTTAATGCGTGTGCTGAAATCCTTCCCACTTAACACTGCCAACTGTGCAGAAAGACTTGTCGTAGCCATCTGTCCTTCTGTTCGGCAAAAGTCATCACGCCAGGTTTTAAAAAACATCTGCATGGCACAGGTCCTTGGAAGAGGTGGGGCTTTGAAAATAAAACGGCTCTTGTTTTCATTTAGCTAATGTGTTGCATTCGGTAATGCAGAAGTACATGGCTGTCAATGGAAAATGACCTAGAAAAACTCCTTACATCACCTTGTCCCCAGAAGCTCAAGGCATTTTTATATACTCTGTGCGCATTTATGTTCTGGAGCATACGCTAACCTAGCAATCAGGCTCTAGGGCTTGTATATTAATGATTTCCATTTGCAAAATCAGTGCAAAAAACAGCAAACATATATATCAAGGAAAGTGGGCATGACATTGAAATCAATGGATGTTTTCCCCTTGATAAATTTAACTGCAGTTATTTTGCACTTCACTAAACCCCATTCTCTTTGGCTTACACTTCTCCACAGGCTTAGTTTTAGCTGAGATTCTGATTCGGCTAGCTGGCACAAACCTCGTTCGGCTTTTAACACTCCATTTAGTGATGCCAAAGCGTGCATAGTATGTATTGGGGGTGTAAGCATGATACACATGGTTTCCGTATACAAAAGGAATACACTTAATATACAGACCACTGTAGTTGCCACATGTCCTTGGCCAGGGACTGCCATCACACACATTTGAGGCTGACATACAGATGTGTCTAACCCCTTAAGGATAATGGGTGGTCCCTAAACCCATTGAAAGCAATGCATTTTGAGCTCGTACATGTATGGGTTTTGTCATTAAGGGGTTAAGTTATATATCCTTGAACTGGGAAGATGGCACTTGACTAATTACCCTACTCCTTGTGCTGTCACCATACACATTGGTCGTAGTAAATTAAAACGAGTCCCACGCTTTTGATAAATCCACAGCTTGACATTCACTGAAGGCTTTATACTAGATGGTCTTCTGCTTAGTTGTGCAGAAATAGTGTAAGTGCAGTGTATGGTCATGCATATCCAGAAGACAGCCATATGTACATCATTTATCGGCTGCTGGCCTTAAAGTGCCAGGGCCTGGTACTGTTATCTCAAGAGGCCCTAGAATGGACCTGCACCTTATAACCGCACTGAGAAGCTTGCAATTCAATATGTTCTGAGCGATGTGTGCTTTAAAAAGTTAGTCTAACTCTGCGGGTTGTTTGAACGGCTGTGCGTTATACTAAGAGTTAAACAGCTTCTTTCAAGCGCTTGTAATCTCTGCACTTAACGGATGTCACTGCAAAGTACCATAAACTATGACTGTTGGCGTGAGGTCAACTGAAGGGCACAATAGGTGTTGGGAGCCGCAGCTAATTAGAACTGAGAACAGGCAAGTTCGTCACTGAAATGTGCTGTGATGTTGATCTCTCTCCTTCCTCCAAACATAACAGCTTTGTAAAATTTGGCCGTGCGCAAGGAAGCTGGCATTTGCCAAGAGTTTACGGGAAGGCTTGAACATATTGTACGTAAATTGAGGTTGCATGTTTCTAATTTAGCACTAATTGCTGGATGCGTCCTAATCAGTCAATCACTCTTGATTGAGCTTAGTACCCAAAGTGCGAACATGAACACATTCTGACATTGTAATAATAAAGCAAGTCGCAGGTTTTCTGCTCTCTGACAAGCCGGCATTGTGCAAGATGAGGGATTCTGGGAGCTACTGTTCAGATCAAATCAAATCAAATGGGAGTGAGTGCAGGAATAATTGGAAAAGTTGCACTTTAAACACGCTGACACACCTGCCTCCAGCAGGCGTATTGTTAAAGCCTAATTATTTCAGTAACCCAGTCATTGATGGATATTTGGTTCTCGCTGTAGTTTAACAATATTTCTTTCGAGGAGTCAAACTTCTGCCTTTGTATGAAGGAATAGTCGGCTGTTTTTAGGTGTTCCACCGGTGAGAAATACCAGATGAAAAAATGAGATCAGATTTATCACTCCATTGTCAACTTTTTTTTTTTTTGGAAGGGTCCAATGGGGGAAGGTAGTAGGGGCATACACTGTCTGCTATTATCTGTTTGTAAAACTTTTCAGTTAAGTTCAGTTATTTATAGTAATCTTTCAAGATAAAAAAAAATGTAATTGTTTTCGATGGGTCTGAAGTAAACATCCAGATCATAGCTTTGCAACTGTAGGCGACCTGGTGCGTGTCACCTGTTGACATGTTGGTGAGACCCAGGATTTGTTTATGCAAGCAGTGTTAATACAACACTGTTCGGTATCTTGTTAGTGTGGGAATTTTATCTCGACTGCCATGCACGGCTTAACCTTTGATTTCTGAATCCTCTGTACCGTATATTGCACCTTAGCATGGTAATGCTGGAGATCCTTAAGCAGGGTGATAGTTTCGTTGACTGTGTTCTTTAGAATCTGAAGCGCTATCATTTGTTTCTTTGGTGCCTAGTTGGCAGAGTGTTGAATTGTTCATTTAGGAGATGCTTCATTTTCACTAACCTACGAAATAGTTCAAGTGTTCAGCCAGTAGTCAAAGCATGTAATTGAAGATGAAGCTGGTGAATATTTTGACATCTGTGTACTTATGACTGATTTATATCTATAGATTCAGAGTGCTGTAACATCCATAAGGGCAAGAGGAGCAGCTCCTCCAGGTGACAAGGTGAGGGGCATGTTTGAGCTGGCCTGCAGCATTCCCCCAGCTTCCCCGCCTGCTTCTAGAAGTGGATGTGACCTCTGTTCAGGACAGGGTGTCCGACCCTTCCCCAGGCTCTGGGAGCCCTACTTACAAATTTGTATCCATATCTTGTGTGTAACCTTATATCATGCATGTTCCATTATCAGTTATGCATCTGACATTAAAAGATTTACAGGGACTGGAGAGGCTTTAATGTCTATACAATGAGATTTGTGAAAAATTCCGATGGGAGATATAATTGGTTATCTTTCGGTTTTCTTTAGAACAAGACATGTAGGGATAAACCCACAGAAAACATGCGTCTTATATCTAGTGTACCCTTTTTGGGCTGACTCCTGATGCTTATTGTAAGAGTGCAGTTGCGATCACAGAATAGGTTTTGGATACTGGAGAGAACAGGTTGAAAGACTTGCTATGGGAATTCTGTGCACGTTTTTATTGAAGAATACATAGACTTTGAATAATTCACCTGTTTCCACTGTGATTACTTACTCATATCCCATTTATTTTGAATTTTTATGTATGTAAACACTGCAGTGCTAATTTTAACAAACAGTAAAATACATTTCCGCTTTCTTCATATTGCCATCTAATCACCTGAATCATCTGATTTAGAAAGCAAAAACCTAGCGGATACCCCTAGGATTTCATATATTCCTTTTAATCCCTAGGCTTTTACATTATTATATGGCATGATAACAGTCACGATGGTATTCCCCTCTCCCACTACACAATTGTCATGGGGCGGCCTTGGGGAGTCCTGGTGTTAAATTGCGGTTTTTCATGGCTTGGTTCAATTGGACATGCGCCCATATGGGCGAATATCCTGGTTTCTTCCTTTTCCCCCCCTTGAGATGTGGAAACAATGTTGGGGCTTTTGCTGTATTTTTGGTCCTTTTTTTCTTTTCTTCCAGCCTACTGATGTATCGTGTGACACCAAAGTGATTTCAGTGTCTCATGTTGCCTTTCCACTCATTGTAATATGGTTTGATGCTGTTATACCTATGTACATACATCTTACTTGATGTTAGTGTGCATTTGGGATGTAACTGCTTGACTATGCGTCTGCAGTGAAAGAAATTACAAAAAAAAATTAACAAATCTTCATTTTGCAAAAAGTGTGAGTAATCAGTAAGCAGCTGTTGGGACCTACTGGTCGTCGGGACCCGATAGAGTATGTAGTGGAGAGATCGCTTTAAATTTCTGTTCCCTTTGCAAATTCGTGGGGGTATTCTGCAGGATCCTCCATTTGCTTTAGCCCCTTTCCTACCCCCCTGCTATTTGCCATGCACTTCTGACATGTATATTTATGCTTGGTTGGTTTCGGGGTCTGGTGGTTTGAGCCATTCAGTGCTCATGTGTGGAAAGCACTCATTACTTTGAGACTGTTTGGGACATTTAACAATATAGTTTTGTGTAATATTATGCCAAATTATACATGTTATAGGTTGGGCCCTTATTTGATCCTGTTTAAAGTCCTTAAATAAACTGGAGCTAGCCCTGGGCTAGTCTTTTATAGAAGATGTCATAAGCTTTGTAAGTTGCCCTAAAAGTTGAACATTACATTAATATGAACCTTTAAGTTTGTTTTTGTTGTACTTTCTTCTGGGTGTTGTGAAGATATGAATCTAACAACTCAGACAAGAATATCATTTTATCAGTTTGCTATGCACCTCTCACCTGTTTATATAGATCTATCTCTGCCGAAAGGGCATGTCCACCACTTGAGTCTGCTCAATCTACTGTATTTGGGACAATATGGGTATCTGGCTCAGTTATTTGCTACCTTTCTTTTGTAGTAGACACCTGACGTGATTTTCACAGCACACTTAAGCAGTCAATTCCTTTAAGGATTTCCTGTATTTACTGATGGATAACTATTAATGGTGATTGACATTTGTAGACTTAATGTGTGCCAGAGACCTTTTCAGGAAGAGAAGAGTCCACCCAAGCTTGTATAATTTGAGGCAGTGTATTTTGCTCCAGCAAGTTTCTGACCACAGCTTGACAAATCCCAGGGTATATTTTGCTGTAGCTCCTAAAACTTTAATGCCAGGTGCCTTATGTTTGTGTCGTTAATCTGTTGTAACTCCTTGGCTTTTAGAATTCTCTGTAGGTCCAAAATTCCAGTCCTGCTATTGTACACTTCTGGTTAAAACACGTTTCATTGGTTGAGTCTTGTAGCGGAGAGGTATTTTGTTGCACTGATGAGATTAAATTGTTACCCATGTCAACGCCTTGTTGGGGACATGTCGCAGGGTTACTTATCCTTTTGCAGTTGGTGGATAATGACGAGCATGACAATTCAGCTCACAACGGCACCCACTTTTAATTCTCTCTATGCAGCCGCTGCTCCCGGAAGCTCCCAGCCAGATGTGTCTGCTCTAACAGAGATGAGGTTTGACAGCTGCTGCCTAACCTCTCATTTCTCCTTCAGCCTTTTTTCCAGAGTTCTGAAACCTTATTAGATATGAGCAATTTCCTCCCCGAGGCAGCAGGCTTTAGCCCACCCTCCTGCCATAGTGACAGGCATGTGATTGTCCGGTGAGGTCTGTCACGGCTGTTAGTGACATTGTCAGCACAGTTCTCACATGTCATGATCAGTTCTTGACAGTGTCAGCCTTTGTACAAGTTGGCTTAGAATTCATTCTTCTGCATGTCAAATGCATTGTTCTTGGATGCAAGGAATGTGGAGAACTACTTTATGTTCTGCTGTTGTGGCAAGATCAAATAAAGAAGCAAATTCGTCTATCGGTTATTATACTTGGATTGTGTTTAGTAACGCACTCTAAACTTCTATGCCTTCATATTCAACAAGCTGAGCCTTGAGGGATTCCTGACTTATTCACATGGCATGGCTTTCTACATTCAAATTTGGCAAAATGATCCAGCTAGTTCTGACTTCCAAGTTCTCATAAATTTAAGGACACAATTGTATGTTCCCTTGCCGTAGTGTCGTTCTATTCGCTAACTTATGCATGAACTGGAGGAAATGTCCTTATTTTGGTGATTGAGTGAATATGATTAATGGTTTGATCGTGTATAAGCGATAATAGCGGTAATTTTTATTTTGTCTATTTTAAACGATGGCTTGTCCGAAATAAGCCATTTCTTAGCTTGCTCTTTCTGAAACCGCCAACATGTTGTAAGTGTTGGTGTTAGAGATGCTTTTAAGCAGAGCTCAGTTCCGTTGTAGAAAAGCATCTTCTAAGAGAATGAACTGCAGCGTTTCAAACCCTTGAATGTCAGAGGATTGTACAGCAGGATCTGCTTTCACAAGTTTATTGGAAGGTTCCCTGAAGCCCTGCTGTAAATATGCTATTACACTTTAAAGTTGTTTAACTCTGCCAAACTCTTACCTGATGTGACCTGGATGACAGAGCTGTGTGTGGTAGCCGCTAAATTAGATTGTATATGGCTAAGTGTAGTGACTCCTGATTTCTGCCCAGCAAGATTTACTTTGTGGGGAATGTTTTATGATTTTAGTGCTAAAACCGGTTCTGATCCTCCATGTTAATAGTTAAAGGCCAGTCCTCGTTGTTCTAGCTCTGTTCTCAAACCTCTTGAGGCTGTCGGGATTTCAAGCCATGGTGCCTGCAGAACTATTGTTACCATGTAAGTTAGAACAATGGGAAAGGATTTCAAACACCTCATTTGGCTAAGCCCCCCTATACCGTAGGGTTTTAGTTTGTGTACCAGAAAAACGGAAAGCTCATTTTACTGGCCCTCTGAGATTTTTCAATGTTTTGTATTGTTAAATCTGTTGGAAAGTCACACTGAGTGGATGTAACCTTGGGATATAAAATCTGTATTTTAAGTGTAACTAATCGATACATTGATATACGCGCTGTACTTGGAACTGTTCACCTCTTGGGCAGGGTTTCATTGCTGGTGTAAGCACAGATTCTGAATATGGATGGTTTAACCAGAGGAAGTGTTTGTTCTAATGTTCCTGATGGTTAATATAGTTTCTCGTTGTGCTCAGCGCTACTATTATAAACTAGCAACGGCTAGTAGTTTGAAAATCTCCGGCAGAGCCAAATGGGTGTCTGACACAAACTTATAGTAGGGAGATGGCAAGACACCTATATAAGGTTAAAACGCACTAGGAGAAGTTCGCAACATTTCCAGCCAATGCAATTACACCTTTTATTAACATTTCTAACCATGTTTGGTGTAAGTTTCCTACTAGATAGGATGCCACTGGAAGAATCTAAACAGATTACTTTTTTACCCTTTGGTTTGAAATATTAAAACTAAATAAACATGTTCTCTGCTGCTAAGGCAATGAAGCAACTCCTCTTTATGCCTGTCATGTGACTGCACACAAAGTGAACAATCCCTGCTAATACTAATAAAGCAAAAAATGTGAGTTTGGGACAGTACTGGATGTAATGGACCATAGTACAGAAAATGGAGTCGCTTCGTTCTAATAACACTAATAGCTGCTGGAGCTAAAAGCTTTCAATATAGTGAATTCACTTTTTGGTGCATTTGTAGTGAAATCGTGTATATAAGAAATAGCTTTAAAAGCTGCAGCTTGCAATGGTAAATTTAGTAATCTAGTTATGGTTCAGCTGTCAGTTATAACATGTCTTGTGAAACATACACATTAACCCCATATGCAGCTATTTGTCCTGGTATTGCAGAGGGATCTTTAAAGAGAGGGCTTGAATCATTAAACCGTTGTTTGCCACTATACGGTAATACTCTTGGCTTTTTATGCTTGCATTGTAAAATCATTTTTTAAATAGCCTGGGAAGCTTTATTTAATAGTGGCTGACAAGAACACTATTTAAGAGCCATAAGCGATGGACATGGAAGTATCTAAGGCACAGATCATTGCTTTTCAGATATAACCTGGCTCGAATATCTGCTTTTAGTATTTATGCAAAATGCCTTTATGTGCAACGACTCTATTGCCTCCTGATTGTTTTCTTGTCCAGGCACTTTTTTGTCTCCTTTACTAAAAATTCAATTTTGTAAATGTGTATCTGTAGAGCTGCGCTGTGTAGCCTGCTCTGACGCCCTACGGTTACACCAAAAGGCTATCCGTGTATTCTGGGGTTAAGGCCTGATGAGTTAATCCACCACCCATGAAGTGCGTTTTGTAATGATGGCAGTAAAGCCCAAAATGTCTAATCCATGATTTGTCAAAAGTGATTGTCCAGTTCACTCATCATTTGTGAGTTAGTAGTAATTCTGTTGAGGGTAAATTATTACACAAAAGAGCCACAAATCCATGCGGTGGATGGACGGCCGATAAGAGCTGGGGTTTGCTTGCTCTGGCAGGAGACCACGGTGATGTGGGCTTCTCCATCCAAGGATGTGTATTCAATTTTTCCCTGAGACTAGACTTTATATTTTACTTTAAAAAAAAAAAAAAAAAAAAAAAAAAAAAATGTGGGGACAGCAAGCATCAATTTCATCTTGGACTTTTGCTAAATGAAAAACTCAAAATGCTTTTTAAAGAGAGGGTATAATTTAGGTACGTACTTAGGATGTCTCAACAGGCGCCAAATTTAGATGAGCTGTAGGCTCTAGACATCCAAATGCAAGGATCTGGGTGCATGTAGCAATTACTAAAGGCCGTTCCATCTGAAAGGTACTTGTTTAGCTAGACAGAACTGATTACCTCCAATTTCTAAAAGACAATTTGATAAAACACAAACTACCAAAGTCAGATGCTGGAAAATCACAATGTTCAGGGAATTCCTTGCTGCTCAGATGAAACCGTACTGCAAAGTCATCAGTGAAATGTTAGCGTCCAGACCAATAGAGGGCCAGATGAAGAGCACAGAGGGCCTTGTCACATAATATCCCCATATGACGTGCATATAGGGCAGGGGTGTCCACTTCATCAGAATTGTATACGTGCGAGGGCGCACTCATTTTTCACTGTGAGAAAATATGCCCTTTAATAAAATATGCAGATTAAAATTAAGTTAATGACACAAAACCTTTACTTTTCTGCTCACTGATTTCTGGGCCTAGAAAGGTTTGTGACTACAAATTCAGGATAATTAAAAATGAAATAGTTCTATTTATTCTAGGGATGCACCAAAATAAAAATTCTGGACCAAAACATTCACAGTTCACTTAGCCAAAACCAAAAATGACCCCCCACCTTTATAAATAATAAAAACTCACATTTTTAATAAAAGTAGGAAACACCACAATTGGACAAAAAAATTAGCAATGACTTGGCATGATAGGAGTGTGATTGCTAACAGCAATCACACTCCTATCATACCCAGGCAACCAGTAAATGCTGGTACCTAGGTATGATGGCTGTTCGCAATCACACTCCTATCATGCCAAGTCAGCCAGTACATACTGGTACAGGGTGGCTGTAAGTGATGTGTAGACCCCATACTGCTGGCAGCATCAATACACAAGGGGGGCAGCTAGCTAGGTTTCAGCATGTACTGGCTGACTTGGCATGATAGGAGTGTGATTGCTAACAGCAATCACAGTCCCATCATGCCTAGGTTCCAGCACTTACACATCCATGCTATCACAAACACTCATTCATTCAGATTAATTCCCTCAATCACGCATACTCATTCAAACACCCTCCCCACCCAATTACCTGCACGTGAACTCTGCTAGGTTCTGCTTCCTCTATGCAGTACAGAAGACCCTCCCACAGGTAAGTAGCGGAGCTCGAGGTGCGGCCCGCATAAGATCGTTGCCCTGGCTGCCAATCTTACGCGGGCCGCATGTTGGACGCCCCTGATATAGGATATAGATTGGGAAGGTGTTAACCATACATCCGCAGCACAAACAGCTGGAAGAAAGTTGCTTAGAGGACAGTCGCTCCTCTCGGCCCGTACGATATATGTGCGGCTGTCAGTCACACTGTGTGGACATTCAGGCCGATGCGGGTCCCTCGGGCAGCATGTGTACACTGTCATTCCTACATTCTTTGGTGACCCCTGACAATGGGCTAGTTACTGAATTTCTAGCGTACTGCTTTACCTTATGTTTTATATAAGGGTTTCATTAGCCCTGAAAGCTGACTTGGTAATGTTTTGCTTATTTCTGCCCTGATACAGTTAGATTCAGCTGTTAGATTCAGAAGAGGAGGTCGCACACAGTAAATATAGGAATGTCTGTTTAGAAGTGATATTGGTGCATTGCCTCGTTTCACTTGTTCCATTTAAGTGTTATATTTACATACTTAGGCGAGAATAGTTGCTGGATTAATGACTGGTACATGGCCTATTACATTTGAGATGGAGTTCTATCTACTTGTGAACCTTTTATTTAAAGGGCAGAAGACATATTTTTGCCATGGCGGTCAGTACTTCAATGACATGTGCGTCCCTAACTGGGTTTTTAATGGAGTCTACGTTATCTATGTGCTGTATATGTCACCTTAAGGTACCCTGTTTATTTTTGTTTTTAAATGTTCCTGTGCTGTAGATTGCTTGCTGTAACTCTGGGAGAGATTGGAGGCTCCTATCTTACAGACTCTCTATGATGTGTCTGTCGCTGTGAATATCTGTACAGCATACAAGCCGCAAGATGTCACAAGATATTGTTTTTCTTGCTTTCATATGTATAAGGGGGTTTTCCGTGCGTCCCATCACTTAAGTAGTTTATCAAAGTGTCAGTCAGCAAACTGTCAGTTTAATATCTGTGTAGATTAGTGGTATCAGAACAATTCCAGAAAACAAGATCACCTCTTTACCCTGCCAGGTAACTCAAGATATTGCTGATTGGAAGCTTGCGAGCAGGTCCCTCTTCATCTAATGCATCGGTTTGTCTTAGTCTAGTCTTGTTGAATATATGTGTTGAGAAGCCCTGCGTAAATTGTTGGGGCTATATAAATAAGATATTGCTGCTTCCTGACAGGCAGCCTGGGATTATTGCAAGATTAATAGTGATGCTTAATAGTGATCTGCCTAATGACTGTGTGTGCAGCATAATTCCTAAAGCAATATAGGATTTGGATCTTTTGGCCTGGACTGGCCTTGGGGCTCATGCTCTCCATACCTGCTATTGGCTGCATTCATGCTCGGCCTGTGCATGGGCTGCCGTGTGTGGCCACATGTGTCCCATTTACCTGCTGCCGCCAAGGCTGATACTAATTCCCAGCCAAATCCCCCCCTTAATTAACCTTCTTAATCCCTTTCTGGTGGTTTGTCTGTTCACAGCTCTCTACTAAAGGAAGTAAAATATTTGCCCAATAATACAAAACATGCACAATTATATTTAAATATGCCCTTCCTGCATTTCTGTTTTTTTTCTTGTAGCTTTACAGGGGTAATGCTAATCCTTCCCAGGCTGTGAATATTCTGTTGAAGGTCAGAAAATAAGGAAGCAAAGGAATAATATTGTAGAACCAGACACAGATTAATAAAAAGCAAAGTAGCCATGCCACTTGTGCCCTTTCCTGGCTTTGTTGGCCTTTTTGCTTCTTCCTCCAGGTGTCAGTATGAAATGCATAGCATACAGTTAATTCTTCAAGGGAGCCTCGTCTATTCACTAACATGTTTTAGCAGCTGAGCGTCCACAGTATGTGGATCCTAAGGTACTTTAATGTTAGTACCAGGGTTATTTGTGTCGATTTAATGGAAATTTTTACATCTCGTATGATAAATTGAGTATGGGTTGGGTGTTCAATATATTTAAACCCTTTCATCTACTAATCCATAATGAGCTATGGAGATTTAAACCCTGTAACTTTAACAGTATACGGTTATCCAGATTATACTGAAATCTTTGTGTTGGGCAACTGTAATTGTCTTATGTTTCGAATACTGGAAAACCATGTAGACTTGCAGCTTTTATTTTCCAGAGGTATACTGGAACAAGCAGTTAGAAGAGCTGACAATCTATAATGTTTCTGCTGAGTGCAACTGAAGCAGTCTTACTGATTATCACTGTATTTCAGAGCACAGGAAAGCAAACAAAGCCAGAAACATCTGTTTGATTGCGCTCTCCCCCGATGACTTAAGAAACCCGTCTGTCTTCCAGCGCTGCGTGAACTCTGCTTAGCTTTGTTTTGCTTTGCACCACGCTCCAGCTGCAGAATTATCGCAGGCATAATTGTGTGGAATGTACATATGGCATCACTAATCTGCCATATGAATTTGGAGCTCTGCGGGTCCTTAAAGCCACTTCAGTTATTATTTTTACCATCCTGCTTTAGATAATGAAAACTAAAACATTTGTTGAGGGTATCATTGTGAAATCTAAGCCAAGCTCTCTCCAGTTAAATGTCTTTGGCAAAGAAAATAACCAAAGGTAAACTTGTCTAAGCCTTATATCTGCCAAATGGTCATGCTGAACTATTACTGCATCACTTACACTACCTATAGCTTGTACTTTTTTGTTTTTCAATTGGCACGACGTTGGAGATATTTGGTATAACAGATGTTTTTGGAGATAATTTGTTGGAAAAACATCTGTGATGAATATCCTGATTACTCCACTCTAAGACGTAGCCAGCCTGGTCCATGAACAAGATCGCTGTTCTCATGCCATGCACATTAGCTGTTTCCATAAACCTATATTAACTGCCTTTGCATATGTTTATAAGTGACTGGACATACCTGAACATGCATACATCAGATACTCACCATGTCATTTTGCTTCTAAACTAGTAGTAGGTGTGGTATGTTTGCATTTCAGCCTGTAGGGCCATATTACTTAAACCTGCATCCCTAACTAGACTGTCTGTTGTCGCTGATCAGCTTCCTCTTATGTTGGCTTTACATAATGGACACTTCTCTAACCCTCTACACTCTCTTCCTGGAGGAACAAAGATTAGTTATCCTTGAAATGCCTGCTGTGAACCATAAATACTTGCTATTTAGGACTAATTTTCATCCTTCGTCTATGTGAAACAGCAGACTTTTATTTGTAGTCTGTGGAAACTTCCCTATTCTTTTTATATATTGTTTTGGCATCTGAGCAAACCATCAAATTGAACACTGTCAGAGAAAAACAAAATGAAATGAGATTTCTGAAGCTGACTGCTGGTTACAACTGTTGCTAGAGAATACGCTTGAGTTGCATGAAAATCCAGCCTTAACTTCCACGGGATGCCGCTTGCCTTTCCTTTGTGTTAATGGCTCCAAGCCAGCTTGTAATGCTGTCTTTCCTTGATGTAGCGCTATCATCTTGCTCTGTTTCAAATGGTTTGCTTTCTCTGAATAAAAAAAATAAATCCTGAAGGCTTTTTTCCCCTCCCGCCTTTAAAGCTGTTGCTGTTTTTATTTATTAATCATACTGGTGGTTGAAACTATTAGTGATTAAGGGCCGAGTGACTGGAACTAGAAGATTCTGCTGTGTGCTATCTTTATGTTGAAAAGTTTCATGCTCTTGGCCAAAGTAACACTTAACAGCCTTTGATGAAAATGAATATTTCTTTGGTGTTGGACTTTCAAGCATTGCTAGAGGCCGGAAATACTTGACAATGTTAAACCATTAGGGTGTCTGAGTCAGCACAAGTTTACTAAAATTCTGAATCTCTTTTAGCGCACCACCAAGCCGTTGTGTATGAGCAGTGTCACAGATCCAAACAGGAAGCCTGCTTCAAATGTTCATAATAGTAAAATGCTGTTGAGCATTCTGTGCAATTCTCTACCAATATGACTATCCAAATACTATGCTATTTAGTTATAATATTAATAGGTACTTCCATGGTATTTGTTTGTATAATTTATATTTGTATAATTGAGCCCTTTTTTTAGTGTTTGGGAAAATATTGGTATAAAATGCCATGACAGCATAGAGAAGCAGGCTGCCCATCAGAAACGTGGTAAACAGAAAATGCCATGGCGTTTTTTAAGAGATCAGACATAATCTGATCACAATGACTTTGGTGCTAATTATTTTTGAAAGCTAAGAAAACAGGCATATTAAAGTACTAAAGGGCGTCACTCCTGTTGTACAATTTGAGTAGTGAAGTAAGTTGGGTACCCCATGTTGGAAGAGTTCATTTTGTGTAGGAACAAGCTGTTAAAGAGCAAGGCTTTTCCTTAATCTACAGGTGTAAATTCAAAATCAAACATTGCACTTTGAAATCCTTTACACTTCTTTAGCTTAAGAGAACTGCAGATATTATATGTGTATGATATACTCATTGAGTCTTATTTCTCAACAGGACAAGAACAAGAGGCTCCGCCCCCTTTATGACATTCCTTATATGTTTGAGGCTAGAGAATTTCTCCGCAAGAAACTCATTGGTAAAAAGGTAAGAACCCAGCTTTAATGTAGTTCGTGCTACATGTTGAGCTTTGCTGATGTATTCTTGGGGCTTCATATGAGGTTCAACTCGCATGAATGTGTAGTGCTGTGTGAATTCTAGAATGCCACTTCATACCTTGCTGGCACCTGTGCTTCTGTAGCTTTTATTCCAAACTGGATGTGCCTAGATATAGGTTTTTCAGTTTGACTGTAAAACTGGCATAGGAACCCTCTATACGCCACTCTGCCTCCTGAAATGGCTTATATATGCCATATCATGGGGCACAGTGGCATATAGGAGGTATAAGACATTTCTGGGGCAGAGTGGCAAGCCTGGGGGCAGATGTGCATAACTGGGCAGGCAGGCTGGAAAATAAAAGGAAATAACTAAATATTTTTCTCAATCATAGCTTTTATTAACCCCTTCAGGACCGACATTGGCAAACGGTCTTCCCTTGAAGACCGCAGTTTTTTTGTAAATATTTAAATTCCGTGCTCGTGATTAGCTTCAAAGCGATCACGTGCACGGAATTGAGGGGGAGTGGCTGCTACGGATCGCTGGGGACAACCAGCGGTCAGTAGCAGCCGCCCCTCGCGATCCCAGAGTTCATAGCAACACTGGATTGCGCATCATCGATGACGTACCTGGTACATCCCTGTCTGCCGGTGACCTTTGACCAGGAAGTACCAGGTACATCCTGGTCTTGAAGGGGTTAAAAAAAATAATTTACATGCATTAACTTTTACTGGCAACTTTTTTTCCTATAGGGTCGTCTTATATTCAGGCTTTTTTTTCCCTAAATTAATATTCAGATTTTCGGGGGTCATCTTATAATCAGGGTTGTCTTATAATCAAGCAAATATGGTAGTATTTGAAAGTGCGCAGAGCCCCAAGACCAAAAAGAAATGCACATGCTTATTAGTGCATTGTATATGCAGGCTTTGGTGCTTGATATCCACAATGGGTTAACATTTTATACATTTTTATGTAAATCCTTAAATGTGTATAGTTGCTACTTATCTGCTCAAATAAAACAGCAGCAATCTTCCCCTATAACAGATTTTGAAGAGTTGTGGTTATGATCCGTGAATAAATATTCATAACCCAATAATTCTAAAACAAACATACATATAACCAGTATACATATTGATGTGAAGATATCTGTGAATCTGAATAGTAGGGTGTCCATAAGTAAGGGTGATATCGAGTCTACCGCACAAAACAAGAATATCCATGATTAAACCACGTCAATAAGGACTGCTCCTTACGAGTTCATAATGAACAATATAAGGGACAACACCAAATACTGTAAAATATTGCGTAAGAGTAGCTGTGTATTGTGCGTACATGAATAAAATTGTGTAGGTAATTCCTAATGCTTATTAGAACGAATACCTGTGTTGTATGCAAGGATTAATGGAAATATTTTCATAAAGACCTTAAGGAAATGTTCATTGTGCTAGTGGCAGGTTAGAGGTTCTTAACCTTTAAATGATTGGTCATTTTCCCCTCTGACCATGTACCAATCCTGTACTATGTTCCTACATAAAGAAATGGGAATTTAATAACCAAGTTCTGCGTATATGATCTTAGGTTGCTGTAGCCCAGTTGAAACATTCAGATTTTATTTTGACGGATGGTGTAGGTCTAATTTCAGACTTGTGTAACATACAGGAATGGTCTTGGCTTTAAAGTGCCAGGGACAAATGTTCTCCAATAGCTGAAATTACATTTGTGCGGCTACATACTAATACACTTTTGTATGAGGAGTGTAATTGGGCATTGGGCCCACGAGGCATTTGCCCAGTGTGCCCAATTGCCAGTCTGGGCCTGCTGCCAGCTATTCCATATAGTAGTTCTGTTATACTTTGCATTTCTCCTGACTTCGTATCGTCCCCCCTCCTCTTGGCACTGAGTGCAGTATGTTCAGGTGTTATTGGAAAGGACTGTGAGGGGAAAGAGGGAAATCACGTTTGCCGCACTGCATAAAATGAAAAATCAAGACTGTAGACCATCATTAAACCATCTTAATTGGCATGTAATTAGACATTTAAGATAATTAGCCACTGCTTGTTAACCTTTTTAGCAAACATTGGTTCGTTGCTGTTTCCTTAATGGTTGTTGCCTAATCTGGAATTGACAGTAATGCTGAGCCTCTGCCAAAAACATGCTATGGTTTGTGGGAGGCATATCCCTGACAATACCTGCTTTTCTAATGGATTTTAGTCTTATGGTTGAAGCCTACACAAGATGCAGGGTCTCAAAATACTCCCCAATTACACTACTTTAAAGTTAGATGTAACATCTTTTAAAGGTATAGGCTCTCCTAAACACTGACAATAACATTTAAAGGTTACATGGGAAATATTCCTTCAGTAATTGAAGCAGCTTTTGTGTTTTTTTGTTTTTCTTCTTTCTTTTTGCATTTTGGCTATGTGCCTCATCTACAACTTCCCATGCATGAAATTGCAGGTGAAGATTAGCTAGTGGCTCTAAGTTTATTTCAGCATAGTGCAAGTCTAATACTGATTGCTGTACTAATCTTGCTAAAAGGACAACCTCTTTAGCAAGTTCTTTTTACTAGCTTTAGTACGTTTCACTAGCTTTTGTACGTTATATGATCAAAATAATGGTATCTAAAGAAAGCCCTTGTCCGGAAAATATAATTTGGCTACCAAAAATAAGAAATTACAGCTAGACACAAATGCTAAAACGGCTATTATGCAGGGTACAACATTTCAAAAACAGTCTGGTCACAAAGGGTTAAAGCAGTTTCTCGAAATCTAGGTGCAACTAGTTGGGCTCCGAATATAATTTGTTTAGGCTTAAACTGGAGTGCTTGGCTGGTTCTATGTAATGGATAGTGGAATCGGGATTGTTTGGCTGATTTACTTTTAACAGGAGTCTTGGACCTACATAAAGCATAGTGAAGTTGGAGAGTTGCAACCCCCCCCTTAACTACAGCAAATTGCCCTTATTGCTATTCATTCTGTATGTCGTGTGAGTTCCTAACCCAGTTCTAGGAGCAGGTCCTCATTTGTTAATGTAAGTAAATTTGTGAATAAATCAATGTCCATACTGTGGGTGGGTTTTTTCTGAATGCACATTACTCACCAAAGGAAAGACTTTCGCAAAGTTTATCTACTGGTCAATTGCTTCAGACGTGAGGCTGCACCTTTAATGCATGCATAAGAATTATATACCTGTCTGTAGCAGAATTTCCATACCAGCAGCAGTGCCAGCATGATTCTAGAGTTAAGGCAGCTATCTGTTAATTGCGGTTAATGTTTGGGATCAGCCGGTTTAAACAATGTCATTTGGCTTATATCTAATACATTCAGGTGGTAGAAACGAGCATGTTTTGGTCTTTGTCAATGAATTAAAGCCTCATGATCACACCATATGGCTGTGGGTCAGCCTGCTGGCTAACTCTCCAAATGTTGACTGCTAATCAGCTGATACATGAATATTCACCAGTAGTGTTTGATCCCCTCGTAGCTATTGCTGACGGAGGACAGATACCCAGGTGGACTTGTGTGGGAGCTTTCACCTGAATTATTTTAGTATTTCTCCATTTAGAGGTGTCTGCATTCGCTGAGCTCGGCAGAAATGGAGGCACACAGCAGTCTGCTTTTGCACGCTCTCTAGGTCACTCCATGCTCTGCTGAATGTGGGCCTTTAATAACCTGTCTTGTTCTGTCAGGTCTCCCATTACAGTTTGCTGCTGTCCTTTTCACACGGTTTGCTGCTGCCTGGATGATACTATAATGCCTTTTATACATCACCTCCTGACAGAGGAGCTGTGTGACCGCAGCCGGAGTCTGGCACTTTTTACTGCCTCTAGCCACGCAGTGCATTGTGCATTCATCATGTGTGCTTATCGGGAGATGTTTATTGGATTTGGTGCCATGTAATGAGAGGAAATCACTGGCTGCTTAAAAGGTGCACCTCGTGAAGATGTTGGCAGAGATGGTGACCTCCACATCAGTGGTTAGGATGCCCAGTAGCATCCCAAAGTGTGCATTTCTTCCCCAGCCCAATACATTCAAATATTTTAACTTTGTGCAACCATATTTAATCCAGTCGATAACTCTTACAAATTAGGCACTTGAAATTTGTTAGTTAATGCACAGCTCTTAATTTAATATTGCATTGTATTTCTTCCGCATTGCATACATACTGAACTGTCCAAAAAGCAAACATGTTTAAAACCATCTCTATCACAAGATTTCATATTTAGCTGTATATAAAATGGATCTCTCGGTGCCCATGTTATTTGGTTCACAAGAAATCTCCCATAGCCGTAATAGTATTTATAAGAGTGCAGAAAACACTCCTGTAATCTTACTGCGGACACCTCTTATCTGAATGGATGTATACCATGTCTAATTCTATACAAAGCATGTCCCTCAACCCTTGATGTAGGTGTATACAATACCCCTTTTGTTTTCTGGCTTTTCTATGAGCTCAATGTGATGTTACTCCATGACTATTCCTAGTAATACACAGTAATGCACTTACCCCATTATGGTTCTGCTTTTTTCTGCATAACCTTTTCTGCTCCTCATTCTATAGTCCTATTTCTTTGATGCATTCAAAAACTATTGGTTTGTGCAAGTGCTCTGAAGACAGGCTTGTCTTTCTGAAATCTGACTTTAAATGTTCAGTAGAGCTTTTGTTCAGCAAATCTCACTTTCTTTAAACCCTTTTTCTTCCGTGGTAGTATTCATAGCAGGTTACATTGAAACCTGCAGGGGAAATAAGATGTTAGCGGGCTGGCTGTACAGCCTTTGCCATGGCCTAAGTAGCATGTGATTGGCCTCAGAGGTTTTGCTTTGTTGGAGATGAGCAGCAAGTTGCATTCATGTCATGGGCGGAAGTGTCCTTATCTGATTCCACAGAGACGTTTCAAGCCTAGGCAGCCGTTCCCTCTTGCACAGTGTGTTTGACATATAAAGCAAGTAGCAAATTTGTCTTCCAGTCAACAGCAAAGACAGTTTTTCTCTTAAGAACATTACAGGCAATACAATAACATTATGTGAGTCACTGTGTGCCTTCTTAGGGGGATATGATCAGATGTGTTCTAATACAAGGCTGAAAATAATTTTAACCTCCGCTCCACAAGAAGTCTCTGCTTGGCTGCACACTACATCACTGTTCCAGACATTGGCTACGACTTTCTGCCATTGCTCTGTTAAAATTATAGCAGAAAGTGACTCGTCGTAATTAGTAATATTTGATAATTAACAATATATTGTATAATGCAACATGCTGTTTTTTTCTAAGGTTAGTCCAGTATTTTCCCCACTGTTGCCACCTTCACAAACATACATTGACCATCTGCAGCCTGCATACAGACTTAGATTAACTTGGAATTGAATTCATCACTCTGTAGTGCATGACTGATCTTTACTTTTTAATGGTCAATGGTAAAATTACATCCATGGGTTGTTGGTCATACTTGGGACAGGCATGAGGCCATCCTCCAATATAACATCAATGACCAAAAGTTTTAGATTTTAAGATGAGTATAAAAACGAGAAGACTTGACAGGTCCAATCGTGCTTACAGCTGACAAATTTTATTTCTGATACATCTAATCCCCCCCTCTTCATATGCATTTCAATGTAAGGTTTAATTGTATCTCTTTACATTTGTCTCTTGTACCCAGAGCATACTAGAGTGTAGACATGCGCTGCGTGTGCATATTATATATTTTTTTTTATATATATATATATATATATATATATATATATATATATATATATATATATATATATAAATTATCATGAGGAATGGTAGGGTATTGATCAGCCCTCTGGTGTTTTAAGAGTTAGCCTGTGGAAACTCCATTTAGAGGTCTCAACTGTTAATATATGTGGAAGCAATTACAAGGACATCCAACTCGTAATGAGTAGAAATAAATGGACACCCATACTAATTATAGTTATATGTACATGCACATGTATATCTGGCTTGTGATACTCTAAATTGTCATGTGTAATCTGATAGGTAATAGATTTTGTTGACTAAATCACTGTCCAATTTCTTTATAGGCTTGTTCTTGTTATGCTTTGTTGATGGCATTGATCGTAGTCAATGTATAGCTCACTGGCAGCAGTTTAAGCAGATGATCTATTGGTTTTATGTTTGGCCAGGAGCAGTTTTGGCACCACATCCATCTAATAAAAAAAGTATCCATGTGTGTTGTAGAAGTACTTTGCTGCATTGTAGTACTGACTCACGGTCAATTATGTTTTGGGCAGATGACCGGATATGCCTATTACGAAGTGGGACAATTAAATCTCTTCAGCCCTTTTCTTTTAACTTTCTGAACTTATTTTTTTACTTCAAATCCTATATATTGTTTTGGCCACTTTAAATCCCATAGATATTTTGAATTAATATCAGAAAAAAAATAAAAAATAATTTTTATATTATATATATATATATATATATATATATATATATATAATATAAAAATTAAGGATGTTATCGTTCAACTCGTTTGGCACATATTTAGCTTGTAGATGCCACATTTTTGTGAATTCTCATTCTGCTCATAGATATACCTGCCTTGCTACTTCTCTTATCTGGATTAATTTGGTGAATAGAAGTGCAGAGTCCTTTAATAATCAGACTTTTCCTCAAGGTCAGGGATGATGTAAAATGACAAGTTGGTGGGAAGTTACTTGTGAAGCCTTCAAACCGATCATTCTGCAGATCAATCTGTATGCCGATTTATTTTCGTGTGCCAATACTCTTTGGTCTCTGTAAACTGTTGGTGCTAAAACAAGTAGCTTAAACTGATCAGCTGCCAGGTGATCATATACTTTGTTGTCCCTCTGGCCTACTGCAATTCCTGTTAAAGTACCAGATTAGGAAAGCTGTGGTCAGTTGTCTTCAAGTGCTGATATATTCAGTTGAGCTCTTCCTCGTGTTAAATTTATGGTGCCATTAGATTCCATATAACTACAAAACGACAGTTAAACAAAAATAACATACAAAATTCACATTACCACTTAAGGACTTTTACTGAAGGAGAAGATGGCCCTTACAGTGTACAAGGAGGTTCCTCATAAGAGCTGTTTTGTGGAAGTGTCTTCTAATTGTTTAACTTCCGAACATTAAAAAAACAACTGGATGTTTAATACTTACACCTACACAGAACGAGCATTATCTTTAGTTCATTTGTTTTGAGGGTTCAGAATTATGCCCAGGAATTCATCAATAACAATAAGTCTTTCTGCTCTCCCACCTTTCTGTGTGACACATTATAAAACAATGCTACAAATGTCCACGTTCAAGTTTTATTAAGCATAAACTTAATAAATAGTTGTTCCTATTGCAGTTCTCAGCATTACAGTTCCATATTCTAACAATTGCATATACATCCAGTTTATACACAGATCATATAAAATATATGTGCTGAGAAGATTGGTTGATGGCTTGGCGATTTGTGCTTTCATATTGTAAACCGCTCTAAAGCTTTATTTAACATTAGAACTTGATCTAAGTGGCAGAAAATAGAATGTATCGCCTTAATACCAACATAATCAGTATGGCTCTGACATTCTGAAGCCCCAGTCTTTTCCATTTCGCTGCACCCATTATTGCTAAACTGATTACTCATTTAATTAACTCCATTTCGTCCAATGGAATATTCCTGGAAAGCTGCCAGCATCATCCATATCCAGAAAAGTGTCGACATAGGAATTGAAAATGTTTACTTCCAATTAAACAACTTGTGTTTATAATGCAGATGTTCTTAGCAAGGTCCAGTCTGGTTCCCATCTAATGTTTCTCCTCTGAAAGATAACACGGGATGCACAGAAGTGCAAGTACTGTTAACTGGTGTAATTCTTCTTCATTTAGCCAGGGCTATTGACATGGCAGACAATAGTATTTAGCAAGCAGATAGCTGTAAATGTGCTCAACTGCTTTAATTTTGAAATGAACAGGAATAGATCGGGTATTGGGAATTTATCTTCTGTACCTGCTTCTTAAGGCCTGTTTCACTGCGTTGCTGTCTGTTATGATAGCGGTTCACTGTCTCGTCTGTGCACATGTGGTGGCTTTTTCAGTAGGAAATGCTAGTATTCTTAAAGCAGGATGACGAAACCACGATGGGGAGGCCTTTGCAGTAACAGATTTTACCGCATTGCTCAGTGCTGCGCACATACTGTCTTGGGTACTTACCCCTTGGTACATAAATTTATTACCTTAAAGGTTTCCATTTTTAAAATGTCAAACTCTAAAGAAAAGCAAATACAATGCTAGTGTAACAATGTCTTTCTTAGTGTTAAATGTAACTCCCAGTCCTAATGGGTGTGTGAGGTGTATTTTGTATGCCTCCAGTTTGATAGATATGAAGAGGTTACTTAACCTTTCGAGCACCACAGTGAGTACACTGTTGCCATTTGGCACATTTCTCAAACTGTAGGCTTCCTTTAGTCCGTGAGCCTTTAGCACATACAGTACTTGAGCTGTCCTTAGAAACAGAGCACTTGAGTAAATATCCAAACAGGAAGGTATTTCAGGTGGGTCGGCTTGAAAGTGCTGCCAATGTAGTGTTTCTCCATTAGGCAAGCTTGAACTGGCTGACCTGCTTTCATGTTGCAGTAGTTTCCTTGCGTTCCCCTTCATCCTGATGCTCTGAAATGACCTGTGATTCTTGTTGGAACGCTGCTTCTTAAATAACAAAATGTTGGCTGAAGTGACTAGTGGACTCTACTGCTTTAACAAGGCACAAGAGGAAATATCCAAGTATTTTCCTTAATTACAGGCAATTTAAAAGGATGTGTTGAAACATTTCTGACTTTCCCCTTTAATAGAAAATGTTAACTAAAGCCCAGCAGAGTACATTACCATACAATTTGTCATTTTGTTGAGCTTTGTCCTAATCGCTTGGAAACTAAATAAAAAGCCCTTGTGGCACCTCCTCTTAAAGAAAATGGCACATATTACGCCCAAGTTAACAATAGTATATTTACTAATATCAAACATAACATTGCTGTGAATTGAAGGCTAACTAAGATCAGCATCTTTAACATGAAGATTCCACAGGATTTATGAGGCTAATTAACTTTTTGATACAAATTTGGTTTTAGGCTGCGGCTCTGCCAGACTAAGGCCTTAATGTATTTTGGTACAATACTGGATTCTGTTCCAAAATGGCATCTTTCCTGTTTTCATAGAGAATGTTGCATACAATGAAAAGGGAATTACTCACAAATTATTTTACACTTAACATGTTGATGAGGATATTTATCAAGCAGCGCTAGTTTTACAACCAGTACCCCAGCTCATAAATGTGTCCTTCATGCACCGTTCAAAAGCAGCCTGGCCAAACAAAATGGCGATGCAATAAAATGACAAATGCATCTGTCAAAAGATAATATATCCAAATGCGGTGAAGCCTGCTTATAGTTCCATGCTAGCAACAGTGCCTTCAACATCACCCAACAAGATCAACCCTGGGTCTCTTCCTCGAGCAAGAAGCTTGGGTTGTTGCAATATATTGATAGCCATTTTTCCCTGTAGTGTTAATATTTCTTGCTTGAAGCAGTCTGACTGCTTTGCTTGATATGACAGCTAGGGCTGAGGTCCTAATAGTATGGCAGGGTGGGTCAATAACCCATTACTGCATGACTATCAGGTCTTAAGTCATGGGCCAATTATGCACATTTTAATGGGGACTCTAAGATATCCATGTAGGGTACCGTAATTTAATTGCCCAGACTAATGAAGTATGATGACCTATTACTGCACTGGCCATAATCTACCTTGTAAGCTTTTTCTTTTGTCAATATCGCCTCTGGTCCTTTTTGTATAAAACACACTGGATTAATGCTTGTTTGCACACTGGATGCCTTCAGTCAGTTGTGAAAGATTTCCAGCCCCTTTCACACGTCAGCAGAACAGTTTTTTTCAATGCAGTCATATTTCCAGAATTCAGAGTTCTTGGCTTCTCAGCTGAGCAAAGGAATTTTATTTTTTTGCATTTCACCCCTGCCTATGAATATCTATTTCCTATTCTAGTGCTGGAGCAATGTTGATAGCATTTTCTGTCCCTTTAAGTCATGACTTTAACGCTAGCGAGATCGCCTCTGCTCAAATGCCTCAGTGTAACATTCTGTCAAGAACATGGCGAGTGAGAACAGGGATAGGTTTGAGCAGATAACAGTGAGATTAAAGGGATATGATCTGTTTGGTAATGCCGAAGGACACATTTCAAAGCTTCTGATGGAGGGACTGCATTCCGGATCACTCCCAATTTGAATACAAAACATATATTTGAGCTCACAGTGCAGGGTTTCTGTTGAAACAATGACTTACCGAACACTTTCCTAATTTTAAGGTTCAGGCCTACAGCGTTTTGAGCCTCTTTCCTATGTTTACTTTTGTGCTGTATGTGAGAGCTGCCATCTTGCTACTTTAGCCTGAACACAAACCACATTAAGAAGCTGGGCAGCGCTAGCAAATATATTATATACTGTCACCCAAACAATCGCAGGTGGAGTCCTACCTGGGCTGACGGTTAACTTCCAGCACAATCTGCGTTTGGGGGTCACAGGGCATGAGTGAAAATTGAATAAAGTGTACAGCGCTACAATGTGACAAACACCACTGTGAAAATTGAAAAATGATACTAACCCCTTAGGGAAAAACATGTATAAATTCATATCAAGATAGGGGGAAAAGCAACATATCCTTAGTTAAGCGTCCAGCATAAAAACCAGGAAGTACAGTCTTACACTGGTAAGTGAGTGAAAATTTGCATGAGATCTTGGCCAATGGCAAAAATATATTTAACTTGCCTTGAATTGAAAACCTAATCCTCCCTAATCTAATCCCCCCTAACTAACCCCACCACACTATGTAACACACTTTTTTTTTTTTCTTGCAACTCCCGGAACAGTTACTTTATTCTGTCTCCCGGCAGTTTATGATCTTATGATCACAGCAAGGTGAGAGAACAGGCATTTAACTGTATCCATGTATGTGAATGGCTGCAGCAGCAACATGCATGGAAGTGCAGGGCGTCTGCTATAGGCTGACTGCGCTGGTCATGAAGCTGTCGACTAAAGCAGTGACAGGAGGGTGATGCTCCAGGTATGTCATTGGTCCTCTAGGGATATTTTAATGACCTACCTATAGGTAATCTTTACTGCAATTGAATGAGTTAGGAAAGGGAGGTGAATTGGGTTGGAGAAAAGCATTTGACCCCGAGACCAATGTCTTTTGTTTTGGCAATACCCATTTTGTTCACTGTGGTGAGTTTGTTCAGTTGAACTCTTGGCTTCCTGCGGGGTTAGTGGGCTCTGCTTCACTGGAGCTTTGTGGATTGGCTTGGTTTTATTTTCTCTGAATGTGTTCTGCTGTTGGCTTCGTGAATAGGCACAGTAATTGTATGGTAACATTAAAAATATGTATGTTCTGAGATGGCTGTTCAATACTTTGCTTTCTATCATTTTGTTTGACCACATTTTATTAACTGTTCTTTCCTCTATGCATGGCAACTTGTTTGAATGTTGAGGAATAACACAATCAGATCTAGTGTAACTATAATGTGTGATATTAAATACCTGAAGACTAACTATTTTATTGAAAGAGTAGAAAAGCACTTTTCCAAGAATGTCATAATTTTAAAACAATATTGGCAGAAGAAAAGACTTGGATGCTTTCAGTTTATCCAGCACTTGGCTTTCAATTTTTTTCTAGTTTTCTCACATTAAAGGTAGAATTCATACTATTTCACATCAATCACCTGCATGTTCCTCCAGAAGGCTTACAATTTCTCAGCCATTCCCACAAATGGCCCCCTTTACGCATCAAGATGGCAAAACATCCTTGATTTGCATTTCCCTAAGCAGTTATTTTTTCTGCAGACCCATGAACTTTTGGCCGTTGCAGGAAACTGCTGTTTATCAGAAAACAGTAGACCTGTTTCATAAAAAAAATCTGAAAAAAGCAAGTGTCTGGTTTAAAATAAATCTTCAGGCCCTTTTTTATGAAACAATTCTAATGTTAGAATCTGGAACCTACACTATCTTCATTAGCCTGGTTGGCTTATGGCAGTAGGAGTGGTATTTTGGCATGCACTGTTATAATGCCTTAATATACCTGTTACCATGCTACTGCTTTACAAAAGCTGTCAACATCCTGAATACTGTGTTCATAGTATCAAGACAGTATATCATACAAGAGACCTGTTTGAAAGGAAAGTAAAATAAAGGACATTGGCTATTGGCAGACTGCTAGCTACTCCTTGTTTTAAAAGAATATTCTTCAAGAGGTCAATTCCACTAATCCCTTATTGTGCTTCTCTTCATACTGAGTAATTTTATGTATATACCATAATGACATCTGCGTTTGTACAGTTGCAAGAAAAAGTGGACCCTTTGGAATTACCAGCACTTATGTATAAATTTTTTTCTTAAAATGTTTTTCTAAGTTACAATAATGGAAAAAAAACACCATCTGGTCTAACTCATAAGACACCAGTTATTGTGTATTGTAATCCATATTGCACACATTATTCAAACATCTAGTGTGGTTTGGAAAAAGTATGCAAACCCCTATGCCAGGGGTGTCCAAGTTTTTTCTGCAGTGGGCCACTCCATCAGAATTTTATACGTGCTTGGGCCGCACTCATTTTTCACTGTGAGAAAATATGGCCTTTAATAAAATATGCAGATTAAAATAAAGTAAATGACACAAAGGCTTTACTCTTCCTCTCACTGATTTCTGGGCCTAGAAAGTTTTGTGACCACAAATTCAGGATTCAGGATAAGTAAAAATGAAATACCGTATTTGCTCGATTATAAGACGAGGTTTTTTTCAGAGCAAATGCTCTGAAAAATACCCCTCGTCTTCTAATCGGGGTCGTCTTCTAATCAGACCTCAAATAGAGTCTGATTAGGAGACTAAGATCCAGATCCCCCGCACCGCTGCAGGGGACCTGGATCCTCCTGTCTCACCCCCCCCCCCCCATCATACACACTTACCGGTGCTTCCTGCTGTATTGCCGGGGCAGCGGGTTGACGTCTACGCGATCCGCGTAGACAACGTCCGCTGCAGCCGGAAGGAGGTGTGGCTAGCAGCGGGGGTTGTCTGCGTCCGTCGCGCAAACCTTCCCCGACTGTCAGAGATCAGAGTTCCCCGCACCGGTGCGGGGAACTCTGATCTCTGACAGCCGGGGAAAGTATCCGCGACGGACGCAGACAAACCCCCGCTGCCAACTCCACCTCCTTCCGGCTGCAGCAGAAGGCGACGTCAACCCGCTGCCCCGGCTGGAAGCACCGGTAAGAGAGGGCTGAGAGGGGAGGGGAGGGGAGAGTGTGTGTGTGTGTGTTAGTTAAATGGGGGTATAGGGTGTGTGTGTGTGTGTGTTAAATGGGGGCATAGGGCATTTCTGGAGTGGCGTTAAGGGGGCATTTAATAGAGCACTCTGCCTCCTGAAATGCCTTATACACCTATATGCCACTCTGCCCCATAATATGCATTTTAACCCCCTAAATGCCAGAGTGGCATATAGGGGTATAAGGCATTTCTGGAGGCAGAGTGCTCTATACAATGCCTTTTAACTCCCTTAATGCCACTCTGCCTCCTGAAATGCCTTATACCTCCCTATATGCCACTCTGCCCCATAATATGCATTTTAACCCCCTAAATGCCAGAATGGGATATAGGGGTATAAGGCATTTCTGGAGGCAGAGTGGCATATAGGGGTATAAGGCATTTCTGGAGGCAGAGTGGCACATAGGGGGTCAAAAGGCATACCATGGGGCACAGTGGCATATAGAGGGTTAAAAGGCATATCATGGGCCACAGTGCCATATTGGAGTGGCAAGCCTGGGGGCAGATGTGCGTAACTGGGGGACAGGTTGGAAAATACAAGAAATAAAAACAAAAAAAATATTTTTCTCAATCATAGCTTTTATTAAAAAAAATAGTTTACATGAATTAACATTTACTGGTAAAACTTTTTTCCTTTAGGGTCGTCTTATATTCAGGCTTTTTCTTTTTTTCCTAAGTTAATATTCAGATTTTGGGGGGTCGTCTTATAATCAGGGTCGTCTTATAATCGAGCAAATACGGTAGTTCTATTTATTCTAGGGATGCACCAAAATGAAAATTCTGGACCAAAACATTCACGGTTCACTTAGCCAAAACCGAAAATGACCCCCCACCTTTAAAAGTAAAAATAAAAATTCACATAATAAAAGTAGGTAACACACCACAATTGGACAAAAAAAATTTAGCAATATGACTTGGCATGATAGGATTGTGATTGCTAACAGCAAGCACACTCCTATCATACCCAGGCAACCAGTAAATGCTGGTACCTAGGCATGATGGGACTGTGCTTGCTGTTAGCAATCACACTCCTATCATGCCAAGTCAGCCAGTACATGCTGGTACAAGGTGGCTGTAAGTGATGTGCAGACCCCATACTGCTGGCAGCATCAATACACAAGGGGGGCAGCTAGCTAGGTTTCAGCATGTACTGGCTGACTTGGCATGATAGGAGTGTGATTGCTAACAGCAATCACAGTCCCATCATGCCTAGGTTCCAGCACTTACACATCCAAGCTATGACACTCATTCATTCATATACTCATTCATTCACAGATTAATTCCCTCAATCACGCATACTCATTCAAACACCCTCCTTACCTGCACTGCAGCTCCTTCGATGCCGCTCAGAATTCAGCAGGGGGCGCAGCCTCCCTCTGCGTTCCCTGCTGTCAATATATACATTTTCCCCCGTTGCCAATATATTTTATAGTGAAAAAATTGGACCCTACCCAAGCATGTCCTTGGGCCTGCTCAAATTTGCCACACTGACTGCAGATCAGGGGAAGACCGTGAGTCAGTCCTGCACCGTGACATTGAGAAGTCCTCTACCCTGTAATCATCCCCAGAGTCCCTTTGTCCCCCCATTCACTAAACCATACCACTCTTTTACTTACATCCTGTAGTTCAGGTATAGATCAAATAAACACATGGAAACGGCACATGCAACTGAATAAGACAAAAAAAACTATTTGCAGGTATACATAAATAATGTATGGAAACATAGCATTGCAGGTATAAACCAGCAGAACACACAAACCCAGCATTGCCGGTATAGATCAACTGGAAATCGCAGCACTGAAGGTAAAGATCAAATAAACACATGGAAACAGCACTCCATCTATTGATCAACTGAATAAGACATACAAATACTATATTTGCAGGTAAACATAAATAATGTATGGAAGCATAGCAGATATAGATCAACAGAATTTGACACACTATTTGACATCCAAACAACTATAAATCATTCTTTTTTTTATCTGATTATTAAAATCCTAGAAATCAAAGTTAATAAATTAATGAGATTAGACATAATGGAATCAAACATTTGCTACTGCAAATTTTTTTAGATGAAAGTCCAGTTTTATTCAGCGCAACAAAACAGTGATAGTGTTCTTAACAATATTCTTGAAAAGAAATATGAAACTTCAACAAAACCTTTAGCCATTAATGCAACACAACCATCTTAGCACTGCGTCACCAAATGAACACCTCATCACAGATAACAAAATGCGTACAGCTGCATATAACTAAGCTGAATAGCACTTGGTCTGTGAAGGCCTGTGAAACCAAAGGGGAATAGTGTCCTGTATAATGAAATCAAGAATTGAGTTTCACAAACTCTGAACGCTAAGTTTCTTTTTTAATAATATATTCAGTTTGAAACAGAGTAAATAACACAATACCTTTACTTTTCCTCACTGATTTCTGGGCCTAGAAAGTTGTCCTCTGAAGTGACCACAAAATCTGGATAAATAAAAATTACAAAGTCCTATTTAACCCTACAGCAAGTAAAGTGCCAGGAAACAGATGACCAAACACATATCAGGACAGGGTCTGCCACACTGACACCCAAACACATACACCAGGACAGGCTCCGCTGCCACATGGACCCCCACATCAGGATGGGATAACCTACTAATAGTATAAAAAATGCTTTCCACATTGCTCTGTGTATTGCCCCCTTGTGTATTTGTGCCCCCCCAGCCACCCCCTTTGTGCATTTTTGCAATACACCCTTGTGTATTGATTTATTTGATGACCCCAGCCAGCCCCCCTCCCTTGTGTATTGATGCACCATCCCCTTGTACTGGTTAATATAATGGCCCCCATACCCATGTGTATTAACACCCCCCTCATTTGTGTATTGATAAATGTGACATCCTTCTAACCATCCTGATGTGTAATTATGTAATAATGCTGCAGTGACAAGCAACTGTTCCGTAAGAGCCCGCCCCCTTCAAAGGGGCGGGATGAAGAGCCTCAGTCAGTGATTGGCATGCCGGTAATCCATTAAGCAGCCAGCGGAGGCGGTTTTACAGCCGCTTTGAAACTGTCAGCCGCATTGGCTGCAATTGGAGCTTGGTCATTAGTATAGCGTTTCGATTGTGGGGGCACACTGGGGGGCACAGCATAATGTAGGGGGGGCCATATATATATATATATATATATATATATATATATATATATACATATATACATATATATATTTGTTTGGCAGAAGTCATTCAGCTAAGTGTGTGAAGCTGGAAGCTGTAGTACTAGGATTTTGTTCTTTTGTATTTTAGAACTGCATCGTTCAGTTCTCTCCGTTACAGTAAGCCAGATAGCTTGGGAAGGTTTAGAGAGTTATCTAGAGCTTGCAAGCTGTCATTCTTTTTCTTCTTGGCTTGATGAGTGTGAGTTTGTCAGAGATGGAAGACAACAGTGAAAGGCGCACAGCCTGTGATTATTGTAGGAACCTTTTATCCTGCAGAATGCGCTGCTATAACACAGCACAGTGTTACTGATCTACAGTACTTGTTGGTGCGTTTTTTTTGTTACTTTTCTGGATATGTTAGAACTGAATTCAAACCATTAAAATTGTATGAATCAGTTTGGCAAACTGCTGCATCCGTACCAGTTAAATATAGTGCTTCGTTATTTTGAGTATTCTCTTGGTGTAGCCAAAAGGGAGCTCTATGGTTGGACTACAGATCTCATGATGCCTACTCCTTGCTTCATGTAACTATCATCTGATTTAGTCTTAAGCCACAATTTGTGTAAACTGTAGTATGTCTACTGAACCAAATGTGAGCAAACTGTTAAGGAGTCTGGATTCGCCAAAACATCTCTAGAGTCTGACTCAATGTTTAGGAGAGTGCGCCCTTCTGTTTCCCTGTGTCCCCCAGCCAAAAAATTACATTGTTAAACCTAAATGGAGTTGTATTTTCTGCTATAAAAGTGCAAGAACCCCATGAAGATTTCAACTACTTAAGGCCAATGAAATATTTTTTTAATCTCTTAGCCGTAATTGTATTTGGTTATCTACGATAATGTATCATAAGATCTTCAGAGTGATTGCTGCTTAAGTAATTTTATTCCAAATAAAGCTCACCTTGTAAGTTTATTTGTATGAACTGTATATTTTGATTTACTTTTTTCTTAAACTTTTTCCCCACTTCCATTCGCTAGGTGAACGTGAATGTAGATTACATCAGATCAGCAAGTGCTGCAACGGACACAGTCCCAGCGTTTTCAGAGCGTACCTGCGCCACTGTCACCATTGGAGGAATGTAAGTACAACTTCATCTCCCCAGGGTCTTGCATATATACAATATACAGATATCCCCTGTAATACTTGTTAATACTTAGTCCCTTGTAAGGGTCAAATATTTCACGGATCGGAGGGAATGATGGAATGCAGGCTATGACATGGTAATGGATTAACATGAACATTTTAAGCTTGCTTTACAATATATTAACCATTTATGAGTTTCTTTATTTTACTCTAATATTTACCGTACAAGGAATACAGAATCTTCTACTGAAATTCTAGTTAAATGCATTACAACTGTCAATATTCGCTTTGTCATTATCAGAAACCAATTTCCTTTGCTGCTAATTTGCAGTTGGTCTTAGCAGTTGGGTTACTTAGTTTTTTCTTTTAAAGGTATCAACTAATATTGAGGAGAGAAATCTGTCTTATAGACAAATATCTAGCTCACGTGTAGTAATCTCTGGATATGTTACATGAAGGTTAAGGATTTTCAGTCTTAATTTTGGTATAATCTAATCAACTATCGTTATCCTACATAAATCCTGAATAAATAGGCCAATAAAAGTTGTGTGCTAGGCATAGCTGTTCATATTTCATTGCCTGCTGCACATCACCTGTGCCTTTATAGCATATATAATGCTGATTTATGCACTTCCCCAAACAATCTTCTAGTGGCATCTGCATTCTGGGCAGGCTGTTTTCCATTGTCCTTGTGATGTCAATTCTGCCTGCAAAAGTTTTATTTCCCCTGTTCCAGGAAGGGGTTTGGCAATTTGTCATGGGTGCTTCTCCATAGCTAGTCTTGGACCGGTCCCAACGTGTTCTTGGCCATAATCTTTGTACTGGAGAAAGCCCTTTATGAGACAATGGAGCTTTACCCTTGGAGCTGCTAAGCCAACTGGAACTTAGAAATTGCCAGTAACACACAAATTAAGACATGCTCACAAAGCCCAATTCTTCAGGGGGATTGTTCTAGGCTGGTGGATTCTAACCCGTTCAGTACCACACAGATTAAAAGCAAATAGTGAAGACCAGAGTAAATTAACAGTGCCAATTTCATTGTTTAGATTAGTCACCATATTAAGAAATGTTTGCTTTTAAACTTTCCCGAAAGTCTCATGTAGTATATAAATTAACCAGCTCTGCTGCCTCTTCATGCCAGCATGGACTGAGAATCTCCTTATCCTACTACAAAAAGATATTTACTTCAAACTATTTAGTAACTTAATGTGTTCACATGCGGAGTAGGTATCTTTAAACTTAATTTTTAGAGGCGCTGAATTTTGTGTTCTGCCAAGTCTTATAACAGGACAGAAGTAGAACATTTTTAGTAATATGCACGGTGATCTGGATATGGAGCAAATACCGAGTCACCCAATCTGGCTGTGCATCAGTCTCCTACATTTTTTTATTTTTTTTTTTTTATTTTTTTTGTAGGGCTTCTGAGACTAAATACAGATTTTAATTTACTCTTACACATTTTTCATTGCGAGCCTTCATTCCTCTCGATTCCCAGTGATCATTAATATTTAATAATTTACTATTCTTTATTACTGTTCTGGCCTCTGGGGGCACTATGGTATTGTCATCTGCATCTGATATTGATCTTTTACTACAAAACCTTGTGTTGCAATGTGTTTGGCCTCTTCGTGGCTTGCTTTGATTAATCACTTTTTTGTTCAGTCTGATGGTGTGGACTGCATGGGAATGAGTGAGTTACCGTAGCTATGATATGACAACCAATGTCATTGCATCCAAGTGGCAATTTATTTAAGCATACAGTAGAGAACCAAGCTTTTTTGGCACAGTAGACCTGCGCCTGAATACTATACTGTTGCAAAGTAATGCTCTTTGATACTTGTAACAATGGAAGCATCAGTGTCGCTTGTGTTTGCAGGGAGATTACCAGAGCCAACAGCAAAAAGCTTATTGTAGACAAGGATGAATACAGTATTTTAAGTAGAATTTGAATCCACTGCAGTTGAAGAGTCCATAGATAGAATCTATTTTTTTTCTTTACAGAACAGTATGGTTAGTATTCAAGTAATTGGCTATATTATGTTACTGCCTGGCAGAATGAATGTTTGCATGTCTGACAAGTATAGTCCACATAAAAGAGCTGCTGGTTAACAGTGGAGCCTGGAGTGGCGGGTCCAGAGCCTGATCTCTGCAGGACACTCACGCCAACGTACCCATGCAGGCACTTTATGGCTCATGTGCTCTTCTGGTTTGTTGGTTTACAACGTTAGGATAAAGTTACAGATGCCTGTTTGCATGGCTTTACCACAGTCATATGATAGTCAACAGGGTAGCTCAGTCTTATTCAAGCAGATGGTCCATGTAAGTCAAGCCTATGGAGGAAAGGATTTTAGCAGACAAACGGGTCTTCATTGGCATTACAAAAATCCGCTAGTTTTGGTGGTTGAGCATGTAAATTCGCAATCACACGACTGGCAGCCTCTGGGACTGCAGATAAAGTAAGTTTATTGGAAATAAACCCACTTTTCCTGCAAACAGCCGGTAAATATAGAGGGATATAATCGCTCTATGTGAGAGCATTGGCTTAACAGTATTTCTTGATTGTAGCCATAATTTCAGAAGTTGTTTGCTATTAGTTTGAGGGAGAGCACGAAACTGGAGAACGCTTTTATTGTATTGAAGAAAACTAGCAGAAGAATTTCCAACAGGCTAATTTAATCACGCATCACCACAGTGTGGGGCTTTTATGACTGGGATTAGAAAGTTAGGCCAAATGTGCCTTTAATTGCTCTGGGGGAGCCATGTATTTAAAGCGACAGCGCTACATTAGTTAATGCTTCTGCACCTTATATTAGGAATGTGTTAATACTGAGTAAATGGACTGAAATGTTAAAATAAAGCAGTGTGGCTTTTTTTTCTTTTTAAGTAATATATAGATTAAGTGTCCCTGTGTCTTTAGATTGTGCTTAGAATGACAAATCATTGAGCTTTGTGAATGACTGTTGTATGGCAGCCAGGGTTCTGCGTTCTTGTCTAGTATCGGACCTCTCCCTCTACTTGCTGTGGAAATTATGTATTCTTGGCTGTTCCTCTTTAGCAACACAACTGTCATACATGATAATATTTTAACTACCCCCTGCATTTGGCAATTAAAACAGATCACTAGCAGCGGGACTCACTTAAATATTGTCAATTATCTGAATTCTAAAAAGCGCAATGTGCTTTGATACAGGGGAACTCAATCAGTGTTGCAGCAACACCTTGTCCCGTACGAATTGGTTAGTGAAATCCTGTATATATTGGCTTAATGTGAATCCACCAGTAAAAAGTGGTATTTCAATACGGACAGTTTGTTCACTATCGGCCCCCTACAGGATGCATTTTTAAATTGTGTTTTTTTCCCAAAATTAATAAACAAACTTTACCGTAGGTACAAGCCGCAGCTCTCCTTCACCATGGTCCAATTCTTGTCACTGGCTGCTTGAAGCAGCCAATCAATGCAGGAAAGTTCTCCCTTTGAAATCAGGTGCATCAGTAAATATACAGCAACTAGCTTCCTAACATGTATTGGGTATGATATCATGGTTTGGGTATTGCTTTAACGTTTAACAAAATCATAAGCCAGTGTATACAGTATTTTTATATAAGAAATCATTGGCTGCCTCTATACTTTAGTTCACCTCTGTGAATTACATTTCATTTGAAGATATTACATTTATTTTAACAGCACTTCTCTTCTAGAACATTTCTGTTTCAAGGTCTTGGCAAGAGGTTCATTGAATTGAATGCCCTGTATGATATTTTATGTTCTAGTTGTGTCTCTGTGAAGTGTAGCCGCTTTGGGAGCCTTCTCAATTACCTGTAGATTGACGTAGTTGTGCTTAGCTTTTTGTAAGCCTTTTCTTTTTATTGCTTGCCCCAACAGGGGTGGGCAGGCTGAGCATGGAGCCTCAAAGCCACTGCTCAGCCTTGTCCGAGCACCTCTGTTTACTGTTTGGCCTTTGAGATTAAAAGCACTAATATATTTCTGAAAAGGTCTACTGTAGTCATGGCTTCGGGCTGCTGCTAAAATTAGAAATGGAGAAAGTGTTTTCACCCCTGAGTTTAGAGATGGATATAAAAGGCACACATTAAGGATTATATTGTCCAAACTGACTTTTACGGCTTGCCATCTGAGTGGTAAACGGTGGTTTAGCCTCGCTAAAAATATATATCCTGTGTTTGTTTTTTTTCCTCTCTCCAGGGAAGTGTGATAGTGACAGTGCTTTTTTTTTTTTTTTTTTTTTTTCCGAGGACCTATGTGAATAGCTTTCCACGTTAAACAGCTGGGTGCCGCTGCCAGTTACTGTCCGGTACCTAAAAGGGTTAGGCATTTTTGAATCCGTTCTAAACCCTACATCCCTGGTACACAAACGCTTCTCAAGGAGGTTACCCCATTCCTTAGAACTGGTCTTTCAGCGGCTCCAAATGAAGAAAGACCTTTGCATCTGTATATTGTACAATATGCACAAAAACTCTTGTTAATCAGAATCAACACTTCATGGCTTTTAGGTTACAGATACATTGTTCCAGCATTCTGTAAGCGTTTAGTAAGGCTTGTATTAAAACTAATCTTTTTTGGAAACTAGGGGGCTTATTAGTGGCTTCAATCTAGTCTATGTATGCAGTGATGAATCCCTTTTGTATGCAATAAAATATTCCTTTTATGTGGATTTAGCAAATAGTCAGATTGGGAAGTTGGGATCTACACTGAGCTGTATTAGAGAATGGACTTGCGTTGCCTAAAGTGTGTGGGTATCTGTGCACGGACATTGTTTGGAAGCTGACCTCCAGCGCATACGGTTCGGTTTAGTTTCCTCTTGCAGGGCACGCTGGGATTTTTAATTAATTGCGAAATGTTTACTGCAGCTGGACTGAGCCTCTGGGTGCTGTGTGCTTGTAGAGTTGAATGTTTCCGATAGATTAATTGTCAGAGATAAGCTTTATGACCTTGCAGAATTTCTGAATGAGATCAGAGCTTGAGCTAAGCTTCCAGCTTTTAATATTAAACTCTGCGTGTATTAGTAGTTTTTAAGAGCAAATGTTTTGATGATTATAACACTTCAGCATTCTCAGAAATGCTTAAACCGGACAACATGGATGGTTTTAGTGAAGTTTTAATCTGTCGCAGCCTCCTCGCCACAGATTCACCTACACACAACCTTTGTTCCTCTGCTGCCGATGATAGTTGTCAGATATGTATTGCTTTGTGACGTCATGTAGCCCTGATTTTTTGTTTTTCATACCTTACTGCTGAAACCTAATAAAAGCTAACTTGTGTTTTAGTCTCTGAAGTACCTATAAACTCTGATTCCTAGTACTTAACTAATTGTAAAATGGCCTCACTGATTTGACCCATCTCAGTAGTGCAGTACTCTTATTTCTCACTGTATGACACCTCAGAAGGGCCTAGGTCACGGAGGGGCAATAAATGCCTCAATTATGTTTTTACATAGTTATAGCCCTGGTTGTGTTCTTTACCACCACTTGTCTGTAAAGCTACTTCATATTGTGTCATTGATGAAAGGAGGTACTAGCTTAAGTCACACTTATTCTCCGTTGATAGAATTTACTTGTACGATTGTGTCCTTATTCCTTGGTTAAGGACACAGTTGTAGAACTGAATACACAGTTGTGCCAAAGTATGGTAGAAATGTTTGCCTTGTTTTTCTTTCTTTGTGTTGGGAAACAAACTTAATTCTTTGTCTTCTAATTTAGTTCCATCCTTGCCATCTAACATCATAATGTCTGTTTAACCGATATCTAAAGATTTAATGCTCAGCAGTTTGTTGCCAAAAATATGTAATGCTGACCATGGAGCTTTTGAATAAATATCACATTGATAACTTTTAGTTCACAAAAAAATTTATTTGCACACCATGGGTCTTTAAGACTGATGTAATATGCTGAACAGTACATCACAATAAGGTAGAGAAAGGGAGTAGAAAAGCTGACAGTGAAATACAGGAGATGTGACAAGATGTGGTAAGGATGGCGAGTGTCTGAATCATTGCAAAACACAGACTGGCAGGTACAGTAAAACAGACTGACGCATACAGCAGACACAATGGAGACAACAGATGTGACATTGATGGAGAATAGGTTGCAAACAAAAGCATAAAGCATTGAAATTTGCCACTGGATTAAAAAAAATGTGCTACTGTCCAAGTAAACCATGCTAAGATTGTGTAGGAGGTACCAAGACTGAAGATCCAAGAGGTCTGGGTGGTTTCCATGTTGTGTGTCTGTGAAGGTCATATGCTGTAGGATACTTGGCGCTTGAAGCAGACCTGTCACTATTCCCAAATCCAATGTTTTACACTTCAATTAGCGAAAATTGCAGTGGTCTACAGAAATTCAGGGGAGGTATATACCGTGGCAGCAGTGACTTCCATGTTCTCATGGTCTGGCTATTACTCTCCAAACTTCGGGCTATAGGAACATGCAGCAAAGAGAAGGCATTGTCTACTATGAGTGGTGAAGGGTTAATCCCTGCATGCAGTAGCTGTCTCTGGTAATCCTGCTCCCCTGACATTCTCCTTGGATCAGGAGCCCTTTATATTAATGCCTCATGTTGCAATAACTTAGTACTTGTCTCTGTCCACTTAAATGTTAAAGGAATAAACATGGCTTTACTTCCATTCATTATTCTTTGGGGCCTCTTGAAACGCAGCCTCTGTTGAAGGTCCTTGTTTATATGAATTGGAGGTTGGAAGTGCATGTTATTAGTTTGATAGTAGCTCGTATAATGCAGAGCTACAGGAGACAGGTTAGTGGCTCTGATTTAGAAGTGCTGCTCTTATCTTCCATATTCTTAAAATTGTAATGCAAATAGTTCGCGTGCAGACATTATTGATTACCTTTGAGTTCGGATTATTGATTTTGGCCCCCAGCACGATGTGTGTAATTTATTCAGAATTCGTCAAGGCATCTGTGAATCACAGTATGTGGGTTTTACGGTGGAATCTGACTGTAGGTATAAGCCCTTGCTACAGGGAAGCTTAAAACAAGGCATGGAATAATGAAAGCAGAAAAGCTAAATTGGATAGGTGGTTAGAGGGAATAATCTACCCATTAAGTAATACATGTAATGTATGAACATTACATCTGTTTGACTGCAACTCTTCTTATAAAGGTTTCAAGGCAGGTTTAAATTTTCTGTAGACCTGCTAGGCTACGCCCCACACATTGAAGAGAAATTGACTTTGATAATATTGAATATTTGATATGGCATTTGGTGGTTTTGCTTTCAACCTAGTGCAGTGTCCTCTAACCTGCAAGAGCTTCCATTAGTTGCCATATGGGAGGATGTTTGCCCATGTCTGGCTATGAACCCACCTACAGGGCAGTTATGTATATAGGAAATGTCTTCACAGATGCTCTGTTGGAAGGGTGGTATGTGTTTAATGCTTTTAAAGCAGAGGGTCCCACATAGACTTTACCTGTTGTACGTGGTTGAAAGCTTCAGTGCAAGCATCAGAGCAGTTTATAGTATTGGATTGCTGATGCAAAGTTTAACAAGTTTTTTGTTAAAGGTTCATTTCCTAATGACCAGAATGTTAATTGCATTTTTTTTTTTTTATTTCCCCAAGTTTAATCATCGCCCAGAAATGTGAAGTGTTGTGCTTTAAGCCTGTTTCCAGTTTTGCTGGCAACAATGTATCGGTGCTTGTATTATCTGCCAATAAATGTGAAGTGGTTTGATGCACTTAGCAGTAGTAGGGTTGAGTCTAATGTTGCGCTTGATTAAAGTGTCCAATTTACATGAGTAGGCGGAACAGCTAAAATATGTAATAACCCTCCAAATCACAAATTTCAGGAAAGCATGGTATCGGGGGGGTCAGTTTGTGGCCCTGACAGGGGAATAACTTTGAAAACTAAATTCTGGTTCATGACCAAAGCTTGTATTTTTTTGGGTGACTACAGTGGTTTTCAATTCAAGTAATATATTTCATTTTTAGGTGTCCCTTTGGGACTTAAACTACTGAAACAGTGTCTAAATATGATGGAAAATGTAACATACTATAATTAAACAGAACTCAAGAGAAGAATTATTGCTGTAATTACCAAGCCATGGTGATCAGTGAAGCGCCCTGTGGATTGAAAAAACTAAAAGCAACTGGAATCTTCTATTACTTAGAAGAAACCGATTAGTTTGAGATCAGCATGTAGAACGAAGATTTAGTATTGTCCTGTTAGTGTTAGAGGATTTGCAACACCCTGTGAAATGATTCTGCCAGCATGCAGAGGGTTAAGCATCCAAGCCCCTTGGACCGATAAGTATGTAGTCCGGTCCTAATAGAGCTCAGCTTGTTAGGTGTAGGGTCAGTCTGTATCTGCTAGAGATAGTTTGAAGCCGAAGGTGTCCGGCTCCTCTGCGTTGCTCTGTGACAAGCGAGCGAGGTGCGGTGTGCTTGCCAGCCTGATCCCAGCTGATCTGTCATTCCCTGCATGTCTGGGAATGTTAATAACTGTCAATAGTAACAGCTCTGTGATGGTTTGAAGCTTTTAGTGGTTATCTTGTCTCATGTGAATTGGAAAAGGTTGAAGCTTCAAGTTGTTACAATACGCAGCGCATCCTATCTCAGCGGGAGCACTAGACCTTTTTTTCTGTAAATCTGCATGTTTTTAAAGTTGGTCCCATTAATGCACCCACCATTTTTTTTATGTACTTCCCCTGTCAGGTGGACTCATGCACGGTAAAAAAAAATGGTGTTCCTTTTTAAAGGTGGCAACAGTGTCACTACCATTTACCAAGTCCCCTCACACTTTCCTCCATTTATGGATACTTTATTGATGACAAATCCACTTAGAAATGTAGAATTTAATTTACTCAATATGAATATTTAAGTACTATAATATGCAGCTTTTAATCGAGGTAACCTTTTAGTTGCCTTAAGCTTTTATGGAGATTTCTGCATTATTTTTCAAGATGTTGTGCTCCACTGAGATCTACCTTTTCCGCTGCAGGTCATGTTTTTCAATAAATAACTTTCCTGACTTGGGATAAATGTTCTCCATAAAACTATTTTAACTCTTCTCCTAGGCATAACTAACTTTCTAAATACCAGAACTTTGAGGACTGTCTGCTATTAACCTATTATGTGGTAGGACAAAATGAGAGATCCTAATTTAATAGAGGTGCTTGTCAGCTGTGGTATTATCCTATATTCAACAAAGGAATTGTTTTCAGGCTTGAAACAATCAAGTCACTAAGGTGTAATAAGGCTGTTCCATTGGTAATTGCATACTTTTCATCCTCATTTTGGGGCAAAAATTGTCGGTGTAGAGGATTTATAGCTTTCATCTAAAACGGTTGAGACTTGTCCACGATGGAGAAGCTTAAAGCTTCAAAGTCAAAGGAAATCTGATAGCCAATAAACCTGTTGCAGGTGGTTGAACTCTGTATATTGTACCCTGTGATTGGTAGAGTGCGGGGCACATTGGAACATCAGGGTGATGTCGGGCAAGAAACACGGTGTCTGGAATCCAGCACTCTAAATCTTGCCGCTTTCCTCTGTAGGCAGTATATGCATCTCTGCAGTTATTGATGAGGTAGAAATCTCACGGCCCTCATGGGAGCTGTATTTTGTTCTGCTGCCTGACACTGTTTTTTCCTCCTAATTTAACCAACCTGGTTCAGGTTTCAATAACCAATGTGCTTACATAAGCTTAGCTCTTCTGGCTGACGTAGACACTGCGGGTGGGTTAGGAATCTAATTAATACAATCGAGCTCTTGCCTATTTATATATATATGTGTATATATATGTATGTATATATATATATATATATATACATTATATTCCTGTATACTAAGGAAATGGTACAGGGATTGCAGAGACTTACAATTGCAAAGTGCTAGATAATTACATGGCATTCACTAATTATACCAACTTTCCTTAACTGTAATGCGCGAAGGAGCTCAGCTTGGATCTGTTTGTATTTTCAGACAAAAGTTGTAACGTTCTTTTCAAGAGACAAGACAAGTGTAAGAACATTAAGAGGTTTGACATGGTCTTAAGCTCCTGGCAGTCATACTAGAACAGAATGTGGCTATAATCCCTCTCGATGTGTGCAGTTGCACTGCTATGGGAAGCACAAGTACTGCTTAGAGGCAGCGGCTTGTAGGTTTTTCCCTTTATGTAGCTGTCAAACCGTACAAACTAAAATGAAAATGTTTACCGTTGACAAACATAAAATAGATCTCGCATTTCCCAAATTAAAAAATATAGATCTGTACACGAAACACATGTAACTGTTTTAGTGAAGATGCTGGTGGCCCTGCTGCTCTGAGCCACTGATCTCCGCTTCCATGAGGAATGTCTTTGAAAAAATTACACTGTCAAACAAGGCACAAGATAGTTTAATTAAATTATGCTAAAGCGAAGATATGTTGCCCTTTAAATGTTATAGGAAAGCCTGCACATCTGGCACTGTTACGACTTGGATTGTGCCAAGCATGCACTGGATAGTAAGGTACCAAATTCTTACGTGTTGTGTGTAAAATGTGCGATTGAGGTTCTTGACAGTATACATGCACACTCTGGGCTAGTGCAAAAAAATGAGGTTCTTACACAATGTTGGCTTCTGATTGTACTACTTGGCTCCTTCATAACCCGCAATGTTCGGAACACTTGTAAGAGACAGCCTGCCAAAGAGTACTCCTAGTGACGGCAGAAGTTAAGGAAATGTAAGCACTGGTTATGTAGAACCTGTAAATATTCCCTAATTTTAGTTGGCATTTGTGTAAATACACCTCGTAAAATGACTTGAGTAATGAGATTATCAACACTATTTTTTTTTCCCTTAAGCATTTTTATCATCCAGTTAGTATTCCAAGCCTGAGGAAAGTCGCTTACTTGTTTGTAAAGTAATTATGTATCTGTCACTAGTCAAACTGAAATAAAATGAGTTGCTGTGCAGTAATCCTGTTTTGCAGACAAGGCAGATATATATTTAACAGAAAGTAGTAGAGTATTTCGCTTGGCCCATTTGTTGCCAGAAGGTCCCACGTTGTGCTGCAGCACGGTTTGCTGTTTAAGCTCAACTCCTGTGAGGGAAAAACACTGTGGCTCCAGAGTCACTTGACTGCTAGGGAGTTCAACTGTCTCATGTAGGAAAGCAGTCATGAACCTGTTGCCAAAAGTATTTGCAACACATTGCTTTAAATATGAAAGTTTTTGTTGTGAATAACTTTAGGAGCTAGGCGATCCTGTTAGCGTAAGTAATGTCGATGTTTTGGCAGGCTTATATTACTGTAGCTCTCCCTGTTGTGCGCTGGAGGCTATAGGCTATGGTGCAAGGTGTATTTTACCTACTGTTGGTTAGGCTGTATTTAGGCCTTTTGTTTCTCCTGCAGCTTCTCCATTTGGGTCTTTGATTTTGTAAGCTTGTCCTTTATTTCCGATTGACATGCGGCAGCAGCTCTTTCAGCCTGTCAGCGAGTTAATGATCTCTGCTCCCCATGTGGCTAGAAGCATTTCAGAGCTGGCACCTGATTAGCACCCCTCTTGGTGGCTTTGCAGACATGTAGGCTGTACTCTTGACAGCTCAACGCATTCCAAAATGTCCAGAAAGTGGTAGGGTGACAGTGCCCATTCTGTCATGATCTACTCTCACTATATAACCTCTAGTGGCACAAATTTGCACCATTATGGCCATGCTTACAAAATGCAGAAACTGTTTAGGAGTTAAGTTTTGTATGTGATGTATAACTATTATGTTCCCCTGTTCTTGGTAGAGCTTTATCCAGATTGGTAAAAATGAAATAAACTGTACGTAGGTTCTTTAAATCTAGTAGACAAAATTTATTGGTATTTGTTGTCATATTCTAAACTAAAACACTGGTTGACAGTGTTTTGTGAATAAGCACTGCAGGAGTTGGATGCTCATGGCTACCAACTCAATGTCAGATCTGGATACTGGGTATTGTAATAAAGGGAAAAGTTAAGGCAGGTAGAAATAGTACATCTGATCCTATTACTGCAGAGGGAAAAGCATACATTAAGTCTTTGGGCATGAAGTGACCCAAAGACTTTTCAAAATATATTCCATTTAGATCACCCCACAAAGGGATATATTTTATACAGTTGTAGGTGAAATCGCCCTTTTGTCTTGCTAACCCCACTTCATATATCCTTGGCTAAACTTTGCTTAGAATGTTCTGAATGGCTTCCAAAACAAATTTAGTATTTTTAGATAGGGTGAAGCCTCTAAAATGGAATGTGTTTTAAGATCAAAAAATAATTGTAGCCTAGACACGCAATAACCATTTAAGAAAGCATGCGTGCATACAGCTACCCTAAAGAATTGGTAAAACTGATTCAAAGGGATGGAGTAGATGGGCAAATAAGGGCCTGAGGACCTCATGGTTCCTTACCTTGCACGAGTGGCTGAACAAGGTGGAGCAGAGAATGGTTTTCTGCTACTCCATCTAGTGGCAGTGTTGGGTATCGTACCCCAGTGTCCTGTCAGTGATTCTGAGCTCAGTCAGTGCTGGATACAGACATGTTGGAAAAACACACGTTACTTGTGCCTTCTGTTTATTTTATAGAAATAAGCATAAAGTATATAATATATATACATCTCTTGGATGTTCAGATTTCAAATGCATACATAAACTTGCTTGAAGAAAAAAGGAATCATGGGAGGCAGTAACAGTGTTCCCTTTTTTCTAGGAACAGGGCTCCATGTTTATGCATGTACTTTTTGCAGCATGCAGTGGGTTGTCGAGGGGAAAAGAAATAAAGGTTTCTGATGAGCCAACTTCTCCAATTTAGTTTGCGCTGTAAAATTCCGATCAAAGGGGTTGGGCATTTTTTACAAGCCTTTAATTTCCACTTGAGTGCCCATTGAAGAAGCCCATAAATAATTTTCTAAATGTTTTTTTACCGAATGGATAGTCAGTAGAGTGTGTTTCAGCTTGCCGTTTAACAGAGTACATGGAGGTTAAACATTTTTCTGTGTAATTGGTACTTTGTTATATTCTATAAATCTAGTATCATATTGATTAAATGCCTGCCGGCTAACTTGTATTGCCCATGAAACATGTGATGTGAATGCTGGGGTGTACCTATTGGCCTGCCTTTATTTTTCTTTGGGTTTTTAACCTAAACTCTGCGTGCCATCCTGCCCAGAGACTGGTCCTTGTGGATAGTGCTGGTTTGACAGCCTCCACTGGGCTATCACATGTGAATTATGCGCAATTATCACTTGGCTGCTGTCAGCAGCTCAGCCGTGAGTGTCCATATCTTTGCATTTTGTATCAGACAGCAGGGAGACGTGTATGATTGTCGTGAGTTGTCTTGTGTGTCATTGGTATGTATGCATGTAGGTTTATATGGATGCAGTGTAAGGTGAAGCTATGTACGGGGGGGGGCAGCTCGATGCATTCTGGTTTGCCTGTATTTGTATTAAGCAGACATGCAGAACACAACGGCTTTGTGTTATTGTGTTTTAAAAGGGAAATTGCTATGTACTAGTGTAAAACATATTTATCATTTTATTAATGATCTCGCAGGAATTCCATTGTGCATTATTGCTGTAGACAAGCCACGTGTTCCCTCTACTGGAGAAGCCTCTGCACTGAATACAAGTGGAGGCTTTATAGAAAGTGACGCTGGTCATACAAGCAGCCCTACGGGGTGCTTTCCAGCAGGGCTTGGTTTTCTGTAACCACTCGTATGAAGCATGATGGAGTTTTTAAAGTGCACCCTCACTTTTAAAATCCCACCTTTAAATGTGCTTGGCCGCTACACTTAATAAATTGAGCTCTACGAAGGGAATGCAGATTTAGCACTTTTTTCCAAACCTGTTTAACATCATGTTAAGTAGCTTATTGTTAATGTCAGTATGTTGTGAGATTTTTTTTTTCTTGAACAATTTTTTGTTTGTGAAGCAGCGCTAAGCTGTGAAATTCCCAGTTAGCCAGAGAGCACAACAAATAACCCATTTTTCAAGGAGGGATTCTGGGTCACAGCAGGCTTCAAACTCAATAATCTGTATAGTTTGATTGAAACTATCAGCATTGTGAATGGCCTTCCATGCTACATTCAAATCATTGTGCTTACAGTGCATTTTAAAGCCTTATAAAAGGAGGTTGTAATTAAATGCCATAATTTGTGTAAGTGGAGCCCATTCATTTTCCTTTTTTTATCATGTTTTTTTCCCAGTCATCTAAGCACGAAATTGCATCATAGGCCCTTTGGGAGGTGCTTGACACTCCCACTCCCAAAAATAAAAATTGTTAAACACTGGTCTTCAGTGAACTGTTGCGTGAAACAAATGTTTTGTTCTGAATCAAAAAATACATTGTATATCAGAGTACTCTGCACTAAGTCATTCGTGGACTACAGGTGCACCCGCTGCTGTATCACTCTGAAGAAGCCCATAGAGGGATCCTGTGCCTTGTAAAAAGCAGCTAGCGTTCCTGTGAATTGAGACGCACACCAGCGATGTACATCTGATTTGGTTAAGGGACCCATCGCAGCACCTGAGGGTATTCCTTCCTGCAGAAATGTACTGACTGGTGCACTCATTTGTGCTGGAGTGAAATCTAATCAGGCAGAGATGTACTGATGCGTGGTTAATAGCTAGAAATGTATTAGACATTTGAGTCTTGGGGACAATATTCAAATTGCCAACAGTCCTATTGACTGTGTGTACCTGAGTTCAATTATATATGTATATTTATGTTAGGTTATTATTGCCAACCATGATAGGCGATCACCATTGACTGCAGTCTATACAGAGCTCAATGTAATGGGGATTAGGGATTCTTAATGTCATTGGGATGTTGAGCCCTCCTCTCTAAAAAGCCTTAGAGCCGTAGGCATTTAGAACAATAAGCGCTATTTTAACTCTTGGCTTACAGGCTTGTGAGACTGTTTACTGGGAACAGTTGCCATCACAGCCTCTGTAGGTAATTTCGTTAATTTTATTTTTGCCTTTTTTCTCAGTGTAATTCTAGAAATATTAATATTACAAGGTAACCTGGAAACTGAGGTGAAAAGCCTGTGGCAAGGACTGCATTATCTGTCAACCTTGTGTTGAAGTTCAATTCACCTCATTTACATTTAGGGCACATAATCGGGGAGAATAATCATATAGATCCTAAGAAAAGATGTTAAGATATTTTTCTTATGGTATACATGTGAGTTTTTAACACATTGCTCATCACTGGAATTGTATTTAGCTTATAGGATTTGGTAAAAATGGCACATTTTCCAGAATGACACACAATATGCGAATACATGGTTGACCAAATGGAATCTCCTTAGGCAAAGTGGGCATCAGTGGGGTAAATGTGCTCACTGATTGGTTTGTCATAAATGCTCTCTGAGCACTACCTTGAGAGTTATGTATGTTGAATATGTGAAGGATGGAGGACTATGATAGGGTTTATTGCGGGTGGTACTGGTACACCAGTAGATCTAAACATTAGAATCTCTATAATGGCAATAATGGGAAGTAGTAGGTAGATGTTCAAAATAATTGCTCCCGTAGAAAGGTAGCTGTGAGATGGGTATGGATCTTTTCCAACGCAGGTGCGAACAAATTCGCATGGAGATGCACAAGAACGGCTCAGAGCACCAGAAAAATAGTTACAGCCAGTGGGATTACGGTTGGACAGGTATACCACCTAAAAACATGGAATCAATCCCTTCTTATTTACTAAATAGTGTTCTTTTAACGGTTAAGCAGTGACGTTCCTGACCCCTTCCTTAGTATTACATGTGGCTTCTGCACCGCATGCATAGAAACACTTTCCAAAAATGTGGGCTAGTTGCGTTGTATTTTAGCTTGAGATAAATCATTCGCAATAGGACATTTTTAACACTCATTTCTTATGGCTTTTAATCAAAACCTCAATGGGCTGATAATGGGATGGCAGGTTGAGATCATTTTTAGTATCCCTTGACATGATCATCATAAAGAGCAGTTTGTAATTATGAGCAAGCAATGTATAATTGTATGGTAAACTCTTCTGCAGAACCCTGCTCCCATAGGGGCGCCCAGAGTATTTTCAGCTGTTAATAATCATTATCGGAGAACATTAAAATATAATGAGCGTGTTAAAATGCATATCACTGCAGAACTACTTTTTTTGTAGTTAGGAGCCTTCTCTCAGTAGTGCAAGTCATTTGCGCTAATATTGCTTTATGTTCCAGCATTTGCAACTATATTGGTGGGGCCTCAAGTCTGGCTGTTCCTAGAACTTGCGTAGCTGACGTTTACTGAATTTATGGATTTAAAGGGAAACCTCACATTGACATTTCAAATAGTGTTCTGTATCAAAGCACCGAGTGAGTTTTCACATCAACGTATCTGACGGTTCTAGATTGCTGTAGCCCTGTTATCTTTGCTATATCTACCCAATACTTAAAATCCTTGGCATGCAATAGAATGACTGATTCTGAGGCACCTGATGTGGTGGTCTGCTCTGCCATGTATGGGCTGCTGTATGAAGTATGCTAAAGCGGTTTGTAGTCTGTATCAATTGTCATGTGTTTCCACCAAGCAACACAAGATTTCAGACATAACAATGAGTTTATCCACACCCCGCAGATTCTCTAAGAATATCAGGCTGTAGATAGCAGTAGAGATTTTTCCTTAAGGATGCTATGACTGTTTAGGCTGGACAGTTTATCTGTAAGAAAAACTGGCTCTACATAGATTCTTACCCCGCAAATGTTTAATGATGGGAACCATTGAATTTCTCTAATGTGTGCGTTAAACGTGTGGTCAATGCCAGCGTTGGCATTAAAACATCCTTTATCTGAGGTAGCCAGGGTCTGCATAGCTGCCTGTATTGAGTATTCAATTCCTGACTTTATTATTCAAATCCGCTCTGCATATTCAATATTGTAAAACTGTGGGCGCTTTGCCAAATTAAATGTTATTTTGTGATTGATATTTGATATTGGGGAGGATTGTGGTTTAGGCTTTCCAATGGGGTTCCGGTGCACTTTGGAATGAGAAAAGTGCCTGCCTGCTTACTCAGGTCACTGTCAACAGAACATTGTTTGAAAACAATAGATGCTAAATATTGCCAAACAAGGGGTGTTAAATTGCCTCTTCATGACTTTATTGCACAGAGCGGGATGCGCCTGACTGCCTTTTAATGGTTCCAATAGACAATTATGTCTATTTCCAAGAGGGCTGTCGACTTTTAGAGGAAGATATGTCAAGTTTGAAATCTGTGGCTTTTATTTATTTTCTGGATGTAACAGCTCAGCAGTCACCCTCCCCACCCCCAGCAAAGGTTTTATAATGTGTGTGAAAATTGCTGCAGAGACAGGTTTGGGAGGTTTATTTCTGTACTGGAAAATTGAGCGTAAGCTATCTGGGGATTGAACCCAGGCCCACATGGAAGCTGCCCAGGTGCCTTTGCAAGCTGATCCATCACTAACGAGGCTTTATTAGCTCCGGTGCTAGAAGCTGCATTATTTGCTAATTCGGACAAAAAAATTGCTGAGCAAAAAAACACAGAAAATAAAATAAGTGGCCCCAAAGCACAGGGCCCCTTAGTATTGTCCTTGGTAAGCAAGAGTCTTCATTCTTGCTTTGCAGGAAAGCTGGCATTTAACCCCTCTGAAATGCTCCTATGTGAATTCTATGTGAATTCTCGTGACAAAGGATATCATTTACAGAGGCCAGGGCTGTCTGGGATGTCAAGGGGTTTTTAGCACACAAACCTTGCCACAATCTATCTGGGAATGGGCCATTGATTTGGAATAAACACCAGAAATGCCTACTTTATCAACCGCATTGCAGTACAATCTTCCTGGAAATGTTCAGTGTTCTTTAGGGGGAACATTCCATGTTTTCAATAGTGTTTCTATTTCTATATAATGGGCTTCATAGCCCAGCAATGTTCACCTATACATGTCGGCTATATGTGTAGAAAAATTAACTCTTTTCTAAGGCTTTGCAATGAGAGCTCATCCTTCAATTGTTTTAGTAAGCATCCCTACTCTGAAGAATAAAGCAAGCCCGTAAGCAAAGACCCACCCCAGCCAAAACAAAAAATAAATAAAAATACATCTGACCTTTTGCCTTGAACCTTACTACTACTTGCAAGCAGGTCGCTGTTGCAACTGGCATGCGTGTGGCAAGCACTGGTCGTCAGTGAGATCCTCAGAGTATGCTATCGGCAACTTGCAGCGCTCGTTATGCTTGCCTGTTCCCCGTACCAGTTAAGAATTATCCACTCATTTCTCTTTGTGTAATTGCTGGAGAATTACAGATGCACACAGTGAAGGGGAATATATGAATTTGCTTAAAGTGGCATAGTGTAATCAAGTTAATGCACTTCTGTGCAAAATTTGTAATTGGCTTATGGGCTTTCTAAGGCTAACTTTTTCCTCATGCCCCCACCAAACTGTAAAAGATACGGTTTCCAAACCTCGAGGTTTTTGCTCTGGTTTTGTACTTTGCAGATCAGTTTTTAAGAGCTGAATTTCTCTTCCTAACTAATGTATCCATTACAAATTTACAGCATGATTTTCTACGAGGCCATAGAAAATGTTTTATTGGCAGTCTCGAGTAGATGCCCTAAGTTTGACTGACGCTGGTGGAACTGGCAAAGGTGTATAGAGTAAAGTGGCTCTAGCCAGGAAGCACAGGAAGAAGATTGCTGTGGATGAAATCCCCAAATCCATGTAATGTGCAGCAGGTCATATAGTTCGTAACTGCACAAGGAAGATGGTTTTCTCCTTCATTCTTAATTTTTCTGCTTTCATATTAGGTCACTTATTTACAGCGACGAGCTGCAGAGCTCCCTTTTTAAACTGTAGTCAAATGATTTAATGCATAATAGCATTATCGGTGTTTGGGTGAAAACAAAGTATTAAGGTTTTAATCAGTATTGGGGTAAACAAAAATGAAGTTGACTGAAATCAGCAATGAGTTAAGTTTCTGCACTTTTGAATTATGCAGGGGTAAGTTTACTTAAGCTTACTTGATAAACCTAGAAGTACTTAACTTAAAATGACTTGTGTACGAGAACAATGATCTTAAATTCACATACATGTCATGTCCCTGACACTGTCACTCAGAATTAAATTAGTGCACCCTTTGTAAGGCCTAAAATGTGATTGATAGAATACCGTATTTTTCGCTCCATAAGACGCAGTTTTTTTCCTCCCAAAGTAGGATGAAAAATCAGCCGCGTCTTATGGAGCGAAGATGCAGGCAGGGAGGGGGGGGGCAACGATATACCGTATTGGCTCGAATATAGGCCGCACTTTTTTCCCCCACTTTAAGACTTTAAAGTGGGGGTGCGGCCTATATTCGGGGTCTAGCGCCCGACGCCCGGGACATGCAGTCCCGGGCGCCGGGCAGGCAGCGGGGTTAGGATACAGATCCCCCGCAGTGGTGCAGGGGACCTGCATCCTACTCCCCGATACGCTCAGACAGCCTCCCCTGCCAGCACTTCCCACGGGGGGGGTGCCGGCACGGGAGGTTGTCTAAGCGCATCGTGCGGATGCGTTTTACCTCTGCACCCCCCGCGGACTTACCGGAGCAGACTCCCGGGTGTCTTGCGGGGTCAGCGGGGGACGTCTACGCAATACAACTTCCGGTGCCGGATGTGCCGCACCGGAAGTTGTATTGCGTAGATGTCCCCTGCCGGCCCCGCAAGACACCCGGGAGTCTGCTCCGGTAAGTTGGGGAGGGGGGGGCAGAGGGAGGACAGTGGCAGCGTATCTCGGGGAGGGAGGACAGTGGTAGCATATCTCGGGGAGGGAGGACAGTGGCAGCGTATCTCGGGGAGGGAGGACAGTGGTAGCATATCTCGGGGAGGGAGGACAGTGGCAGCGTATCTCGGGGAGGGAGGACAGTGGTAGCATATCTCGGGGGGTGGGGGGGCAGAGTGGCAGTATGTTTTTTGGTGCTTTTTTAAAGAAAAAACTTTTTCTTTAAAAAAGCACCAAACTTTTAGGGTGCGGCCTATATACGGGGGCGGCCTATATCCGAGCCAATACGGTACTCACCAAAAGTGTCCCGGACAGTCTCTGTCTCGCTTCGCCGTCCAGGGGAGGTCTTCATCTGGAGACCGCCGCCTCTGTCGCCACCTCTCCTCTTCTCTGGTCCGTTGCGACGGCTAAGGGCGGACTGGATGGAGAGGACGGGGGGATTTGACGCAAGCGCCGTGTCACGTATGGCGCCGGCGCGTGCGCAGTACGGCGCTTGTAGTCCAACTATACTTCCCATCATGTCTGACCAGCTTTTTTCTGTGCAGGCATGACGGGAGGATGATGTCCTTTTTTTATAGCCCATTTTTTAGCTCAAAATATTTTTTCCTTTTTTTTCTCCTCTAAAATCTAGGTGCATCTTATCAGCAGGTGCGTCTTATAGAGCGAAAAATACGGTATATTCACATGTAGAGCTTTTTTCTTCCAGCAATACTACACATGCGTACACAGCAACATACATACACACCGTAACACACATACTAAGCCTAGGCTCCAGGAAGTGATTTATGGCCCAAATGAAGGCCTGTCGCTGTGTGTGTATTTTATACAGATATATTTAATTGAGGAGCTCATATTTTGGGAGCTATTTTCTGAACCTTCCTGTGAACATTCTTCTTCCTTCCAGTTGCTTGCACAAAGAAAGCATCCTAATGACAGGCAACTCTGCATTCTGTAAACTTCCTTTCATGTAATTATGCTTTTTAATCATTTATCTTCTGGAGCATGCAGTTATTTCCTTTGTTAAAACAAAGTTTGCTTAACTCTTTCCACAACAAATAGGTCTTTGTCACAAGATACTCTGGATATACAAATGACTGGCCCGTGTACCATAACTCTTAATTGTTAATGCTTTAATGGTCACATCTAATTGTTTCATTGTCCTGTTCGATAAGGACATTTCCACTGGAGTTTTATACATTGTCATGATGTATGAACGGGATGCATTCATGTTTGAAGGTGTTCATCTTAAATTGCTGTGCCTACCGCACGACAAAAAATTAAAGATGTAAGTAATTTACAGGTGTAATTGGCCTCATTTACCATGGTCATGCCTAGAGAGAATAGCCACTTTTTGTCTAGCTTGAGACCGAAGAGCTATTTGGTCAATTTGTTTGGCTGAAACCCTTCTCTAATGACAAAAAAGGATGCTGTCTCCCTTAATGACAGCGTTAATTTTGTCTCTGGCCTTTCTGCTTTATTTACACTCAAAACTTTCTCATAAGCTAAAACCATGCAGGCCTCTTTTAAATTTGGCCACAATGTGGGTATCATCATAATGGTGATATCAAAGCCCTGCTAACGTTAATACCCGAGCATCTACTGACCCCAGACAACCTTAGCTTTCTTAGCCTCACTGCATAAATGTAAGGGTTAACTATTTTGGGCAGCGTCAGAAATTTCATATAACATTGTGGTGGCTTCATGCTGCCAGCATCTGAAAGACGGTGTGAAGTCCTGAATCACATATATACCCCGGTGACCCTTTCTGTAGAATGGCAGGCGCTTAAGTGTTTGCTACAGATTGTAGAAACCTGCAGGAATGCGAACGGGAGACCTGCAAGGATTGGTTAGCCCACAGCAAGGGATCGTCTGTAGTTTGAATGCGGCAATTGCCATGGTTACCTGCCTTCATAAGGATGCATACGTATACCGCTGCCCGTCTCCAATTCTGAGAAACAGTGCCTGCGTAGCTTGAATTCTGTGCGTCTCAACCCGTAGCATCACATGTAATGCATGCTTGGAATTGTTTAATGACTTTGCAATGAGGCCCTTGCATTGTTTTATAACCTCACTGCCCATACTGCCTTCCTCGTGGTGATTGCACATTGGCTGTGATCTTAGATGAGACTTTACTATCCTGTTGTTGGATTTGTTTTTCACTTGAGTAACCATTGACCGGTTCTGAGGACTGAACACGATTAAAACAGGGGCAAATATTTGGATTTTATAGATTACATGAAAGGGGATCGTATGTTTTCAATGTGACACATTATTAGATTTCAGGTTACTATAGTAACCTCTGTACTATGCATTTGAATGGCATATGCACTCTGTGCCCTCCTTGCAGTATTTGCTTAAGTCTTAAGAGTTCTTTTGGACACGATGTCTCTCGATTTAAGGCAAAGAGACCTAGATTTGCACTTGGACCAGGAGCAGTAAGTTTAGGAGCTCCATGAACTTTCACAGAAATAACTGTGCGCCCTGTTTCTTGCCTATTTGTATGGCCTTTAAAGGTAGAGCGCAGCAGTCACTTCAGACGTGAATTCCGTGCTACTTTGCAGACTTCATAATGTCTCATACTATTGGACATCCAGCACCATGATGGAGATTGCTCATGTTTAGTTGCAGCCTAGAGGCAGCTGCCATAAAGATGAATGTCATGCTTGCTGGAATGCAGTGTTAGAGAGGGGTCAATGCTAGCTGATGAAGGTGTGCATTTTAATGGAGTTAACTCAGATCATAGCATCTTGGTTTATATAATAAATATATAGTGTTTAATTGTTTTGATAATTTACACGCAAGGGTTACTTGAAAGCGAAGAAGAGGATGCATAGTTTGAGGCGGGTGCCTTTGTTTTTATCTTTAAACGTGTCAATATGGAATTAAAACGAAGAAAGCATTTGGTGGATAGACCACTGAGCCCATGCATTTACTCCATTTTAGCCTGGTATATGATCATTCTTTTTATTTTTTAGCTTCTCTAGTATTGTAGTGGGGTTTAACCTTTGAGTTTTAAGACCGGTTTGATTATATTATAATAGCAGGATTGAAATATTTGCCATGTGCCACTAGTGGGACGTGTATGTTTATTTGAAGTAGATACGCCACATTATTCTAAAGATTAACTTAATAGCAAAGGGTCAAAGTATTAAATGTTCGGTGACACCTTGTGGTACACGACAACGATAACTGGGCAAAAGCTTTTAGGGGAACAGAGGTACTTAGGGAATGCAGGCATTCCTAGAATTCTGAGAACTGTCTGTCTTTCGCAATACTGATCTGTTATATGCACACAAGTATAGCGTCTGCATAATCAAGCAAGGATTCTGTATAAGAACAGATTCTTGTATGATGCAGGCCATACATTATTTCGGTTCCGTCATGACTCCAACAATTTTCCATATGCTGTGTGAAGGTATGATCATATACTGCATTTACATATTTTGTCTTTTGCAATCATGTGAAAGCTATTAAATGCGAAGCCTTACATGGTATTTGGCCCGTTCTGTGATTGACACATCTGGCATTTCCCATGACACAGCAAACTATCCCGATTTCATATCTCGGAGATCCTGTTCACTTCGGTGTCATAGGGAATCGTTCTATGATTTATGGCTCGAGTGTCGTCTTGCAGCCAAGTGATATCTGAAGCTGCAGTTGTTTTTTGATTTTTTTTTTTAAATGAAATCCAATTCATCCTGTGGCACTGGACAAATGTGCCTTTCGGAACTAGTTTGGCTTGTTTGAATCACAGGGCAGCCCCCCCCCCCCCTGCTCGCTTTCCTTATGTGTGCTCATTTGCGGGAGCCCAGTGCTGCCAGCTGAATGCTGTGGGAATTTGAAACAAATAGATTTCTGAAATGTCAAAAGTGTGTTGCAGATAATTACTTTTGTGCAGCGAACCTTGTGCTGGGCTGGCAGTGGCTGAATCCTGCACTGCATTCACATACTGTTAGCTGAAAGGATGGTTTCCGAGGGCCTTACAGACTATCTTTCCCAGCTGCTCCGCAAATGCAACATTCCTTCACTTAGTGACCATTCTTTTGCAAATTCTGGGAGCAGCAGCCGGGCATTAACATGTCTGATTAGAGAATGCACATTTGCATACGCATACCAATCTAGCAGAAATTGCTTGCTGTCTAATATTTTAAACTTACTATATATATATATATATATATATATATATATATATATATTAGTCAAAAAATAGAGTATTGCAGAGTATGCGGTGATACCTTTTTTATTGGACTAACATAATATTAAAAAGACAAGCTTTCGAGAGTTATCCTCCCTTCATCAGGTCCGAAGCAATACTAATCAACATGATAGAGGTTACAACTTAAAACAAGTGATGGTATAAGGGGGGGGGGGGTTGAGTGGGGTGTCGTAAATAATAGGTCTGGAGGTGAGAAATGCAGAGAGGTGGAGAGATAACCCAGGGACAGAATAAATAAACTTAGGGAACCAATAACCACAGTAAAACATCAAAGATAACAGCAATTAGACATTGGATGACTAGATGAAGTTCATATGAAGTTCTGGTAGTGTGTAAGGAAACCAGAATCCACATTAAGTCCCTCTTTTATGGTGTTAAAATGTGGATTCTGGTTTCCTTACACACTACCAGAACTTCATATGAACTTCATCTAGTCATCCAATGTCTAATTGCTGTTATCTTTGATGTTTTACTGTGGTTATTGGTTCCCTAAGTTTATTTATTCTGTCCCTGGGTTATCTCTCCACCTCTCTGCATTTCTCACCTCCAGACCTATTATTTACGACACCCCACTCAACCCCCCCCCCCCTTATACCATCACTTTTTTTAAGTTGTAACCTCTATCATGTTGATTAGTATTGCTTCGGACCTGATGAAGGGAGGATAACTCTCGAAAGCTTGTCTTTTTAATATTATGTTAGTCCAATAAAAAAAGGTATCACCGCATACTCTGCAATACTCTATTTTTTGACATCGTGTCTACTGGACTAATACGGCTTCACCCTTTTACATTATATATATATATATATATATATATATATATATATAATGGAAGCCAGAACCATGGAAAGCCCAGGTCCCGGACATACATTTCAAATACATATGGGTAAATTATATATATATATATATATATATATATATATATATATATATATATATATATATATATATATATATATATATATACATATATATATATATATATATATACATTTTTATTTATTTACCCATATGTATTTGAAATGTATGTCTGGGAGCTGGGCTTTCCATGGTTCTGGCTTCCATTCTTCCTCCCTTAATGAGTTTGGCTCAGCTAGAACTGTGCCTGCGGGACATTGGGATTTAGCCTCTGTGGTGACTACCAAAGATGATAAAGCTGGTTCAGCATAGTTATAGTAGAAGTAACCTTTTTTGTCTCCAAAAAAAAAAAAAAAAAGCTTTAGCAAATCGCCACTTTAAAGCAACACTTACTGGAGGATCTCTCACAAAAGGTAGGTATTTGCAACAGTTAATTTTTCACATACAGCTCTTGGTTTATATTCTGGTAGCTGGTCTTTCACATAGTTCAGTTGTGTGTGATATGCAAAGCTCATGTTTCTTTTTAGTAATGACAATGTTTCGTGAGTGTCAATATTTTAATGTGTATTCCAGAAACATCGCAGAAGCCTTAGTGAGCAAAGGTCTGGCCACAGTGATCCGTTATCGGCAGGATGATGACCAGAGATCCTCCCACTATGATGAGCTGCTGGCAGCGGAAGCAAGGTAAGAATTTACATCTGGTTTTCAATGTAGAATGTCCCCCCCCCCCCTTATAGAACTTGGTTTGCCAGCTATGTGCATGGTACATAGTTGCCAAAGTGTGCTAATAATGCAAGTTACATACATAATGGCACCAAGGGCTCCAAAACACCTTGTGTAAAAAGGCTTCCTATCTGCTATTAAACCTTCTCCTACCTCCTCATGGATAAAATAAAATACTCAAAGGAAAGCAGAGGATGTTGAAGTTGACTATTAGGCTCTCTGTGGGGTATGTAGCCAAATAGGGCTAAGAGCTAGTGTGATCAGCTACCAAGACAAAACCTGGTTCCTGATAACTTACATGGACCTGTGTTTGTGATTTCGGTTTGATACACATCAGTAGCTTTTGTGGACTCCCCTTAGCCCAAATGATTTCAGTTAGTAGCCTTCAAGACTGTCCACCAGAGATTAGAAAGGGATGTCATGCTTGTGGAAAAGCATTTTTGCAGTTTGTATCCTGTGATGGTATGTATGGTGAAGATATACTTTATCTACACTGTTGGTTGAATTAATGGTCGAATTCTCCTCAGAAAAAGTTATTTCCTTTAATAGATTATGCGCATAATCGAGACAAGGCACACAACACACAAGTCGAAGCGTTGTCTAATTACATATTTGGATTACATGATTTATATAACTTCATATACTTATCTGCTTCTAATAGCATGCATCATTCTGATTGGTTACTTTTTAAGCAGGTTACGCCTCTTAATAGATATGTTGGCGCAACTTGTGATACATCATGGACTAGACATTTTCTACTGTCTTTGTCAGCAATAATATTTATGATAACATCAGCATTTTTCTAACATACACTTATTGAGACATTTCTGAATGTTTATATTGCACAATATCTCCTTAGTGTATAAAATGATTGTCCCAACCCCTCCATTTAGAATCTCTAGACAATGACAATGTGATTTTTATAGTATCAGAATAGGTTTAGTTCCAAACCTAATGTCCCAGCAGTGAAACTTGGGAAAGCCTTGCTCCCTCCTGACATGTTTAAGTGATATTAGTCAACCTTTGTGCATATAGGGTAGAGGTTTGGCTTAGAGCTGAATCAGTTTTCACATATTGGCAGTAAGCCATCACAGGCCTGTGGGTGGGTAACACTGAAATGTCAGGGATCATAGCCCAACCTTGTGACACTTCAGCAGATCCTGCGAGGCGTGTCAAGCTTGGGCTGTGGTAAGTAGTCAAAACCTGAAGGAAAAGCTCTTTAACAGCCAAGATGCTGGAACAATTCACATGTCAGCAGTTCATTGACCCAAAACAGCTAAAGGGTGATTGAATCCCATAAAACATAAGCTGTCCATGTGACCCTCAACAGATATATTAGTAGAACAGCTTTGTCGTGATGTCTTGGCAAATCACGTATAACACTAGTGCATAATCTTTCAACTGTGTAGTGTTCTGCAAAACAATTACAATTCTGAATTGTCAAACTTAACACATTGTATGTCTCTGCAAACTGTGGCGGTTTATCAGAGGCACGCTTCGCATTGCCTGAACTGGCAATTTTAAAAAAAATCTGAATTTTGTTTGATCATATGTTATTACATTTCTTTAGAACAAGTACAAAGTTAGTGTAAAGTTAACATGGCACTCATCTAAAATCTCAGGACAGCATTATGCCTATCCTACACATGCTTAAATTCCATGTGCATGCTCATTGCAGAAGCAGTGGAGGCATATACAAGCAGACCACTAGGCAATTAAAAGTCCTTCTCTAAATGTTTAATAGTTTAGTCTTTAAATCTGCCAATCGTATTGGACCTTATGATGGTTGTGGCTTTTCCCAAGATGTTTGGCATGCAATAACATTAAGGTGCCTCATAACTCTTATGAAGTGCAGAATATAAATGTGGCCCTTAGGGGAGTAATTTCGCCAATGCATTATTCCGTGGTGCTTTCACACTACTGAATATACCGGTACATTGTTACCGTACGTTCTAAGAATCTATTCATAGTGCTAATGAGGAAATAAGATTGGAAACATGTCTGAAGTGAAAGGAATGACAATCGGTCTACAAAACAGTGTGTTCAGTCATTCAGCAAGCGTCAATGTTTGCCCTGACTGAAAGCTGTATTTATCAGATGCCTCGATATAACATTTTTATATTTGTCAACGCGTCCTTTTGTTATCCTGATATTGCTTTCCAATGGCTCTCATTGGCACGTCTTGGAAACCCCTTGCCAATTCTGTGTAAGTTAAAACCCTGAAACTCAAAATCAACAAGGTGACACGTTTTATTAACCCTTTTGCATCTACATGATCCTTGCAGTACTTTTCAGATTACATATCCCACGTGATGGCATGGAACATTGTGTTTAGCATGGTACTTGGATAACCAGATAGCAGTGGTTGCCTTGTGTAGGGTATAGCTCCATAACCATGTCATGTAGGAACCGATTACACTGCTCCACGTCATTTATCGGTAACTGGACAAAAAGTATGTGGCCATCCTTGCCATCATCCCTCCAACAAAGCTTTTATTGCCTCAAATAATGAACATTTCTTAAAAAAAAAACAACTAATCGTGCAGAAGGCTTGTGTGTGTGACTAAATTTTTTTCTGTATTGGCCTGATAAAAGGTATTTTGGACCAATAAGGCTGTATCAGTTTTCCTTGATTTTGCCAAAGTAAAACTTGTGTTGGCTTACAATAATTTAGTGCTTCTACACTAAACTTTATAGCAAAAAAAAATGTGCTTATTTGTAAATCAATACAACAGTGTTTTGTCCATGCATCCTTGAGGATGCTCCATAGCTATTATCGTACGTGTAGCTGAAAAGCCCTAGGCGACGGCACAGTTGCATCTTGTCATGACGTGATTACTCAGTAGTCATATTTTATAGTTCTAAGTAGACTTGGGCACCAGGGGGCTCTTCGTGTTCGTCTTCGTGCTCGTCTTCGGCAAAAAAAAAACACCTTTTGTATTCCGCGAATTTTTGCCTGGTCCCGTCTTCTCTTCGGGCGAATATTCGCGGACATTCTTCGTGTTCGGGTTTTCTTCGTTTTCCCCGGTTAAGGGGTTAAAACGGGGTTAAAGCCGCTCTGGCGCCAGGAGTTTAAATGTCTATATGATTAACTCTATTGGTCGTCAGCAGGGGGCTCGTCTGCCATCAACCAATGGCAGACGAGCCCCCTGCTGGCGACCAATAGGGTCGCTCGTTCAGACTGTTAAACTCCTGGTGCCGTAATTGTTCGGCAGATCCCGCTGGTCTCCCTGTTCTATCATTTATTAACTGATAGAACAGGGAGACCAGTGGGATCTGCCGGGTAAGTTGCAGCATTGGGATTTTAAAAGTCTGTACGAGCGACTCTGTTGGTCGCTCGTACAGACTTTTAGGGTCCTGGTGCTGTAACTTACCCGGCACATCCCACTGGTCTCCCTGTTCTATCAGTTAAATGTCCGTACGAGCGACCAATAAAGTCGTCCGTACGAACATTTAACTGATAGAACAGGGAGACCAGTGGCATGTGCCGGGTAAGTTGCAGCATTGGGGTTTTAAAACCCCAATGCTGCAACTTACCCTGCAGATGCCACTGGTCTCCCTCCCTGTTCAATTAATTGTCCGTACGAGCGAACAATAGTCGCTCGTACGGACATTTAACTAATTGAACAGGGAGGGAGATCAGTGGCATTGGCAGGGTAAGTTGCAGCATTGAGGTTTTAAAACCTCAATGCTGCAACTTACCCGGCAGATCCCACTGGTCTCCCTCCCTGTTCAATTAGTTAGGGGTTAACTTTATTTTTTAAAGGGTTAAGGGGCCGTGCAAGTGAGCCTATTGGTCGCTTGCACGGCCCTTTAACCTATGGATTTCCGCTCCCGTTAACCCCTTCGATGCTGTGTTAGATAACGCAGCATCGAAGGGGTTAACGGGAGCGGAAATCCATAGGTTTGCTGGCAGGGGTTACAAAGACCGTGCGAGTGAGCCTATTAGTCACCTGCAGGGTCTTCCTCTGGCATCAACCTATTGGTTGATGCCAGAGGAGGTCCCTGTAGGCGACCAATAAGCTCATTCGCACTGCCCTGTAACCCGTGACGGCGAACCTGCGGATTTCCACTTCCGGGAACTGCCGCGAAGACAAGGTAAGTTAGAAGAGAGGGGGAGAATGGTAGACGAAGACAATCACGAAGATCTTCGTGGTGTGTGTCTTCGTCTTCGCCTACGTTTTACCGCCACCGTCTTCTCTTCGGCGTGTCTTCTCTTCGGCGTGTCTTCTCTTCGGCGTGTCTTCTCTTCGGCGTGTCTTCTCTTCGGCGTGTCTTCTCTTCGGCGTGTCTTCGGAACGAACACGAAAACGCACTCTCCGTGTTCGTTTCCATGTTCGCCCGAAGACGAATGCACAAGTCTAGTTCTAAGCAAGGTAAGTGGTGGATAGCGTTGTGCCGCTGTTCCTTTCTCAAACAGAGCGTTTAATCTGTTTACCTGCAGAATATTCACAGGTAACAGGTGTGAAGGTTTCCTATTGCTATTTGCTATTGGCATTGTATTCCAAGATGAGCCATATTAAGGAAATAAGCAAGTTTGAACCCCAGCCTACCCCCCCACCCCCTCTGTTGCCGTTTTGTATTTGATTGTGAAATTGGTCCCTATTTGCTTGGAGAAAAGGGATTACGTTGCATGTTGTATTGCAAGCTGCTTAAATTTATTGCGATGATCTGATTATTGTGCATTCTGTCACTGAATGCTCAGAATGATTTCCTGAAAGCTTCCCACGTCTATTAAAGACAGTTTTTTTTTTTTAAAGCATCACTTTTCTCTCTTTAAACCTTTAATCTTGATTTAGTGGTGGTGAAGTTTTGTTGAATGAAAGCAGCAGGGCACTCAATCTGCTCACAATTTGACTTGATTAAGCAAGCTCTGGGGATCTCATACCTTTTTGTACCAAAACTGCCACGTTTAGCATTGGTTTTCACTGACTGTTTTGTGCCTGCACGTGTTGATCTCTCCGCCAGCTTTAAGTACCCCTTCAATACATACGTTAGCAAAGCTAGGGCCATCAATAAATGCAGACTGAGAATATGCTATGTTTTTTTTCTGTCGGGTTAGTTTAAATGTCAAAAGCCATATACAAATAGGTATTGTCTTTCATTATGTTCCAGATAAATTGCAATGCTGTGACAAATTGGACCTGCCTCATTTTCCAAATGTTTTGGTTCCCAGATAGATAAAGTTTTTTGGGTGATTTGCCTTTTGTCATCAGTTTGTTGGCCACCAAGGAGAATAAAGTATGCTTTCCTCTGCCTACCATCAGTTTAATCGTGGGTCTAGTTCCCATGCTACGCATTGATCTGAAAGCAAACTTATTCCAAAAGCTAGACTAACAAATTGTATTGTGGAACTATGTATTCAGAATGTGGCACAGATGAATAGCCTGGTGTCTACATAGGTGAATTCTTTAAATCAAGTGTGTGGAAGAACTAGATTTGTATTTTAAAATCTAATTTTAATCCATAGTTAATGTTTTAGTCGTTAACACATTTGTCATGATACAGGAAAAATAAATTAGTTACGCTTTGTTCCTTGTTTTGAGAGCTCGATGTTAAATAGAATTCTTCCATATTACCCAAAACTAATGAAATGTAATATGCTGGCAGTTGTATTTTTCACTTGCATTACATGGAATGTTTTTACTGGAACCAGATGGAAGTCATTACCGTGGTTCCTAATTTTTCATGACAACTTTTCTTTTCTGCCTCAATGTTTAATTGTAAAGTAAACTTTTATGTGAAACATAAAAAACAATGCAGTGATTTTATGCAACTTTTTTCTATGGAGGGATGCTCCAGTTTGTCCTTAGATGTTAAACCCGTAATGGAGCATGACCATGACCTATTGTGTTACATGTTTAAAAATCTTTCCTTTTTCGTGAAAGCTGTTCAGATGCTATTGGATTATTTTTTTTATTCAGTAAAAAAAATAAATTTTATATTGTAGATATTTTTTTAATACAGAAAACGGGTCAATTATTTGGTTTTAATGTTCTCCTGTTTAATATAAAGGTTATGAATTAAACTCCTTGACTTCTCTATGTTAAAGGTCCAACCTCTGCGTGCTGTATTCTTGCTTTTTAAATGTTTCAACATTGATGCACCTTCATGTTAGGAGACTGAGGCCTGCTGGCCCTGTGGCATCATATCTTGGTGCTTTCCACCCAATATCAACGTAATGTATTAAGTCATACAAAGATGTTCCTCATAACCCCCCCCGAGGCAGGTACTGTGTTCTGGCAGCATCCTTCCTCCATTCGTGTCCTAGGCTCATTGTCACTATACTCCATATTTTCACATATACTTGGGTTTAATTGTAAGTATTGCAGTGTTTATAGATGCCAAGCTTCCTTGGTAAAATGTACCTGGCAGAACATTGATATAAATGTGTCCATGCTATGAAATATGGAGGAATGTATTTAGTGACACATTTCAGTGCCTGCACCCTCATCTGGTTAACTGGATAAAGGCAACAGTAGAACTTGTCATTGAATCCTTCCTCTTTACCCCCAAGCTTCCAGTCTAGTGGAAAGGAACAGGATCATTTTAGGTTTTTCACACAATAACCTTCCTGCTTGAATCGTAAACCTATCCAAGCTCTACTACTGAAATGAAGCCTTAATAATGTTAGCAGATAACCAATAGTTTGGTCCCTGCATGCAATTCATTGTACTTTGATCATTTTTCCTATAATACTTGTTAGTACATGATAGCCTATAGTTTCTAAGATGTAATATTTGATAAGCACATTAGTCTACTAGCAAATATTAGTCCTCTGATACAAAACCCATGATGCAATTGAAATGCACATGCCACATTTTAAACGTATTAAATAAGTATTTTTTTAATTACAGTTTAACAAATGTATGGAAGTACAATTCCTCTCCCACCAATGTCCAATAAAGTGGGAACAGGGTACGGTGATTAGTAGGGGAATGGGTTACAGTGAGAGGAACTTGTGATGTTAACTATATAATAGGGTGAATTCATCTGAGTGGCCAAGAAGGGGGTCGTAGAGTGAGAAGAATTAGTCTTAACTGACAACCTCTCCTGAACGGACCTCGTCAGAAGAGCACATGCCAAATTGCAACATATGCCATTATCAAGGGCAGCGCATCAAGGTTGGGTTGGATTTTCTTTTTAAAAAGATTAAATTTTGCAATCACCTGTGCAATGTATCACATTTAAAGGAGCTTTATAAAATGCATAATCTTTGGTTTGTGTCATTAAAAGAGATAAGATTCTTATTTATATGCAACCAGTGATAGCAGCATACATATGATAAAATTAGGACAGTCTTGCAACAGAAAAGCTACTTGTGATCATGGTTTTGTCTATTTCTTTCGAATCAGCGTATTTGTAAAACAGATTATATAAGCAGCTGCCTCTCCCAACAGGTTTTAGAGCAGTATGTTCTCAATTATATCCAGCCACAGGGCTGGAAATCCTTTCAAATCCCTCTGGAATATAGTGACCTTGGCATCTAGGTTTAATGCGGCACTATTTCCATCTTGTTTTGGTCCAAAGCTTCCCTTATAGTAAGACCGAACGAGATCAAGGACCCTTAACGGCTAACCAACTAGAACTGCACCCACCTTCACTCCCTATTCTAGCGACCATTGCTCCATAGTTTATGGCGGTCACTGGTGGATGGTTTAGAATTATCTAGTTAAATCCTTGGCATTCATGGCAAGAAGGGCTTGTCAGTTACTTTTTTAACTGTTTTATCCCCCCCTGGCCAAAGCTGCCCTACTGTATCATTTACATTATATCTGGGAAATATCCATATAATAGTCCCCTGTAGAAGATGAAAAGAATAGATTTGAAAAATACTGAAAGTTGGATATTTACAAAAGCCAGACCCAAAACCGGCCTATATAGGGGTCATGGAATCTAATAAACCTTCACTTTACATAAGGACATAATCTGTCTGTGTACCTAGGTCAGACCTAATACCAAAAACCGTTTTACAGTAAGGTAGACCCCAGTGACTGAAAGCTTCTGGACAGAAACAGACGTTGATACCCATTTTTTCCCTGCTGTATAAACATGAAATGTTTAGCCCATGGTCTTGTACTTGGGGGTAGCTTTATGTCTTGTACCCGCTGCTTGGAACATGGGTCTGTAAGACCTTACATTGCAAATAGAAAGATATCACCTTGATCAGTTGCTTTATTTTGACAAATCCCTCTGATCCATGATCCATATTACATTGTTTCTGTTACATATTTATAGAAGATTTTATGTAGTAAGATAAGAATGAGGTTAAGCGTTTAGAGTTGTCAGAAGTTGCTGTGGGAACAGAAGTATTGACAATGTCACTGATATGCAGTTTTAAACGGTGTATAGTCAAAAGAATCAAAATAAGTTCTAATTTGCAGAACTTTCCCTGTTTGCTTATGCATCGGAAAGCTGTGTATAGATATTGAAGGGTAGAGAGCCAGTGACATCCTTAGTCCAACTATAAATAAGGTGTGTAACATATAGCGCGCACCCTGCATGAATGTGCAGAGCCGCCTGTTATCTAAAAGAATTTATTTCCATGTCTTGGCATTTAATGCTGCTCATTCATCATATTTGGAGACTGAGAAGTTTCTGCTCTAATCTCTTAGCTTCAGTTATTTATGAAGGGCTGAATAATTTCAACAGCATTTTGTTTAGATGCAAAAGGATACAAGACTTTTCTTTCCTCCTTTAAATTCCTAAAGGTAGCAGGAGGGTTTGATTTAAAAGTATTTGATTTATGCCATCTAAGTATATTCGCCTTTGATCAGATATGTTTGAAGTACAGTCCTCGGTGCTAAATTCTGTTTAATTTCCTTATGTTATTTAATGATATTGCTATCCCCCAGTAGTTTGCTTTATATGAATTCAGTCTTCAGATTGTGTTTCAAATGCGCTTGGTGTCTAGACCCCTCAGGTGGAGGGCTACTCTATCTTTTAAGTGGATGCTGAAGAACGTGACTTATACTGGGTTTTGTTTTAGATTTCTCATGGTAAAAATGATGTATGCTTAGGATTGCTGTTAATCTGTTCTCCTACACGTTGTTGCAGGGGAGAATCCAAATGACTTGTCCAGAGCGTTTGAAGGGGCTGTAGTAATATGCCTGTCCACAGAAGACATCCGTACTGTTGTAAAAACTAGGGCTGCAACTAACAATTATTTTAATAATCAATTTAAAATGTAATAAAAAACGTACAATTTACACTCTTTATCGCAATGGCCTCTTTTCACCTTATTTTACTGACATAATAAAAGCTACGAGAACCCAAACAGTGTTTCTCAAACTAGGTTTTAATACAGTTATTAGTAAATATTAATTCATATGCTAACTATTTTTCATATTTAATAAAAACTGAGAAAAAAGCCTTGAAAAATATTTTATTTACCAAACTTTCCCCAGTTATGCACATCTGACCCCCAGCTTGCCACTTTGCCCCCATATATGCCTTATTCTTCCTATATGCCAGAGATTCCACTGTGCCCCCTGATATGCCACTGTGCCCCCTGATATGCCACTGTGCCCCCGATATGCCTTATACTTGTTATATGCCAGTGATATGCAACTGAGCCCCCTGATATACCTTTTACCCCCAGATGTCTTATGCCCCCCTGATATGCCTAATATTGATATGCCTTATACCCCCTATATGCCACTGTACCCCTGATATGCCACGCCGCCCCATAAATGCCCTGCACCACCCTGAAATTCATTATACCCCCTGATTCACCACTCTGCCTCCCCCAGATATGCCACTCTGAAATTCATTATACTCCCCCTACACACCACTCTACTTCCCCTATACACCACTCTAACTCCCCCAGATATGCCATTCTGCCTCCCTGAAATTCATTACACCCCCATACACCACTCTGCTACCCTGAAATTCATTATACCCCCCCATACACCACTCTGCCTCCTCCCCCCTCCCATACACCACTCTGCCGCCTCCTCCCCCCTCCCATACACCACTCTGCCGCCTCCTCCCCCCTCCCATACACCACTCTGCCGCCTCCTCCCCCTCCCATACACCACTCTGCCGCCTCCTCCCCCCTCCCATACACCACTCTGCCGCCTCCTCCCCCCTCCCATACACCACTCTGCCGCCTCCTCCCCCCTCCCTTACACCACTCTGCCGCCTCCTCCCCCCTCCCTTACACCACTCTGCCTCCTGTCAGCAACGGAGGTTCACAAGACACCAGGGAGCCGGGTAGAGAGGCAGAGTGGTGTATGGGAGGGTGGCTCCCATACACCCCTGACTCCTCCCCCCTCCCATACACCACTCTGCCTCTCTCCCGACTCCCTGGTGTTTTGTGAACCTCTGTTGCTGACAGGCACTTTCACTGCAGCTTCATAGAAGCCTCAGCGTAAGTGAAGGGCAGTAGCGGAGGCTGTCTGTGCGCATCGCGCAGACCCCCACCAGCTGACAGAGGATGATCCTCTGCAGGAGACCTCGATTCTCTGTAAACCGGTGGGGGTCTGCACGATGTGCACAGACAGCCTCCGTTACTCACCTTCACTTCCGCTGGGGCTTCTACATCATGTGATGCTGCCACTGCATCGTAGGAGCGGAAGTGGAGGGGAGAGGCGGAAGTTGTCTGTGCGCATCGCACGGACACCCACCGGCTGACAGTGAGGGGAATCCAGGTCCCCTGCAGTGTTGCGGGGGATCTGGATTCTAGTGTTATAATCCGATCTCTGTTTGAGGTCGGATTATACAAGGACATGAGTTTTTCAGAGCATTTGCTCTGAAAAAACCCTCTTTTTATAATCGATAAAAATCGATTCGACTAATCGATAATGAAAATCGTTGTCAACGATTTTCATTATTGATTATTGATTTTATCGTTTAGTTTCAGCCCTAGTAAAAACCATGCCTTTTTTTACTCATACTTGACGGACTGCTTTTCTACAGCAGGTGATAGGCTGGCTGTGGCTATTGACATGCCTCATGGAGTTAAGCATTTTACCCACACATAAGGTTCATTCACTTAGGATCTGCAAATAGTCCAATGCTTTGTTTTACCGACAGCAGTCGAATGTTGATAGTCAATGCCTATTTTTGCGATATGGGTCTTAACCAGTCATTAGAACACATGCAAAAGGAGATGCAGCTCAGTCTGACATTCTAAGTAACACAAATTGTCTTAACTAGTTTGACCGTATTGATAAAGATAAAGATGTTTACGATCGTAAACATGATGAATACATGCACTTGTACTTTGAGTACATGGCTGATAAGAGCATGGTTTTAAATATACTCCCACTCTAATTACGCAATCAAGACACATAGCGTCCCATAATCCCCCTATATGCTGCTGTCTTAAATACAGGGCACTGGATATATTTTTATTTACTAGCCGTTAGGTGATTGAAGTGGGATTCTTACCATTTGCCCATAAGCCTTTGGTTCTTGTGGATAACGGGAAAACGACTTTTTAAGTTTGTCTCTTGGTGGATCTTCCCTACAGCATGGCACCATTGCGGTCTTTCAAATCATTTTTGTGTGAAGTATGCTGGCTGTCGCCAGCAATGGAACAATGCCCTCCATGTGGCCTTTTATTTTAGACTTTCCTAGGGTTATAATTATGGCAGTTTTATATAAGATAATGACAGTAAGTGATTCTGGGAATATTTGGTGCTGTTCCTGCTAAATCTGCACCGAAGTAGCAATCCATCTGCTTTCTTGATTTTCTTACTTACGTGATTCTATCTGCTCTACTTCTGTCACTTCAACTTGTTTAGGTCTAACAAAGAAAGCATTTTCGAGTATTTCTGTTCTTTATCTCAAGGTAATGCAGCCATGTGAGATTCTAGAAGTGCTGAAGTTAATTCATTGAAATGGATGAAAAGGTCTTAATAGGTAGTTCAGTACAGGAACCATCGGTACCTTTTTAAAAACTAATATGGAAAATGTTAAGCAGTAAAGTGTGTGGGATGTCATATTTTCTTTTCCTGTTGGCAGCAAGACTAAATGAAGCAATTCTAATTAGGCTTTTGGACACCACTTCAGTGAATTAACCCAAAATAGAAAGCCAAATATATAGTTACTTTTAAAAATACACATAATGGCGAGGCTCCCCTCCACCCCTCTTTTTATTGATGCAGTTTTGGTAGGGGAGCTGGTGGATCTAGCAGTGTTATGTTTTAAAAGGAGGTGTGAACCTTTGGCATAGTTGGCCATTCTATCACCTTGGAGATGAGCAAGAAAAGCAGCTCAGTATGGTCCTTCCACTTCCTTTGACCTGTCAGGCTATTAAATGCTGCCCGGCATAGGGGGTGAAGGGCTCGGAGACTACATTTTTGTTTCATCCACGACAGGAAGAACAGCACACAATAGTTTCCCTCACCAACGGGTGGTAAAGGAATCGAGCGGAGAGCAGAGCTATATTTACAGTGGCATGCAGAGTCATCATTCAAACAGGCCAGCTACTTGTGAAGACATGGCTAAACTATTGACGAGCCCAAACGTATTGTTCCTTTTTCTCTTGTAGCGACAATTAGAAGTCAATTCTATCTTACGCTTGCTTTTCATATACAGTCTATTCATCTAGACAGCAAGTCTCGGTTAAAAGTGTATCTATTTTTTTTTTTTCTGCTGGATGGCAAGTGGGTGGTGTAGCCAATTCCCTCACTTCATTGACCGTTAACTGCCCCCTTCGAAGAGCTATGCTCTTTACACCTGAACAAATCTTCCCCATTAACTCCAGAGCTCAGACTGCAGATTTTGCATTTATATAACCCTCCATCTGATTAAGCAATCACAGGAATTAGATAAAGTAGCATTACTTCTGATGTGTAAAATTGTGCTTCACTATCAAGACTTTATTCTGTGCTGTTTCATTTAGTGATGGATGCAAATGTTGATGTAAGACTCTGAGAAATAAGTCTGTGCTCACACAGTGTGAACATGCTCAGTATATTGTCTTCTCTCCACTTTCTGTATTTCCAGCTGCTGCTGTAGGATGAGGATTGCAAGGCATGCGGTTGTGTAGTAGGATTTGCATATCCGCTGATAGAATCCTCATTTAGGAGCCAGATATATCTGTAAACAGTGTATGAGGGATCTTAGAGAACAATAAGGAGCATATGATTCTACCACCTGGCTAATGAATGTTTTAGAACCGTGAAAACTATGACCCTTATTAAATCAGCCTGCGGGAGTTGAAATTAATTTAGGTTCATGTTTGATTACATATTTCTTTCCTTTTTTTTTTTCTTTTTTCCCCCAACAAGATTTTGCTCATGAGGTCTAGTTTACAATTCTTGTACAGATTTTTTTTTTTTATGCAGAAGCTAAATGTTCAATCTGCGCGTAAAGCAAGCTCTGCTGCTTTTCTCATTTATATATATATGGTATATTAGGTAATTAGGTTGCATTGATAATTTGCTAATAAGTGTTTGAAGAGGATACATTGTGGTGGGGGGTTCACTTGGCAAGGGGGCAGAGGATGTCTGGCACCTTCTGGCCAAGGAGGACAAATAAAGCTGAGTGCCTCCCCACATCACTAACAGTCTTACACGGAGACTGTCTTAATCACTGCACACATGCTGTTTTAAAGAATTGGCAATAGAAAGGTAAAACATTCTTTTGGGGTCCGGTGGAATGCCACATCCTATTTTCTTAATCAGAGGTTACAAAAGTTGTGAGGGAGAGCATGCTGGTCATATAACAGCAGACCATACAAAATATATTTTTTTCTTTCCCTAATAGAGCCATGAAGAATGCAAAAGGTCTTCACAGCAAGAAGGAAGTTCCAATCCACAGAGTGGCTGACATCTCAGGGGTAAGGCTTATTGAATGTTAAGCGTTCTGGTGAAAGGTTTGGGATGTGATCTTCGATCAACCAAGGGAGTAGTTCACTTAGCAGATGTATTTAAGTGGTTGCTATTGTGATAGGACCACATGTGAAATTTTGCACAAGGCTCATGAAGACTACAGGCAATGTTCAAAAGTACAGGAAAAAGATTAACATTTTCCTATGCCAAAAGCACTTGAGTGAGTCACAGTGCTCCTCAGCCCTACAAGTTGCACTAATGCATTTTATTTACACACAGTTTATTCATAAACACACTTTATATACCTCTCAGTTAAATGACAGGTCACCAAGTTAGTAACGTTCAAGCTTTCATAAACAAGTCTCTTTGGCTATCTGAAATGCTATCATGTGTAAACGTAAATAAACCCCTTTGTTCAGATTTGATTGTAATATGCCAGACAAACCATTGCTTTTGATTCATAAGTGTTCCAACCGAGTAACTTAATTCTTAATCTACACTTGTTAACATCCGCATTTATTCTCACAATGTCTATGAATGAGGCTGCATAATACTATTGTGAATTGATGTGATTTAAATTATATCAGCATGTCCATATTAGGGCTGCAACTAACGATTATTTTAATAATCGATTAGTTGGCCGATTATTTTTTCGATTAATCGGATAAAAAAATTAAAAAAAAAAATTCAATTTAAAATAATGTAATAAAAAACTTACAATTTACACTTTCATCTCTATCACAATGGCCTCTCTCTATTCACCTTCTTATTTTACTGACATAATAAAAGCTACAAGAAATAAAACAGTGTTTCTCAAACTAGGTTTTAATACAAAGTTATTAGTAAATATTAATTCATATGTTAACTATTTTTCATATTTAATAAAAACTATGAGAAAAAAGTCTTGTTTAAATTTTTTTTATTTACCAAACTGCCCCCGGTTATGCACATCTGACCCCCAGCTTGCCACTCTGCCCCCATATATGCCTTATACCTCTTATATGCCAGTGATATGCAACTGAGCCCCCTGATATACCTTTTACCCCCGATATGTTTTATGCCCCCCTGATATGCCTAATATCGATATGCCTTATACCCCCTATATGCCCTGAAATTCATAATACCCCCCCATACACCACTCTGGGCTCCTCCCCCTCCCATACACCACTCTGGGCTCCTCCCCCTCCCATACACCACTCTGGGCTCCTCCCCCTCCCATACACCACTCTGGGCTCCTCCCCCTCCCATACTCCACTCTGGGCTCCTCCCCCTCCCATACTCCACTCTGGCTCCTCCCCCTCCCATACTCCACTCTGGCTCCTCCCCCTCCCATACTCCACTCTGGCTCCTCCCCCTCCCATACTCCACTCTGCCTCCTCCCCCCACCAATACACCACTCTGCCTCCTCCCCCCTCCCATACACCACTCTGCCTCCTCCCCCCTCCCATACACCACTCTGCCTCCTGTCAGCCACGGAGGTTCACAAGACACCAGGGAGCTGGGTAGAGAGAGGCAGTGTGTCGTATGGGAGGGGGGAGGAGTCAGAGGGGTGTATAGGAGGGGGAGAGAGACAGAAGTGAGAGACCGGCCGACAGTGAGGGGAATCCAGGTCCCCTGCAGCGTTGCGGGGGATCTGGATTCTAGTGTTATAATCCGATCTCTGTTTGAGGTCGGATTATAATTTTTATAATCGATAAAAATCGATTCGATTAATCGATAATGAAAATCGTTGACAACGATTTTCATTATCGATTTTATCGATTAGTTTCAGCCCTAGTCCATATCATGTAATTTCCCCGCCATGACACTTCTAATCAGTGCATATGTTGAGTGTATCTGGTGAGCTGTGGTAGAGGAATCGCTGGTTAATATTAAGCTTTCAGAAGTTAGTGAACCATCAACTACCAGAGACCTCTGTGCCACCACAAGTCATCATACATATTAAACATGATGGCTGCTCCCTCTCGTAATCCACAACATGACCACCTCGCTTGTGGTGAGTCTGCTAATTGTGTGTGTATAGCCTATATTGCCATGTCTTACTAAGCCTGACACTAAGTCAAAGTACCTGAGTCTTGGCAAGTCCTATGTAATCCTAACAAACTGTTGCTTTTTGCATTGAATCAGTGCGACTGTCTCATTTATAAATGCATATTGAATGTGTACTTTTTTTCTCGCACACAATGGTTGCCTCTCCCCCAACACATTCCCCCACTATCTGGAAGCCTCTCCCCCTATGCAGTGGCTGCCCCCTCCCCATTAACACTGTATGACAGCCCCTCCCCAGCACACAACATAATGTGGCGGCCCCCCTCTCCTGCCTTCCACGCAACATGTTGCATCGGCCCATTCGGCCACTGTGCTCTATTCTGTAGAGCCTTGTTCTGAATTCTGTAACTTTGGGTGGAGCATGAAGCAAAGTGCAATGTTGGTACTCTTCACTTTAAGCATCACTGAACATGACTGACAATTCCCACAATAACAAAGCTTTTATGTATGTATATATTTATAGGCTCACTTTTTAAATATTTTTAATATAAACCGTTGCAACCGATTATCCTTATGCACTCCCAAGCTTTTGATAGTGGAGAATATAAGCTTTTGTAACACATCTTTTGAAAACGTGCTATTTGCATTTCTAGTGCCAGGTTGATAAACAGTATCTTAAGGAAGCAGGGCGTTGTGAGATAAAACAGCCTTTTGTACTGCTGTAAAGACTGAGCAGTGAATTTCTGAGAACATATATTTTATTTTCTTGCCACAGGAACAAAATATTTTAAAGGGCACCTAGAAGGTATCTTTCCCACTCATGCATCCTTTTTTTTTTTTTTTGTACCTCTTCCTGAATGACTCAAAACAAGCTGGTCCTAGATTGTACAGCCATAAGGCAGCATTTCCACTGTCTCCTTCAGTCTGGTTAAATATTACATCTTCTCCGGTAGAGCAGATGTTCCAGACTTCTTTATCTGGATTTGGAAGGGGTGAGCAAAATTATGGACAGATGATTAAGATCTTCATAAAGCAGGTGTTATACAAACCTCACGCCTTTGTCAGGGACCATTCCGAAAATTTAAAACACAAATTAGTTTATATAGCACATTGTCAAAGGTAATATATACAGTATTTATGCATAATAAAGTACTGCAGCATGGTACAATAGGTAGGGTTGCCCCGATTTCTGGATAAGGACGCTCCATGGCTATTACAGACCGGCCCCACAATGGTTTAGAGGATAGGTTTGTTGACTAGATCCATTACTGTGCCATTGCATTAGCAGTGCTTGCGCTACCTGACCTAAATTGTAAGGATGTTTCCTAGCAATCCCTGTATTTTAGTGGTGGCCAGGGATTGCTGTGAGTAGTAAAATACCACCTAGGATCACCCCAGTGGGATTCATTTATTTTGCTCTATGGTGAGTAACTGGGTGTATGATCCCTGTGTGTTTGCAGATTTAATTCCCCTGTGTGTTTTGTTCTGCTGAACATATAAAATTGTCCTCAAACATTATCTAATATCCATGACCATCTGGGCTCTGCTATATAGCATATACAAGCCTTGGGCTGGGGGTCTCAGAGCAATGTCCATGGCTCACGTTAAAAGCTGTCCAGGCCTGCAGCTTCCCCTCTCCATGTTGGTTATTAGTAAGGTAATGTTCTCTTCTCAGGGCTGTCTGAACTCCCTCCTTTGGAAGATATCTCCTGCTGGTGCAACTTGCCACTTCATGTGCTTTACTAATAGTTTGTCAATTTCAGTGTGATGATAGCCCTGCTTCCTTAGCATGCCTTCCATTCCCATCAGCCTTGGATGAGATTGGGCTCTGTTTTGCAGCTGCCCTCACTGTTAATTGCACAGTCAAAGTATGGGATCCAGTAATAGGCTGACACTGCTGAAGCATGTTTTTAGAAGCTCTTAGTATCTAACATGTCTCAGTAATTACAGGCAATGTTAACGTCCTGAAAACTGACATTAGACTTGAAGTTATAGGCTGACAAATTTATATTTTTTTAAAAAATCGGGTTAACCGACTGTTATCCTATGTTTTTAATTATAAATTTGTAAACTGTATGTTCAGTTTTATGTGTCAGTGAACGGGTTAAGTGGAATAAACTGCAAAAGGTATTAAGTGTTTTAATGTAACAATCCAATTTTCAAACATGGTTTGATAATTAGGCTTCCAGCAGATAACCGATCATGGAGATGTATTAACATACAAAATACTTTTCCTAGCTCGTGGCCCTCGGCTTGTAGAATAGCTCTATAAACCCAGCTCTAAGTAACTTGCGTTAGCCTGGGCAGAGTCCATGCAAAATTCATTGATGTTGAGGCAGGGCATTTCAATGTGTAAGTGGCTGTGTTTCTACCATGAAATCCGGCAAATAAGGGTATTGCGTTTTGGATGGTAGTCACACTCATAAAACCTGTTTTTCCATTGTTAAAGGGAATATTTTACATAATATATACTTCCCCATAATGCTAGACATACTGTTAATTCTAAAGTAATGCCTGTTAATATGCAGTTGTCAAGTGAATTTTTTTTGTATAGCACCATCATATGCCACAAAGCCTATAAGCCACAAATGGGTAAATGAGACAGTATATAACAACATTTTTATAGAAAGTCTGTATGACTCTTTAGAATCCTGCCTTGTATGAATGATGTCCATAAAGTATTCTGTTATTGGATTCACTAATTGTCCATTTTATGCGTAGCTCCCAAATCTTAAAATGACCCATTTATAATCCATGATTCACTAAAATAAGCCATAGTAACAATAACAAACTTTGCATCAATGCCTTGACCTTTTTCACTTGTCTTGTCCTGCTGGTTTCCCATAACGTTTCATGCTGTTGATTAAACCTCCATGTAAAAACAGGAATAACAATGTTGCGGATTCTGCTTTGCAAGCCCATGTTCACTGCCCACGGAATGTGAAAGGGTTAAATAGTGAATAGCAATGTTATGATCTATGCTTGAGGTAGTGTGTCCTGCCCTTGGTGATGCTGGGAGGCTTGTCACACGACCATGTCTTATTAGTTGTGTGTGTCATTTGGTGCCCGATAAAACGTGATGGCTCCCGGCCTGTGACAGAACATTTCTACCATCACACAATGCTTTCTGGTTGGGCAAGGAGACAAGAGCTGCAGATTTCATATAATTACACATCACCATGTACTATGCTTAAAGTGCAAGTGGCGGATTTCACAGAAACAACTGATCCAGCTTCGCCAAAGTTAGATAACCCAATAATCAGGCTTCCTTGAGTGCTTCATGCGCAGAACTACTCCTGGAGGCCATATTTGCTGTATCTTTCAGAATATTGCTTACGTTACTTGGAGGTCGTTTGGAGATTTCAAACACTGTAAACTCAAATATAGTAGCCTTAAAAGGGATTACAGTATAGATATTTGTTTATAGCATATGCACATCTGTCAGACACTGAGAAATATGATGTATGCTGCCTATCGCTTCAGAAATGAATAACACGCCTGGTGATGTGTGGCAGTGTTTTTTCCAATGCAAGGTACACTAAAGCTTGCTAAATCTGATCATTCAAGCAACAAGATACACAGGCTCTTCAGAAGACATTTCCAAAAATGTTTCAGTGGAACAGCGAGAATATTTTATGTGATTATTAACAAAGACACTGAAATGTCATTGGTATCAGCTCCCTCCTTCGCACCCAGACACAAGGCCTGCCGCTACATACATATTATTTTAACCCCTTAATGACAATTGCCGGTCCTGGCACGGCACGGAAAAGCATGTGCTTTACGACAATTGACGTGCCAGGACCGGCACGTCTTTAAACGGGTGCAGAAAGCGATCTACTATCGCTTTCTGCACCCAAAAAGCGTTGCTGAATGCCTCGACCTCGAGGCATTCAGCAACGCCGCGATCGGCACGAAGGGGCCATCTCTGGCCCCTCCACGGGGCGTCAACATCCGCCATACTTTGTATGGCGGCGGACGCCTGTTTTAAAAGCGTTTAGGAGGCGATCGATGATCGCCTTTCTAAACTTAAATGGTGTCGCTGGAATGCCTCGATCAGGAGGCATCCAGCGACACCAAACACTAACCTTTTGATGGGCTGTGACCGCTCCGGAGAGCGGTCACAGCCGCAGCTGCCGGCAATCTTCGCCATCAAGGAAGATGGCCGCCGTCCTGTAACAGGAACCACAAATTTTAAAAGTTCGCTAGATGGTCCAGACCATCTAGAGAACTTTGGCTCCACTTGCAGGTTGAATACAGGTACTGCATTCACCATGCAAGTCAATGGAGCCCAGCTTTCTAATCAGTGTGATTAGTAAAAATAAATTAAAAAATAAAATAGTAAAAAAACAGTAAAATGTAAAAATCATTTCCCACTGATGTCACTATCAGGGGAACCTCCAAGTTGAAAAAAAATGTTAAATTTTTTTTAAAAAAAAATAATAAAAAAAAATATATATATATAAAAAATATATTTTTGTGAGCAAGTCCTAAAATTAGCATATTAGCTTAAAACAATTCTCGCATGGAAAGAGTTAAAATACTGGCATATTAAATGCCCGTGGGGTGTCTACTTTTAAAAAATGTATGATTTGATGGGGTAAATTGAATGGGCCAGGTTCAACAACGTCCCAATTAACACGGGGGGGAAGGATGGCCACACATCTAATTTCCAATTAGAAAAATGCACACGTACCAAATGTGGCCTTTTAGTTCCCCCCAAAAATGACACACCCATGCATGTGGGGTATCACTGCACTCAGGAGATGTTGCTGAACACATTATGGGGTGTCGTGTGACAGCGGCATATACCAGGAGCTGTAAATTCATACATAAAGTAGGTGTGTGTGGGAAAAATACACACACAAAAATATTACTGCAAACTTTGAAAAAATGCTGGTGGTAAAATATGTGCATGCAAAGAGTTAAAATACCAGCATTTAAAATACCCTGTGGTGTCTAGTTTTGAAAAATATATGGTTTTGTTGGGCACACTGAAATGGCCCGGCTCAAAGATGTACCAAATAGGGCATGGGCAGTGGATCCCAAATGCCAAAGTTCAACATTGAAAAAAGCGCATGCCCCAAATGTGGCCCTTTTGCCCCAAAACAGCCAGGCAAAATCATTCATGTGAGGTATCGCTGTACTCAGGAGATGTTGCTGAACACATATTGGTATTTGAACAAATGCAAAAAAATGACTACCATAAAGTTTGACAGACTGGTGGTAGATATGGTGCATGGAAAGAGTTAAAATACTAGCATTTGGAATACCCTGGGCTGTCTAGTTTTCAAAAATATATGACTTGATGGGGTAAATTGCATTGGCCGGGTTCAAAGATACCCGAAATGGCACATGGGGGGAAGAATTACCAGATTTGGAAAAAATGGCTTTGAAATAGCAAAACGCTACCTGTACTTATTGCCCCATAATGGGTAGAAAAAAGCAAAAAAACATAAAAACATTGGGTATTTCTAAACTCAGGACAAATAGTAGAATCTATTTAGCAGGTTTTTTCATTACCTTTTATAGATGAGTAAAAGATTTTTCAACTAAAAGTTAGAAACAGTCATTTTTTTCTAAATTTTTCACCATATTTTATTTTTTTAATAGTAAATAATATGATACAATCAAAACAATGTCATCTAAAGAAAGCCCTTCTTGTCCTGAAAAAAACAATATCTAATGTGTGTGGGTTCAGTAAACGGGAAAGAAGAAAATTACAGCTAAACACAAGCAGCGCAGAAATGTTAAAAAGGCCATTGTCACAAAGGGTACAAAAAGTAAAATCAGCCTTTGTCTCGAAGGGGTTAATTGGGTGTCACAATAAAAAGGGGAAAAAAACCTTTGGCAGAACTATTTTTTGCAGATTACCATTTAAAGTAGACCTGTCCTTAGAAAATTTTCTATTTTATACATTGACCTCACATGTACAATTTGTAGTCAGTATTTTAAGAACAATCTGGCACCTCCTTTTCAAGTTATTTTACTTGAACCCTTCAGCTGCTTTAGAAAGCATTCTGTGTAGATTGAAGACTCCTAAGTGGTCCACACTGTAATCGGTTTACCTCCCTTTGCCATGCTCCTGTTCGGATATATCTACTAGAAGTCACTTGATGACTTTCTAGCTCTTTGTAAGTTAATATTTCTTGCAGTAAATGATGGGCTATGTTGAACACTTTCTTGTTGTCTGTTCCTGGGTGGAATGGTGATTTCTAAACTTGATTAGGTTTATCCCTCCCAACTGCTTCAAGAATAACGAACTCAGGTGGGAGGGAGTAACACAGGCTGCCAAACCCTTAAGGGTTATTTATCGGAACGCAACGATAAAATGTTGCCAAGAATAACAGATGCTTATCTCAAATTTGTTTTATTTAAGTGAAGATAGACTTTAAAAGGTATCTCTGCTGAGACCCAACGCAAAGAAGAAAAGGCTAGAATGAGGCTTTCCTTTTAGTGCATTTGAACACAACGATCAGGGAATGCATAAGGGACCGTTATCTGATTTAAGGTCCTTGCAAGGAAGGAGTCTTTCACGCTTGTGAAATTATACATTCAGTATGATTTTCATCCCCTCTCCAACTCGTGTCCTGGGCTGTGCTTGATCTCAAAGTTCTATCGCTTGGCCTCACATCCTTTTTCCTCTTTGTTGTGATATCGGGCCGTGTCTGCCATGGTAAAAATGTTTTACTGTCAATGACCCAGTTGCTCACCACCTCTGTTATGTATCTGTGCTTCCTTTATTTTTTGTTTTCACCTCTGCCACTGCACCTGTGATTGTACTTGCAGAATTCCTTTGCTTAGATTAGGATTTAAACATCCCATACTGAATTGGCATATATGTAAGCTTTACTTTTAGGAATGTAACCGTTATAAGGGGAAGGGGCGACCTGTGAGCAAAACATTGCCAGACTTACACATTTTGCTCATCCAGCTTCAAAGCTGTGGCCAATACATGAGATTTAGATGAGGTGTCTTTTGCTTAGCATCTTACTGTGTAGTTCTATTTTCCATGACCTTTCTTCTATAGAAAGTGTCATCATTTGACTTTATGGAAAAACACACTAGAATGCCAAGGTGACTTAAATAATGGATTTAGTAGCTCATTTGTGACACAAGGGGATTTGTGGTTGTCCTGGCTGTAGGATAGAGGTGAGCTCTGATATGAATCTATTAATAGTTACACCAAGAAAATCATTCTGAGAACGTCAATTGTGTGTTAGTGGTTTATCAAAGAACTGAATGCACGTAGTGAAAAGCACAATGCATGCAAGAACCTTCAGAGCTAATTGGATTTTTTTTCTCACCTACCAAGTAGTCTCTGAGTCGCCGAGGGATCAAACTTTGTGAATGAGTTCTTCAAATGCATATGTAGCCACTGGTCCACTAAGGGAATACAATTCTCTAATGCAAAGCACCCTCAGTAACTATTGGGACTTCACACATTGCATCAAAAGTTTGGTGGGTTTTTTTGTGAGAAGTGAGCATTTCAAATCTATTGGCTATGACATTAAATCCATTGGTTTATAAAGGTTTTTTTGTATAGTTTTAAAAGCTATAGTGCAACCCAAATGATGACATGACATACCTGTTGTGTGCCCATCATCGTATGCTGTATACTATTGTCTGTTGGTCCTTTGATATATGTAGTGTTACATGTGTCAAATGATTTAGGAGTAAATGAAAGGATTTGGTAAACACGTTTACTTTCTCCCACTTTACACTTTAGTATCAGAAGGGTGTGTGAAGTCACCAAGATCATCTAACATAGAGGTGAAAGCAAGCCAATATAAGATAAATAGATATGTTTAGTGTTTAAGTCTATCACAAGATATGTAAATACACCAATATATATTGGAACCCAATTGCCAAAGTGAGACAAATGCAGAAAAACATCGCTCAATGTTGGTGTATATAGCTTTTCAAGTGGATAATTGCATATATTGATGTGTGATCACCTTTATTGCTTGTCCATCACCCAATCATGTCGAGTACACCCATTCTCTTCCTTCCCTTTGGATCATGAGTGACATACTTTCCCAGTTCTGTGTACCCCCTGTTAGACTTTTTGATTTGTCCTTTTTAGTGTAGTCAGTCTTTATATAAAGACTTACTGAGACTTCAGGATTACTTTGGCATCAATTGCATTCTACATCTAAATGTCCTCTGTAAACTGACAGCTATTATGATTACCATTAATCCTGCGAAACATTCGTAGCCATTGTATTATATCATGGTAATCAAAACGCTAGTAAAATTAGAAGGTATCCACTCAAACATTTAAAGTCCCCAAACTAATTCTGGGAGCCCGACTCCTTTTGTTGCACGTTCAACGTCAGATCCTTGTACAAGGATCTATGTTCCACTTAACATGCTCATGGGATTAGGGCACATTTCATGCAAAACCATCAGTGTCTTGTTTCTAGTACAGCCACATAGAACATCACCTCATCCACGTACATGTGAAAAGCTGAGCTTATTTCATTCATAGAACCTGCAGACACTTTCTCTTACATGTCTCTTCAGTGCCTTGATGTTTTAGAGAGGAGCTTTTTGGAATGAGTAAATTGCCATGCTGCACAAAAGCAGGTGCTGATAGGTTGTCACAGCTGAGAGGAAAGCTTAGAATGTCAGGTAAGGTCTATTGTCCTAATTTGGTAGAGCAATGCTTTGTCTTAGTGGACGGTGCTGCTGTTTGCCAACGTCCCCTAGCTATACAAAGCAGAAGGTTAAATGCACCTCATCACCTATTTCCAGATTATCCCTGAAGCCTGCGCATATTCAGCAGAAGTGCTGATCTGTCTATCACTGTATCCCCAGCCCTGTATCTTGGCTGGAGTTCAGGAGCGAGAGCCTCTCAATTATGTCAGCCGATAGATGTCACTGAAGCATGTACCATCCAGGTCCTGGGATCAAGGTGGATGCCTGGGGAAAGCTCATGTATTCCCTGACAGGCAACATAAGAGTCATTTATGACAAGCTTTAACCTGTACATACATTTCATACTTTGCTAGTTTCTTTTCAGGTAATGTATATGATTAATACCTGTGATGAATAGCTAAAGGTGGTAAGCAGACACTATCTGACGTTTAGCTCTAGATCTTCTGACTTTTTCTGAAGCTTGTTGGGTAGAAACATTTGCCAGTTATTAAAAACAGAAATACATTTTAATTTGTTTCCATATGTGTGAATTGTCAAACTGTTTTGCTGCTGTGACGATCACTTTGAGGATTTTGCCTGTGATTTGTTTGGGGCATGGTCATGGAGAGGTTAATGTCTTGCATAGGTTTTAAGGATAGGACTAGATAGCTCATTATCTCAGGTAACGGCCTCTGGCCATGTTTACCGTATATTTCTGCAGCCTGAGGCGAAGGAATCTGGAGTGTCTGTGGCTCATGGGGAAAAGGTGGACTCGTGTTTGGCTATATTGCATTAATGAGCCACTGAGACCCGTGCTGTATCTAGATATACTCAATGTTAAAATGTACTATAAGCCTGATTTAACGGGAGTAAACCTGTATGTGCACCGCTGCCTTCTATAATGCTTTATTTGTAGTGAGCATCGCTTTGTGGTGGCTCCCCTTTAATAAAGGCCTCGGTAATATCTCATATCCAGGAAGTTATGCAGAGCCCTAGGGCCTGGTTTGCTCTATGCATATGTTTTCTACTTATTAGGTGAAGTACACAAATATAATTTGTCAAGTACATGGCTCTAGCTGCAGCATTTAGGTAAAACAAAGTGACTGCTACAAGCGTCATTCTAGGTATTTTAGCTTTGATTGCCTGAGTGGTGTTGCAGCGTAGACGTTAACCTTATTATATTGAATGCTGCAGATTATAACGTAAAAAGTATGTGGCTTTGTACACAGGTACATTAATGCAGAAATGCAAATTAAAGCCATTTTCTGTATTGACGTGTGTAAACAACTCGATAAAATATCTTTCGGTTCCTGAAGTTTATTCAGTCTTGCATGTAGAAGACAGAGTGGCGTAAATATTCTGGTGGCATAGGCGGCATTTTTCAAGCCAAGACTGCTTATAAGGCTGCAACCAAGAATTACAGTATTTGCTTGAATATAAGACAAGTTTTTTTTCAGAGCAAATGGTCTGAGAAATACCCCTTGTCTTATATGAGGTTGTCTTATAATCAGACCTCAAATAGAGGTCTGACTAAGATCCAGATCGCCCGCAGTGCTGCAGGGGACCTGCATCCTCTGGCATCTGGACGATGCATGTAGACAACCTCCGCTGTGTCACATGACCTTCCGGTGCTCAGTCATAGAAGCCCCAGTGGAAGTTGCGGGTAGCAGCGGAGGTTGTCTGTACGCATTGCATAAACATTCACCGGCTGCCTCCCCTTCAGACACCAAAGAGCCTGAAGCATGGGGGGACAAGTCTGGAGATGCATTGGTAAATCTTGGGGGGGCAGGTTGGCGAATTACATAAGAACAAGAAATGCATTCTCAATCGGTTAGATAAAAAAAATCAGATATAAAAATAGTTTACATGTGAATTTAATATTTTTCCTATAAGGTAGTCTTATGTTCAGGCTTTTACTTTTTTTCCTAAATAAAATTGGGGGGGGGGGTCGTGTTATAATCAAGCAAATACAGTATATTCCCTTGATTACGACAAATGTTTATTTGCAGTTAAATATGCATAAAGCACACAGCAAACTCGTATCACTCCCATTGAGTTTTTTGTTTTTTTTTTGTTCATGCCCCACCAATTTTCTCCTTATGACTTGCCTACAAATTACTATTATAATTAGGAATTTTCCTGCAGAGCTCTAAACGTTCAGTAATCGGCAGGGATATTTCATTGGATGCCATGCACATCACAACACATTAAGCACTTTTCCCCTGAAATAATTTGTGACTGAAGATGTGTAAGTCTTGCATCCCGGGGAATTTTTTGCGGGACCCTTGGCAGTGTAGATACTTCCAGCACACATTATACTGCACTTGGTCACCAACAAGGCTGCAGACCAAAGCAGAAACCCAGTGTGCCATATGTTCCTCCCCACTGCACACAAAATAATTGTGTTGGCTCAATGGGCTCAACCCAATAGGTTTTGACAAGTTGATGCACTACTACTAGTGGATTTTACTACAGGTAGAGGTGTACACGTAAGCTGAATGTGTATATAAATGTGCACACATCCTTTTGTGAAGCTTTTGGTCAGTGTTTTGCCATGAAATAGTTCCCATGGTGACCGGTTAGTACATTTTGTAGTCTGCTTTTTGTGTGCGGCTCTCATCTTCTGCCTGCGGATTCATGTATGCTGTGTAATGTGCTCTGTTTTAGCACAGGTAATAAATGTAGGTTCCTGCAGATACAAAGTATAAGGAGCTAATAAAATCTTGTTGGGAGTGAAGTTAAAATATTGCTGTGGAGGAAGCAAAAGGGAAATCAATGACTCCTGTTGAGATGGAGAATCCAGCCTGCGTTTATTAGGCTGTGTATTCGTATTACTTAGCAGAACTTTGTGTCTTCGGGCTACACGAAGACAAGAGCCAAGCATGTCTCTGTATGAAAAAGCCAGCAAGAAAACTTTTATTAGAAATTACTGCCGTCCTTGGTTGGACCTTTTTTTTTTTTTTTTTTTTTTTTAATATATACGAATGCTATGCAATAAGGCACCAGCTGCCATTTCTTCTTTAATGAAATGCACATTTATTTGTACGTGGCTGACTGCTCTTTGACAAGGGTAGTTTGTGATATGTATTTTACTTTCTGTATGCTGTTATATATGCCATTGGTAATGAATTAAGGGATTTCCTTAGCCCTTTTGTCCCGTTGGTTTTCCTGTGTGAATCTTTCCTGCTTTGTTTCCATGTATTAATACATACTTTTTGTTGGCCTTTTCCTCACATTGCCCACTTGTCAGCGGACAGGTAGATGTTAGCTATTTGGCCTATTGGCCTGTTGTAACAGACCTTGATTTGTCTGACTCGAGTGATGTTCTGTCCCAGCCTTTACTGCTATATTAAGCGGTCAAGACAATCTGACTTCTATATAGTCTAAATTCCATAGAGGATATTTTAGTGTTGCAATGTAGAAACCTAAAAGCTAGTATCATAAAATGCATGTAAGTGAATCACAATGAATGAGTGGATGGCTTTGAAGACGGATGGTATTGGTCTTGTAGAATTGACACATCCTGACCTTTTTGGGTACTTTGCAACCTTATAGTATTGGCTGCAGTGACCCGAGTGCTACTGGAGCTATAGCTGTTTTGTCCTTTCTAGTCATCCATCCTCATGGTTACCCATTAAACATTGAAATAGAGGGTAGTAATGAGCGGACACTTTCCCTCACATACTTCACTCTGCATTATGGAAATCTGCAAAATTTTGTCTCATGAAACGTCAAATCGTCCCAGTATAATGCATGGCTCTCTACAGAATGTCATACATTGTGATGCCATCACTTCACAACGTTAGGTAACCTAACATGGATTTGCAGCTCAGGTATGCCTAAGGATTAAAATAAACCTCTCGACTACTTGAACGCAGCTGTCTGTGCTCACAAGGCCTATTTGCATGTTGAACGTATGGAATGCCAAAATGTTTGCCTGTTCAAGGAGCTTTCAATCGACCATGGTAGCATCCGAGACAAAAGAGCAGTTACGTCTAACGTGTCTAAAGGCTTTTTTTTTTTTTTTTAGTAAAAAAAAAATAGACTGAGTGCCAGTATTGCCATTTTGAGGTCATATCTAGCACACGAAGTTTCAGTTTCCATAGAAATCAAAGTAATTTTGCATAACTTTTCAACTCTCAGTATGACACGAAGATGTAGTATTAAGTGATCCTGTGGCAGAAAGCTTTGTGAGGCCTTTAAGGAAAGATCTATCTCGTGAGATGTTCACGGAACCATGCTTAGTTTTAATCTGCACACAACTGCCACAATCTTATTGGGAAAGTGCACACAGTATTGGTTGGCAGATAAAACCCATTAAATAGCCAACTATAAATATTTAACCCTATATTTGAAACCCATCTATTACCTTATGTGAAGGTTTTTAGCATTTTGTAGCATTAATCCAGATGTTGCAGGGGGCTCCAAATGAACTTATCCACTCATATTTAACAAAACGGGATAGTAAACATGAAACCATTTTATTGAAAGCCTATATTTTGTGAAAAAGCTACAGGGCTGTAAGCTATTATGCCAGTGGGTCCGGGTGTAGGGTTATTGTGGTAATAAAGAGTAAATCACGATCATTCAGTGTCTGACAGCAGTAAAGGATGTGTCGGGAGCTCAATTTCCCTTAACCCATCTAGATTTAGTTCCTCAGTTCCTTTAATCCTGTAGTGGTATGTGTGAAGTTGTAGCATTTTTATCCTACTGTCGCACATTGTTTATAGATGCTTGTGGATAATGTAATGCGCATGTGGATAGATGAAGATAGATAGAAGAGGTAGGTGTTGGGTACCTCTGAAGGGCGTCCCTTAAGTGATGTGCTTTTGCTATTAGAATGCTTGGTTGGCAAGTGCTTTGGGTCTAGACTGGGTGTCTAGAATGTCCATACTGGCTAATGCATAACCGAGCAAGTTAGAATTTTAAAAAGCTAAAAGCTCCTCTCATTGGGTCCCTTTTCATCAGTTTCCAGCTCCATGCATTCATGCTTTATTTTCCTGCTTGTATTTCATTAAAGTCCAGCATGGCGCTGTGCCTGATGTGTTATGTTGTCCCCTTCATGCAGCATATTAGAGCCTCAATCAGTGTTTGATTAAAGCTCTGCAGGTGCATTGCTAGTAGACAGAGGACACTGCAGGGGCGTACCTAGAGTATTTGGCACCTGGGGCGGATCCTGTATGTGGCACCCCCCCCCCCCCACACACTTTAAAACTGCATAGCTGCTACCGTTATATACCGGCGCAGACACTGAAGGTGGTACAGCATAACACTTACTGTTATCACTATATACTGAGGCAGAAATTGACGGTGGCACAGCATAACACCTATCACTATATACTGAGGCAGAAATTGACGGTGGTACAGCATAACACCTATCACTATATACTGCGGCAGACATTGACGGTTGTACAGCATAACACCTACCACTATATACTGAGGCAGACATTGACAATAGTGCAGCATAACTCCTATCACTATTTACTAAGCCAAACATTGATGTGGTATAGGCCTACCACTTCATTAGTAGTAGGGATGCACCAAAACGAATTCTGGACTGAAACCGAAAATGCAGCATTTACCTGGCCGAAACCGAATATGACCCCCCCCCACACACACCATAAAAAAAAAAACTAACACTTTTATTTAAAGTAACACACCAAAATAGGACAAAACAATTAAATAACAATATTAATATATATATATGATTAACAGCAATCACATTCCTATCATGCCCAGGCATACCCAGATTCCAGGATGTACTCCCAGACTTGGCATGATAGGAGTATGATTGCCCTATCTACCCCTTTTGTCCTACCTACCCCTTCTCACTCCCTTCTCCCTATCTACCCTCTCCCCCTTTCACTTACCTTTCAGGAGTCCTGCGGTGGGGGTGCAAGGCCTCTGTCTCCCAGCTCTGCCACTGTATGGAACAGCATGGAGTGATGGGAGTTATGATGTACTAGAGCATAATTATATAATGAAAAATACATTGGAAATGGTACAGCATAACACCCATCACTCTCACACGCACACCAATCCGCACGCACACCAATCCGCACACGCACGCACACCAATCCGCACACGCACGCACACCAATCCGCGCACGCACGCACGCACACCAATCCGCGCACGCACGCACGCACACCAATCCGCACGCACGCACACCAATCCGCACGCACGCACACCAATCCGCACGCACGCACACCAATCCGCACGCACGCACACCAATCCGCACGCACGCACACCAATCCGCACGCACGCACACCAATCCGCACGCACGCACACCAATCCGCACGCACGCACACCAATCCGCACGCACGCACACCAATCCGCACGCACGCACACCAATCCGCACGCACACCAATCCGCACGCACACCAATCCGCACACACACACTGAATGCTTTCCTACCTTTCCTCTTTCCTCTTTTCTCCTTACAGCTTCTTTTCCTCCTCTTCGCTCCTCTTCTTCAGTTCTTCTGTCTTCTTCCGGTTCAGTGGGCGCGGCTTCAGTGTTGTGCGCCGGGATCTGACAACAAATTCCGGCGCACAGCAGCTGTTGCCGCGCGGATCGCAAGGGAGCGATATCGGAGGTCTTTAACAGACCTCCGGCTCCCTTCAGTGATTTTAAGCCGGGTTCAAGGGTTGAACCCGACTTAAAATCACTCAAGGGAGCCGGAGGTCTGTTAAAGACCTCCGATACCGCTCCCTTGCGAGCCTGCTCCTCCAGCGGCGGACATTACTGTCCGTCTCTGGAGTTGTGCCGGGTGCCGGCAAGTTGGCACCCCCCTGATGAGCGGCACCCGGTGCGGACCACCCCCCCGCTAGGTACGCTACTGGGACACTGTATAAACCATATACCAGAAGACTCGGAAATGCCTATATATACACCTATAAATATATGTAGCCTCTGCTGCTAATATTCATTTGATGTATGTGCGTCCAAAACACTATGTTCCTAATGTAAGGCTGATTTCAAAGCCCCGTCTTAGTAACATAGTAACATAGTTCATAAGGTTGAAAAAAGACCAAAGTCCATCAAGTTCAACCTATATACATATTGTGTCCCTACTGTGTTGATCCAGAGGAAGGCAAAAAAACCCTTATGAAGCAGATGCCAATTGCCCCATACCAGGGGGAAAATTCCTTCCCGACTCCAAATATGGCAATCAGAATAAATCCCTGGATCAACGTTCTGTCCCTATTAATCTAATATCCATAACTTGTAATATTATTGCTTTCAAGAAACACGTCCAGGCTCCTTTTGAACTCTTTTATTGAGTTTACCATAACCACTTCCTCTGGCAGAGAGTTCCATAATCTCACCGCTCTTACTGTAAAGAACCCCCGTCTGTGCTGGTGTAGAAACCTTCTTTCCTCCAACCGTAGAGGATGTCCCCTTGTTATAGATACAGTCCTGGGTATAAATAGGTCCTGGGAGTGATCTCTGTACTGTCCCCTTATATATTTATACATAGTTATTAAATCCCCCCCTAAGCCGTCTTTTTTCCAAACTAAATAGCCCTAATTCTGATCTTTCTGGGTACTGTAGTCCTCCCATTCCCCTTATTACTCTGGTTGCCCGTCTTTGAACCCTCTCCAGCTCCACTATATCTTTCTTGTACACTGGTGCCCAGTACTGTACACAGTATTCCATGTGTGGTCTGACTAGTGACTTGTACAGTGGTAGAATTATTTCCTTGTCGTGGGCATCTATGCCCCTTTTGATGCACCCCATGATTTTATTTGCCTTAGCAGCAGCTGCCTGACGCTGGTCGCTACAGGTAAATTTACTGTTAACTAAAACTCCTAAATCCTTTTCCATGTCAGTCGTCCCCAGTGTTTTCCCATTTAATACATATTCCCAGCCTGGATTTTTCTTCCCCATGTGCATAACCTTACATTTATCTGTGTTGAACCTCATCTGCCACATCCCAGCCCAAGCTTCCAACCTATGCAGATCCGTTTGTAATCGTGCACTGTCCTCTATTGTGTTAACCACGTTACAGAGCTTAGTATCGTCTGCAAAGATTGATACTTTACTATACAATCCCTCTACAAGGTCATTAATAAATATATTAAAAAGAATAGGACCCAAAACTGACCCCTGTGGTACCCCACTAGCAACAGTAACCCACTCAGAGTATGTACCATTAATAACCACCCTCTGTTTCCTATCACTGAGCCAGTTACTTACCCACATACACACATTCTCCCCCAGCCCAAGCATTCTCATTTTATGTACCAGCCTTTTATGTGGCACCGTATCAAATGCTTTGGAAAAATCAAGATATACGACATCCAGCGATTCACCCCGATCCAGTCTTGAGCTCACCTCCTCATAAAAGCTGATCAGGTTAGTTTGACAGGACCGATCCCTTGTAAACCCATGCTGATATGGAGTCATACACTTATTTTCATTGAGATACTCCAAAATAGCATCTCTTAGGAAACCCTCAAACAGTTTACACACAACAGAAGTTAAACTAACAGGCCTATAATTCCCCGGGTCACTTTTTGTCCCCTTTTTTGAATATTGGCACAACATTTGCTATGCGCCAGTCCTGGGGAACAGACCCTGTCACTATAGAGTCCTTGAATATTAGAAATAGGGGTCTGTCTATTACATTACTTAACTCCCTTAGAACGCGGGGGTGAATGCCATCTGGACCTGGTGATTTGTCTATTTAGATTTTTTTTAGGCGGCACTGCACTTCTTCCTGGGTTAGACAGGCGACATGTACTGGGGCAGTTATCTCATCCTGCTGTATATTACCTGGCATTTCATTTTCCTCTGTGAATACAGCAGAGAAGAATATATTTAATAGATTAGCTTTTTCCTGATCCCCGTCTATAACTTCTCCCTCATTACTTTTTAAGGGGCCAACGCTTTCATTTTTAACCTTTTTACTATTTATATAGTTAAAGAACATTTTGGGGTTTGTCTTACTCTCTTTGGCAATGAGTCTTTCTGTCTCCACTTTTGCTGCTTTTATCTGATTTTTACATATTTTATTTTTTTCCCGATAGCTTTTTAGTGCTTCCTCACTGCCTTCCTGTTTTAGTAGCTTAAATGCCTTTTTTTGCCATTTATTACCCCCTTTACATTTTTATTTATCCACATTGGTTTTCTCTTGTTCCTGACTCTCTTATTCCCATACGGTATGTACCTTTCACAGTGAGAATTTAAGATATCCTTAAAAATCTCCCATTGAGTGCCTGTACTCTTGTTTTTGAGGACAGGTGCATAAGGCTTTAATATTTAAAGCTGTTGTCTTAGCTACCCAAGGGTGTCCAGATTCCTGCAAATGACATGTTAATTTACCAATGGTATAATAACACAAGAGCAGTTTGCCTGGGGCTTATGAAAAGCATGTTTAAGACCAAGTATGTACTGCTCAGTATTCACCTTAGTGACCATTTTAGTCATTCTTGTGCTAAGCTTGAAAGTGGTATCATTGTAGAAACCAGAGCATTCTTGCTATCTGCACCATTCCATAGATTGCTGTTAATACACATTTTCTTAAACTTTGCACTATTTGTACCACTATTAAACCATGTATGTTTAGGAGCTGGGGTTATCACCTCCCCATGATTTTCTTTTGACCATATCAGCTTGTGAATCATACTGACGGGCTGTGAAATGTAGGTCACCTTTGTCCAGCAGCCGCTATCTGTAATGACACTCCAGTTCTCCAGTCCAGAAACCCAGTCTATATGATTTTTCTCTTTAGCAAGCAACCTTGTTGTTGCAGGATTATGTTGTGTGCCATGACCATTTTAGCCAGGAATTACCTACAAACCATTATAGTATTTGAGCTCAACAAGACAAATGCAGCCGTCTTATAATTCTAGACAGATATACCGTATTTGCTCGATTATAAGACGACCCTGATTATAAGACGACCCCCCAAAATCTGAATATTAACTTAGGAAAAAAAGAAAAAGCCTGAATATAAGACGACCCTAAAGGAAAAAAGTTTTACCAGTAAATGTTAATTCATGTAAACTATTTTTTTTAATAAAAGCTATGATTGAGAAAAATATTTTTTTTGTTTTTATTTCTTGTATTTTCCAACCTGTCCCCCAGTTACGCACATCTGCCCCCAGGCTTGCCACTCCAATATGGCACTGTGGCCCATGATATGCCTTTTAACCCTCTATATGCCACTGTGCCCCATGGTATGCCTTTTGACCCCCTATGTGCCACTCTGCCTCCAGAAATGCCTTATACCCCTATATGCCACTCTGCCTCCAGAAATGCCTTATACCCCTATATCCCATTCTGGCATTTAGGGGGTTAAAATGCATATTATGGGGCAGAGTGGCATATAGGGAGGTATAAGGCATTTCAGGAGGCAGAGTGGCATTAAGGGAGTTAAAAGGCATTGTATAGAGCACTCTGCCTCCAGAAATGCCTTATACCCCTATATGCCACTCTGGCATTTAGGGGGTTAAAATGCATATTATGGGGCAGAGTGGCATATAGGTGTATAAGGCATTTCAGGAGGCAGAGTGCTCTATTAAATGCCCCCTTAACGCCACTCCAGAAATGCCCTATGCCCCCATTTAACACACACACACACACACACACACACACACACACACACACCCTATACCCCCATTTAACTAACACACGCACACACACACACTCTCCCCTCCCCTCCCCTCTCAGCCCTCTCTTACCGGTGCTTCCAGCCGGGGCAGCGGGTTGACGTCGCCTTCTGCTGCAGCCGGAAGGAGGTGGAGTTGGCAGCGGGGGTTTGTATCCGTCCGTCGCGTATACTTTCCCCGGCTGTCAGAGATCAGAGTTCCCCGCACCGGTGCGGGGAACTCTGATCTCTGACAGTCGGGGAAGGTTTGCGCGACGGACGCAGACAACCCCCGCTGCTAGCCACACCTCCTTCCGGCTGCAGCGGACGTTGTCTACGCGGATCGCGTAGACGTCAACCCGCTGCCCCGGCAATACAGCAGGAAGCACCGGTAAGTGTGTATGATGGGGGGGGGGGGGGTGAGACAGGAGGATCCAGGTCCCCTGCAGCGGTGCGGGGGATCTGGATCTTAGTCTCCTAATCAGACTCTATTTGAGGTCTGATTAGAAGACGACCCCGATTAGAAGACGAGGGGTATTTTTCAGAGCATTTGCTCTGACAAAAACCTCGTCTTATAATCGAGCAAATACGGTATTTTGGTTAAGGATCTTAATACAGAAAACAGAACTACTAAAACATTCCTCACTATTCGCCTGGTTGACAGCTTGGCCTACTTTGGGAGAAGACAATGTTATAGACCAGCCACCATCTGAGCAAGGCAAGTTGTGATGTGAATTGGGAAAGCCATAATCCAAGCTGGATCTTGGTAGGATAAATCGTGGTTGCTCTAGTTACAGTATGCCATGTACCTGATTAGTTTAACAAGGAGAGAGTTTGTTCAAGTGTTTAATGAATGCATTAGGAAATGCATTGGACTACTGTTTCTAGAAAGCCCTTCTGGGATTAAATGTGTTAAGGACAATCAATGCCATTTCTTGTAACCCATTATTACAAAATGTTGCTGCCATACTTCTCCTCCAGCAATAAGAAATACATTTATGAGCTTATTAAATTACCTTCATTTTGAAATCCCCATCTGTATCTAGTAATATTCCTTGAAAGCATGGCTGTGGATAAAACATTTTTATAGGCTCCCTGCACCAAAGATTCTTTTATTGATGGCATAGAAAGGGCATGCATTATGTTCACACTTTATTTTAAGGTGTTAATGTCTCCTTAAGCAGGTTGTCAGTCTTTGATGCTAAGCTTCATTATTGATTTGCTTTCATTCAGCTCACTCCTTGCAAACGTATGCAGCTGGATGTTCCCAGAGGTCTGCATACAAGAGCATGTACATAAAATGCATCCACGCGATGGGAGATGAAACTACTCTTAACATTTACTATGCATTTTGCTGCTCCTCTATCAGCTGTAGCCTGCAACAAATTCACACACAAGAAACAGTGGCTTGGGGCAGTCTAACTAAATTCTTTCGAAATTCTACAAGACAGTGTTTCTTGTGTTTTACAGTTCTTATACGGTAAATGGCCTACTTAGTCTCATTGTATTAAGTGTTCAGCTGATCAGGAACTGACGGCACCCTTTTTACTTAAACCTGGTATAGAACTTCAAGTGTCCAGATACTTCATCAAAGTAGCTGGAGTGAATGTATGAGCCTTTTTAAACTTTTTTTTGTTACTATTTATGTAACCATCAAACTTAACACAATGCTTAGACAAACAGCTGACTTGTCAAATTTCCTTTGGCTAATGTGCATACATTCTTGTATTTTTGTATCTGTGGCTTGTCTCGCTAGAACAATGTCATTAGAAATTAATCTACGGGAAGACTTATGGTCTCTGAGTTGGCTCGGTAGGCAAAAAACTCAAAAAGTGTATACTTGGCACTATTGCTTGTAATAGTCCTGCGACAGTAAAATGTTAAACATGTTGACTGTTACCCCCCAATGAATGGGGCTTAGATATGAAAAGGGATTCTGATCCAATCAACAGGGACATTCCTTTGGATGCTATGGTGATAAGAACACTTCTAAAACTTAGTTTATACAAGCTCCTGTATAGTTAGATCGGGTGTGTTTAAAAACGGTCCAGATGGCAAAGGCATTGCTTGCGAGCATATTTTTTAAAAACTAAAAAATTACACCTGACCTTAAGAGGTTAACTTTTTTTATATAATACGAACGCTTATATTTAATGTGGTGGTGTTAGTGACTATGTATATGGTTAGGTTAATAAAATGAACGTTGGGAAACTTAAAATAATTGTATAGGAATATAGGGTGGTTTCCAATTTATATACTGATAAATGTATTTTGGCCCCAATAATGTACCATTTGTGTGGATGCAAAATAACTGTATAGAAACATAACAAAAACAAAATTGCTCTTGCCCTAAAGCATAACGGGGTTAAACCATTGAAATCTGTTCTGGCTTTTAAGGTTTTTAAGATTTTAAGATTTTTGCGCTGCTTATATGCCCCTCACCTGAATTTTTTGTTTTTGTTTCTAGGACACTCAAAAGGCAAAACAGTTTCTACCCTTCCTGCAGAGGGCTGGGCGATCTGAAGCCATCGTTGAATATGTATTTAGTGGGTCCAGACTCAAGCTTTACATGCCAAAGGAAACCTGCCTTATCACCTTTCTCTTGGCTGGTAAGTAGAAAACGCTTGTCTGTAATATCAGCTCAGTATAGACCGCTGAAACATATTTCAAGAATAAATACTATATACAGGCTTTAGACCATGTAAACCGTTGGTGGCTTGCCTTATTGGTTGTCAAATGCACACGTCATTGTGAATTGGTGTCCAACAAGTTACACAAGGTTGTATGGTGTGTAATCCCTGATCAGTTAGAAAACCTGTAACTCAGCCATTGCTTCCTTCAGCTTGTGAAGAAGAGCATCGTCTCTTCAGTCAAGGTGTATTTTCCTACGTTTCTTACTCGTATCCTTCCTTGTCATGGTGGTGATGACTCGATTACAATTCCTGCACTGAATGCTTCCCAACCAACTGCACCTATTATTATATTCCATTCATTTTTTTTTTACGACTTATTTGAAGAACAAATTTCTCGTTACGCTGCATCAGGACATCAAATGTTTGCTCGATAAGGCAAAACAAAGGCTGCTTGTCCTAATGGAAAAAGATTGATATGACTGAAACCAAACTTCCCCCGTCGCATGGTGGCAATTATCTATAGCTTGCAAAAGCTTATTTTTTATTATCCATCTGTGCTTTTTTAACCTGTGTGCTGTTGCCCACCATCTCCCTATTTTCCATGGACTTTTTGATTCACTTTTCCGATGTACCAGAGTTGGCAAATATTGTATGCAGGTCTCATGTTGGACTGGTACCAAATACATCCTCGCTGCATCTTAACTCTGTAATTGCCACGAGCGCAGCGAGTATTCTGTGCCCCAAGCACCTCTAGCATGAAAAGCTTAGTGTCACTGACCCTACACTGTCAATTGATTCAAAAGGCTACTTTTTTTTTTTCCACGTTTTTATTTGTATTTAATATTTCTCAACCAGCTATGACCAGATGAACTGATGCTTGCCCTAGAGTCAATTTCAGCTTATTCACCAGAGGCAGAAACATTCTTGTTTCTCTCCCGCTGACGGGCTAATCAGTTCAGTTTTATTTGTAGCCGCACAATCCAGTTTGGAAGCAGAGGGGAGACTTTTCCTAGAATGCAACCTCCAGTGTTTATTTCAATTTAAGAAAATATCCATCCTGGTCTTTATACAGAACATGGCCTACCTGCTGATATCATAATCCTGTTTATTCATATAGGTGTGTGTACTGAATTGGGATTTGACAGACCTTACTGTTTTTTTTACCCTCTAATTTTGATTTCATAGTTTCAATGAAAGTTTACAAACTTAGTTTTATAATTAAGCTACAGCAGCATTAATGTTTAACCTGTAAGGATCTGGTTTGTCCAGGGAGTAGTAACAGAGCACATACATGTAGCATATGTACAGATGACAGAACATTGTATTTAAATTTTTTTTAAAGAAAACTATGGGAGCCCTCCTTTAAGCTTACTTTACCGATACCATTTTTGGCCATCTGGGAATCTGGCCATCTTTTTTTCCTTATGAGTCTAGAGTTCCTCAAACAACATGGCACTTTTAAACTGCTGCTGCTTGATTTTTCATGCAGTAAGTTATTTTTCACCTGCTCCTATAACGTTTCTTTTGCATGTGGGATTTCCAGCGTGTGAATAATTTATCTCCTAGCAACAAGGCACTCACTTATATTGGATCCATGCTGGGCATTTATTTGTACTTCACAAGCTGCATATTTTACCAGCTCTATGCGGTGAAGGCAGAGGGTCTCCACTCTTTGGGGAGCTCAAGTAAAAGCTTTAATTAGGTCTGATCATAGAACCAGCCGTATGAGACTTACTGTGGATTTCTCTGGACGCAGTTTCTGAGCTCTTAAAACCATATAGTACAATAGAAATGCCACCTGTCTAGTTCTCACCAAAGTTCCAGTTTTCTCTGACATCTACCCCAAGTCAACAGAATTTATCGATTTATCAGAGTTTGCAAGAAGGTTAAGGTTCCCTGACATCCGTCTAGTTGCACCAAGCAAAATACATGGTGAGGCTCATCTTCTAGGAGAGAGGTGCAACTGACTCATACGTTTGTGAATGCACCCATTTGACTACAAGAACCTCATAAATTCCAACGAGTTTGTACATAACTGAGGAGGATGTTTAAAGGCCCAAGGTCTTATGGATGCACATTTCTCGCTGTGGGTACATGATTTGCCTGCAGTATTTCTTCACCAAGCTATTTGGAAGGCTATAACAAATCAATATAATTGACCAAGTTTAACAATGAAATGTTGGTCTGCACCCTTACAATGAAGAAATAAGCACACATTCTAGCTAGAGGCATTTCAATATCAAACAGTGTTAAGTGGTCTTAATGTTCTCCATGTTTTTTTCGGTGAGACATAATGTGCTTACTCTAGTTATCTGACCACACTAAACATCAAGTGGTCACTGACTATCAGGCTTACAAATTGGGCAAAATGTGCATGTGCGCTTAATCATATGCACTTAATCATTTGTGTTCATTTATCCTAGTGTTAACCTATTGTTGAGTATGCCTGTGTTCTGAAGACGTCATGTGGAATATTTGGCAAGCCTGTCTGATAGAAATTGTGCTCCTTGGTAACCGTGCATTCGGCACATCTGCCTTACACAGATCCAGGCAGCCGTGCTAGAAATCATTCCCTGTGACTAATTCGCAGGATATTTACTTAACTGTGCTGACGGGGAGTGAGGTCTCCTCACAGGTGATGCTAGGCTAATCTGATTGGAAGTGGATGATGTCGGCAATGCTAGATATTTTCCATGCAGACGTTGTTTGAAATTATCAAATGCCAATAGAAGGTATGGAAACATGCAATGTCCATCAGCAGACTTCTCCTGTAGGTTTTTCCCCATCCCCTCTTTCAGGAGGATATTCTACGTATCTACAGAGATACCACGCGTACTTGATGTCTGCTCTGACCACATACCCGTTTAACCTCGTTTCCAGCATCTTATATCTCATCTTCCGTTTCCGCGCTTTTACTTCCCTTTGGTCCCTCGCTGAAACCCTGATACGCTCCACCTATCCCTCCTCCTGTGTGTAACACATTTCTGCTGTCCTGGCACCCAGCTGCCAGCTAGATTGCGGTTGTGTTTTTCTTTTTTGCTGTGCAGCTATTTACTCATTTCTACATGCTCATAGCCCCCCTCTGGGCACACGGGAAGGATAGAGAACCGACTTGGTGATTTGTTCAATCAGCTGCAGACTGGGAGGGAAGACAGTCTTAACCATTTAAAGTTTGCGGTGGCTTGTCACTTTTTTCTTAACTTTTTTTTTTCTGCTTCTGCCCCGGCAATGTGTAAGAGCTTTTAAAACACAGCACCAGATCTGTGTTGTGACATTTTATTAACCCAGCAGCTTCCCAACACACACTATTTTTAGTTATTTTCTATTTGTAACATTGATTTAGTTTGTTCCTGATGTTGAGCACTTTGTGTTATCAGGGAGAGTAGTCTTGAAAAAGTCACAAATGGCCGGCTTCCTAGTTTCCTGGATGGAACAATGTGTGCTTTTAGCCAGTGAAATTGATCCAGTTGGAGATTGAGTCTTGAGTCAAAGTTGATAACTTTTTTTTATTGGGCCAGTATAGAAAAAATTAGTCTCGTAGCCGCAGAGGTCTCTTCATTGGATATAATCTCACATCCAGTTTCAGCAACATTGTGAAAATGTAAAGCATGCAATAGAAACAATGTATATAAATCATACTGTGTGGTGTTACAATTACCGAGCCAGTGTGATTTTCCCTGGCCTCCTTTTCTTTGCGACACACCTTGTGCACATGTGCAGTAAGTTCTGGCGCTAGCCGTATATAGCAAACTTGCAAAGTAAAGTGTTTGTAGCCCCATGCAAAGGCCTGGCGACCAACAAAAATTTCATAGTTAGAAGAGTATGTTTTTAGGGGAGAACCTTGCACTGCCGTGGCTGTTGTGATAATGAATCAGCCAGACGTTGGTGTGATCGCGTTAGCTGTGTTTCCATTCTTAATTAAGCAATTATAAGGTCTACTGATACAAATTCCTTTTGCTTTCTATAATTGGATTGCATTTTTATGCAAATTCAATTTAAGGGGGCACTATCTGAGCATCTTGGATCTCTGCAATGAGTCACATTGATTCGGCTTTACTCTGCTCAGAATTAGCTTTTTTGGTGAAAACATAATACAGAACAATTAACCTTGTGTAAAAGAAGTTGGTATAGAGGGTTCCCCTTAATCATGAACCATTAATTACTTTTTTTTCCGTCCTACGTGGGGTGTGCCTGAAGGCTTGCGCAGGCTTAAAGTGTTTAATGTCTGCTTATTGTACCCCCCCTTTTTATTTTCTAATAAGTGCTCTTATCAGACCTGTACCAGCCATTGTATTTCAAATATAAATCCACTGCAATGGTATCAGTGGAAAAAAAAATGCCACTGGTTCACAGGTCCTTCCAATATTAGCAAATATATAAAATCCAATTAGATACTGTATGTTTGCGCAAGATCAGGTGGGCTCTGTTATATGCCTTATGCTGCATATTGGAGCTCACTCTTTACTGCCAGCAGGTGTCCTAGGATGGGATCTTCCAGTTTTAGCTTTGGGGCTCCCCAGCCTTACTGCATCATTCCCTTATATTGATGAATGATGGTTTGTAATTTTACTATATAAAATATACATCTGTGTAAATGCTGCCCCTCTACTATATAAAATATACATACATCAGTGTAAATGCTGCCCCTCTACTATATAAAATATACATACATGTAAATGCTGTCCCTCTGCTATATAAAATATACCTCAGTGTAACTGATGCCCCTCTACTATATAAAATATACATACATCAGTGTAAAGGCTGGGGCGAATTTTAAAATGCCGCCCCCCCCTTATCTACCCTTCCTCTCCCTCCGTCCCTGCCACCCCCCCCCCCTGTACTTACCTTTCAGCAGTCCTGCGGCGAGTCTCCCTGTTCGGAAATCTTCCGGCACTCAGCATTACAAGCCAGCACCGAGACCAAACAGGGAGACTCGCCGCAGAGGAGAGAGAGAGGGGCGCCGAGCGGGTACTGACAGCTTGGTAAGCGAAAACTTGGTAAGGCAAAGTGCCGCCCCTTCAGAAGTGCCGCCTGGAGCGGTTGCCCCACTCGGCTCCATTGTCAGGCCGGCCCTGCCCTCTACTATATAAAATATACATACATCGGTGTAAATGCTGCCCCTCTACTATATAAAATATACATACATCAGTGTAAATGCTGCCCCTCTACTATATAAAATATACACTTAAATGCTGTCCCTCTACTCTATAAAATATACATACATCAGTGTAAAATGTTTGCTTGTATTTAATGCTTTCAGCCGCAGATCTAAATTAACTTAGCTCCCTTGCCTTTTCAGACGCAGCCTCTGCCTCCTTCCTCTGGTTTATATTTTAAAAAGATTCGACCTTGATTTCGTTGAGTGGTTTGAAATGCTTGGTGATCTGCTGCTATAAAGAGTGCCTCTATCACGCTAGCCAGCTTCCATTCAGAAGTAGCTAGATGTCTTAATACGTATTAAACCGAAAGTGTTGTCTTTAGCGTTTGAGGCAAAGTTGAGTTATTGCTTGGGAAGGCATCTAAAATAGGCCCGTCATTTTGGAGGAAATTCCCGATTTTGTGACTGTGTATACATGCTACACGAGGGAAAGCCCCTGCTTTTCTCCGCAGTGCTGTGCAATTCTGAGTAGGTTTGTCTGCAAATGTAAAGTAGAGGGAGCTTTAGTACCTGCTAATGGACAGCTCTGGGCTCCTCTGAAGTTGCTAGACGGTATATTTAATCCCAGTTTCCATAGCAACCTACATCATTGCGTTCTCCCTAATCACAGGTTTGACTTTATATGAAAAAAAGTCAACTTAAGGAAAAAATATCTCCCACAACAGACTTTCCTAAATGCTTAAAGCATTTCTTCAAGGAAGATGATGGTCTGTCCGATTAAGTTGACGAGATGTCTGCACTGAAGTGAAATGTTTACTCAACAGAAATTAACCAAACTCTCCAGTTCTCCCTCTGTTATCTGTCCATGTTGGATAATGAAAGCAAAGTCCATGTAAAATAACTTTTTGGTGAAGCGTGCTGTTAACCCAACACACAGATACCTGCAATCATAAAGGAGAGGTGTTTGGCTAATGGAACGTCTCTATGGCCTGCAGGACTGTGATAAAGGGCTGTTAACATTAAATGACTGGTTATAACATTTTTTGGTAATAGATTTGTATATATAAATATAAACTTTTTTTTTTTTTATCCCAGGGACCTCGAGCTTCATCGTTCTGCATGATACGGGAACAGTGATTGCATGCTTCCATTCATCCTTGAGAAATCTGTTGGCTTTGTGTATATAATACATGTTAACTCAGGGCTATTTTTTCAGGGTCACAGTCTAGTTCAGAATTATTTTCTGATGTAATGGCATCTCATTATACCAGGTGGGCCTTTTCCCCATAATGCCTTTTAAAAGGGAGGAGTTTGAAAGTTTTGACATGCCTAAATATTATGATCCAGCCCCTGTTAAACTTCTGTTACACATAAAATGTATAGTTAAAAAATATTAATTCTCCTTTCACAATGAATTCTACATGGTAAAGGGCCAGCTCAGCCCTTCTTCCTGGAGAAACCTGCCAAACTTGACCCTTCGTAATGAATCGTTAAAACCATAACTCTCCCTTTAGTGAATAAACATCTTTACGATGGACTGTTAGAGTTAAAAATCAGATTGGTTTATCATAGAATCCTGTGAGATCCGTTTACTGTAAAATGCAGTCTTCCCAGGTAACCTGCCTTTATGGCCATACACATTATGAGCATATTTATTTCTTTTTGTTCGTACTAGGAAATAATGAGTTTTGATTCCTTAAAAATAAACACGCAGGCTTCTATTAGAGGCAAATGACTTGTATGCTGCAGCACTTTGTAGCCTGCCTGGCAGTGCATGCTGCACTTTATTGTGAGCCTAGCATATAATTGCCAATAAGTGCTGCCCTCTAAAATGATATAGCCACTTTGCTGTCAATTTAGAATCCAGCGGTTACATATGCCAACCTCTGACCCAGCGTAGCCCTGCGGTGTTACGGCTACGAGACTCATTTGTATTTGCTAGGGAAATAAATGAAAATGCATCCCTGCTTTTAGTATCCCCCTTGTTGGAGCTCTTTGTCGCTGTGCTGCATTGGATCGGTGTTCACAGCTTCAGCTGGCACACTTATACCAAGAACAGGCAAGCTAGTAACCTGTTCCTTATAAAGGCTAATGGACTAATGTAGGGTTTCTTATTGTTGCTCTTTTTCATTGGGGCACAAAATGTTTCATGCAGAACAGTGGTCATTTTAATATGGGCCTAGGTAATGGGGGAACTCTGGCATCTCAATCCATGGCTAGATTTATATAGGTAGATTGATTTATTAGCAAGAGTATTAAAACCATATATAAATTCTGTGCCAAACAGAGGATTGCAACATGCTTTAAACCAGTCCTAGTTAAAGGGTTCCCGGTGTGTTTTTTTTTTTTTGTTTTTTTGTCTGAGATTTGAAAACCCAGCTGGTCTACTAGCTCACCACACACAATCCTTTTTCATTGGCATACGGGTACCAAAGAACAATTTTGGATGCCACATGAATTCTCAAATGACTATGGTCATAAATCTTAAAGGAAATCAACATCTCCTAGAATGCATTTAAAAAAAAATCTGATATGAATATTTATATGTAGATCGTATGTAGTTTCGTCAGGGTATCTGTTTCATGCAAACATCTTGCTTGCTACAGTCCTATGGGGAATGTGATCTAAAGCCATATTCTGAGAGCTGTCTGTTGGGGCTAATCAAGCTCTTCGCAAAGCTAATGACTAGGTTCATGTCAAGATGTATGTTAATCTGGATACACTTTATCTTAAATTATCTGAAGTGGTGTCAAATGCTTGGGTATGCCTTGTATCTTACCCAGAATGTGGCATTATCAGCCTCCATGTAAAATGTTGCCTCCTAGACCCGTGAGCTGCTTTAATAGAGCATGGGTCTAAGTCCTTTGGTAATCTGCACATATAATTAGGTCACCCCCTTATCCACTCTTAGCATTCACTCTCCCTGGCCCAGTAAATACCTCTCTGCCGCATAGATTTGCCATGGTTAATTTAGTTTATTTGTTAGGGAAGCGCTTAACCGCTGTGTTTAGGCAGAGTGCATCTCTAAATTTGCTTCCATGGTGATATTCTATAGGATGCTGGTGGAATTAATCAGCAGAGAAGTCGCTTCAAAGATTAATAGCATTTAAAGTGGAAGCTGGATGAAGCAATAAATTATTCTGTACAAAATACATTCTGGCATTTATTTTTATATAGCGCCTCAGATTCCGCAGCGCTGTACAAAGGGTAGGCAGGATAAAATTGGTACATAACATAACAAGATGATACATAGAGTGAAGAGGGCCCTGCTCAAAAGAGCTTACTGTTTCTGCTAAGAAAATGGCAAGGGAGGTTGTAACTTCCAGATTTCCTACTGGAGCTTCTATTAGGAGATATCATCTTTCTTTTTCTCAGTTGGTCCCTAGGGCAAGATTAGAGAACTACGAAGTTGTGGAGCAACAGCCCTACTGGACTTGTTTATTCTGTTGAACATTTCTGTCCTCCATATATTTGGTGCCCAGGAGATGCTACCTTGAATGACATCTACTGGGGCACAAGGCTTTTTGCTCAATTTTAATCTTTCCTCACATCTTGTAATCTAAGGCATGTTGTGGCTGCTTCAGAAGAAGAGCAGAGTTTAGGGGGAAAATTTGCTAAAAGTGTCCAAAGATACTGGGACAATAAACATTATGTAGTAAATCAAGTGCAAGAGTTGACTGATTTGAACCAGGAGAGTTTTTAGCGGATTGTGGTGGCTTCATCCTAAAAGATACTAAGCAAAGGTTTAAAAGTTCAAAGAATAGACTGCAAACGTACGGCAATCTTTAACGTGATCCACGGTGCTGCTGTTAACTGCTTAGCTGCTGCGTGTGTCTGCAAAATGGATTTCTTATCCCTCCCCACTCCCACCATTAATGCCCCTGCTGGCAGTGGAGAAGTTCAGCGCTCTCATTGTCGTAGCATCTTGCTGTTCCTGGTAAAGAACATGGGCCATTTGGGAGTAGAAAGCAATGAAGTGACCGCAGAGTTCAGAGCTATCTGTAATTGCAGCCCTGAGAGTGCTTCAAGGTCACCTGTTTTATATATGTGTTTTTTTATATATTTTCTTGAGCTGCAAACACACAACATTGCTGTAAACAAATCGATACAGCACTGCCATGGCACGGCACCGTGTCCCTTCAACAAACCACTTTGACCTTACCCTGCTGGAACAGCGGCCTTCGTGCTGTTCTATTTCTCTCCGGGCAGCAGTAGAAGCGTTTTTACGTTTTACCGTGTTTGACGCACTTGCCATAAACAAGTAAAAAGCTTACTCCTCTAACGGTTATAGCCACGACATGACAAACATTGGTTCTTATATGTTTAGAAACCGTGCGCACCATCTGTGTTCATTGTTTGGTAACCCCTGCCTCCCATCCCTCAAGACTTATTCTCAGTGATAAAATGTGTTAATTGGCCCATATAGGAATTATTAGCGTCTGTAAATGTGCATGAGAAGCAGCTTTGTGCTGCCCTCGGCGTGAGCAGGAATGTATAGCCGGGCTCCATGTGCGTGCATGCGCTATACACAGCATTTTTCTTTTATTGTTGATGCAAAATATATGGGGGGCAGCTTTCTCACGCTGCGTTTTGTTCTTTAACCAAATTACCTGCATGCTAAAAATCCGGCACTCGTTTATACATTTAGACTACAACAAGCCTTTAATAAGTTGTTTTCCATGAAGCGTCAAGGGGGAAGGTAGTCTGCAAGTTTAGTTTGAGTCCATTTGTTGTGATATGTGGACGCAACGTATTGAACAGTGTTAACTTTCTTTCACCTCCAGTAAACTATAACATGTCCTTTTCCGGCATGGCTTTCTATTAATGCATAATAACTTTTAGATGCGTTGTTTATACACACCGTATCGGGGTTTATTCATAATGAACTGGTTTGGTGCAAAGTACGGAACATGGTTTTATCAGCATAGCAGCCAAGAGGTTGAGTGGTGAGAAGGAATATTCAGTTTGTGTGCTGAGGCCATGTCATCGTTTTTCAATAGTCTATTGCCTTATAAATAAACCCCATCAATCTACTATGGCTTACAATGTGTGCAAAATTGCACATGTTAAGCAGCTTATACAAGGTGTGTGTGTGTGTGTATAACATGCTGCATGTTGATGGTTTTGCTGACTTGGATGCGTGTGTAGTGGTTATCTTGCTATGCAGTCTGGCTGTATTTAAGAACCGGTGGTTTCTCATGCTGTGCTCTGAGCTCCTATCCCTTCCTTATCAAGTGTTCCCTGCTGGGTCAATTTGGCCTCTACCTGGTGCTCATGAGCAGGAGATACAATGTCCCTGCCGCCTTCTTGAAGAGGCGTTGGAGATGAGCAGGGGGGCTTTATGCTTCTGCGTATGTAAGCACCTCGTTGACGCCTGCGATCAGTGAACGGAAATGGCCACACATTAGGTCCGGATCTAGCACCTTGCTTTACAGCTGCGCATCCAGACCTGATGACACATGCGTAGTAATTTGACTAAATCCAAACTAAGGCTTTGGCATCAGACATGGGGATTAAAGCTGGGATGGTTGCTAGCGTTAATCACATCTCATTGCTAATGTGCTAGTTTAGCCTTATAGTGATAAAACTAATGCATCCCCTTTAGTTTGGTGATCTTGTGCAAAGCATATGAGAACTCAAATCTTCCTACTGTAGCTTCTCACAATGAGGTATACAGTTTGAATGATAAAAGCAAAGATAATTAGCTCATAGTAAAAGAAAACGAATCAATAGAAAAAAAGAGAATTTGGACAGAGTCAGCAGTGATCCAGCTTTATAAAGATCCTGTATTTCTTCTAGAATGCTCAATAGTGCTTTTATTAAGGACGCCTGAATAGAGAAGTGTGGGGTATTTGGCCTTTCAAATTCACGTTTGCATTGGAACAACAGCTGCACTGTGCCAGACCATTTCTAAAGCAGACCCACAATCCTTTGCAGCACAACAGCGCTGTAGCATCTTAACCCCTTTGCTGGCAAATCTGCTAGCGGTCTTAGCATGTAAAACAAATCTTTAGGTGGTCATTTGGGTCCCTGACAATCTGCTGGCCGAAAGCAAATATGTGACATTCCGCAGGTTCTTATAGATAATGTCAACACGTAGGAACAAGGAAAAGGTGTTTTGTAGGTAATAGATTGTAAGCTCACAAGAGCAGGACTCTTTTCTGTGTCTTAATGTGTGTTAAGCTTTATTGTCAATCTTAATTTTCACTCCCCCTAGAGCAGGTGCTCGATATATGTAATGTTGGTTAACCACGTATCATATTGTGTTTGTAGTGCTGTAAATTGTATATTTTAGCAGGTTTTGTGCAATTCCTCCCATTCATATGAATAATTTTGACACTAAGATCACAGAGGTGTGACTGGGAATGCATTTTATGTTGGGAAAGTGAGTTTTAATTCTAGCATAGCTTCTGCATGTGTGAAGGACAGCACATTATTTTTTACGATATCAATAGAAGCTATGCTTAAAGTGAAATAAAGTGAAATTGTACTTATATTTAAGTATGTACAAATGCTATCTGTTCATTGACTTTCATATTGTTACCAAGCGCAAAAACGCTCTTCCCTGTACTTTAGCAAATGTACCCTTTATTGGATCTTATTATATACATATATCGTGTGCATGTGGCTGTCTGTATGAGATCAGTTACCTCCGTCTTTTACTTGCAAGCTGCATTTCTCACTGTAGTGCTGAGTGCCTACATTTTCATTTGTGTATTTCTTTGCAATCTCTTAAGAAAACTGCATGATTTCCCAGCTCAAAACAATGCCAAGCAAGAATGGTTGGGAGAAGCGCTTTGAAAGCTTGTTTAGAAACTTCATACGTGCATGAAGCAGACAGAACACGAGCCGGAGCATTCTGCTGTCTGGCATGAATAAATATATGAGGGAACAGAATTGTTTTCCCCACGGTGCTTGATGAACCTTCAATAAAGGGCTTCCAACATCTAGTGCTACAAAGACGCCAGCAGAACGGAAGAACAACGTAGACCTACTTCAGTTTCCGAGTGCCGAGTGTAATGTATATGGAGACAAATATTTTATTAATATGACTAGTGTCTGACAATCGCTTACATTTACATTTTTTATTATGAAGGTAAGATTATCGCGTGTAACTTCAAACAAAACTCTTAGAAGTTTCAGATCTTCTGTATTAAGTTTAACACAAGGCATTTTTTTGCTGGATCGGCAACACGGCCTTCCGACCTGTCAGTGCCTCGGTCATGTTAGTCCTGAGACTAACCTATATAATGCTGATTTGCTGTTCATGGTCAATCGTAGTTATTAAAGATCACCTGACTTTGCACGTGAGACAGGTGGTCCTGGTCTATACTGATCCCTATAATGTGGGGATCCATGTTGTGAATGTTTAAAATAACACCCCCCCCCCCCGTGTAATTAGATGCTTTGTGCAAAAGAGGCATTAACCCAGAGGCCAACTGGACACTTCCTATGACCGGCCCGGCAGGCATGCCTAGTCTTGTGATTGCTTTCTGTGAAGTAAAGTCCAGTTATCTCACGTTACATTGTCTGCAAGCCCATTCCATTTCCAGTGCAAAGGAATCTTATGGATTATCCTCAATGTCTCTTGTCTAAGGCTACTTTATTTTAGTTTCACAGTGAAATAATTTCCTTTTCCGTATCTCCTTTCCCCTCTCCCTGCATCGCCTTGATATCAGGGCTGACTTGGATAATTGGAAGTCAGACATTCTTCCTGCAATCAAAATATCGCATCTTATGAATAAAGCAAATGAGAGGAAGCTCTCATTCGGGTAGTATGAGCCGGTCTGATATTTTTGTTTCTTTTCTTTTCTCTGAAAATCTTGTGTTCCGGCTGACAGGGCCATTATGTCTGTGATTGAAGGAGTTCCTATATGCAGATTGACACTGAAGTGCGTTGTTTTTATGTTAAAAAATCTAGCATCCCAATAGGGGATCTCCTCCCTGCTCAGACTTCAGATCCTGTTTCGCAAAAGTTTAAATGAACTCTTTTGTGAGAGCAGTGCTGAGTGTTAACCACTGTGTCACTGAAGGATTGTGCAGTCTCCTGTTGGGGACCTGGCAATTAAAAAATGTTTCCATTGTATCTGTACAATGAACCGCAACGCAATTCCAAAATATGTGTGCCGAACTGCTTAAACCATCATAGGACCTTATGCGAAGCAGCGCTGGAGCTGGACAACATTAGTGGTACCTGAAGTTTTTTTTTTTTTTTTGGTTAATAGTAGCCAATAGCTTGTGTTGTCTATCCATTAATAAACACTTGATCACACTTTTTTTTTTTATTTCTGTTAAGAATATATTCTGACATATTTGGGTTCCCTACTAACAAGCCTGGGGATGTATTACTTAAGTAAATATTATAGTATACAATACATATACAAGACCAGCCAAAATCAATTGGTCATCTTAACGATTCCCAGATGCAGTAGCTTTGCACCAAACATAATCCAGGACTTTGAATACCAGACATTGAGCAAAGCCTGTTTTGTGGATGTGTATAGGATTTACAGGATTTGGTTATCCCTTCAGGCTTAAAGGGCCAAGCGTCCCTTTCATATAGGCCTTTGTACTTTATTAGCAAGCCAGTAGCAGCTCGTGTTGGAAAGTAATAAACTGGACCCAGTATCTGGAGGAAATGCTCTCTAAAACGTTGGATCAGTGTTAGTAAAAGCCACAGCTGCTCCTGGGGCCTTGTGCTGGTGTCTGTGGAGACGTTCAGCTTGTATTTGGTGTCCAAGGCTTGTGGCACAAGATCCACACCGCAGGGGTCACTGCCATCTGTCACCCTCATGTCAGAGGTGGGCGCAGTAACGGACAATTTGCATTCTGCTGTCATTATGTGGTTCAGAGAACCATGACTTATTTATATCTATAACTGCCCATTATTGACAAAATAGTGTTATTTCAAAGCTGACAGAAATCACAAATTGAGTGTATTTAGTGAATCAACAGCATATTAAATATTTCCAGCACTAACATGGGGTCTGAACGGCATAATTGACAAAATCAAAGTTAAACTCATGTGATCAACATCTTTTAATACTTGGTTTGTCTCTCTGTATGTGTACTGATAATTGCTTAAGCACAACTCTTGATTTTTGAGTAAATGCTTGAAATAGCTTAGATTTATGTAGGCGGACAATTCTTTGATGTGGACATGTATCCCTCTAAATTTAGATGGAAGGTTGCGCTCCTGAAATAAAGAACTAATCTATATGACCTTTACAGACAGTATATCTGCCATGTGCGTAGATCCCGCTTCTAATATCCATAAATTCTAAGTGTTTGAAATGTTTGTCAGGTATGAGTTCATTGCGATATGTGTAGAAACAGGAGAAAGTGTTTACATTGTGGACATTTCTAGGTGCCAAATTCAAAGTTTTGGTAAATCCCTAGCCTCACACCTAAAGCATTAGAAATGTTGGGCTGTTTGGTGAGACACAAATGGTATGCAGTGATCCACTCCTTTTGACCCAAACTGTAGATTCATAGTTATAGATTGCCACTGGGAATCACTTAATTTAGTTTGCCGAGTTTATTTATATCCAAGATTGCTAATCTTCTATCCAGCATGCAAACTTCTTTAGCTTGGGCTCCTGTCACTGGCAACTCTCACTGAGGCACACTTGCCAACTTTTGACGTGTGGCACAGCCAGCTTTGCAGCAGTTGGCATTGCCAACCTTCCTTCCTGTTAAGCTTGAGAAACTTGGATGTGACATCCGCTTTATCCCCAGAATAAGCTGCATTTTGATATCTATAGCAATCACATTGGCAGATACAAATACATCAACCAGTGAAATATATATGTTTGCCCAGTGCTGGCACATTCTGGAGGGTGTATTTCTGAATTTAAAATGATTAACAATGCACTGACTTTATCCTGCTCACTTTGTATTTACAATCTAAGCACAAGGGCTCTCCTAATCACTGCAGTGGTTACATTGCACAAGCGAAATTGAAGCATAAATTAACTGCAGTGCTGCTCGTACAGGGGCGCAGTGCTGAGTGCTAAAGGAGATCATGGGAGCTTAGTTTTGTTCTGCAATATGTAAAATTATGAAGTACCTGAAGTTTGGCACTGGATGAGCTGGGCTTAGTTCTTACAGCCTCTATATAAAAGTTTCAGATATACTTCATTATTGGATCTCTTGATTACATTAAAAATCTGTGAAACCTCTGAAATATTTGTTAATTTTCCCGAGTTGGCTGCATGGAGTTCCATTTCTTCCATGGGGTGTCATTTCAATCGTAGTGGAGCCTGCTCAATAGACCTCTAAAGCATGAGAAATGGGCTAAGCAACCTTTGGGATAGAGGTAGTGGGCAAAGTGGGTAAAGCCTCTACCCTGCCCTAAGATTGAAGATCTAACCAGAAGCCTCGGGCTACAGTCCCAGGTTTGGGTACTGTACATGCTGCCATAACCAGAAACCCCTCTCATGGTACTTAAGGGAAGTTGGAGTATGAGGTTCTGACTCAAAAGGGGGTATGAAGTAAGTTGAACCAAGTATGGGTTCGATGCAGCCAAGCACTACTCATGTCTGCCACACAGACATCGAAGCCTGTGCTAATCAGCTGTGATTCCCAGAACATTGTTATGTATAAAACACATTCAAGGCTTATACGGTATATGCGATATAAAGAAGGGGCAATATTCGATTAAAAAAACCTGAAACTGGTGCCATTGAGAATAAAGGTCATTGTGTGTAGCACTGAGTTGGAAGAAAACATAGATTTCTATAGTTTTCAAATAAATCCAGGTGTTTCCTGGTAGATGTTTTATATGAGGGAACTTTGCATTCTGTGCACCTGGCGACCTTGAGCTTTTTATCTTCAATGGTTAAGAAATTAACAATTAGACAATGCTACCTGCAAGGACTAGAACACTTACTGCTTTATTGATACTGTGATGACAAACTCTAACCCTAAAGATTAAGATAATGAAACTACCTGTTTATGAGCCTCCCACTATAGGATACATGCATTTTTTTTTTATTTTTTTTTTGATTGTGGCATGGACTGGGGCCATTAAGCGAGACTCTTTGATTTATTTAGAGATACTGTGGCAGTTTTCTAAGTTTTTTTTTTTATGTACAAGTAGGATTAAATAGCTTCTAATATCAACCAATTTATTATGTGTATGAAATAACACCCCTATAACCAACCCGCTTAATTTTTGTGATGCATTTTATTTTGTGTTTTTGAGAAGGTGTTCTTGTTAAATCACTCTTTATACTGCTCAGCTATATTTTTATGGTTATGGTAATGTGATTATAAGTATATATATCAGACGATTAAGCAGTTTCTTAGGGTCCCTATTAAGGCTGAGGCTCCTTTATAGGATGTGGGGCACACACAATACATTGCTATCACTATTTTATTAGAACAACCTTTCAATCATAAATACTGCTGTGCTTAATTTTTGTATGCATTGAAAAGAACCTGAATTCAGACAGCAGAAGCACCTTCTCCTGGCTCATCTTGCAACATAATGTCTGGGGTCTAGAGATGACTTCTGGAGAGGTTTGTTTTTATTTATAATATATATATATATATATATATATATGTATGTATGTATGTATATATATATATATATATATATAATATATATACCGTATTTGCTCGATTATAAGACGAGGTTTTTTTCAGAGCAGATGCTCTGAAAAATACCCCTCGTCTTGTAATCGGGGTCGTCTTCTAATCAAACCTCAAACAGAGGTCTGACTATGAGACTAAGATCTGGTAACCTCAGCTGCTGCCGAGTGTCTATCAGCGAGCGCCGTGAAAGCGCGGGCAGCAGCGTACCTTTCCCTGCATAGCGTGCTCTCAGCATGGGGGACGCCTCCTCCGCGCCGCGAAAGCCCGCCCACTGCCGGGGAGCAGAGCCAGTTGAGGGAAATCATTGATCTTGGCACGGCACTCCAGAAGCAAGACCCCGTGGGACCCGGGCGGCACTGTGCCATCCCAAAGTCGAAGGCGGATCCGGTAGATTTACCGCTTTAATTTTTTTGAAGAGGCGGGGCCTAGCGGGGTCACACCGCGTCATGCTGTAATGCCGTAATGCCGTGGGAGCCGCAGTATACTAAGCGCCTGCTGAGCCATCGCGGTGAGTGCTTAAGTTGCTTGAGTCTTGGTTTGGAAGTGTGTCTGAGTGGGTATATTAGTGTCTGGGTATGTGTGTCACAGTGGGTATGTAAGTGTCTTGGCGGGTAAGTGGGTAAATTAGTGTCTGGGTGTCTAAGTGTCCTATATGCCACTCTGCCTCTAGAAATGCCTTATACCCCCTATATTCCACTCTGTCTCATGATATGCCTTTTAACCCCCCAGAGTGGCATATAGGGGGTTAAAAGGCATATCATGGGCAGAGTGGCATATAGAGGGTAAAAAGCATATCAGGGGGGCAGAGTGGCATATAGGGGGTATAAGGCATTTCTGGGGGCAGATCTGCATAACTGGGGGGCAGGTTGGCAAATTAAAGGACATGAAACAAAAAATATTTTACTCAATCATAGCTTTTATTCAATATGAAAAAATAGTTTACATAAATTAATATTTACTGGTAAAACTTTCCTATAGGGTCGTCTTATAATCAGGCTTTTTCTTTTTTTCCTAAATTAATATTCAGATTTTGGGGGGGTCGTCTTATAATCAGGGTCGTCTTATAATCGAGCAAATACGGTGTGTATATAGATATATAGCCTGGAACGCTTACCCTGCTCTTGGAACAGTGCTTCCATCATGCAACCTGGTACTGCCTACTCATTAGGACATCATATCCATGCTTTTTCAGCACTGCTTCGTGCTTGAATATGTAGGTTGTACAGCGATGAGATGAGCTGCGTGGCCAGTGAAGTGGACTTTCCAGCCTTACATTTGGAGTTTTGTGTACAGACAATTATACTTTTTTCTTTATTTCTTATTTTTTTCAGTTGTGTGCACGAACTCTGCCAAGCTGTGGGCTGCAGCTCCCAATTAACACCACTTAACAGCTGTTAAATAGCAGAGTTGTCTCATGTAACATCAATTAAAATGCTAATTCCACTCAATTTGCTGCCCACCACCAGGTAAACTCAGTTTATGATGGATTACAAAGCAAAACTGAAATAAATGACTCACAAAATATAATTAAATGTAATCACCTAATTGAATTAAGATGCATATGTATGAAGAGCAAGCCCTCTTTGTTGTTCATTTCTCGTAACAGTTGTCAGTCACTGGCTCTGAGTGTACCTGAACAGAATTGCCGCAGCATGGACTCCATGGAGTGAGGCTTCCATCCGGTTAAACCGCTTGTACTGAAAGGAGCAATAAAGCAAGTCTGTTACATAATGTCAAGGTGTTACTTTTCTAACCAGACACTTCAACAATTTGCTAGAAAGTCAGTTGTGCATAGATTACATGTAAATATACCGTATAATTGTAGGCTATATGTGTGTCATGCTTACCTGTGGTGAACTTGGTCCCATGAACGGGGAAGCGGGGGAACTTTGTTTTTGACTGTTGTGCTCAGGTAAGCACTAATTCTGCTTGGTTCCTGATGCAGCGGCCCGTAAGGCAGCCTCATGGTAACATAGTGAGGGGGTTCCTCGTTGAACGCACACAGCAGACATTGTCAGAATTTTCAAACCTTTGGCTTTGAAGAGGTCAAAAATGCTGCACAAAGCAGATGGCATTTTACGACTTTGTAACTTGGCTCTATGCCATTGCAATTTGCCGTGCTACGCCATAGTACAAATTTTAATGTTGGGAAGCGTAAAAATGCAGAACCTTTTGTTTGCTTCCCTAATGTTACTGCTTAGATGATAGCTCCAAGGTTAGAGTCATAGAATTTTACATCAGCCCACCTAGTCTGCCCGTTTAGCTGATGCGAGACTTCTGTTCATTCAGTCCTTGGTCCTGTCTCAAATTCAGGATAGCTTTATGCCTATAGATGCATGTGTAAAGTCCCTCTGTATTAGCCTCTACCACTTCTGGTGGGAGGTTGTTCCACTTATATGCTACCTCTTTGATAAAGAAAAACTTACTACTTCTAAGCATCTGACAAGAATGACCTTGTCTAAGGTTGGACCTGCTTTCTAGCTATTTATCACTAGTATTAATGTGACACTAAATGTCAATTGCTGCATATTGCGCCTCCCTGTGGACATTTTTATGATGTAATCTGTACGATATATGTATTAGACCTAAAACGTATGTTTTGCTCATCAATGTGCATTGCATAGGCATATCCATGCTCTTGGCTTCAGAACAAATCTACTTCTATAGAATATTCTCTAGAACCAAACACAATCTTTCAGGTGCTAGTCTAGTGTGAGAAAATACACATTTGCACACTTGTTATCTTGTATTTTGTTTCAAACCTGAGTCACCCATCCTTTCTAAATGTAAATGTATCCCATATCCTACCAAGTTATGATACTTATTAAAACCTTCCCATTGCCGGCATGCAAAGGCTGTTAAGATTTGTAGCCGCTGCTGCGTATTTATGGACTGATGCTTGGGCTGTGACAGTAATTTGCACTGGCAGGTTATTGATGGGAGTCTGCATATATCAGTGGTGGGGAAGAGGGCAACCTATAATTCACCCTTCACAGCCCTTCTTCTGAGTATTATATCATCTCCTCCTGGCTACAGTTATTGTTTTATACCATTTCAGGTTAGATAAAAATCTATGGTAAGATTGAAATGCATCCCAGATGCGGACATCAAATATTAAGGGATGTTCGGTTGCCATACTCAGTACCAACTCAAGTATATATGTGTGTGTATATATTATATAATTTTGCCTCTATAAACACTTTTTACTACCCTGCAGTAAGTAAATCCAGTTTCTATGCTTTTTAAGAATGCTTCTCTAATGGTTCATTGTAACCACTGTATGTTGGGATATATATTCTGACACATAGTCTACAGTGGTTGAGCGAGCTAGACTCCGATTTACATGAGTGTTCCTTGGTGCTCACATTACTCATTACTAAAATGCTCAGCTGCTTGAGATGTGCATAACCGCACAGAGTTTAAATGTTCTGGGTGCTTCTGCAATGGCGGAGTTTTCTATATCCTAGCTGTCCTATTCCCTTTTTGGGTATCGTACAATTACAAATTAGATGGAAAAGCTGAGATGTTGGTATCTGTATTTGGTGACCAAACATGTCTCTGGTGCAAAGTCATTATCTCCATTCCCAGAGACAGTGAAGCTTCTCAAAGCTGAGCTGTATGACCGATCACCAGCCTTAGGTGAAACTAATGTACCAGCTACATTGCAGGGAGCAGTTCTCGTTGCCCTTTGGAATCATGATATGTGAAACTAGCCGGTGGCGAGCGGTTGTTGCAGCGGTACAGATGTTTGGGAGGCAGGAGTTAAGTGCTCACATCATACCATCAAATATTTCTTCAATTTATAGTTGACAGATTACTCCTTACTTAATTGTACGTAAAATGTTTTTTCTTTATTTTTCCCTCCTGTGTAGCCAATTTTCCACGTTGCTTGAAATCTGCTGCTGTACATTTGTTATTGTATATAATGCTGATATACACTTTTGCACAATTACACTAGAGAACAATAATTTGTTCCAGAGATGCCTATACAAAAGAGCTCCAACCCAGGTGCAGAAAACACAGTACATGTTCTTACATTTCACATACGATGAGCCTTATGTAGTGAAGCTTATATATGTCAGTTATGTATAAAAAATATGTATGTATGTGTGTATATATATATATATATATATATATATATATATATATATATATATATATATATATATATATAGTACTGTAAAGTAAGAGTACTTTCCGAAATAGACATGTAAATGTTATAATAAAATCTAAATCAATCCTTGGTGTGACCACCCCTTTCCTTTGAAACAGCATCTATTCTAGGTTTTTTAGGAACTAAACAGGTAGATTGTTCCAAAACCTTGGAGAGCGAACCATAGTTAGGCAACCTCAGTTCTTCTGTTTCAAAACATACCTGATGTTGCGATCAGGGCTCTGTGGGGGCATGCCATCACTTCCAGGACTCCTTGTTCTCTATGCTGAAGATAGTTCTTAATAACCTTGGCTGTATGTTTGGCCCCAAATGTATTCTGCGACACGACCCCAGTCAGATGCCTCCCTCATGGTATTGCAGGGTAGTTAGATATCTGCCTGCACTAATCGGCATTGAGGAGACCATTAATTCTGACCAAATCCTTAGCTCATTTTCCAAAAAATGCACCCACTTCCATTTGCAAGGAACCACAATCCTGTTTCACTTGCCTGGAAACGCTCTTTGGCGAACAAACGGTCTTCTGCTACAGCCAAATATTTGATTAATCAGTCCAGAGCACCCAGTCCCTGTATTTACATGAATAGTATTCGTTTGGCCTTGTTTCCGTTGAACGTTTGGCCACAAGCCTTCCGTGAAAAACACTTCTGACAAGACTTCACCGGACAGTAGATGAGCGCACCAACATCCCACTGCTCTGCCGAAAACTATGTCTCACCAGCTGCTTTTGTTTCCTTGGCTGTCCACTGCATCTCTGGCCCTCAACATTGCCTGTTTTTGTGCTTCTTAAAAAGACCTTGGACAGAACATCTGGAAACCCCTTTCTGGTAGTATAACTGCCTTGTGTCTTGCCCTGACTGATTACTTTTTACATTAAGCTGTCTTAAGCAACCTCACCTTGTTAGTGACTTTGGATGTTCCCAGTACTTTTCTGTGTTGCAATTAAAGGTTGAGTGTATTATAGCACACATCCAGTTTATCAGGATTATCATGTATAAACTCTACAAAGTGCATTTATCCAGTGTGACGGCTTCATTACGATGAAAGTACCTTTATATTTCCAGCTTTATCAAATTTGCAGTAATTTCCTTTTCCAGGCCTGGTTATAATTCAGATATGGTTTGAGTGGCATATTTTGTGTGCTTTTTTTTTTCTTCAAATGTTTATGCAGTATTTCTTTATAGTTGATGGAAAGATCTGCAGCGTTGCGTATAATACACTATGCTGAGTGTCAGATATTGCAAGTCTTGGGAACACAGCATGTAAAACATGTAGCAGTCTTTGTGTGTGTGTATATATATATGTATATGTATATTATGTGTGTATATAGTGTATATATATACACTACACTGTAGCAGTATTAGTCCAGTGATGCAGAATCTTGTATTACCTTTTATTATTGGACAGTATTTAGGCATTTGGGTGCCTTCCCTTTATCAAGTCAAATGCACTTCTGGCCAACTAAAACATGTTAAATGTGTATGTATGTGTGTTTAATATGTATAATGTAGTTTATTGTGTTTGTCCCACAACTACCCCAGCTTCTGTGAAGTGTGGCAAAGCAAATGAAAATGTAGCCTTCAGATGGTTGACCTGTTAAATGTGCATCTGTTCAAGTTGCTCACCTCCCAAAGAGACATTTCCTTTAATTCTTATGCAATTTACATGTTTGAGATAATTTGGTATGGATCTTCCTTCTTGATATTTTGGTATGTGTTGGTGTCTAATATAGAACGGAATTTCCATATTTCAGTCCTTTTTTAAGCTATGGAAATTTAGTCTGTAGGCTGCAGTTATTCTTAAGAAGGATATGAGGATCTGTTACAGCGCTATGGGGCCTGAATGCACAAGAGCAGCAAATCTGGATTTCTACTGTATAAATCTCTACCTGGTCCCGGTAATATTTTAAATTCCGGGTCAGTTTGATTCCACCTTAGCCTGTGTACAAATCTACCATACTTATTAAAATCCATGCAGTTAGGGCTCCTAAACCAAAATATCTAATGTTATCTTAGGTTTTGAATATACTGAAAACCAAAACAAAGGAGCGGTTTTTAGGACATTTTTAAAAACAAACCCACAAAACAGCCAGTGTAAGTAGTCATGTTACGGTAATATGTGTAATGCGATATTAATGAGTTGTTGAATCACAGGAGGTAGGTACGGCAGATATTAAACGCTCTCACCTTATGAATGATGTTTAGTATACACATACATTGTGCTGCTTTGCTCAGAGGATTACTTATACAAGAAAATGAGCATATTTCAGTTCCTAGTTCCTTGCAATAAGTTCATTCTTCAGTGTTAGACCCAGGGTGATTTCATGTACACTATGCACTTTTCCAAACATGCACTACTGTGTGCGGTATATCGGCCTTAAACTACAGCTGACATTTGCTTTTTTTACCTTAATACGCTTGTTTGCTTATCCAGTGTTGCTATGCTTTCCAGTACTTTAATTTCTTCCTCCCTTAGTCTAATACTGAGCTGCAGCAATATGACTGCCGTACGATCACTGCTTTCTTATGTTGATTTTTCCTCCCCAATGGATTCACATCTATAATATTGTGTAACAGACAGCTGCTAGGAGCGTCCATTCTAGAGTGGCGTGTGCTCTCACCTTTGCATTTCTGCCTGCCTATACTTTTATAGCAGGTCTGTTTCCCATTTTCCCTTTTGCATACAAGGAAAAGATTAATGAAATTTGTTCACAACCTATCCATTTGAAAACAAGCTTTTTTGCCCTCTGCCCCTTCAAGCAGAATGAAATACTTTGTGTATTAATAGCCAAGGGCAGTAAGAGGCTATGGCTTAGTCTTCAATGTTTTTTGGTTTTTTTATTTAAATTTAATATAAGGAGGCCTTGACCAGTGAGGTAACACTTAGAGGCATCATCTATTCCGACAGGGATGTGTATTCTTCATGCCTAGGAGAACTTCTACTTCTCCTTTTTCGGCCTGCATGTGGATTCTATATTTCTGCTCTGAGGCAAGTACGCTCTGTCCACGTGCACAAGGACAAGCCAGAGAAACGTTTGGGCTGGCCTATGCATATTGAAAAGGATGCATCAAACCAGTTCTCTATCTCGTCTTGAACTATTACCATTCTGGTTACATGAAGTGTGGCTCCTCAAGTTTACTTTACTTGCAACACGTCTGCTTATGTGGGACCTGGGTAAGCAGTGTGTTGACAAACCAGCAACATCTGGCTGTGCAGTGTACACTGGCTGACTGGGTGCAGTGTTGTGTCTGAAGTTTTTTTCCTCCAGGCAAATAGGTCTGAATTCATAAGGTGCTTTTTGTTGCATCTGTTCAATGTTCCCTTCTAGTTTGTGTTTATGGTTTATACATGTGTTTTGATGTCCTTGATTCTATTCATAATTCTTTTGCAGTGATTTCAGTGTTTGATTATACGACAGAATCATGGATGAGGACACATAGTACTTTTCTCCTTAGCGGCAACCATTATGGATCAAGATTCATTCCCTTTGTGAAAAACACTACCCAATACGAAGTGCCCACAGACCTGTGGGATTACTTCCTTTGTGATTGATCCATAGGTTAATGTCTGGGTGAGGTGCTAGGATCACTAAAGCAGCCTTTTGGTCTAACTCATCTTTGCCCTCAACGTTGCTGATATTGGATGAAATAAAAGACAAGCTTATAATGAGCAAACTTACTTCCCTAGACCATGACCCCACTCCCAATTCTTTGTAAGGTATGTACTCCATGGATTCAGACCCTTCAGCTAAATGCAAGGAGTAATCAAACTTGCCTTACTGCTAAAGAGCTTAGACAAGATTCCTTGTCTACTCATTTGTGAAGGAACGTGGGCCTGTTTGAAAGACCAGTAAAACTAAAGTGTTAAAAAGAAAAGGGCATGACAGCCAGTGCAGTGACAGGATAGATGTGTTTTTAATGGAAACACCGCTTGTAAATAAACTTTACACAGTTCTCCCTACCATACTTACTGCTTGCAGATGGAACATCATTCATGACTGTGTGATTAAAAATGTAGAGAGTGCGATATGAGTACATTGTCAAGGCCTTGTTTGCTGTGGCATGTATGTGATCTTTTATTAATGCCTCAGACATAAATTAAACCGCAGTGGCATCAGCCTTTATACATGCTCCACCTGGGAATATTGCCCATTTTTATTTGCGTTTGCTACAGGATAAGGAGGTTTCCAGGGGATGCCATGTTCTGTTAAGCGCTGTTGTATCTGACCTTTTGTACCAGAGAAGTGTTTAATACTTTATGAGGAAGGTACCCTTTTCCGTTAAGTTGAACAATCTTTTCAAGTGTTTTTAGATAGGAAACTTTTAACTCTGTCTAGGCAATTAGATTTGTTAACCTTTTTTTAATGAATCAAAGAAGAAATAGTGAATGTAACGCTACGGTGTAGTGAAGTAATCGCATATTGTGCATTAAAGGGCCTACAGTGTGACACAAAGCCCTCCAGCAAGTAATGAGTTAAAAAAGCAGCGCCCAGCTGTCCCCTTATGTCACGTTTTAGCGGCTGGCTCTTGTAGGTTTGTTTTTGCCTTGCTCCTTAGCGATGCTTTATTATTACATAAGGTTAGCCTTGGCTGCTGTGCTCAGTGTTGCGTCTCATGGAATTATAGCAAAGCCTGTTCCTCGTTGATTTAGGAGAGTCATAGCGGCCATCTATCCTGCACGACTGGGAAGAATGATAATTCTGCTGTTAAACGAAACGCTGCCTTCTCATTTATCTGAGTAGGAAAGGCAGGGAGGATGCTGGCTAAGCGTGCGTGTGTCTGCTCCACAACCAGACCACCACCCACCCAGTCAAGTCATATGTTAGAAGGGGACAGGGATAAACTAAAACTCCTAAAATGCTTAGCCATGGATGGTGCAAAATGTGGAGGATTAAAGCACGGTCTAATGACACATTCCTTGGTCAGAAGAACTTGGGGTGCTATGTTAATTTCCATTCCTGCTGCAGTTTTGTGGTAGTTTAGAAACCTAAGAGCCAATGTAGGTAACTCGCCTCTTGCCTGTGACGCGTCTCTGCTTTTGAAACTTTGTTTAATGCTTGATTCATTCACTTGCTGCCACAGGGACCTGCTAAAGAACGTGGAAGAAAAGCATATTATGTGGTTTCCACACACTGGAGTTCTGTCCCCCATAACAACCCTAAGCTTCTGTGCTTCGCTTTCCACCTTATTTCTAACCTGCCACAACTACTCCATGAACGCTATATTTTTCTCTGGGTCATAGAATAGGAAAACTGTGCAATAGATATTGTGGCCCCTTTGTGAATTGCAAGAATGGGGACCTGTTACCCCATCTTGTTACCCCGTCAGTCTAAAATAACACGGTAAAAATAACGCGGTAAAAATAACGCGGTATGTCCCTGACCTGTTCCGATTTTTAAGGCAATAAACCATATTTCCAGAAAATGTTTGAACCCTTAAATGGCCGAGTGTTCAGAGTAGTAAAAAGATTAACTGTGTAGGTCTATATACTACCTTCCTGTGAGGACCTTTGTACGGTACTCTGGCTCCTGTGTTAACATATATAAATGTATCGTGTGGTGGTGATAAATGCAGCACTACATAAATCCCGCCACGTGGGATTATAAATCTTCTTCTTTGGCACACAGTATTGCCAGAGGGTTTTCTCCAGACTGGGCCCATTTAATAATCTTGGAAATAAAGTGGGGCCAAATCTCCAGGATTGTTTTGTCTCCAGGGGACAGTACAAAACATTACCCAGATCTTGTATATCTGACCTTGGGAAGTCAATGACCTTGTCACACACTTCCCATTGTCTGTTGCAATCCCTTCATCACCCTCACTGATTAATGAATTTAAAAGTATGTCCTCTGAAGCTTTGTCATGGGAATTGCTTCAGCAGTGCCAGAGGCTATGTGGGTATCTCCTGTTGTATAACTGTTAATGTAAATTTTCAGAGCAATAAGGTACCTGTGTGCGCTGGTCCTGTTAGGCGGCGATGTGAAAACACCTAAACACTACCGGCATGCCATCACGTCGTGATGGAAAGAAATAATGCTTTTCTTTACAACCACTACTTATTGAGCTGCTTATGTAAAGTTCAGATGGTTCTCGCTTGATCTCGCTGGCACACACTGAATGAATCATGGTGGAAAGGTACACAGATCTGTCAGAGTTGAAGGTGCTGATCAAGTTAAATGCAACAGCCTCTAGAAAAGCTGTAACTAGTGCTGTGCAAGCGAGTCAACTGCCAGTGAGCTTGCCAGTGGCAATCGTCAATTGCTTCCTAATACTGTCCATGGCTGCACTTTGGGCCTCTTGCCGTAAGACATGACAAATCCTGACGAATGGGCAGATAAGCTGGGCCGGATGGTTATCTGCCGTCAGTCTGCTTCTATGTCACAACCTATTGCTACCTGCTTTTTTGTCACATGACAAGCGTTCCTGGCAAAAATTCTGGTTGTTGCAAAATGATTACAGAAGTGTTTCTGAGAAGTTTGGTCATTAAACGATACTGGGAATGCTGGTTCTAATAATGCATTTAGTTACAAGTCTTAAGATGAGCAAAGTAGGTGGGATACTCATATTGAGATTTCATATTGTACTGCGTATTGTGTTCTCGTCACTGTCACTTCTCGCTGTACATTTGCTTGAAAATAAACTAAAACTGCTAGAATGTACATTAATAAGATGTAAGCTCCAACTAGAGATATTATGTATAGGCAAGGAACGTTCCAGGAACCCAGTGTCAATGACTCTTAAGAGTTCTCTGGTGGTATCAAAGTTTAATAACTGTAATAGATATCAATGTACGTATCCTTTTGTGATTCTTTTCTGTGTTTTGGTGTCTCCCTGGGACCTACTTATCTGCACTGTAATGCTGGTGTGGATTTTTTCCCCTCTGAGGTTTTCCATCTGATGTAATTTTTCGACCTCAGCAGTCTGCACTGGAATACCTTGTAAGACTGTCAATTCGTTACAGTTCATCTCAAAGTATGAAGTAATTTGACGGTGTATTGAAAGGAAAAAGTAATTGAAAAGCAGTAGGCTGGTACCCTTTCAAGCACAGAGCCACTCATGAATGAAGTGCAGTAGGTGGGATGTGCTGAAATTCATAAAGGCTTTGCTTGTGTTCCCCATTACTTCTCCTAGAACAGCTGCTCGTTTTACCTGGAAAATGTTTCTATTAACCAATAGATTTCCCAGTGACCATTCAATCAAAACATCCTGGCTGCAGAGTCCGGCCCAGCATAGGGCCAGTGCTGAGGGGTACAGCTTGGTTCAGTTCCACAATTCAGACTTGTATTAGAATTCACTACTTCCCGAAATCCATTACTTTCTATATCTTGGGAAGTACTTTTCCAAAATGATAGCTCATCAATCTATGCACGTGTCAAATTTTTCCAACAAAAATTAGGTCTTCCTAGGAAAGGTCTGGTCTTTCAACAGTACCCAGAGTGGTGTTTCTAATTAACACCTTTATTGTTGGCAAAATGGCACATACTATTCCTGTGCAATAAGCATGTATCAAGTGCAATGAGACCAAATACACACTGCCATCCTCATGGGCTCTGACCCCCCCCCCCTTCTGCCCCTAGGCACTTTCCTGGCACTTTTTTAAAGTATTTTTGGCAGTGCAGTTTTTAGCCTGTATATATTTCAGATACGTTGTGGTGCCCAAGGCCCAAAGATGAATATACCTTCCAAGCCCCCAACAATTAAACATCTGAAACCGCTTCAAATGCGGCTGAGAAAACAAACATGCCAATCCGGACTCTCCTATGTTCTGATTGCTCGAGTCCCTGTGTGCATTTCTAGTCACTGTCTGTGCGTGCCGCTAGCACTGAAGATGTTAATTTATTTTCCCTGACAGAGGTAAGCGATTATTTTCAGTCGAATCAGAATAGCCAGTGATGCGACTTTTTTCTTCCCTTCCTTTCCCCTTCTCAGCTTATTTCCTTCAGGGCACCTCATGTCTTTCCTGCTCCCTCCTCCCATCCCAAAACACACACATTAAGCAATTTTTGCTCTGAATGGCTGAGATTAAATAGGATTTGCTTCAAAGTTTCACTGAATCCCAGTACTGGGCAAAATTGATGTGAACTAAAAAGCCTCAATTAAATGTGATCCTATTCCATACCGACTTAGATGGCGGTAATGAAGGCAGAGAAAAGATAAGGCTCCTGTCTTTTTTCCCTTTTAAATATGTCTTTTGTGTAAAATAAAGAATCACAAATGTTAGATTTCCCTCAAGCTCGTGCAGAAAAGCACAAATAACTTTGCTTGACAATTCCACTTTTTATCAAATAACTGTTTATCAGGCTTCGAGACCATGCAGTTCTTAAGCGCTTGTATATTGTCTGTCTAGTATGTTAAAAAAAGTCTATATAATGTACATTCAGACGTTATTTTTAATTATATGCTGGTGTTATATATGTATATGTGTATATATAATACACATACACACACGCGCACACACCCCACCATATTTTCAGGTTTTGGAGGAAGATAATTGCAATCATTTCTCCCGGTCATTATCGGTGGATTGGTGGAAAGGTCTGAACTGGTCAGCCTTTTAGAACAATATATCCTGGTGATAATGAGGACTGATTACTTAATGGGTAATTAGAGACATATTGCTGCCCTGTCCTTGTGATAAATGTTGGGGACTGAGATTGGACCTCTGTAATTAATACCATATTAAACTCCCAGCTGCCTAGGAATGACCTGTGCTTCCCAAATGCGTCATTTTGTTTTCTTTCCCCGTTTGATTTGTGCTGTGCGGCTGGGAGAGGGTTAAACGGAGGAGCTGAAACAAACAGCCCTGGGTGCTGGAGGAATCCCCTCCAATGAACTTATGGGAACTCCTTCTGCGCCACTGCCCATTCCTTGTGCTCCAGCAAATTTCGGCTGGAGGGAACAATATTTCCAATATGAGGACTCATTGCTCCTTTTATGCTTAAAAAGAAAAAAAGTCCTCCTTCAGGACGCTAAATGATCAACTCATCTCTGGGTTTTGTCCTTATGTATGTTCTTGCTGTTTTTCTTGCTGTTTTTATTTGTGATGTGTTTGATACGTACCCAAAACAATGCACAAATAAAGTTTATCTGTGTACTGTGTTTGCATGAGTTCAAAGACGTTATACCTAATAGTTACTCTCCCAGGTTGAGATATATATATATAGTCTTTTCATGTAACATAACAATTTGTGGGTTTTTTTCTTTTTTCAGTACAAGACAAATGACTTTATATCAAAATGGAGGTTATCACTTTAATCCCTTCCTAAAAAGAAGTGTGTTTTTAATGTAACGTTTTTTAGGAACCTTTCAGTAATGAGTGTAGTGGAAGAGAAGCTTAGTTTTGAATTTTGTTGCATAATTAGGATGTATAAAATAAGCTCCAGTGACGTTACATACACCGGTACATTTTATGTTGCTTTCTAGATTTTCAGTACAGCCTAATAGAACTATTTGTAAGAATTTATTAAAATGCGTGCACATCTGTCAAGTTAAATATATAATATAGAAACATTGTTGCACAGTAATACTTTTGCTGCCTTGTGACAGATTAGATCAGATCTCGGTATAACCCAAAGGCCTTCACGTAACGACGAAGATGGCAGTTTGACCAGACAGCATTGTTTCCTTTTGTTATAAGACCTGCGTGTAAATACAGGCCTAATTAATGCTTCAAATGTTTCTCGGTTTCATCTTGAAATACTTTGGTCTGTTCCCTCCCTCGGTCGGGCTCTTGAGATCATATTGTTGCCATGTCATTGCTCAAGCAGATGTTCTCTGTAGGGATTTAAACATGCTGCATTTTCAACCGGTGTCCAGCGGCACCAGTTGTCATGGATACGCTATGGATTAACCCAGCGAGGCTGGATCATAATTCCATTGCAGATTTATTGTATATTCAGTGTGGGTTAGGAAGGACACTCCCTCCATTCAGTCTTTCAATTATCCACAGCCATGGAGGCCGTGGAATTCCTATACAACAGCCTGGAGGTCCCTCCCCACCTTCCACATGTACCCACTGATTCTCTAGTGGACTATACGCATAGACTTCATGTCGTTTACAACAATTATTTATGATGTCAAATGTCTGATTAAATAGGGACCCATTTCTCTTGGAGCTGACAAGTGGGCTAAGGATGAGGGAAGCTCACATCCGAGTATTATGAAAGCCTATTTGCTCTTTGACATGGCTACTCAGTTTCTGGAATTGACTGAGTCATTGTGTAGGTGTGCAAGCACACTCTGGGTAAATACTGAGCAGCGACTGGCACTAATGAGCCAGACAATACAGATTGGCCGTTCGATGTTTGCTTCAAAGATATATATATATATATATATATATATATATATATATATATATATATATATATATATATATATATATATATATATATATATATATATATATATATATATACTTTTTAACTGGAAATTAACCTTATGTAAAGCTCTTTATGATTTTATTCCTTTGGTACTATACTATTATAGTGCTATAATGCTTGTTTTCCCAGCACTCAAAAAAAAAAAAAAAAAAGGTCCCAATAGATCAAGTAGGCCCAGACCGGCCATTGGGCACCCCAGGCAAATGTCCCATGGGCCAGAGCCTGTGCATTAGTTTTGCATTCGCTCTTAAATCCTTGGGTAGCTTGTAATCCTGAAAATGTGTGGATGACTGATTAAAAAAAAAAAAAATCCCATTCCTGTCCCAACACCAATTATATTTAAACAGGAGGGATGTTATGACAATGCTATTTCTAGTACAGAGATCATGAAATTGAAAGTAGCCAAATACTTATTATGTTTGGATTCTATTTTAAGAGACACCGGGGACAAATATGTTCTGTCATTAGACGTTACCCATACATATTCCCCCTGCCTTTTTTGCCGAGGTCCGTGCAATCTTCACGAAATTTATATGGGCTCATAAACGCCCGAGGGTCCGCTATGACTTGTTGACTCGTCCCCTGCGATTGGGGGGTTTGAATCTGCCTGACCTGAAATGTTATCATATGGCTAGCCTGCTTATGAGACTGTATCTATGGGCTAGGACTGATACCTGTAAACAATGGCTCGATATAGAGGACTCTTTTTCCAAGGTTCCCAGACAGTCCCTTCCTTGGCAATCTGCCTCGTTAGCAGCTCTGGGGTTGGCCAATCACCCCACTATTACCCCTACTTTGCTGACGTGGAGGAAACATAAATTGGACGTGAATTGGTCTTCGGCCAATTTCCCACTCACTCCCATCTCCCACAATCCCCTTTTTCTCCCTGGTGTAACGGGTCTGGGCTCCTTTCAGGATCCTAAGACACCTTACGTTTCTCTGCATGATATTGTGGATGACGGGGGTGTTAAGTCGCTGCCTTCCCTGTTGGGGGACAGGGGGAGCTCTGGTAATATTGCTTTCTTGTATCAACAGATGCGTCATTTTGTTATTCCTCTGCTCCAACACACAGATCCTGGCCTCCACTACACGTTCTTTGAAAAGCTGTGTACCACTCATAAAGGGGTTACTAGACCGTTCTCTACCTTTCATGATTTGATTCGTAAGACCATGTACAGCTCGCCTCCCTTCTATATGAGAGCTTGGGAACGAGACCTTGGCTGTGTACTTTCCCCTCAGCAGTGGCGTAGGGCAGCGTCTCTGATGTCCTCCTCGTCCCCTGACTCCTATCTCCGCCTCCTGAATTTTAAGCTACTGTGTAGATGGCATCTGACGCCCGATACACTTCATAAAATGATCCCTGCACAATCAGCTAACTGTTGGCGATGTGGTTTCTCACCTGCTACCCCTGCCCATGTATGGTGGACATGTCCTAAAATCAAGACCTTCTGGTCTAGCGTGACACAGATGGTTAGGGTACTCACCTCTGTTGACATATCTTGCACTCCTGAAACTGTCCTTTTTCATCTTGCGCCTCTGTCTTTTCGGAAATACAAATTTTCCCTTATACCGCACCTCCTTAATGCGGCGAAAACACTTGTTCCCAGGCACTGGAGGCAACCTGAACCGCCTACTTTGCAGGAATGGATAGTAGAAGTTGAACGTATCCGTTGCTTGGAGGAACTTACCTTTAGCTTGGGTAAGAAGTATCACCTGTACCTCGCCACTTGGTCCCCTTGGCTGCGTTACACTTCGTCCACGGGTGATTCCACCAGATAGCTGACCTGTCGCCTCCCTGTGCTGGAAGTCCCTTCCCCTCACTGAGACATATACACTTGTACACCATTCGCTCAAGTTAGCGCTTACAGTGATTCTCATTCGTGATGATTTATATATTTCTTTTTTTTTTTCTCACCGCTTTTTTTTTTATTTTTTTAATTTATTTTTATGCTCTTGTCACCCATCCGTGTTGGGTCTCTTCATTTACTGATTCCATGCAGTGTTTTCCGTATCTGAGTTCTCGTAGGACTACTCGTCCCATCCTAGTTCATTATGGCTTGGGTATTGTGTCACGCTTCCCTGTTGTCTCTCTCCTCCTTCCTCTTCTCTTTTCTTGTACTTCTCTTCACTCTGGTAGTTCTCTCTCTCACCGGGTTTATTGTCTTCTTCCTTATGCTCAGTACGATTTTACTGTTCTGGTGATCGAATGTAATGTGAACTGCCTTTACCACCTGCGAGTGGTTTATTGGAATGTAATGTTCTTCCCCCTTACCCTCTTTTCTTTTCTGTACCCTTATTTGAAAACCCTTGAATAAAAATATATTTAAAAAAAAAATGTTCTGTCACTCCAGTCATGTGCTAGAAACGGTGACTAAGGCATAGACGTCTTTGTATAAACAGATTTCATACATATAAGTGTGAGTGTCGGGTCTTCCATGGCACCCCAAGTGTTAATTTTTACATTTGGGAGATGTCGGTCTGTTAATCCTTGGCATATGCTTGAGTATGCATTTTGTGATCTGCTTTCACACCTCTTTACTGTCTAAACATATTCCCATTGTTATCAGCTATTAAAAATTCAATTTATTTCATCCTAGTTTAAACAGAAAATAAAGCAAACCTTTTTATTGTTGTCGGTCCTTGGAGGAAGCTGCCTGCTGTTGAACAGCACTCTTCAGATTGCTACAATGCAATGTTTTTTCAGTTTGATTTTATAATAAATAACAATAAGGCTCCTTGATGTTTATGTAAAATACAAATAACTGCCTTTTCCCTTTTTTTATTTATTTTTTAACAAAAAAATCTGTATGAATTTGATAATGGCTTGTAAAAGTCTGAAATTGTCATTTTTCCTTAGTCCAAAGGAGGCATTTGCTGGACCGCTGTCCTTAAAGGAACTGCACAGCATGTTCGGTGAGACATGACCTTCCGGTTGGTTTAAGCTTTCCTTTCAAAGAAAATCCCATTCCTTTTTATTACCAGAAAGGTTGTCCCTTTAAAAGCATATCCGTCATGTTAAATAAAATTTCCTTTAAGTCCTCCGGTTTTAAGTCTGTCATGCATTCCATCATTGACTTATTATTGCTGTGAAACTTAAAACAGTCTACTCTGTTCGACCACACAATAGAAATCTTGATGTAGCCCCCTCTCTCAATTCCATTCAGCCTGTTCTCTTGTCTACAGACTAATCTGTATCTCTAGGTTTGCTGACCTCAGACTCTGTATTCAAGATAAGAAGCCCTCTTCTCTCTTTAGTGACACAGATGTGCCTTGGATGCTTCCATTCCTTGTCTGTCATCTTTCAGCTGAGAATAGCTTGTTCCCCCCTTTAAAATTCAGATCCTTGTGAACCAGTGACATTTAGCATGAGGAGCATTATATATGGATGTAGGGTAGTAAGAGGAGGGGTATACAATCTGAGCTGGGAGCATTTTTCATCACTTTCTATCTTTTTTTTCTTTTTCTTTTTCTTTAGAAATACTTTTAAAAGAAAATTCCGGCAACCTGTTTTACATTGTGTACCACCAAGATAAAAGCGCTTGCATGCACATTTTATACAACAGCTAGGTTAATGCCAGCCTGTGGTCTGTAACATTCTATGAAAGGTATCTAGAATTTTTTCAGGTGTAGCGAGACTCTATGAATTTTTAAATGTCCTTGTGTCCCATAAAACTCCTTTACCTGGGGATGCTAGTCCTTTTCTGGTATGTTTAGACTGAACAACTTTGGTACTCAGATGTTTACCTAGACCTGTGTTGTGTGTTTCATTATGGAAGTATTTTAAAGCTGCTCAGCTGTGATCAAAACAACTTGCTTGAAAATCCCATTTACCCATTACTAGCTGTATTGGGTAAGTGGGATCTCCAAGTAAGTCGTTTTGATTACAGCTGAGCTTTTTTTCTCCATTTCCTACTTAGTTCCTTGAGGAAGCTGAATGCACTCCTTTTGTACCCGCTCAGTGTTAAGTGAAACAGAAGAGGTCTATCCTAATTGCTCCTGCTGCAGCACCACATCTTTAAAAACTGCAAGTGTAAAATTGAGGGCAGCACCCTGCACGCCACGACTTGAAGAGTCCTTTGCCAGAGTGAACGCACGCTAGCTGCTTTGAATCTGAGAATTCTACATCTAAAATTCTCAAGGAATTTGGTTAAAGTGTGTTTTGTAATAAACTTGTTTTAATGCCTTAAGGAATTTCTTTATGGGCAACATCTTCTATGTAGTGTCTTATGTGACCACTGTGGGGTTAATGTGCACTGTTAAATGCACAGGCTTGCTCCTGCTGTATATCTTGGTAAAGTGACATTGTATCTAGCAATCTCCCATCACTGCTGCCTCTCCCTGAGCCTATTAAGTAATAAAACCGAATCTACCCCCCCCCCCCCCCGCCTTCACTCATCTCATCCCCAAACCTGCTGCTCATCGCATGATTTCGAAGTGGCAAGTCAACAAATTGTGTCTCTGCTGATGCCCAGAGCTGCTTGGTTGGCTGACAACTTCATATGACTTGCTCTGCAAGCGATGGAAGGGAAAGCCTTTTATTATATTTACTCCACCAAGCCTTAGTCAGCCAAATTCTTGGTCTCCTTAATGGAAATGTGGTGGCCCGGAGCCAGCGTGAACGGTGTGTTCTGCTGCAGGGAAGGAACTTGTGTTAGCGTGCAATAAACCCTTTATCTGCAGAGGGTCTGATGACGTTTACAAGCAGGGATGTTGGACAAACATTCCTAGAAAGAAAAAGTAATGCCGCATAAGCTTTCAAGACTTTAGAAGTCTCTTCATCAGATGTAATCCCCAGCCCAAGAATGGTCTGCACAGTTATATAAACCCTGGCCCAGATAGGGTGTATAACGGTTAAAGGCATGATACTGGTCTGTTCCGGTTAGTGGCATTGAAGAAAAGCCATTTGAAACAGGTTGTTAAACAGCACCTTAGCAGCACTTTCTAAATAGACTGACAAATGTCAGATTGTGTGCAGTCAGTACTTGGAAACTTTCAATTATATTGCTGCTACCCTGGGAATTGCATTTCCTTTACAATGAATGCATTCTGAACATGTAAAGCTAAAATATGTCCGTGATCTGGAGCTTATGTCCATCTTTTTTTCACATGTTGTCACTACAATGAATTTTAAACAGCTCTGATGTTGCGTATAGCAGTGATATCCTAGGGGCGTAACGGAACAGTATTAATTGCGGAGATCGCTATATCAAGATAGCAAGTCTGTTGGTGTTTTCATTGGATGTGGCCCGTACTATGCAGCCACTCACCAGGCCAGCATGACTTAAATCTGTTCAGTGTTGTGATGTTTAGGGGCTGCCCAAAGGTTAAAGTGGGAGGGAACTATATGGCTTCTCTGTCTGTGTTTGTGGCTCATTAGTGTATAATGACCATCTAAACTCTGTCGCAAACAACAACGTGCTCTTCTAAGTAATAGAAACATGGCGAGATCTGTTTACAGTGAAAGGTTTTACTGCTTTCTGCATAATCGGTAAAGCTCTAAGGAGCACTGCCTTATCCTCGTATTCAGGATGGGTTTTTTGTACCCCCTGTTTGTGTTTATTGTACACTGGTAAGTAGTGCAAGTTTTTGCATGTTTCCAGATTAGTATTGTGAAATGTTTTCAGGGGGTGTTGCACACCTTGTACAAACCAGGTGTCTAGTGATAAAATTAGGAATCGAATGCTAGAATCAAAGAAAACAGATGACCCAGTAGAAAAAAAAACTATAAAAATACCTGCAGGACGGCAATCTGAAGGAAATATGAATGCATTTCTAGCCGATACAGATCAGGCCAGAGGGAGAGATGAACGAACCTGAGCATTAAGGGAAAAGACGCACAGGATTGTGTCTAAGATAATCAGGCACATAAAGGTTTCAGTAAGGCAAATGGTATCTAACAAATTACATGTACAGTGAGAGAGAATTTATCTTTCAAGGTATTCTCCAACAATGTAATGATTTTTTCCTCTAGCACTATTTAGCCAGTCTTCTGCCTTGAGCATTGCATGTGTTTTTTTTCTTTCAAGTTACTGAACATATTTATATGTATTGACCTGGGCTTGACACTCTTTACAAGAGTGAGACGAGAGAAACAATTATGCACTCTAAAATGATCAGTGTCACTGAAAACGTACACTAAATCACCAAAAGTATGAGAACACCTGACCACGACACCTATGGTAGCTTGTGGAACGCCCTCCACTCTTTTGCACCTACCACAGCCTCTACTCCCCTGGGAAGGCTTTCTACAAGATGCTGGAGGTTAACACTGCCCGTTCAGCCAAAAAAAGCTTTTTGGAGGTTATGCATTGATGTTCACAATCGGCATTCCAATTAATCCCAAAGGTGTTCAGTGGGCTTAAGGTCATGGCACTCGAGTTCTTCCATAACTAATTTATCAAATCAAATCTTGATGGACCTTTGCTTTGTTCACAGGGGCAGTCATCCTATAACATGAAAGGCCTTCCCCTAACTGGTGCCACAGTTGGAAGCCTAAGATTGTCTAAAATGTATTTTAAATGCTTCATTAATGCCCTTTGCTGGAATTAACCGGCCAAGTCCAAACCATGAAACACAGCCCCAGACCCTTCCTCCACCAAATGTTACAGAAGGCACAATTCATAACTGTTGGTGGTGGTCTCCTGGCATCCACCAAACCCAGAGTCCGTCATCAGTCTTCTAGAGACATGAGTCATCGCTCCAGAGAACATGTATACGCTATTGTTGTTTTTATTTGTATAGCACCAACAATTTATGCGGCACTTTTTATATTCAAGGGGTGTATGACAAGACTAGAATTGACAGACTAAAACAAACCAATACATTAGGTGCTCTCAAGCTTGCAATACTCCAGCCAATCCTTGGCATTGCACATAGTGATCTTTGGCTTGTGTGCCACTGCTTGGCCATAGTGCTTGTGTTACTTCTAGAGGCAGTTTGAAACAGAGGACAGGCATTTTTTTATTCTTTAGTGCATGGCGGCCTGACTGCTTTGTGTCTGACAGTTTTTTTTTTTACTCCTAGATGCTTCCTCTTTACAATAATAGCACATACAGTGGCCCAGGGCAGAAATTTCACAAGCCATCTTGTTGCAAAGGTGACATCCTATGACACTACCACATTTAAAGTCACTGAGCTCTTCAGTATGACCCATTCTACTGCCAGTGTTAGTCGATATAGATGGTATGTCTAATTATACACCTGTTTGCAATAGATGCTGATGAAACGCCTAAACTGAATTAGGAGTGTCCACGTACTTTTGGTATTATAGTCTATTAGTATTATTATTATAAAAATGTATTCGGGTATCAAACCTGAGCTCGTAACACCTTTTCACAATGTGAAGGTATACTAGACCAGCATATAAGCTTTAATGTGTAAAAGTGCTCCATTTTTTTTCTAATAGAGTGTAGCCAATGTGTGTTTTATTCAAATAAAAAAAGCATTCCTTGTATGTTAAATTATGGTTTCCCAGCAATCAACCATGTTTTTGTGCTCTTGGCTAGTAATAGAATTAAGCAGTTTATTCAAGCTGTTTGTATGTTTCATGTGGTCTAGTGTGTTATGACTTCCATCTGTTTAGCTGCAGCTGAAAATCATCTCTAATGCATGTTTTTGTCCCTATTATGTGCTAGGTCCAATTTATTTCCATCAGGTGCTAATGCTCATTCTTCTAAAAGAATGAATTAAACAGAGGGCTGCTGGCTGTTCAAAGTGGTTTGCAAGCATTTGGCAGGGTTCAGGGAGGTTTCAGGTAGGAAAAGATATTTTGACTGTAATTCTGCAGTCTTTCCAACTAATGATATAAAAACAGTAAGGTCGTGTAAAAAATGACTAAATCTGGAGGTGTCACAAAGTTTGTATTCAGCTATATCTTTATAGACAATCTATTTGTTTTTGTTTTCTGCATCCCCATGATGGTCAGTTTAGGTATTTATATAAAGGAATGTCAAATATTCCCACATCAATTTAACTTGAGGTAACACAAGAGACTACAGGCAAAAGTGAGACCCAAACAATTATACATCCAGCTATAAGCAAAGCGATAGCCTTATTTATACTGTTTATAGTAGTACTGTGTTTATACGTTGTGTAAATAAAATACATTCTTCTAATTGCATTTCTCGGTTACGTTTAGCTCATCAATAGGTCACAACGTCTCTAACCCCTTAAGACATACATGTCCCTCTTTTGGCCATTTGAAATGTTGGAGGACGTGTCATATGTGCCTGAGAGAGAGGGGAGTATTCTTTATTGGCAGGCCAGGTCGCTCCGTCAGGAAGGTGAATCCAGCCAGATGCCCCAGTAATAACGCTGCTCAATGCATATGTCAGACAAAACACACTGTATGCTACCCAGCCCCGTACAAAACATTTACAGTAATGGGATGTATAGAAAACTACTGAAAGAGCATGCAAAAGGTCCAGTCAGGATGTAAATGCTGCCTTGATTCATTGATACACTAGATATCCCAGTGGATATGTGCGGCATTGCATGTGGAAGATAACGCCTCCGTGATTTAAACCGGCACAACCCAATTCTCCTCTGTTAGATTGTGGTCAAACGCTATTGTATGGATTATACACCTCGGGGAATGATATGAAACTGGAGAAACGCCATCCTCTGTATTTTGAGTGAAGTATAGTTCGTCAGTAAAGCAGGATGCGTAGTTAGGAATGTTTTTTAGCCTCTCTGTGTTTAGGCGTTAGGTGAGTATCAGTGTTAGTGTTCGGGAGACAAATACAATGTATATAAATAGCAGGAAGCCTAGAAGTTAAATTCTGTATTTTACATTATTCTAAATGTCTCTACATGATTATCAGTAGGTCAGTCACAATTACCACTTGCATCCTTTAACAAGTTCCAGTCTTGGTGCACTTAAAGGCCTATTTGAGTACAGAACATTGTATGGTTGTGCCCCCCTCCCCCATTTGGCCTTTGCTTTACATTCTATAAAGGAGGAGTCCGTAGATCAATGACTGTTCCAAATGCTCTTATAAAAGATGTTCATTCCCTAATAATCATAGCAGTGTAGTCTTTCATAATGCAATTTGCCATTATGCGTCATTAATGTATTACTACTTGGGTTTTATTCAGGCTGTGTATGAATTGCTGTTCCAAAGGATATTGTCTAACCACAAAATATCTACTTCTGCCAGTAGCTCAGCTAAAATTCAATGTGGCTCAGAATGAGAATTTTCATTGATTTTTATTGTGACTTTCAAATGCAATGACCGGAGTTTACCAGGGTGAAGCCCTTACAGATTGATGAAGTGGCTTCACATCAGAAATTACCCTGATAAAATGCTTGATACTAATATAAAATATGTATAAAATATATACATTAGGACAGGGTTCAGCAACGATGTGGTTGCCTTTAAGTTCCTTGTTTTTGGACACATCTTGCGGGTCCAATTTATTATGTTTACCAGGTTAGCTGCGTTTGAACTGGGTAGAGTGTCGGCGATACAACTCCTGGTGATTGTGATGACTGGATGTCAATCTGATGCATAGTTTAATAAATGTAGGTAACAATGCAATGCATTCCAATTGTCACGTACCCCCCATAGCACACTCTAACTTTCTCATGGTAATCTAAGTTTACCTGATATGGGTCACTTGTTCTAAAACAGGCCAATGATTTTAAGTTTTTCTGTTTCCTTTGTATCTTGAATAAACTAAATTGATTAGGTCATTATATTCTATTTTTTTCATATATTGGCACCTACTTTCCTGCATTATTTTAGATCTGCATGTCTTTCCATTTTGGGGCATGTGACAAATTTATGTATTTGTAACATAGTAACTGATATGCAATTACATTTGACCACCTGAGGATTAAAAAGGGACTCAGTGTTCAGATTGTAAGAATTTTATAGGGCATATTAAATGGAGTCATAGACATTATCAGACTCGCATTGTAACAAAAACTTTATAGAACAAAGACTATGAAGAAAAATGTGCAATTTTCGGGCTTGAAGCAAAATCTGCTGCTGCCTTTTGGCTCAGTCTAAATATGAAATACCTTAACCCCTGCCCCAGGTGGTACACAGCACCGCAAAGGAGGTTATTAAAAATGTGCATATCTAATTGAGTGTTTTTTTTAATTAACCAATCTTACATGTGGCAAATCATTGAGCACGGAAAGACATACCTGGAACTACTCGCATGTCGTGTTTCATACAGTGTGCTCTTAATGACAGTGAGAGTACATTTGGTGTTGGTGCCTGTAAGCAATAAACTACTGGTGGCTTCATCTACTTGCTCTGCATCACTGCGGTCCCTTGCACCAGTGCCGTGCCAGATGTTTCAACATTAATTGCAGTGTTGAGTGAATTCCACCGATAAGTAGATAATTATCACCATCTAAATGTGATATCTTAATTTAATTAACTGGGGATGTATTTATCACTCCTGGATTTTTCTTTTTAATTATATTTGGATTATATATGAATTGTCACTTTTCTAAGTAAATCATGCAAAATACTATATTTAGAGATTGCTACTACTAACCCATTTTGATTTTTGTCCCTTTGGTTTATGTAAGGTAATATATTCATATGTATCTCACTAACGTAATAGATGTTTCACTTGTCCCATTTGATGGGATGTAGGAGCTTTTGTCAGCTGGTGCTGCAAATGAGGGATGAAGGGCAATTTTTTTTTTTATTTTTTTTTTACTAAATTTCCTATTTTTCCTTTCCAGGTATTGAGTGTCCGAGAGGGCCCAGGAACATGCCCAGTGGAGTTCAAGAAGGCGAGCCGTTCAGTAATGAAGCAACCCTGTTCACCAAGGAGCTTGTACTGCAACGAGAGGTACGTTTTTCAGCAATTAAGTAATCTGTTAATGATTGTTTAGAGCAATCCAGCTATTTCAGTGGTTGGTTGTCACTAGAAAGGGCTTGTTCTGTAATTAAATATCTTGGGAAACTGTCAGTATAGATCCAGAATTTTGAGCTTTATATGAAGTTTCATGCCTTGGGTACTTTTGCATTCCCTGGCTTTCAAAACTGCTTGTAACCATTCCTTGGGCTGACAGTCTCTTCTGAGCGCAAACTTTCATCAACAGACATCAAGGTTACTTAATATCTTTCTGTTAGCAAATAAGTCTCTCAAGGGAAACCGAAAGCTAAGGAATGCTTGTAGGGAAGGGCATTATAACATTGGAAACAGTGTGTTTTTCGAGTATCTGGAATTTTACACACAAGATCCTACCAACTGATGTCACAATGACTATCTTGGGCAAACCAGTGGTGTGGAGAGAGCAGTGCTTTAGCAGGAGTGATAGAGAATCATCCAGTGAGAAAATTTAAGTCGATGTAGTATACATAAGGATGTGCTGGCCATAAGTCAAGACCAATAATAAAAAACAAACTATTTACAAAAGGAAGAAAATGGGCAGTCTAAATGGGTTGAGTGAGTGGTTAATCTGATGTGTATATATCGTGCGTGTGTGTATATAATGCCCAGTTTTATTTATTCATGAATTGTGATTTGCAGACTTGGGTTCCTTCTGCAAAAAAGATGTGGCGTTTTGTATTTAAAAAATCTTGATTACACTAGCCCCGTTCTATTTTTTTCTTAGTACCTGAACTATTTGCCTTTCTGTATAGTACATGGGGGTTATGTCATTTTGCACCAGTCAATAACATTGATCTGTTGAAGGTTACAAAAGACCTCTGTCCTAGGTATGCTTTTAGCAAACCCATAAAACATTGCTCCAATTTTACAATGGGTAGAAATTGTGATAGATTACTCAAAGCAGTTACCCTGCGTGGTGTTTCCTCTCCTGGGTCATATCATAGACCTCCTAATGAAAGGCCTTTAGCTGATATCCCATGGAGGTGCTTACCAGTTCACACAGCCAGGGCGAGCTAAGTCTACTTCAAAATGGTAAAAGGATATATAAAGAGCAGGAATATCATAGGAGCCATATTTGTATGTAGCAAAGGTATTGACTTTTGGGTGCGCGACTAATCTACAAGCAGCACCTTTTTAAGTCTGTCCTTTTTCCTTTTTTCTCTTCCTATCCTTTTCCCTGTGTGCACGTCTCTCCTGTGTGCTGTTACACACAGTGCAGATGTCCTGATTCTGACAGATCTTTCAAGGATTCGAGGTGTTGCAGGAGGAGCTGATACAGAATCTCAGTTTCAAGCGGAAGCTAATTAGTCACAATCTAATTTTGTAGACTGTTTAATGCCAAATCTTTTCTAATTTTTTTATATTCCTCCTCCCTTTCTGTTTCTAATCTGCTGCCATCAGCAAAAGTTTCCTCTGAGACCCAGATAATAAGCAACTCTCGTCTTCCAAATTTTTTTAATATAAGAAATCATAGCTTGCGTATGGTACTATAAACTCCTTTAATATTGCTAATTCATTGACTGAGTATGCGAAGATAAAATAATTGAAGGCTGTTAAATCTGCAAGGACCAACCATTCTGAAAGGCTATCCCATCTAATTACAAGGGCAACTTTATTTTCCTCTGTGTCTGTAGATTTTTTAATCTTCTGACTGTTGTCCACTGTATTAATATCTTTATTATTTACAATATGATTTGCCAATACAACAGTCTATGGTCTGTGTCCTCAAGAGTACCAGTGGATGTTTTGAGGCATTCAATCAGTCCTGAGCTATCAGTGTGGGCTAATGAGGTTATAGTGTAACCCTCTGGGATCTCTAAATTAGCCCCAGAACATGAACTGCACAAGTGCCAAGGAATGTTCCCCGACTTAATCTTTGAATATTGTTGGCGGTTGAGAGTTTTGGGAAAAGTGGCATATTTGACAGTCTCCAGTTTACCAGAGTGAAAATCTGTATTCAAATTGTTGGTCCGAGGCTGCTTTCCCCAATTGGATCACTGGAATTCTTGTGCTAGTGCCTCTGTCAAGAGCTGAAATGATAATCAGTGCTGGCTTCCACATCTTATACACACTGCATTTGCTGCTTATTTAACTCATATTTCTGCTCACTGCAGCTCAGATAAATGGTTAAAATTTATCCCAGGACCAGGTTTACATTGACCAGTTATTGTATGCCGAGAGACCATCCACTTCAATATGAACTTCTTGGTTTAAAGAAAAAAAAAATGCCTTAGCAGCAGGTTCTGGTGTTACATCATTGCTCTGTTAGATCAGGATGGCGAAATGCAGATGTGCTGGTCTCAGCTGTTCTAGTAACACTTCACGCTAGCAGAGGAAATCTGACACATTCAGTGACTGTGAAAGATACAACCGCATCCATAGTCCAGTACAATGTGTTGTGTAATGCTGCTGATTCATTAGGTAAAGCAATCTGTGCCCTGGAAAAGAATTGCATTTATTTTCGATAATGAAGAGGTTAAATCCCACCTGAGCTGTGTTCCTATGGGAGTGTGCCAGCACAGATATATTAAATTTTCTGGATCTGCTCACGTTGCATTGGATTTTGCCAGGACTGAGACACGTGCAACGGGTAAAGCCGGCCTTCTGCTATGCTATGTGACTCGGAGCCCTGCTGTTCATAACATACTCTAACCATATTTATTAGCAAAAGCCTTCTGGCGGTGCACAGCTTCAAGACCAAACGAGATATTAATGAGCATGCACTTACTGTAAATGAAGCGGTATCAGACAGGACCAGGACCCAGAGTCAGAATATGCTGCATAGGACATAATCTCTTGGTTACCCTAGACATTTAAATGCATTTCACGGCTGGGCAGGGTATGTCAAACGAAACAGAGCTTTCCTCTGCCTCTTTATATGTAGCCTACAGTAAATGTGTAAAAGAATCATGTGCTCTAGATTCTTGAACATCTTAAAATATGCGATCCCACTAGCCTAATTCAGCTTCAGTCAAGTTGTATGTTCCTCCCTGTTGTACATGGTGTTTGCTGGCCCTTTTGAATATGGTTTAGTATTTAGTCTTGTACTAAGGTGTTGATCCTCCACATAACTTGAGTTACAGGTTCCTTTCTGTCACTTCATGGTTTAGTATTGTCTACCACTTGATACTAGGACAGTTTATTTTCCTGCCTTAGCTAGTTTCTGGTTAAGCCAATATCTTGTTGGCATTGGCTCTACTGTCCAGTGGATAAGATCTTTTACTATACAGGTTTGTAGAGGTCATTCTTTGAATTACCCATGTAATTTATGGATGTTTGACAGCTGAAGGTATCCTGCTTGGACGTGTGAAATTGGTTTCTCTGGTCCCACCCTGTAGGTTCAGAGTTATCTGCTCTTATTCTGCATCCTGAATGTCACCCTGTAAACCTTGATGTGCCCTTTCTTTGAAGGTTGTTATTGGTGTGCAGGTTCACTTATATCGCAGGAATGAATAATTATAACTTATAAATGTCCACATTGTCCTATTCTCCTTGATGAAAGCTAAAATAAACATAGCTCCTACTTATGGAACATATTAAGAAAATAGTTCTATCCTAATTAAGCAAATAAGCACAAAACGCTAACTTCTGGCTAATCTGCCTTAAAGCAAATTGATGCGGCTTAAGCGTTGTTGGGCACTTATCGCTTTTGTACTAGGTAGGTGATTAAGCTTGTTAAGAATGTTAAATTTGCTTCTGCTGGAAAGTAACTGGGGGTATACAGTGTTCTTAGCGACCCCTTCCTACATGCGCTATGCCTGCCTGTGCAAGCTTGCTTTAATATGTGTACTTCACTCGCAAGGTGTTAGGCGGATCAATAGCAATTCACCTTTTCCCTTATTGATTAAAGTGACAGGGAGAAAAATGATCAGTTAAACCTGGCCATTCATCATGCCATATTTGGTTACAGGCGTGCTTCTCTGTCAGATTACATGGCGTCACCACTATCCTCCAGGTGCCCTCCTTTTCCAGTTTTCTTGATTTAGTCCAAAATTTCATGAGAATAGTCCTGAAATGGCAGTGTAAATCTGCAGTACATCCTTAGCCAATATTTAAGTTGTGTGGGGTATGTTCACACCTTCAAATTCAGATTTGTTTAATAATGCAAAGCTTGCAACCATGTAGCCTTCCATTTCACGAATTACATATCAAATTATTGATCTAATTGCCTTTTTTGGAAGATTGAGTCTGAGTACTGGTTTACTTATCGGCTTTCCGTTAAGTGGAACCTCCTTCATGTTAAATGTTCTAATAGATTTCTGTCTGGTGAAACTGGACTTAATGCATGAAGATCCAAGAAGGCAACCCTGTTTCATCTGCTCACTAAGTTACTTTCCTAATGCAGAGCGAAAGCCATATCCAGATCAGTTTTACTCAGTGTTTAGCTTTAATCATTTTTAATGCTAGAGGTGTGCAAACCCGGTGTTAAAACCAAAGAAATTCTGTGGCCCTAAAACAATCAATCCACTTAATTTATGCTATTGACCAGGTTGTTGTCCTTGGTCTGCTTCTCGGGTGGTTAACTGTAATTAGAAATTATAACTTGCTGTTATCGCAAACATAAATTTATTCTAATATTTTTATCAGTTACCTATTAAATATAAATGATGCAATATAGATATGTTAGTCTGACAGACAATAAATTGCATTCTTATAGATGAAGGATTTGATCTATAAGTCTAAAAGCTTTAAAGGGTAACGTACAACACATCCTATAGAGAATACTATGAAAGATCCTGGCAGAGCCGGGTGTGCAAATGTTTTTCCTTTTTGTTGGAGGGGGCACTGAGATTAGTTTATTAATTGGAATTTATTGGGAGGTTTCCCTGTTGGGAACTGAAATTGTCTATATAATTCATAGACCTACATTGCCAAAATGCACTGTGAAGGAAAATGTTGAGTCCGCAATTTGTCTCTGGGCGGAAGCTATAAACCTATAGGTAGTCGGGTATTTGGGAGGCAAATTATTTTGTAAATCTCTACAGTAGCTAGAGGTTAGGCGCAGATCAGTTGACCTTGCTGCAGGTATGGTGTAATTTAATTTAAATTTTGTAATTTAAACAGTTTTGGAATTCAGAAGAAATGTACTATACATAATGAATTGAAACCTAGATGTTCCTTGTTGGTATGTTTTCTGGAAAGTGGCTAATGGTGCTGGGGCAGGAGTGCAGGAACTGAGTTATCATTAAATGTTGTGGGTGGTGTTCTGGCCACATTGTAATTTCTCTTTAGACTGTGTGCTAATTGATTATTGTGCAGAGTCATTCTCTAAAACACAGTGAAAACTGCCATCTGGAAGGGATATGGGGAAAATCCATAGTGTTTCAGTCCATATTGTCCTCAAACTACCTTCCAAAAAGAGGAAACATGTCAGCGAAAAAGATTTTCTCCTAGGCTGCCTCTCGCCTCCAGACACCAGCTGTGGCCTTACACTTTGAATTTGGGAGATCTATAAACCACATTATTCCCATAGGGTCCATAAAACAGAAGAAAAAAGCCCCTGGCAGACAGTGGTCAGGAGCTGCAGTGTCACTAGTATTCCAAGTCATTTGAACAGTGGAGTGTGAACAGCATGATCATATCTGATTTTTTTGCATGCAGATTGTGACTCCTAGAAAACATAAGGTGGGCGTCCAGCCTCACAAATTTCAACTATCAAGCAGACTATTTTAACGTATGCTTAGTTTACACTAGACTACACTTGCATGTAACAATGTCGTATCGGTTGACGGAGCTTGAAGTCCACGGCAGAATTTAGGCATCAGTTTTTTGTTTTTATCCTTCTGTTATGTTTTAATACTCTGACACTGTCTATCCTGCTCTGTGGTAGCAAGAATTCAAGAACTCTAATCTCTATGTACACAATTTAACTCTGGTTTAGTCATCAAGTAGCCCTGTGTTGTGAAGCCACAGTGCCCATTACACTGCTACCAACGCAAAGCCTGGTGACCTGGTGTTGCTCTGCCACATTTGGAGAGAGCAAACTTTTTACACCCCTGGTTTGAAATGTATGTTAAATATTAACTTGCACATTGTAGCGTAAACCTACTGTCCCCCGGATTTAACAAGAGACCAGCTTCTGTTCAAATCAGGTAATCCTGTCCCCATCTCCTATTTGGAACATATCTGAAGCCAGACAATTCAATTCACCCCCATTAAACCATATATTTTTGAAAACCTAACACCCTGGGGTATTTCAAATGCTGGTATTTTTACTCTCTATGCACTAATCCTACCATTGTTTTTTTCAAATTTTGTGGTAGTAATTGTGTGGGTTTTTTTGTCTCACATGGTACACATAAATGTCGTGTATAAAAGTATTATACTGGCCACCAGGCAAATCCCGGGTCAGAGCCGATGGATGAGAATGCCACACGCTAATGCTCCACAGATGTGTAACCTTTTAGCCCTTTTTTTGATCTCACCAAGTCACATGCTCCAACTTCGATATGTTGCCTTCTAGCATATATCCTTCATATTCTCTTCCATCAGATTTTTTTTTTTTTTTTTTGAGGGGGACAGTTCCCTTGTGGCCTGGTGTGGAAGCTTCCATCAAGTACTTTGGATAAAGTCACAGCATTACAGACTTGTACTTTAAAATTAAAGTTGGTTGGTAAAGGAAGAACTTATGCATACAGCTTCTATGATTAACTTAAAATAATCAGCTGCTTTCCTAATGAATTGTCTTGAGTAACGGTATGGCCCTGTCTTTGTCATCCCCTGGTATCACAACATATGGTGAACTTGCTGCTTGAAGCCTTTCTGCCTTCAGTGACACATTCTTTGGCTTATGTAATGGATACACATGATTGCTGAATAGCTTCTTTTTTGGTCATAGAATGCAAAAGCCAGGTGTTTAACTTTATCAAACAAAAAGACCATCACGCGTTTGCTAACTATGAAAGCTTGAGTTAAATATCTGACAGATAATAGGAAGCAGAGTGATTGCTGTGTATGGAAGGGCCTCGTGAAGGGACATTCACATTGAATATATTGTCAATGACATGATGCCTTCACATAGCTTTTTTTTTTTGTTAAAGATAAATATCAAAGTGCTGAACCTGCAGAGAGCAGTCAAGCAGTCACCATATGGTGATTCATCTTCATTTTAAAAGCCCTGAAATGCAGTCACAAATTTAATAAGAAACTGGCAGTATTCAGTAGTCAAGGAGCAAAAAGAATCCTTGATAGGTCACTAATTTTAGAAAATATATCAAGACTTTCTATGTTTTGTGACCTATTCAGGGGGGTGGGGGTGTAAAAAGTTGTCATATGGCCGACAGGTTACCTGGAAAGTACAGAACACTCTTGGCAAATCTCTGAAATCCGTTCTTAAATCCACAATGTCCTTATTCCGATCAAAACCACACACTACAAGCAGTGTTCACCAAGTTCTAAGAATAAGAGTAGGGATACGCTCTAAGGAGGCATCGGCTTTAGTGTATATATGATGTGTGTCATTTGTGAGCAACTTTGTGTTCATGTTGTAGAACATCAGGTGTCCGGAATGGAGAGCATGACAATGCCACACAGTAGCGTACTGGAGGGATTTAGTGCTGTTTGTGCCACATAATGTATGTCATTGCGCTAACACTGGCTATATATAATGCCCTTGCACAGCATGATATATAGTCGGTATAAAACTGAAATACGGTTGGTGGCTGAATAAGCTATTGACTCTATAATGGCCAACAACTTACATGCAAAGGCCAGTGAAGTCGCCAGTTGATGTAGCACTTATCCAGGAAATTCATTAAATCCGGTTAGACAACTATTAAAGTAAGGTAGGATAACTATTCAGCAGCACTAAACGTGCATGTGGGTGAAGTCCAGACATGTCCTGCTATCCTGGCTTGCCTTGTTAATGTGGACTGTAGTGTGATGCACCATGTAGATTTAATATGCTATAATATTACAAGACTATAAGCCAAAGCTCTAAATTTGGAGCAGTCTCTGTTGTAGCACATTTTTAGAACTGATGTATTTGTAAGAAATGATGTGCATTGTAATGTCTAATTGCCATCTGCAAATACACAGGAGTTAATTTGCTAGCAGAGAGAATCCGAAGTACTAGGTCTTTTGGTATAACCTGATCATCTGGCAGCTATGAGGTTTGTAAGCCTTATATAGGGGTGTGGGAGCCAGCCTAGTGACTCCACTCTCCTACTAGCACGTCTTTCTGCTCTTAGCCTGGCTTCCGTTCCAGTATATCGGAGATCAGGAAGACACAGTGGCACGCTAATGATTTTGTTCTAGCTGCCAGGCAGAATGTCTTTCTGCCAGCATTGTTCCTTTTCAGAGCTCAAGAATCTTCCATCTGCCTTACTGTGGCACAGAAGAGCCCATGTTTCTAATGCATAAACACGGGGCTCAGTAATCATGTGCATATAACACAATGGTATCCCTCTCCTCTACATACCAACTTTGCTAAAAAAAATGCTGATATAAAGATATTTTGTGATGGTACAGTTGTAGGACATTTTGGCCAAGAGGTGGATTGTAGTTCCCATTACTGCTTTCCCCATCACTATTTAAAAGAAATCTACCTTTCTTGGTGCAGATTGCTCTATGAACCTCACACACACTTTGCTATATGAAGCCCCTGACTCTAGGCAGCGGCTTAAGGTGCCTTATGTGTTATCTATTGCCAGGTAGAACTGAAAAATGATGCTCAACAATACTTATGACATGTCACCTTATTAAAGGGGAAAGCCTTCAATCTTGATGCTTGTTTTGCTGTCACCTCAAACTGAATAAATTGTATCTACTTTAAATGTTGTGAAACTAGGCCCTTTAACGTTCCTTTAACTAAAGATGATTTGCTGGCTAGACTATGCAATTCTATAATGTGTACATCCCATTTATATACACTATGTATGAATGCCATATACACACAAAACGGTGTCTGACCTACTTTAATACATCTGCATGTCCAGATCAATGATTCTGTAATATGGCCTTTTTTTTTTTTTTTTTTGGTTTTTAGACTAATAGTTGGAACCTTAAGCTTATATTTGATTGTCCTTTAGAACTTTCAACTGTTTTAATAGGAAATATTTTGACTACCTATGCTCGCTTGGGCTCTGCTATGTTTTACTGTTCTGTTTCATCCACTGTGATCATGGCTCTAAAAATGTATTAATGCTCCCCTTGGTACATTGCAGTGTATCATGACAAGCAAGTGGCTAGAACTCCCAAAATAGCAAATGATGATATGGCCTCCACACCATGCTTGATGAGCCTCAGAGTATTTGTTTGAATGTTACTGTTTCCTGCTCCAAATTCTTAGTCTTAATATAGGTTTGTTTGTGAGTCACAGCTTCCCTGCAGAGGGGAGTAAGAAATGTGGCAGAAAGCCTAATGAAACACTTCCGCTTGTAAGTGCGTGTGGGTGAGTGTTTGGATGTTCATGTGTATCTGGGTTTATGCATGCTTTTATTAACTGCAGCCAATAAGGGTCTTTCAGAAACAAGCACTCATGTAATTAGGCACTTGTGAATGTAGACCAGTAAGTACATAATGCTTGCCTTCCATGGACTATGGGCTCTGGCATCTAGATTCTCAGAATCCTTGGCTCATTTCTCACTAATGTATATTAACTTCAGAACCACAATGTGAAGCAATAACCACTGCATCTTAAAGACTTGCTTTGGGGGAAAATCCCCGATTGATTGGACAAGCAGTACAGTCTGCTGTAAATATCCAGTGTTTGTGTTCTGTCCGTGTAAAAGTGAATGATTCATTAAGTGAACTTGTTAGAGGAGGCACCCCCCATGATCATATCTGATATAGGGCAATTGTTGCCCGATATCAGAAATGAAATGTTACAGGTAAGGCCTGGATTCCACTGTATGCTGTAGTCCGGATGTGTGCGAAGCACAGCGTGTTAATTTGTACCGTTGTAAACAGGAGTGGGAGGATGTGATTGCTTACTTCACTGCATTAAACGTAAATTACCAGCCACTTCGATAGTGTTTTCTAACGAGCAACAATTGTAACTACGATGCCTTGCCTTTGTAGATTAATACACGTAAATGGAAAAATAAAAGGTCATGTGCATGTTTAGTAAGTGAAATTACAGAAATTATAAGGGCAAATTGAAGAAAATATGGAAGAATGTAGCAAATTGTTCTATTTGTGGCGCACTCAATAAGCAAGCTGTGAAGACCTTTTACTAAACAGATCCTGTACTGCAGTTTCTGTCTAAGTATTACTGATATAAATGTATTACACTGAAATAACTACTCATCCGGTGGCCAAGCAGCCAGAGAATGGATTAAAAGGTAAATCTAACACAGTTCTTGGCTCCCCCTAAACAAATCCTCCATATTTTTCATTGGCTTCTGATAAATTGATTCCAGACCTCTTTGTGAATCTGGAAGTTTGAAGAACCCAGTCCTCCCACTAAATGAGTTAAAAAGAATGTTGCGGGGGAAGTATAGTTGGCACAGAGTTGTGCTTTTTTTCTGTGGCTTAGTGTGTAAACAGATGTCTGTACCAATTCACCATCTTCAATATAAAGCATGATATATGTAAAAGCCAGATAAAGATACATAATATGTAAGATTATCCCTTGTCGCTCTGCCTTTCCTTGACACGAGTTATTAAATAAAAAAAGTGCGTGCGTATATAGAATTACATAGATGGCATTATGCAACAATATGTACATGTTCATCCGCTCCTAGTGCCGCGGGATGTTACCCAGTGAGCACTGATAACTCTGCTGTGTATGTCCAGAAGCAAGGTTTGGGGTTTGCATACAGACTTGTTTTTATTGAAACGTATCATGATTTTAATCCCTTACAGAGTCATTGATGCTTGTGGGAGACTAAAATATTGGCATATATTACACTGTTCACATGTTTAACCGCTCAACACGGATTTCTGTTCATCTCTCATGCACATTGCCTCCTATTTCAAGAGACAGCAATTGCTGGATAATTATGGAGTATACCAGACTTAATTGGGGACAACCTGAAGGCAATACATAGATATATGTAAAGGAATGAGACGAAAAGATGTAGCCTTCTTTAACAAGTCCAATTTGTAATAGATTATAAACTCACAGGATCACAGGCATCTTATCCTTTACCAGTATGCCATCTTGTGTGTTAATGTTGTCAAAGTGTGTGTTCGTTTTCCCCTTTATTGTGCAGCACAATTTGCTGGTATGTCATATCTGTGTTCTTGCCTTTGACGGTATAATCACCGATTTGTTTTCTGTTCCACGTAGGACTTTAGCTCTTTGTCCTTTATGCAAGGAGTTCAATTTTAGATTATTTGCAAATCTTAAATTATATTTATTCTAACCCCGGAGATTGTGGCCCTGTGTAAATAAATATCTTAGAGCTTGTTCTAAGCTTGCCGAGCAGGAACTAAAATATTACAAATTATAAGGAATAAAACGAGCATTATTAAGTGCTATGTTTAAAAAGAAGCTATAAAATGCGCAGTATCGATTTCCTCATGATTGGAAACTATTTGTGCACTTTTAAATGTTGTGCTTGATTTTATTTGAACGCTGTCCTGGCACACAATGCCTGTTTGTGAGTGAAATCAATACTTTTTTTTTTTTTTTTAAACTATTTCTTTTCCCTTTTTATTATTCTGTCTCCTCCTTGATTCGGGCAGCATGACTTCACCCTGCTTTCTTTCAATTCTATCTCTAAGCCTATGGACGCCCTTTTTCCACCTATTGTGGAATTGCAACTCCCATTATCCTGTTGTAGCCAAAAAGAGTTGGAGTCTTCAGGTGATGGGAGGGAAATATGCCTTGCAGTTAAATGTTAAGATGTCAGCTGGATCTTAAGACCGTCCCTCTGCTGAAAACTAAAGGAAGCTGGGCACAGGGCCCGCTACCAAGCGAGACAGGGTATGCATTCCAATTGAGCAGAAGAGGTAGAGCGAGACAGTCGGACATTCCCTCCCTCTCCTCTCATGGCTCTTTGTGCTTCTCGTTAGAGATTGATTTGAGAACAGCATGTGGGGGAATTTCTCTGAATACTCACTGCAGCCATGTTTGTTCATGTTCATTTTTTTTTTTTTAAGGATGGACAAATTGATACATAAAACGGTTACCTTTTAGAGATTTATATTTAGCTCTTCAGTGGCTATTTTGTAGCTATGCATACAAATATGAAAGTGGAGTGGTAGGTCTGATGTGTAAGGTGGCCCAGCATCCCTCTCAACAGTAAGAGTTTCAGGCACTGTCCCTTTGGTAACGGCCCCTCTCTCCCGCTTCTGAGCTGTAGAAACAGTGGGTGGTGTTGCCCATATTATTCACTGTCCACATCCTTCCCACCACTGTCCTGATTCTGACACCTGAAATGTTGGTGTCCAACATACGGAGCTTTGGAATAGGATTGAGGCTGCAGGAAGCTAACATTGTGTATATGGCAAGCTTGCGTACATTGTGTCTTTTAAAGGGTTAGTTCCTTATTGTAAAAGTTAATGCTTTGCTGACTCTAATACGGGCTTAAACTTCTACTCCTAAACCTCTACTTCATATGGACATAAATCTAAAAACGAACGGCCCTTGGATGCATGAAGGCTTTATCCGTTGTGACAGATTTGTGTATGGTTACATTGGCCTTGCACCTTTTGACTTCTTGCACTTTTTACCTCCTCTATGGTGGCGAGTCCAAAGTCTCCCCGCAGAGCAGTGCTGTAGGTCTGGAACGCTGCTAGGTGTTTGAGACGCTCACAGCTGGCTGTACAGGTGCTCAAAATAACCACCACTGTCAGCAGAATTTGTACAAAAAAATGGTGTTTTAAAGCCTTCAACTATAGTAGACTTATTTTTGTTCCATATTTTATATTTTTAACACTATGATTTGATATTTCATGCAAGCTCTTTATTTCCCCACAAAATCTGTGTAGATTAACGCTGTTCATTATCTATAACTGAATGAATTATGAACACTGCACAAATATTGTAGTCCCACTGTTCCCTTTCCTTTTGCAATGCTAATAGCTTGAAGCTGACCTAAAAGCACACTGTTTTTGTTCTTCGGTAGCCCTCCTCAGTGGCCTGCTTGCAGCCATCATATTTTCTTACCTTGTACAAGACATGATGGTTCCTGGAGACGGTTCCCGTCTCTTCACGTTCCGTGTGGAATGTGCATTAGCCTAAATTGCGTGGCTATAAGGCTTTTATGACCAATTACTGTATGGGCACGGGCACTGTTTAATTTAAAATAAACTGTAATCCCTATAATAGTATTTACAGCTCTGTGTATTAAATATTTCCAGCAAATATTTCCACACGCTTTTCAGTCTACATTACATGTATTCTGCATGCAAACAAGGTAGATTGCTTTACGTACCCGTCCATAAATGTTCAACATTCAAAACACCCTCCTACCTCTCTCCTCTAAAGGTCTTCAACTCTTGTTTGGTATTTAATGTAGTATATATACACTCTGGCTGCTACCCAGTCTCTCTTATTCTACTTAACATTTCTGTTTTGTGAAGATTGGGAATCCTGCATATTCACTGACACACATGTGTTGGGTAGTTCAGTAGAGCTCAGCATTATTCACAAATCATTGTTCCAAAGTGTGTGGAACACTAGACCCCCCCCCCCATCCCAAAGTACTGATGTGAACTCGGTCTGCTAGCTCACAAAATATTTAGTGTGAGCCTGCGGTAGCTGGGGGTATTGGTCATAACGATGCTGAAAGCAGGCACACATAATCAGAGCCCGGCTGCCTTCTTAACATAACCTTTTGTATACAGATCACATAAACTGAGATAGTCCACAGCAGCTGAACCATGAAGGACTTCGAATGTGGAATGAATTTGAGCTGTAGAATGAATTCTATGAAATTAACAAAGGATTGGGCCAATTCTGGGAAGATTGCAGCACTTTCCTTTCATACGCCTTTTACTCTGGATTCCTTAGGATTCTTAATCATTTTGAATTGGCCAGCACCGTCATCGTTCTGTTTTTATTTAAAAAGACGATTTTCTTGTAAGTTGTCTGGTTAATTACAAATTACTCTGATCAAGACAAGTTTTGCCTTTATATAGTTTCTCACATGGCATAATAATTCAGTTGGTAGTCGGTAAGAATTGTCTATGAAGATCAATATGAAATGGCACAAAAAAAATAATTCAGAGGTAACATTTTGAGCTTGGCCCGGTCCTTGTTCTCCTAGTCGATATGCCTCGTAAGTGGCCGACTTTCACAACTAGCTGAAAATGGAATACTGTTTGCGAAAAGAAGCCGGAGAATAGCTGGTATTTCTAAGTTGATGGGACTGGCTAAAACAGTGGATACGTTGTTATATTGCTATGTTCTGCACGTCCTGCTATTTCAACATCATAATGCTTTCAAATAATGAAAGCATGGTATACAGGTATAGAGTTTGATGTATTCTACTTTACAGCTCACACTCTGTGGTTTGTTTCCTTTCTGCTTTACCAAACTCCATATTATACTCATAGAAGCTGAACTGAGGCAAAAAATAAAATGCATTTCTAACTTTACTAGTCTTGATACTTAACATTGGCCAACCTTTGATATTTAACCTCCCAAATTTGGTTAAAAGATTACACTAGCTGTATAAGCGGCTTATACCCCATACAAGTCCTGTTTTTTGCTGGCAGACCCGGTTTTCAGGCGCCGCCTTGGGTAGTGTCTCATATGGGAAAGGGTTCTGTCTATCATGTTCTGCACACCTTACACCACAGACTGAAAATAAATTCAAGGGGGAATTCTGCTCCAGAACCCTGTGGACTAGAGATCATATGCAATCTTATTGGCATCAAACGATGCAGTACTTTCAGCAGCTATCCAGAGCGACCAGCTCCATTTCTGAGGATGGGGAGGGGTATATATAGGGTCGTTTGTGCATTTTTTGAGATTAAAAATGGCATTGTTCAGTATTTAAGTATTGCTCAAAATTCATTAGTAAGACTTGCCACTAAAAAAGGAAATGTTAGTAACCCAGATTTAATATGTAAAGCACCTTCACATAAAACCAATACCAGGTAGCAATTAGTCTGCAAGTTCTTCTGACCTATTGATTACGTGGTTGTCATAGTGACAGGATTCTGCCCAAAACGTGTTTTGTTTGCACCTGCATTAAATAGGAGCTGGGGGGAGGGGAGTTTAATACCATATATTGGCCAACAGTTATGCAGTTATGACTAGATTTATATGTACCTTCGATTAAAGTGGACACATCTGGTCGTCCTACAATCCTGGTAACAGTAATTGATTGATTTGCATGATTTTATTAGACGGGAGAATAACTTACATGGCCTAGCAGTTCAAACATTCAATGTGTTTAATATACCAGAACAATGACAGTACTATACTGTATCATCCAACATTTCAGGTGTTTGAATTGGGACACTTTTTTTTTTTTTTTGACATGGGGAGTGGTTAGAGGTAGGGCAGTGCCATGCCAAAAGGTGGCAGTGCGGGCGCTGTGATTGAGGTCAAACAGAAGGTGTGTTATAGAGCACATATGTGTATGTGAATGTATATACTTCGAAATAATATATGAATTTGTAAATCAGCTTTGCTTCCCCAATTACAAGGAGCCACAGGAATCCTTTGCCTCCAAAGCACCCATAATTTATAGTATGAGTTTTATAGTAGAATCATAACGGATGTAATTTCCTCTAACAAGACTGCTGATGTATACGTAGAGGTGCTGATATCCCAGAGCATGTACACTGATCCAGTGCTTATAATTTGGGAACAGACCTAATACCTGTGCTATCTTAGCCTTAAATACTTTAAAGTATTTTCCTTTGCCAGAGTCCCATTTTGTAGATTAATTCCTACAGCTATAAAATGATGGATTTCCTGCCGTGTGTAAATAAGTCAGAGCTGTTGTGATCAATCATAGAAGAGCAAGTTATTTAATGCAGTCATCATATTACAGCAAACCCTTAGCAAGAGGAATATTATCCTAACTGCTGCTGGTATTCTGAGCACAGGTCCTGCAATCTATCCTCTTAGGTTGAGAAGTATTTTCCTAATAAAAATAATTTCATCTTGTGAAAGGTCTCGGAATAAATTCATTCAGCTCTTTCCTCTCCTGCTTAATTCACACCCGTCCCATTTCATTTAAAAACCTGCAGCAGTGAATTTCATTTTTTTTGTCCTCTCAATCCACTTTTCCTCCCTTGCAGACTCTTTTATTCCCATTTGGATGAGCGTTCCCCTTGTGTATAAATATGCTCCATGTGCTTTGCTTTAGAACTTCACTGCATTTATCATAACCTATTTCCTCTTCTGAACAAGCAAAGCAGGCAGTATAATAGTTGGATGTTTGCTGTCGGCAGTTTTGTAACATTAAGCCAAAGCTGGATTCATTGTGTAGCAAATGCAGCATATCATTGACTGGATACTCATGGGAAGTGTGTGGTGCATTTGTCTAGTGTTAAGCGGAATATACATCCCCCCCCCCCCTTGGTTTTTGAGATCATCATAGACATTGTAATGGATATCTGCTATAACTGATTCTATCCCAACAAATTTACAGGTTTCAAAGTGGTAAAAAGTGTGCTGAATGAGCAATGGCGGCAGTTTCATAACCCTTTTCCCACTTACTATAATTAGGCATGTGTCATGCATGAAGACAATGGTTTTGATTAAGAATGTCCTTATGGGTCTGTCCTTTTTTTCATAGACCTGACCTCAGGCTCAGACCATTAGCTTTTTATTAATATGGATTGTTCTAAATGAGCTTCTAGGTTCATCCCTTCTGACCTACACTGGTGTCTCAGTTGGTCTTGGTCCCCATTGAATAATGAATAAACCACTATGGAGAAGCTAGTGACATTGCCAGTGTTGTCATTTCTAACTGGCAAGTATTGGCTTTTGTGGGCAGCAGAGGAGGTTGCAGTATACGCCAACCAATAGCAAGTGCCATTTGACTCAATTTACTGGGTTTCTTTTAGGATGTTCAGTTCTAATATTTAACAAATTAAAGTGTAGGCTAGTACCAGAGCGGTTTATTTTTCTACAACGTAATTCCTTTTTTGTGGGTTTAATATTTCCCTCATGCCACAGGGCAGCAATATGTACTGGTCAACCGCACAAACTTTTCTATCCTGAAAAAAATGTTCAAGGTGGCAAACCTTACCCATGTGTTAGTCTATTTTGTTTGTTTCTTAATGGCTTTATATATAGATATATATTTCTTTAAAAATTTTGCTCTGCAGTCTTCTTTTACAAGCAACGATGGTGTGTTTTTTTTTTTTTCTGGATTATTCCCATATTTTTAAGCATTTGGATACTTTGGTATTCCTTGCTTTATAGCAATGCACAGTCAAAGCTAAACAACGCTTTCCCTGAGTGTGCAATGCAAAGACACAAGCAGGGTAAATGTGTAAAGACATTGGCCTTTACACCCACCGTTTGATTCACATCGATGAAATGATGAATCCACATTTAAATTGCTGAGGAGATCACATTAGATGGCAGTACTCTGACATTCTGAGAGATCTATTTTGTGGGTTTTTTCCCCTTTTTAATTGTGCAATAAAGCCCTCAGCAGGATTCACGAGAAAAGCAGATTGTTTGCATTTTAAGAGTTTCTGTTACCAAAGCATTTTTCCTCAGCCTTCAACAAAATGTATTTCTTTCAATTCATGTCCTGTGGATCTCTGCAGATGTGCAGTCAGACTGAGCTAAAGCGTTATACCTTGCCTTTCTCACAATTGTGTTTTGTAAAATAGGGACTAGGAATTTCTCTGATTTTAGAGCGACATTTAAATTTTCCTTAACTGGCAGGAGGTAGTTTCCTGGGTCTTAAGGGCTTTTACTCCAGTATCATGGTGGGGGGGGGGGTCATACTTTATATGAACCTCCACATAGGGAGTCAATAGCAAATCCTCGTCGAAATGTCTGCTTAGAACATGAGTAATTCAGATAAGGAAACTTGAAATCACACCCTCCTGTTATGGGTCATAGGGACTGGTGTCAAAGATCCCAAGGTTGTCTCAGACCCTGCTGCATTGCAGCCTGCTCTCCCACCGCTACGTAACAGCCTTTTCCACCTGTCACAGCTGCTTTCATATACTGCTTTCAGTTGATGTGAGATGTCCCTTGAGGAGACGTGGAGCCCATCACTATAAATGGCAGATCCATTAAAGGACATGCCTTTCATCCTTTTTGCACCCACAGTAATTTATCAACCATTTCCCAGACACTTTGCTTCTTTATAACAATAATTTATTTTCACGCATGCTAGGGGGGGTGTAACACTTTTGTGTGAAATACGTTTGCTCATGACATGATTTGCTATGGGGGAAACTGGTGGTTTTGTTTTTTTTTTGTTTGTTTTTCCCCATGGCGAATAGAATCTCTAACGAAAAAACTTTTAACAGCAGAGCTACAAAGAGCTCAAAATCCCATTGGTTCTACAAATTTTTATAGCCAATACCCAATTTTTATAGCCTCCCCAATTTTGTAGTTGTATATATTCATAGTCTCATTGTAATGTTCTACCACAGTCTGGCACATAATCTATAAAGGAGTAAAACATTGTGTCCATTAATCCCAAGAATATATACAGTATAACATTAGCCTAAAGTGCTGTGCCTGTCTGAGTAAGCACAGAAGGGTCCATAGACACAACAAATGATGTATATTCTTAGTTTGAACCTGCCAGATTCTACATGCTAACCAGAGCATGTTTTTACGTGTTTTCTACATTTCTGTAACCATACTGGTACCAGAGTCAGACCTAACAGCTTTCTGGAGTTAAATCTTTACCTGTAACAAATTGTCCTTTGTTCCCAGAACACCTTATAATCAGTGATTTCTGCCAATAGCATTGAGCACGAGTTGTCATACGCAACTTCCTGAACACGAACACATATAAACCCCACCAAAATAAAGATCATTTATTTTCATTAGCTTTGTTTAGTGGGTGCACTTTCTGCTGTTCAACCACTGAAATGATAAAATGGGGATGCGCATTCATTAATTTTCTGTGCACTGGATGGATCACTGGGATTAGAGTAGGTTGCCTTCATGTCAGCATTATCAATAATATCAGTGGAGCCAGGTATTCCACCTACTTGAACGGTCTGTATAATGTACTGCTCAGTTATATTAAAGTTCCTTTAGGACTGCAGCTGATCTATCATCACAACGTAATGGGGCTGTTTACTTAAACATAAGATGTAGTTATCAGCTCTAATTTTGCTTAATGAGTAGCTAACCTATGCTGCAAACTAGGACCCTGCTATGGACCACCACAAACATTTAGCTTATGTTATCTTTAGGCCAATGTTACAGCCTGCATAACGCCTGGTGGTATCCCGACACTCTTCCATGGTATTATCTGTCACACCTTCTGTAAACTAGTTTCTCTGTCTCGTATGCACAATACACTTCTAACCAAATACAGAACAGCTTCCCGTTGTGTGCTTATAAGCATTGGAGGCCATCATTTTCACTTACTACGGTCTATTCATCCAGTGTTTCATCAACCAGTTATATAAAAACCGGTTGAAAGTATGTATTGTATACACACACAATACAAATAAATATGTGCAATCGACCAGTTAATGTGAAGAGGAGCATGGCACAGGGGTCTGTCGCAAGGTCTAATTGTCATTGGTCCCTGTGAGGAATTTGCTGATACAAGTATCAGTCATTGAGGCTGCTTATGACTAAGCACAGTTTGTGCAAAACGCGTTAAGCGTTTTAGCCCTCCTTGATTTTACTGTCCAAGGACATTTAATCCCTTTTTGTACATTTACGGATATCCCAGTGTGATTTGCTGGTGTCAGCTGACGCAACTATTTGTTACAATTTGGGACCTGGGCCGAGACCTTTTTGGCGCTGCAGCACCCAGCCACGTATAGGTTCAATTATTTGAAATTACATTGGATTGCAGCGTCTCAATTTTGACTTTTTTCCATTTTTTTTGTTGGATATTTAAAATCTGATTCTACACCTAAAGACAGAGTTTACCCAGTCACGCATATTGAAGTATACAATAAGGTTTAGGTTTTAAAGACTCCTGAAATCTGCTAAAATTTTAACTAAACATGAAACAGATAAAACATGCTCCTGTCCCTGATTTCATATCCAGTCACACGAGTAATTTCATAATTGCTTTATGCGTAGGATGGGTTCCATTTTTAGTTTCCTGAAGTGATGTTGGGCTTCATATAAAGATTGTGAAAACGTCATGCCTTTTTTAAAAAAAAAAAAAAAAAAAAATAGGGGAAAAAAAATGAGAATTTGAAACGATGCTGATTCTTTCTTTTAAGTGGCTCAGCACCTTGGGGATCATGCCATGATCATCTTCCCTATAAACCTATACAACTTAAGAGCAGTATTGTGTGATGTGTTCATCTCTGGAAATAAAGGCATTAACTGCCTCTGTATGTCGTTAGAATTGCTACTGGTCATACTTGGTCATTGTCAAGCATGCTTGGTTAGATATACTTTAAGCATAGAATTCTGGCAGAAACCTTTCCTTTGGCAATGAGCTTAAATATACTGTGGTCCTTCTGGCCTTTACATTGTGTAACTGTGCGGGGTATGGCTGTGGCATACCACCTAACCACCCCAATTTAGGTAGTACAGCCACCATTTTGGAGACTCCTTCTGCAGGCATTGGTATTATGGGCTTGCTAGTGGCGGGGCTCAAAGAAGATCTCGTCATAGGCCCAACCTGCTGTTATGTGGATTGAGGTGCCTCTGCTTTTGCAGCATAGACCTCAATCAATGTTACATGAAAAATGCAATAAATAGGAATTTCCTTCAGAACAGTTTCTCGTTAGTATTTTCCGTGTCAGCTAAGAGTAATTCTTTTAGAAAATATCCGAGAACAAGTAGCACAGTCAAGCTGAATCTTCTCAATCCTTTAGTAAGTCCTTTAAAGCAATTCTTTAAATGGTTCTGGTTTATAAACCCAGGGGTGCCATCATTACTTTGTGTGAGAGATGTTTTAGATCTGGGATGCTCACTAAAAAATGCAGTTTTAGTTTAGAATGCAAAAGGCATTCTAAACTAGACATCTGCATGCGCTTGGCACTTTGTGAATAGCAGATACTGGAACAGCCATTGGTACAGTGTACAGCAGGTAGATGTAGGGACCTTGCTTCTGATGAGCAGTGACGTTTAGATTTCCCTGCCGAGTAAAACAAAGCAACTCCTATCTTGGAAAAGCCTCATTAAAGATACTGACCCAGATACTTTTACTTGTAGCTAAATGTTTTATTTCTCATTAGAATTGCCACTCAGCAGTGCTGAAAGAAAATGGTGTCTGTCTTCTCTGTTTGCGCATTGCCAACAATTACCTACGAGCTATGACCTCTGGTCTACAAGGAGAACGGGAACAGTTGAGGCTTCATTTTAAAAATCTTAAATTTGTCATTTTTCTTTCCTCTGAAGGAATAATTACATTAAAAAAACAATTTAAGAAGCCTTTTCAGTTTCTATGGTAACCTATCAGTGCCTGCTTGTGTGTTCCATGTTCCTGGCCCCCAAAAAAGTATGTATATGTGTAAATGAAACCATGTATACCTGATTAAAGAAATATTTCCGCGAAGGCTTTGGGCATTTAATAATGCTATTTCTAATGCTGTATTTACAAGATTCTGCAAATTAGCCGGGAAAGCGCCTTTTAATCTTAAATCACTGCTGATTTAAAAATATACTGCATAAAAAAACTTAAATATTTTCCTGCTTTTGTCAGCCCACTCGGCAAACTCCTCAGACCCTACACTTGGTTATTGATATTAACTGCTTGTGTCTGTGATTAACACGGCTGTGGGTGTCGCTAACATATAGAAGTCAGACACGGAAGTTGTTTACAGAACATATGGCAAGTATGTTTACATGGCAGTAAATGAAGTACAAACTACTCGTCCACCCCGCACGGCGCACACAATACTGACTGCTAAGAGTAGAGGTATACATTAGTCATAAGCAGCCTGCTCAATGTTGCAATCTGTTCATTAGATCTAACAGCGAGGTCTTAATGACTTATATATGTGATACCATAAGCGTGTTTTTTTTTTTTAAACACCCTTTTTATCCAGTATATCATTGACTTATGTAAATCAAGATTTATGCATAAAAAAATATAATTTGATGGCAGATAAGGACCATTCAGCCCATCTGTTTGTCCATTTTTCTTGATATAGAGACTCATACCTTATTCAGTACTTAGATTCAGGATGGCTTGTAGCTATTGTCCCACTGTTTGTGCGGGAAATCGGAGTACAAGTGTTTTGTGTGTATAGAGAGTCTATCATGCTTGTGGAATGTAATGAGGCATTCTGATTAAATATAAGCTCCTGCTTTGGTAGCTCATCCAGTAAGATATGCTTTGTTTATGTTCCCCTGTTACATTATACTATATACGCTGCGGCATAATAAATTCAGCAGCGCGACCTATTCTCAAAAATATCAGATTGTATTTGTGCGTTTGACATCTACTGTTGTATTTGTGGGAGTTTTTTGCTCTTGTGAATTAATGGCCAAACTGTATATTTGTAATCCAGGATGTATGTTCCGATCCTTTACCTGCTGCAGGATTTATTGCATTAGGACCAGTGTCTATGGGAATGTGGCTGGAGTAGTAGAAATAGGCTGGTCAATATACAACATATAAGTTTATACGAGTGTTTTACTGCACCAAAATGCTATGCATTTCTCTGGGCTCTCATATATAATACACTTAAATATCGGGTTTGATGTTTTATAACTTTTAGTTTGGTGCCTCTGCAGTTTCAGTATGTTTTGTCTTTAGATTTTGTGGTTCATTGTTTGCTCTGCATAAGGACATAACACTTTTCTTTTCAGTAAGCAGAGTATGTGGTAACTTAATTGTCATTTCTCATACTGGGTGATCTTCAAGTACGCAAACTGACATTGCAAATTGTTTAATTTTGCGATCCCCATCCAGCTCCAAGCAGGGTATTCTTGCCTGGGTCATACGATGCTAAATTGTTTTGGACCAGCCTTGTTAACTTAATCTGTACAAAGTAATGGCATGGCTAGCGTATTTTTCACAATGAAGCATTTCCCTATAAGAGAGGTTAAATCGGCATGACTGGGTACAACATGTTAAACTTTAGTGCTGACCAGGCTTGGACTGGCCATCTGGCATACCGCGCAAATGACCGGTGACCGCTATAGTTCCAAACACACCCGATCTGCCGCCACTCTGACTGGATAATGCCCAGCCGCACACTGCCTGAGCATAAAGTGTGTGACCTCTCATATCCAAAATTGCAACTCATAATGGGGTTAAAGGCAACCGCATAGTAAAGGATTTCATTGTATGTGAGACTTATATCTGAAAATATATGGCTTTTCACTTACTGCAGCAATTAACAGTTGTCTGCTTGATACACGAACTGTGACCAAAATAAGACCTCTAGGAGAAACAAGCACGTTCTTCATAAAACAGGAATTTAGTGAGCAGTTTGCTAGTGAAGTGTTAATTAATCTTTGAGCCTGTTAGTTTATATATCTCACAGTTTACATAGCACTTCGTTCATCATATGCTCGGCTAAAACTAAACCTGCCGTTAATAAGGCTCAGGTGTTGTAGTCTGTTGGGAAAGCAAGATGGCGCCTACCAGCAAGCCTACAATGACTGTTTTATGCCGCTTGCCTCTTTATAAAAGGGTTAATCCAGGCTGAGCTGAGCCGGATCCAGAGAGATTGAGACAAGTCCCAAGTCTCTGCATATATTGCTTACAAACATTTCCAAGGCATCTCTCATATATTATTTATAAAATTCTTGTCACTGAGCACTTAACCATTAACTTTTCTTCAGTGCTTTCTCAGTGGGAAGTTAAATAGCTTATTATACCAACTTTTCATTGTTTGTCACGTGGAAAACGGATTCTTGTTACTGAGCATATTTCATGTTTTTCACCTAACCATGGTTGACATCATGAAAAAACAGAAGACCAGCTATTCCTTTGTAGAGTCTACAAAGCTACAGTGTGCCACTACGGCCGGGTCAGCATGTGCTGTCACGCCAGCTTCCTAGATGGATTATTATACATTAAGCACTTTTTAAAACTTTCTACTTTTTTGCTGTTCTGTCCTGAACACATTCTTTTTTTTAGCTATTTCAAAAATGGCTCAAGCTTGGAAGTCAACTCATAAAACATGACTGCTCTGCTAAACGGATCCCAGTCCCGCACATGGACAAAAATAAGCATATTTTAAAAAATAGCGCTTTAATTTTAAAAACTCGTTAATCCTCATGCAAGGGCGATTTATTGGTCACACTGACGAACACATGTTAAATACATCCAATTGTGTAATACTTATGGCCCCTTTAATGAGACATGTACAGTACAGATGTAACTATGTACCTAACTAAAGATTGTTAAAATAGTTCAAAGCACTGCACTGCTCTGTGCAAATATAATCCTCCTAAATTTGACAGCACACCACAGTAATAAACTAGATGCGATGTCGACAGAGCCCATTCTGTGACTACTACTGTGTTTTACATGTAATACACAAAACCCACACTTCTGCATACGACGGTCAGTCTTTAGCGGTCTCGTATAACTGTAGAACTAAGATTTTTAGATTGTGGCTTTTGTGTCCGCTGTGGATCTGTGAAGATCACTGCGTGAAAGGTAGGTGTGAGTAGGGACGCAAGCATTTACAAGGACGGTACATACCTCATTATCCTCCATGCTGCATCTAATGTGACTGCTGACAAATTAAAGTGCCAAACTGCACTGCCAAGGATCTACACTTGCACAAGGCTCACAACTCTGGATTATAAAAACAAAAAACTGTGTCCCCTGGCACATGCCCGCACTTAGGGCTCGTTAATCATGGCTTTACAGTGCAAATCAGGATCCTGTTCAGTTACTCCAGCTAAAATGTACAATGTTCATTTTTTATCTTAATGGGAAGAATAGATATCACGTGATTAAATAGCCATTAAATATTTTGATTAACCATCAGAGCATAGTGGACAGCTGTTTAACTGGTTAACACAGTACCATATTTCCACTCCTATACAGTTTAAAAATAAAAAACTTCAGGTTGTTTAAGGGAAGGTTTTGATGCTACTTTACTCCTCACAGTGATAGAACATATGCCGTAGGCTGCTGTAAGTAATTCATGTTTTCTTTGTTCCATATATATTATTGTATTCACGTTGTGGGTGAAACGTAAACACCAGGAACAAGTGCTTTTCTGATCATGTGGCAGAACAGTTAAATGGTTTGTGTGGGATTCTACTGTAATGTAATGAGGAATTTTCAGATACTGGTAATATATGGTAAAACCTTTACCCCAACTGGTAGTTTTTGTATCCTGTAGCACTCATGTTCCATTGTCTTGTTAAACGCACAAACTGTGATTTTTAACTTCGGGTCACAGACATTTTGTGCTTGCTTTGAGTACATACCCACAAAAGTCCACTTTCACAGACACTGCAGGTAGATACCTATTCATGATCTCGCTAAAGATACTTAACAAGCGTACATGAAATTGACCCTCTTTTGGGGGAGTAACTTTAAGAGATGAGGCTAGTTGAGTGTGGACATGGGGCCATCCATATGTAGGAGTGGGCGTTAGCCCCATACAGCCCTTAGGTCGGGGTTATGAAGAATGTAGGTATGACCAAAATCTCGCCCACCTTTAGAATTTAGATACTAACCTGGAGAAGCAGTGCCTCTCCTGGGGAGTCTGTCAAACCTACAGGTATGTAAATAGAAACACAATTTGGTAGGAGATAACAGCCATTCAGCCCATCAGCAAAAAGGGCAAACATCATGAAAACTTGGACCTTAATCAAAACTTGATCCTTATTTAGATTCAAGATGGTTTTATCCCTGCCCCATGCATGTTTAAATTCCCTTGCTGTATTACCCTCTGCCACTTTTGATGGGATGCTGTTCCATTTATCTACCACCATCTGCATAAAGTGAAACTTTCTTAATTCTAAGTGAGCCTAGGTTTAATTTTCATATTATGTTTAGTCCTGGGTCCACATGGCAAATAGTCTTTCCCCTCTTTCTTGCTGATACTCCAATTGACACTCCCTTCTCACTCTTGACCAAATAAAAAAAGATGCCAATAGCTTCCCCACAGACACCATTTGACGAATAAAGACGTTCTTTATGTAAAACCTGAGTAAAAAAATAGTCATGGGTCGCGATTATCACAGGTGAGGGTTAATACATTATTTGAAGGTAAAAACTACAGATAGTATTGATGAGAAGGATGATCCACTTATCGCAAATAGAAAATTTCTCATCTTGTACTGTGCAGAAGAGCAACTTCAACTTGAGGAAGACCTCCTTGGCATCAGATTACTTATTAGTCTGGGCAGTTAATGGCCTCTGTCATAGAAAAGCCTCTAAATAATGCACAGTGTCTTAAACACATTTGGAAAATATTCTTTCAAAATAGTAAATCAAAGTTGTCATCTTATTTATTTGCGTATACATGTTAAATTTATCTGGGTCTCAAAACGCTCTCAATTCTACCCTTGTACGTAGAGTATAGCTGATTATGGAACTCTTAGGCATTTGAAGAACTGATGAAAATAACTGAATAAAGCCAGCTACCCAGAAATGGAGAAAATTGATCCGAGCCACAAACCTTCTTGAGAAATGTCTATAATTAAATTATTGCATCCGGTGGGACTGATCAACCGGCAAGCAAATAAAGTACCGTACCTGATCCCACCCAAACGCAGTTTAACAAAAACAAATTACATCACTGGACTATTTTGAGGAATCTCTCACTTTTGTAAAAATCTCTACCTTTTTCTTCCCAGCAGCCCCTTAGATTAATCAGAGCCCAAGCAGCATCGTAACCCACCAGTGTGGTAGCACCTCCACTGCTGGTATCGGCCTTTCTCTGAAAACCTTTCTGACATGTTCACATTTATCCATCTACAAACTCCGTTCCATGCTAGTGTTATACTCACTAGTATCGATTTGGAGTATCTTCTATTGCCAAGACTGCTAAAATGGCTGACCACAAATGTTTGCCTACAGCAATTTCACGTTTGCTTTTTTTTTTTTGTTGTTTTTGTTTTTTGGGGGGTTTTTTTTTACCAGTTGTGGTAAAACACACGATTTTTGTTGGACAAAAAGCCTCAATATTTTTTGTTATCCTAACTAAAGGCACTTGTATACATGCTTCTGGAGTAAGAGAAATGGTACCTATATGTATTTATATACACATACAGAGAAGGGCCTTTGCATCTAAATGTTTAAGAAATTTAAATGAATTATTTTACCGTCTTGTCATCTTTGTTTTTCCATTTGTCCCCATGCCTGCTTACTTCTAACACGTCGCCTAATCCTATAGTGAGATACTGCCTTTTTACCCATTAGAATCCCTAGTGTATCAACATCCATTGCTGTAGGTATAACTACCTTCGTTCATATATCTGCAAGATTTTTGCTGCTGCTGTTCCTAGCAATTGAAATTCCCCCCCAGACGTATTTTTTTTGCACAGCCCTTTTCTGGCAGCCAAGGTGTTGCGGTATCCGGTGAATGTGTACTAGATGATGTATACTGGGGTGGTATAGCTAGTTAATTGCCCAGGCTTCTATACAGTAAAACCTAATCATACACCTTTGCTCTAGCTAACTGATCTTGCTGTGTATCATACAATGACGAATTTGCTACACCAGAGACATGATCACTCTTCACGGTTCACATTCCAGGACGGTTCAAAAATCTGATAAGTGCAAACTTCCAAGAAATATGAATAAGAGCACTGCAGTTCTCAAAGAAGCCAGATTATTATATCCTGTTAATTAGTCTCCGAGTGACCTTGTGCCCAAAGTCGAGGTTTCAAGGAGAAACTACATGGCATCACTTGGCTCACTCTGTAGTGCACTGCAGCAATACGACAATAAAATGCTTGCACATAGCTGTTCACAAACACTATTCCAGATTTATTACAGCAACCCCAAGTGAAAGCTGCAAGGGGCCCATTTTCACTGTCTCTCTAATGAAGTCTTGTTAGTTTGATCCTACCATCAGACGCAATTAAACAAAATATTTGCTTCTCAATGTACACCGTGATTTGGTGGAAAATGCCATAACATAAATTTAAAATTCATATGTTTGCACCAATACTCCAAAAACCCATCTTTGCAAGATTACAGCCACAGTCGGGGTTAACACATCACATGACCGCAATTCCTTCCCCTTTTGCAATAAAGAAACCTATCTGACTTTAGACTGGCTATTAGATTTTTGTTTTCTTTAATAAACTAAAGCATGAATTCACGGTACATATGTCATTTCTATTGTCTACACATTGCCGTAAGGAAATAGCCTGATTTGCCCCCTTGTGTGACCAGGGGTAAACAACCTACGTTGCACATTTTGTTCTACACAAAGAAACTGCAGCACGTTAGCATACAGTGAATCGCAGGCCCATCCAGGTGTGAAGGGGTGGGCAATATGATTTTATTTCCGCACTACTCTCTTCTGCACAGCCGCCTAAAACATCCCCAAGACAACTTTTTTATCTCTTTGCTGTACATCCTTGGTTTCTATAAATGCTTATCTTTGAAGTGGTAGCCCTCTGGGTATCACAGCGCTGCTCTGCATCAAGTTTAATTCTATTGCAATGATGGGGGGAAAGAAAATACATAGATTGTAGGATAAATGGAGTAAAGACATCTCATATTCAAATTTTTTTTTAGTGTCTGGCACTACACAGGTTAAGGCTCAACATGAAATCATTACTGCAATAAAAAAGCAATTTTCACTTTTTCAGACACAGCATTGCCTTGCAATTATATTACTATATAGAATTCAGATCAGAAACTGACAATAATGCCTACAAACCATGTGCTTCAGTACTGTACAAAATGTCAAAACGTTGCTTAACCCTTTGGGTGTGAAAGCAAGAGGTGCTTACCCTGGTGTGTAGAAGGTGGAATTCTTATTTCAGGAATGGTGGTGGTCAGCTTTGGTTTTGTTCTGAATTACCTTTCCACTGGTTTGACACAAAAGGGTTAACCAGAGCTTGCAGGAGTTTGGTGCAGAGTGGAAAGATGCGCCAGCTCCTTTTCAATTTCCTGATTATTTCTGTACTGCTTTTTGGCATACTAGAGTAGCATAACTGAGCACCATGCAACCTATAGATTTTATATTAAATGTGCAGGATTAGGGGAATCCACCTTCCCTCTTTTACACATTCTGACCTTCAATTCAAAACACACTGTGTAGGTTTAAGATGTCGGAAAAAAACATAAATACATATTTTTTTTCCCTTCCAAGTCTCCAAAAAAGATCCTTTATTGCATTTTTTAAACATTTGGCACAGTACAAATTTGTGGTGCTTTTTAACACTTTTTTTTTTATATAAGATAAACCTGTAACGAATGATCTGGGACTCTTAGCAAAAAGAAAAAAAATCTTAGAAATTTTTTTTGCTGCTGTACACAAACAGCAGCTTTTGAAAAATGGCAGGTTGCCCTTGAATTTTCAACTCATTGCTTTTACTTATTGAAACAGGTCTAATCTGTGTTTTAATTATAATGGTACAATAACAGCATTTTTGCACCCTAACTTCACCGCCATACCACTTCTTAAATAGAACTTACAAGTTAGAAAATAGTTTTAAATTTTAATATAATCTTTCTGTCATCAGCCCATAGATTTAATATATAAGCATTTACAAGAAAACAAAAATGTCTCTCTCTCTGTACAAAAGTTGTTTCTTTTTTTTGTGCATTCTATTGCATGTTAATTTGAAAAAAAGTCAGATTTGAGTTTCCTGTACCTTCTCTTTTGTGTGGGTCTGAATTATATAAGGTTCAGAGATGGTTGTAATTGTGGAGTGTAGAGAATTACCAATACTGTTAGCCGTCCAATGAGCCCCATGGTGTGCTGGCTTGTAGGTGTTAAAGTTCATATGGTCGTGAATGGTGGGCATCACAACTGCCCCCTCACCTGATACTCCTGTGGGACTCCCAGTAGGGATGTCCTCGTCCACTTGGATAATCTCGACGGTCCTCGCAGCAGCCACAGTGCTCCTCTGCTGATGTCGCTTCCGTAGCTTATAAAACACAATTAACATGGCGGCTGCCAACAGTGTTACTGCCACAAAACAACCAATGATGATCTTAGTGGTCTTCATCACCTCATCCAGACTAGTTTGAAGTTTGTCTCCAGAGTCTGAAGTTGGCACTGCCACCTGTTTGGGCATTTTGGTGGTCTGTATGAGCACTGTAGTCGTGGTAGTATATGCCGGCTGGTACCCTGTGGAAGTGGTCGGCACTGGCTTAAATATCATAGAGATGTCTTCTGGTGCCATCTCGGTAGTTTCCACCGTGACAGTAGTGAAGAAGCTGTAGTTGGAAGTGTTGAGCTCTGCGGTGCTGACGTTGAGATAGGCTGAGGAGTTAGAGTTTCCTGCCACATTGGTCACCATGCACGTGTAGAACCCAGTGTCTGTTAATAGGACGTGAGAAAAGTTTAAGGTACCATCGTTAAGGATGGTTATTCGCGGGTGGTTGGAAGCGTGGCTTAGGACAGTCCCATTAGGCAACAGCCACCTAACTGAGGACATGGCTGAAGTTCTACACTTCAGTTCTGCCACTCTCCCCTCTGAAATATTTAAATCCCTAGGTGCATCCATCATAAAAGGGGCTGAACATTGAAAAGATGAGTTGTCCACCTCCACAACATACTTCCCCTTCATGTGCGGTGGGGAATGGCAGCGGCCACAACATGTGGAATTTGTAGGAATATACTCTCGCAGCCATCCTGATAGCCAAAGAACATCGCAATCACAGTTCCATGGGTTGTGGTGCAAGTGCAACTCTACCAAGTACCTCAGATTGGCAAAAAGGTCATGTGGAAGAGAGGTCAAGTTATTGTGAGCCAAATTCAACTCTACCAGAGATGTAAGGTCATCAAAAGCATTGCGTTCTATATTGGTTATTTGTGAGTTCATTATCCATAGCTTTTTTAGTGACCTCAGCCCATAAAAAGATCCTGGTTTGATGTCTGGAAAGTTGTTACCAGAGATTTCTAGTTCCTCGAGCCCTATCAAAGGTGTGAGGTTTGGCATGTCTCTGATGTTGCACATCCCAAGGTTAAGGTATTTCAAATTGTATAATCCCTCAAATGCTCCCTCAGAAATGTATTCCAATTTTTTTAGTTCCCCAAGGTCCAAGCGCATCAAAGATGGTACCCTATTGAAGGCATAAGATGGGATGCTCTCAATGGGGTTGTTCCTGAGCCATAACTCTCTTAACTTGGAAAGATACTCAAAAGCTCCACTTGGAATTACTGTCAACCAGTTGTCAAACAACTCCAAAGTATTGAGGCTGGCCAAACCATTGAATGCCCCAACCTCTATCTGCCGGATAGAGTTCCTGCCAAGTTGTAGCACTTCCAAATGGTGAAGGTGTCTGAAAGTGTCAGCTTGGATCATATGGATGTTGTTTTCCATAAGGTTGAGGTACCGTGTGTTGGATGGGATACCTTGGGGTACTTCTGAGAGGCCGCGGCGTGTGCAGACCACCTTACTGAACTGGTTACTGCAGGAACAGACAGAAGGACAGCTCTGGGGCCCCGAATATGCTGCACAGGAGATCCAAGTTTGCACCATGAGGTAGATTATAGAAAACAGGACAGCCTTCCAGGTATGGTGCACAGTTACCAGCCACAAGAAATTCATGATGTGGCACGTTCATAATTCACCATCGTCTGGGATTTGGCGTAGAAATATGAACTTGGCCCTACCCAGGCTTTAGGAGGCTGGAAATGCCTTTTTCCATCTATATAGATATTGGGGGTTGTGATTATCAAGGAAGGAATCTGAGAAATTAGCTGGTTTTGATTTTAGAATTCAAATGGCAAATTATAATGCATCGTAAGGCAAAAAAAACCAAAAGGTCTGTTATGTGCACATTGGGGGAAAGGAACATACCAGGATCTTCAAGCCAGTGCACCCCTCCAGTACAGCCTGCTCGGGGAGCAGTCCTTTAAAATTTCTTAGTTTTTGTTAGAGTGCAAAAAAAATTGATAAGGTAACAGGGCTTTAGTGGGAGGGGGGCTTACTGAAAGACAAAATGGCTCCTTTAGGTAATCCAACACCAGAAAAAGAAAAACCAACATTAAGGGAAATATAACGAGGGGGTGAGGCCCACTTGCCTATGCAGGTGCATCATTTTGCTGCTCCCCTGGGACAAGTGCCTTTTGCAGTTGAGATATTCGTCCTTGGATTCCACTACTGTCTCCAGCACAAGAAGACGGAAGATCCATTTCTGAAGCAAACTGGAATACGTTATTTTAGGGCGATTCAAAAGGAAAGATGAGAAAAGGGGGAAACTCCAAATGCTCCCTTCTGGTTTCCTTTGCGGGTGTCTCTGTTCTCTTGGTCTCAATATTTGGTATCCATGCGATTCACACACTGCCTGCAGGATTCTGATTTGTACAAAGAGAAAAGCAGCACATTGCAGGCATTGACTGTTTTTTCCCCTCCTTGCTGGCTTTTCTCTCCCTTTTTCTTTTTTATAACTAGCTTCTCAAGCTGTGGATGCAGCAGCTGTAGCTTGCTCCTTGCACACTTGGCAATAATCCGTCCATATCTTTAAAAAAAAAAAAAAAAAAAAAGGAAAACGATGAAAGGGGCAGCACAGGTGGAAAGGAGGGTTGGGAGAAAGTACACTGGGGAGAAAAGCACAAACACACACCTCAGTGCTGAGCCCTTGGTTTCAGGTGGGTCTGCGGAAGGGACTGGCTTTCTCAGCCTCTCTTCTGCTGCCGCGTGGAAGTCCCGCTGTAGCGCCTTTTTGTTATGAGGTAACGAGTTGTGGTGCTCTCCCAGATTTGCTTGTAATTTCTTTCCCAGTGTTTTTAGCAGCAGGAGAGCAGGCAGCAGTTGTATCGGAGCCTCGCAGCATTTTCATTTGTTAATAGTCCTCCTCTCTCCCTGTTTGCCTTGTGTTGCCAGCAGCAGCCAACCAGCCAGGGTGCTCTCTCATCCTTTCGTCCTTCAGTCAGAACGTGGATGTACTGCTGACGCATACTGTTCTGAGGAGAACATTAGCGTGATGCAGTGCTCCTATGTATTCACACAGCCCCCCTCCCACCCCTCCTTTTCTTTCCCTCTAGGGGTTAATGCTCAAAGCTTCCAGCTAAGTTGCATTGGCTGCTTCACATTCCCTCCCCCCTTTCAAATCTGCCCCCCCTCTCAAGCTTTTCTTTCTTTTCTTAAATCCGGCAGAGGAGTTATTAAAGCAGAGCAGGCGGTGTGAGTTTTAAGAGTCCGCAGCTAGCAGAGGCTGATGCTTTTCTGGTTCCTTTTCAATGAAATCAGTTAATGATGCTTATCAAGTGCTGTGCTTTTGGTGCCTTTTTCTCCTCTTCTATATCGCCTGCATTCCATCCTTGTCTTAGCCTGCGTTGGGATAAATGCAGAAATGAGGTTTCAGCTGCCAGGGGCAGGAAAGATGTGATTGGCTCTTACTGCCAGTGCAGCGTCATCAACACCAATTGCTGACTTTGCTTCCCTTTGACGGCAGGGGTAATATACAGCCCCCAGACCACTTCTCTTCCGTCACCCCCTTTGCCCCTCTTTGGACATTCTGCATTCACACCCCCAACTTGAGAGAAACAATCAGGAACAGCCCAGGGCTGGAAGAACAACTGGGGGTATAATAATGGCTGGATTATGCCCGCCAAACACACCGTAAACTCCTTTGTTCACTTCATAGATAGCCCTGCAGCCTTTCTTCAGACGGAATGAGCTGATGTTTGCGTGGCTAACATGTAGTCCACAGAATGAGAAGAGGAGGCTCGCTTCTCACTGAGTGACCCGTCCCCCCCCGTTCACTTTCATCAAAACAACCTGTGAATCAGACTGCCTTATTTCTTTGGCGCAATCCTCGAGATGCTGCATCTACTTCTATAGAGCTGTCTCCCCCTATGTGCACTTGTAAGGAAATGCCTGCTGTATCCTACTCGCTGGCGTCAGGTGGAGGTTGATTCGTCTAAGGAAGTATAGAATCTACTGTCCACAGAACCAGTCCTCGATTTGCGGTCTCTAAATTTTTATTTTTTTTAGACGGCTCAGCATGGAAACTGCAATTGTTCTGTGTTGTACTCACCACCTAAATCTAGGTAAGTAGCAGTATTTCAGCCTTGGTTAAGGGACCATGGCTTGGCAGAAGTTTGTGTGTGTGTGTGTTTGATCATTGTGCCAGTGAAGTTTTCTCCTGAACAATGACTGTCTTCATCATTTTATATACCACTCTGGGAGAAAAGCAAGCTGCAGCACAGCCAAAGGTTACAGTTCATATACTATGGTCCAAGGGGTTGATCTTCCCCTTAAATCTCAAGGTGTTATATCGGTTGCTGGGACTTCAAACTTTTCTTTTAGAAAAAACACATTTCTGTAAAGCTCTCTGTAATGTGGTGTTTGGGTTTTATTTTTAACTTGATGCTTTCTTCACATCCCATCTCTCCTTGAATCCTGCTAACATGAAGTTTATCTGCTCCATCTCACGTGTGTGTAATATGTATAGAATATATGTTAGAAAATGGCTGTTTTGAAGGATGGCACTTATCACTCATGAATTTTATGCAATTTAATAGGTTGCACCAACTGGTACTGAGTCAAGGTTTCACTTTTTAAAAAAAGTTTTCCTTCTGCTAGTCGCTTGTTTACTTACGATAAAAATAAATATATAGTAGTTTGCAAGTGGCGGCGTTTTCCAGCTTCAGAAGGGGGGGGCTACACACTTAGATACTATGTAATTTTGAGATATGCATATAGTCTTGTCTAGTAAGAATGTTGCAGAGGTGAGCTGGTTCCTTGCGCTTCTAATGAATGCATGCGAATTCATTTACTCAATTAACTCAAGCAAATGGTCTGCTACCCCCCTACCTCCCTTCACACTTCTAAACCTGGGGTAACCCTTTTGTGTGCATATTTGATTAACCATAACTGTAGATGTGGGGAGACATCATCCGGAAGTTGTCTGTCACAAAATCAACTCTGTGGTGTTGTATTGCCAGAGGTTCAGCAGAGACGGGGTTAAGCTATGCGACAGACAGAAATTGTGGCAACACTCTCATAGCCTGGTTATAGCACACATGAAATATTAATTTAAATTTTCTTTCAGAATCCCAAAAGGAAAACTGATTTCTTGTAAGCCCATTACTTTAACATCTACACATTCAGAATATGTAGCCCAGAGCTGCATAACAGATTTCCACCCTAACGTTCGGTAAATAAACTTCCCCTAGCCATTCGACTAGTGTCTCACTTGGCTGGACCCCATAGAATTGCCCAGTTTAGCCCTGAGGTTACTAAGCCCCCATCTCATCATCCTCAACCAGATGCCACAGAAAAGCTTGTAATACAAAGTTATTCAGGAATCCTACAACCTAGCAACATCATGAATTAACATTTATCCTTCACGTTTCTGGTGATGTAAACAACTCTGCATTTACATCCCCATCTCCGTGCAATGGCGAGTGTTTCTTTATGCTCCATGTTTGTCAAAGGGAGTGGTAGCAATAAGCAAATGCTTCAAAAGGAGCCGTCTTGAAAAGGGTTAATTGGAGCTATTCTGTTTAATAGTGCGAATGGCTCTCCTGCCGCAAAGCTATTGAGCACTGTCACCATGTAGGCTGAAATCCTATTAGTTTTTCAAGAGGGACCAGAAGCCATATTTAATGCTGGAGGGGAAAAAATACTTTAATAGGTATAAAGCCAGAGGCAGGATCTGGATTAAAAAGGTGTAATAAACTATTCATTCTGTGCAGAGTGGTTACAGATCGTCTCATTTAGCAACATGTGTCTGAAGCTGCAGGAGGATTAAAGCATCAGTCCTCTGCTTCTAGGAAATACAGTATTAACCCATGACATTCTGGAGAAGCCCACATCACATTTGAATGCACAGGGCAAGTGTGTTAATGTATGATATTCTCAGAATGACTTAAAAATCCTCCTAATAAATCTTATTTGGTTTTCAGTTACGTATTTTTCAGTTTTTTTTTGTTTTTTTTTAGCTAACTCTTAATTCAGCTAATCTGAAACATGCCTCCCAACAAATGGTACATTGACAGTGACAATGTGCTTCATCGAAATGATTGAAGAACCTGCTCTATATCATAGAGATCTTTGTCGAAGCCCTCCCATCAAACATTAACTGTTTGAATGCCAAACTGCTGCAAAATGTGTCGCAAGCGTTTTGGACATGGAAAAAATATGAAAAAATAATCTGAAGAGGAAAGTGGGGAGGAACTCCATTTTCAAAGGAATTGGAGAATTAAGTTAAATTGATTCAGGCAAATTAGGAACACCTGTTCCAGCCATATTTCTGCCTGCTGTTAAATTCCACACACTTGCAATATGAATCTTTTTATACTAAACCAGCATTGTACCCACTGTAAAAATGAATTCCACAACTGCATTAGCGTGGGTGGGCTTTCTATCCCCTACCTCTGCCAGCAGTCTAATTAAAGGAAAAAAATCAGACGGATCCTCAGCCTGACCTCTTGTGATGTTAGTACGTTTTTCTATGTGAAATTCACTACTATAATTTATTAATCAACATTTTCTTTAAGTGAGGTGCCAGCTGATTGCTATGTTTTTCTGAGCCGCGCAAAATCACCAGTACAGAGTAGGGTTCAGGGCCGTCGCCCTACTTATCAGTTCTTGCAGCTGCGTTTCCAGGATTTCGTCGAAAGTACTGGCTCTTGGAGGTCCGTTCCCCCTCTTCACAAATCTCGTTTCATTCGTCCAGCTACATACTACGCCTAGATTTATGCTTCTACCAATACAGGAACATGTAACCATCAGGCTACAGGGTGGTCCACAGGTTTTTTTGGAACCTAAGATGGAACATCTAATCATTTAAACTTCAAAGGGCCTCATTACTTCATAGATTAATCTAAACAAGTGTGTTTACCAAGCCCTCCTTGGTGGGTAATGACTAAACCTTACCATTCCATTAACTTCTAGCAGTGTTTGAAGGGAAAATAAAGGTGACCTGCTTGTGAAGGCTGAGTGTAATTTGAATAGTGCTGCTGTTTGCTTCATTTCTTTGCTTATATTCCATTGTTCTTACAGGCGGTGTGGCGTTTATGTAGCTGCTGCTTAAGCACAGGTCTTGTAAACTGAATGTGCTATTAACTTAAATGAATTTCAACTTTTTCAAAGTGGCCAATATGTTTAAGCTTGGTATTCTCCATTGTGCTACCTATGCAGACATTTAAAAATACTTAACCCTGTTAAGTGTGTACCTTGAAACAGACCAGTCTTATTGGGTATGATTTCTTGTTTTAGTGAGTTAATGTTCGTGTTTTTGTTCTCGGTACTTTTATGAATTATTGATTTCTGCATGTATGCCAACATTCCCCCTATAAGTATTGATTTATTGCATATGTTCTCTTTGAATGATTTTGGGAGTGTACCCATTAATATTTATATGCAATATACGTTCAGACGTTACTGCCTGCCGAACATGCTTGATTCGCTCTAACATGATACATACCTCTTCCCTCCAAGGATGTCTGCTTAATCTATCCTGTCTCTCTGAAGCATGATGCCCATCTAACCCACTGTTAAGGCATGGCTCCAAAATCATCATATTTTATTTTAAAATGTCAATGTCGTCAAATGCGTTTACTATTGTCTGCTCTTATAATCCCATATCTATAATCTAATACTTTCTTTAAATTGCCATTTTCTTACTCTGTCTATTACAAGGTCTTCTACTAATTTTATTATTCTGTAAAGCTAAGCTTCCTGTTTGTCGTCTAAAATATCCTTGTACTTGTAATTTTATAAGACACAGTGGTTCCTCATAAAGCCATTAGGATGTATATAAAATGGCACAAAGTTAGAAGCAAGTCCTAACAATCTCATGAGCCACGTCCAACTTCCTCTTGGGGTTTATTAATCCCTTCCTTAGTGTATGTTAAACATTTCCTATTTGTGCTCATGCAAAGTTGAAATATGCAGTGAAAGGGATGTTTGTCTCTGATACCGAGGTCTAGGTAATGCAATGTGCTGGATCCAGCAAGATCACGAAGATCATTCATATCTATTTTCTGTAGCATCTCGGCAGCGCCGTCCTCTGCCATTGTGACCGTTACATGTACCTTGGTATGCAGGAACAGGGCAAGTGTCTCTACATTGTACTTGGGATGAATATTCTCAATATATCCTTGTCACTTTAGTGGTCTTCTTTTGTTTCCATCTCATCGCCTTTTGTAGGAGAGCAGAAGTAACTTTACAATACTGAAAGCATGTTGACATGGTTTTGTGAGGCCTGCGCTCAGTCGAGTGCTTTAATGTCAAGACGCTTTTGTCGCTGTATCTCGATCGGAGCTTCTGACTCATTCTCATCAGTCTCCTCCCCCAGTCTCCCTGCCACCCGCTACAACAGATACTTGTTCATCTTTTTTATCATAGGAAACAAATGTAAAAGTAAACAGTTTACTGCCGGAAAGAAAACTATACTTAGCATTCAGGTCATAATTGTCTGTAAAAACATATTTTGTGGTGTCGAATGGCAACAGGAAAAAAAATCATTAAGACTCAAATTCTGCCAGTTTTGACCACTTGTCTGCTCAGTGTTTTTTGTTGTTGCTATAAATGCCTTTGAGAGTGGACCCGTATATTTTGTCACCATCAGAACGTTCAAGAGTTCTGTCCAGAATGGACTTGATGCCAAACCTTACAGGGTTGTCATTCTGTTTGCTTTGTTTAATTTTGCATGACAGATCTTACACCAATATTACCAGAATAAATTGATCATTAGAAGTCTAAAATTAAGGTCTTGTACTGTTTTTATGGTAACAGTCTATATCAGTTTTTGGATTCATACAAATATGCCACAAGTGTGGTATATGTGCAAACATTTCTCTTAAAATAGCTAGTATAAAGGCATTCTTTAAATCTGTAGTCGGAACCTGGGAGCTGATGCTTTATTATGTTGGCATATACGGTGAGATGGATACAGGCTTTGTTTTGGTGTGTGCAGTCAGATGGACATTGACATTCTTAGAACTCAGAGAAAATACTATTTTTGCCAGATGAAGCCAAATACGCCTGATGTTTTCCAGAGGGAGGCCTGTGCTGTATTCCTGCTGGACATTAAAAGATGTACCAAATGCGGTGGAAAGGTTCACTGATTCCATACGGGGACTCTTCAAATCTCCTAAACTTATGCTGAGGGATTATTGATCTGCTATGATGTGTCAGTAATATTTCTTGACAGTGTTAAATTGTACAGATGTGAAGTGGCATGTCGCATCAGTAGGTGGTTTGTAATCTAACCTCTTGGGAGACGGCGAACCCAAGCATATTCCCTCCTCTGCTTGTGTATTTACTTAATAATTAATGGAAAATAATTTACTCCAGGCACTAGCAACCATTGACTGATCCCTAACAGTTTATCACCTCAGTCGCCTTCCAATTACCGCTACCCTAGACCTTTTCTGCCCCTTCTATATTCTTCGCAGACTTCCCCCCCTAGCAAACTGCAGACATTGCTCTCTAAAAGGATTTTTTTTTTCTTCTGTTTTGCAAATCCATTAGTGCTTTGGGCTTAGTCCAGATCAGGGGATTAGCAAAGCTGGATTTTGCATGATTGTCCCCACTGAGCTGGTTAATGTAAGTATGCTAATGGAGATGCCAGGAAGTTGGAATTTGGACTCTAGTGCCAGATATATTGTGTGTGTGTGTATGTATATATATATATATATATGTGTATCTATATATCGTATTGGCTCGAGTATAGACCGCACCCTAAGTTAGGTGCTTTTTTAAAGAAAAAATGTAATTTAAAGTGTAATAGATATGCCGCCGCTCTGCCCCCTCCCCGAGACATTCTGCCACTTTGTACCCCCCCCCCGAGATATGCTGCCACTGTCTCCCCCGAGATATGCTGCTACTCTGTGTCCCCCCCCCCCCGAGATGTGCCCCCCTCCCCTAGACTTACCAGTGCAGACTCCCGGGTGTCTTGCGGGGGCATCTATTCTACGCAGAACGGTATACAACTTACCGGAGGTTGTATACCTTTCTGCGTAGAATAGATGTCTGCACTGGTAAGGAGGATTGTTAAAGCTTACCGCGCAGACGTTCACCGGCTGCAGCGATGCGCACGTAAACAACCTCCGCTGCCGGCACGTCTGCACGGTATGCTTTAACAATCTCCCTTGCCGGGACTCCCCCCGTGGGAATTCCCGGTAAGGGAGATTGTTAAAGCACACCGAGCAGACGTGCCGGCAGCGGAGGTTGTTTACGTGCGCATCGCTGCAGCCGGTGAACGTCTGCGCGGTAAGCTTTAACAATCCTCCTTACCAGTGCAGACTCCCGGGTGTCTTGCGATGCGCTTAGACAACCTCCTGTGCCGGCGCTCCCCCTGTGGAAAGTGCCGGCAGGGGAGGCTGTCTGAGCGTATCGGAGAGTAGGATGCAGGTCCCCTGCACCGCTGCGGGGGATCTGTATCCTAACCCTGCTGCCTGCCCGGCGCCCGGAACTGCATGTCCCGGGCGTCGGGCGCTAGACCCCGAATATAGGCCGCACCCCCACTTTAAAGACAAAGTGGGGGGTGTGTGGCCTATATTCGGGCAAATACGGTATATATTCTGTTGACTGTTAACTTTGATACCAGCTGACAAACAAAAATACAATTTACCAGTATTGTGGCAAAGTAGCCCATAATGAACATAGGAATATGTAGCATTTTTGACATTAAAATGAACTGTATAATTCAGTTTTGATTTGATAGTGAAAGTGTTCTGCTATCACACCTAGACTGTGGGTCTTTTGAAAGAAAGCTACTTATAGGATTTTCCTCCTGGTATGAAGTCTGTCAGGATTTAGCAAGTGTTGGCTCTTTCAGTCCAGCCCTGGCTTTACATGTTTGTCTTATAGGATGCACTCATTGGACCATACTATCTTTGAAGCAGCTATCTCTTAGATCATGATATTGTGGATCCTTCAAAGTATCAAGGACACATCAACAGGGAAAAAATAAACCATGTTTTACCTAAAAGTTCAGTTTTTGTGACCTTTTACATCTCTCTACAAGCTATTGCCCTTAAATATATCTGACCCTGCTACTGTTAAAGTTCAATAAATCTTATTAACAGAGTTGCCTATCACTTCTGTTCTAAAACAGCGTTAACACCGTATTCCAAGGGCCCAGTCTAACACTAGTTTATACTATAATTACATCAGTAATAGCTCTTAAGGTCTGGTAACTAGGTCTCTGTACTCCCTCTTCCATGGAGCCTACATTTCTGTTTTCTGTGTCAGGGAAATGTATGACTCGGTAGCTGAAGAAGAGTAATGTTGTGCAAGGTGAGGTCAGATGGAGAGAAGTGGTGAAGGACAGAATTTATATTACTGACTTATGACTTGTGACCCCTTTCCTAAGCCCCTGGTGTATTTTTTTTTTTCTGTGCTGGATCATTTGTACTTTTTCTTTCTCCTCATTACTCTGGATTTCTAACAGATTTGGGTCACTTGCTTTCCCTCTTCTACCCACACAGGATGGAATTAATCTATTACAGAACGAATGCTGACTTTCAGGTGGAATATATGATGAAAAGTAGCTGTAAGAGCATGCAAGGCCAGGCCATGCAAGCGTGTGTGGCTGGAATCATGTGGTCATATTAAGATAATGTCCAGGGAATGACAAATGCATTTTATAGAAAGATCTATTTCCCTTGGGTCTCGAGAGAGGCTATGAGCTCTTCAGATACTAAACTCTGATTAATTATTCCTCATGCACTGATGGAAATTAGTCCACAGACTCTGCTGGAAGTCATTTGTACCATCACATCGCTGACTCTCGGGTTCCTCCAGCGTTAAACTAAATTCCACAAGCCCGCACTTTGAATTCTGGTTCCATTTATACTATGGGCTTGACTAGTAGCACAACAGTTAAAATGTGTGTGTCTGGGTAGCGGTAACCTTTTTCCTCGTGGAACAATATGCTGTAATTAAAGGCTAGTCAGCACCCTTTCCACAGATGTGGGATGAACCATTCGGGACAGAGTATCTGTATAATCAGCAGAACCCCCCTTCATGTTCTTACATGCACACTGTAATTAGATGGAGAGCTCTGATTAATGCTCCTTCAGATAGATTTGCTTTCAATAGGTGTATTCGGTATAATTACATTGTTTCACTTGCTTTTGAAAAACCCAGTAATTGAAAGCTGCCGTCACTAAGTTTATCAATGTTTTTAAAGTGACGAAACACGTGGCTTTATGTGCAGTACGATAAGTAAGCATATTTCCGTCTTCGTACCCTAATTCCTTGCAGTGAGCAGAAGCTTCTGTTGAGACTCTGGATGTCGGAAGTTTTTGCTCCCACCAGCGCTCTCTGGCTTGTTTTATTTGAATGGTTGACAGTGTTTTCTTTTTTTTTTTTTCCAGTTTATCGACTTATTTTCAGTTGACTGGTTAGTTTCATACCCATCAAGGACACAGTTCCTCAGTCTTGTGGCAAAGTAGAAAACAGTAATATGTAGCACTCGGCATGAAACCCATAGTAGAAGAATTTAATTTTGAAAATGAAGGGCTTTTTTTCTGATGGTCATACCTATACTGTTTTGACATTGAATAGAAGTTACTGTTGGCATTACTTCTCTCCTTGCATGTTGGGTGTATTGTAAACGGCTGGCAACAGACATTTAGTGGATGAGGAGTCGGCATGGCCAAACATCATTCTCCCTGTCCAAATTGACCTAAGGAGCCAAGGAAGCAATGTTTCTGAGACTCCGGATCAAACCTGGGGACCTCCCTGGCATGCTCAACAGTCCTAACATGTCTGGCAGGAAGGGAGCCTTAGGTGAACATACTACTTTAGAAGGTTGTAAGTGCATTGTTGTGGAATGAGCAATATAAATTTATATTTACTTCTAATGCTTTTGTCATTTAACATAGCAAAAGGTATTCAGTGGGTTAAGGGGACCACAGAGGCTGATAAATGCTCTGCAGTTGTGTATGGTTGTTTTTATGTTGCAGTAAGAGATGCATAACACTTTATTAAATTCTAGGATAGCTTGATATACAGCCTTAATCCAATCAGGACACCGGCACACCAGGAAGGCCTTCATGGCACTTCTGCAGTAATTAATATTCACAAACAGATATCTAGAAAAAACAGCTCTTTGCTTGTGATAATGGGACACCGCAGAACAATTGCAGCGAGCCCTTCCCAGAGCATGGCTTTCATACTACAATACACACAGGTTCCACTGCCAAGAAAATAATTGTAAGATGGCGACCGGCCTAGTATTAGCAACTTGCTGCGTTCAGATCCCTTGAGCTTGTATAAGAGGCTGCTGAGCTTTCTTAATAAGTGTGTGATGCTTTTGAGTTTTTCTCTATTGATTTAACCCTTGTATTTGAAAGATTTCCTAAACTTAGCCTTAAACAATTAGATTTAAATGAATGTATTCTTTTGCAGACACATCAGTCACACTGGTGGCACACGCTTTGGGAGATAGTGTTAACGATATGAATATGCATATCTGCATGTCATTTGCCAGTGTCAACATTTAAACCTGTGCAATTGCAAGTACATGCACATAAGCAATATTGGAAGAGTGAGCATCTTTAAAATGTTGGCTTTGTTGTCGGAATCCTGTGTTGCCGGAAACCCTAGCCCAGCCCTGTTCATTATGCTGTTGCATGTATGGGAGGACTGAATTTGTGTTGTAGCAGAAGGCGTTTTATAGAATGGGATCCCTTGCATAAACTTTGCAAATGAAAGTTCTGTTAATTTACATCCCAGATACTCCCTTTTCTTGTGCAACACTTCTCATGGATAATTCGTAAATAGTCACTTTAATCAACAAGCCTGACTCTGTTGACCTTCTGCACTAGCAGAGGATGTATGAATTGTCTGTCTGACCTCCCACTGGAATATAGCATAGGTTACCTTTACCAAAGAGCAAAGCGTTTAATTCAGACTAGCCTCAACATATCCTGTTTTCTACTGCTTTATCTCTTGCTATACAAAACCTGAATATCGCTAGCTAGAGATAAATGTAACCGAGTAACAAACCATGGTATGGAAATGCTTGCATTTTAATTAGTGGCTGTTTAATGCAAGCATTAAGCAAAACACTTAACTAGATTTACAAACTAATCATCAACAGGTGAATTATATAAAGTTCTATAGCAATAATTATATGCAAATTAAAGTTCTGTAACAATGTATATTCCTATAGATACATTCTACATGCAGCAACAAATGCAGGTTCATATATACCATATTTGCTCGATTATAAGACGACCCCCCAAAATCTGAATATTTAGGGAAAAAGCCTGATTATAAGACGACCCTATAGGAAAAAAGTTTTACTAGTAAATAATTCATGTAAACTATTTTTTTTTTTAATTTCCTTTTATTTACCAACCTTCCCCCAGTTATGCACATCTGCCCCCAGGCATGCCTTATACCCTCCTATATGCCACTCTGTCCCATGAAATGCCTTTTAACCCCCTATATGCCAGAGTGGCATATCATGGGACAGAGTGGCATATAGGGGGACACTTACCTACTGTCACGAATAGGGAGGAGGCTGGCAGTCAGGCTTCTCCAGTGGTCCCAGTGATGGAGGCTTCCATCACACCTACCCACCCAGACACTTGCCTACCCACCCAGACACTTGCCCGCCTACCCACCCAGACACCCACCCAGACACTTGCCCACCCACCCACCCACCCAGACACTTGCCTGCCCGGAGACACATCCACCCAGACACTTGCCTGAAGACACTTGCCTACCCACCCAGACACTTGCCTACCGACCCACCCACCCAGACACTTGCCTACCGACCCAGACACTTGCCCGCCTACCGACCCAGACACTTGCCCGCCTACCGACCCAGACACTTGCCCGCCTACCCACCCAGACACTTGCCCGCCTACCCACCCAGACACTTGCCCGCCTACCCACCCAGACACTTGCCCGCCTACCCACCCAGACACTTGCCCGCCTACCCACCCAGACACTTGCCCAAGCCCAGACACTTGCCCGCCTACCCACCCAGACACTTGCCCAAGCCCAGACACTTGCCCGCCTACCCACCCAGACACTTGCCCAAGCCCAGACACCCACTTGCCCGCCCACCCACCCAGACACTTGCCCGCCCGCCCAGACACTTGCCCGCCCGCCCCCCCGCCCAGACACTTGCCCGCCCGCCCCCCCGCCCAGACACTTGCCCGCCCGCCCCCCCGCCCAGACACTTGCCCGCCCGCCCCCCCGCCCAGACACTTGCCCGCCCGCCCAGACACTTGCCTCACCGTGATGCCTCAGCAGGCGCTTGCTGCAGCTCCCACGGGATTACGGCATGACGCTGTGTGACCCCGCTAGGCCCCGCCTCCTCCAGAAAATTAAAGGTCTACCGGATCTGCTTTGGGACCGGTCCTGCTTTTGGAGGAATCTCCCCAACCGGCTTTGCTTCCCCGCAGTGGGTGGGCTATCCCGGAGCAGGAAGGTCCGCGCGTATGCAACCTCGGCTGCTGCTGGCACTTTCGCCGGCGCTTGGTGATAGACGCCGGCAGCAGCTGAGGTTACCATACAAGAGGATCCAGGTCCCCTGCAGCGATGCGGGGGATCTGGATCTTAGTCTAATAGTCAGACCTCATTTGAGGTCTGATTAGGAGACAACCCCGATTACAAGATGCATTTGCTCTGAAGAAAACCTCGTCTTATAATCGAGCAAATACGGTATATATAATCTCCTCCCTAACATTAGTTTAGTTTTCCCTGACAATCTATTATATTACATGAACTTTACTTCCCCCATTTATCAACACCAATTTCTCAATCTGTCAAATATGGTGATCAATTTGTCCCATTTCCTTTCTTCCTCTAAAGGCTGTCTGCGCCTTTCCGTCTTGTCACATTTCCCTTCTCCTCTGACAACCATTTCATCTTAGCTTTCTCATATAAAGGCTTGGTATTCCAGACTCCCACTGATAGCGGTCCATTTTCACCATCCTATTGACAAACTTTTCAAAGACATTTTCATCTTTTTCTACCCATCCATTCTGCTTCTCAATTATGCTAAAAACGATTCCTATAACCTACTGGTTGAGGACATTAAGTAGAAAAAAGTGAAAAGCTTATAGAATTGGCAGTTGGAAATATGACTTAGACCCAGTAGTGTGGGAGAATAGTTTAGTTTCAATTTCTGTCAGAGTTTTTGCTTTTTTTGTAAATAAAATAAAAATCCTATCTTCTCACAATGCACTATACGGTAGCCAAGAGTCTGGGTTTCCATCCCAATCTTGTATTCTCAAGTTTGGGTTTTCATTATTAGACTGGCAATACGCACGTGACGAGGGTTTTTTGAGTCCTATGAAGATTCCATTCGGTGCTGTACTGTTCATTCAGACAGGTGTGTTGGTCTAGTAAAGGAGCAGTCCAGGATGAGGTTTTCATCATTTCATAGTGTGTGGTCCTTAAAGGTTGTTGGCTTCTCTGTTTGTTTAGACAATATTTATAACCAACAAGATGAGATGTTCAAGTCAAGTTTATTTTTAGGTACTTTCAGAGCATTGATGTTCATCCTGTGCATTTATGGTGAGATCGAAATATTCCGTTTTCCTGCTGTCAGTCGGCCACCATAAGAACACTGGCTACCTTTTTGATTAAAATGTTTCGAAGGAAATGCTTAAATTTGTGTTTGGAATGCATGTATTCTCTATCATGTATAAGTGTGCATAACTGTGATGGTTTGTATACCCCATCCTGAGTTTCCATTGAACGGGTAGACAAAGCTCTGTAAAACATTACAGGAAAAAGCAAAAGATGACTGCCAGCCCAAAACAAGATGACCTTAATATATTTGCTTGAGTGGTACATATTAATTTAAATATTTTTTTACATTAATTTTTTTTTTTTAAAACACACAACTTACAGGGCATTCATTACCATTATGTTAGCCTCCAGATAAACACTAGGAGACCATAGGTGAGTGAAAACAGACGCTTGCACACATCAGTTAATCTTTTTCCATTGTCTCAACTCAAACTTCCAAAACGGTTTCCAAGTGATGGAAGATGTAGTCTTCTAACAGCTCTGGGTTGTTGCTGGCCGGCCATGTGATGTAAATCACACTTGCCCTTTTTTCTGTAGCGGTATTGGAGCACTAGCCCAAATGTTGTTTTGCTGGAAAGGGATGTGTGGTGATAGTGGTACACATCTATAACTGTTCATTGTATATAGAAGGGCAAATGCTTTAACCACAAGGGAGCTTGTCAATCACTGCTTGAAGGGCTTGTAATTATTCTGTCTAATCAGCCAGCATTGTGCGTGATTTAACTTTTTTGTTACCAAGGAGAAAGCAATAGTGAAAAATGTATTCAGCTCCTCAATGTTTACTACCTAATGTGGTCACTGTTTACTATTTACACTGTATAGGTTTGTGTGTATAGGTGTGAGATATATATACACACACACACACACACACTTTTTGTTTTCCTAAATCTGTATTTAAGGGGACATCTGTATAATATAGCCATCTTTTCTTAGCACTAGAAGAGCTATTTTACAAATTGTACAGATTGTAACCTCATTGTAACTAAATGCAGCCAAATTCCACAAGAATTCCAAGAAATAATTATATTCAGAATTTTTGTAGGGAACATTATACAAAGGTAGACAGATTATTTTCGTACCATCATGTACACTTGTAGGTTTTGTTTGACAGATCTGCTAAGGTATGTTTGCTGAACATACTAGAGTGCAATTAATGTTTTAGCTAAGCTAAACCGTGCAGTTAACACATTTTCAGCAGAAATACGGAGTGAAATTTTGGCATGTTTTAGTCTTGACAGTCTATTGCCCACATACTCCCATTCTCTAATAGAAAATAATGCTATCCTTAAGCAGGCAGAAGCTATTAAATATAATATGAATAGACGGATAACAAGATGCATTTCAATTTGTTGTATGTTCTATTTTCGGCATCATTAATCTTTGTAATTTTAGCATTTGTAAGTAAACACTCGGCACTGAAAATAAGATGTAATAAAGATGAAATTATAAGAACTATGAGGGTTATTTATAGAAAAATTGGGTGCAGTTTAAAAACAGATTTTATCAATATAGCCGACTCTATGCTCTTTCTGAACTACTAGTGGTCATAGCTTTAGTTCTGATCGTACATTATACCGGCCACGTCATATCGGATTCGGCAATTTATAAGGTTTTGTTCATTCGTTAAGTTACTTATGAACAAAATAAACCTCGCTGCTTAATATTCACCGTATTTTGGAGGACCGTTCATTATTCTGAATACTGAATCTCCATGATACTCATCTCCTGAACATTTTGAAACACAAGCCCTGTACCTCTGTCCCAGTTCTGCAGAATCATACTGTTTAATACAAATAATGTTGAAATAACCTAGAAGGCCTGCTGTGAAATCTAAAGTAGGCTCCCAAGGTCAATTCCTGGAGGGTTGTAATTGCAAAGTAACCTTCAGATCCTCCTGCTCTACAAATGTTTTAGCCGGCTAGGCAGATTCCCTAACGGCTTTCCTTCCTTGCTGGAATACTGTGAAGGCCTTTTGATTTTTTTTTTATTAATGCTAGAAGTTGTCCAAAACATTAGTTTTGCTATTTAGTGGGGCTGATCATCAAAGTGTGACAGTATTTCTCACTAGCAGTTTCAGAGCCCCCCAGCCGCGCAGGTTTATAGAATCATTGTTTGATTGCATTCCCGTGTGAAAAATAACTGACGCACACACACACACACACAATAATTTCCTTAAAAGAAATGTATCACGTTGAACAATGACTGCTTTATCTGATGTTTTGTCTCATGCAACAAATACTAAAATCTTAGTTTATATATTATATAATTTATTTAAATGTAAGATTTGAATATTGCATTAGAAAAAATGTCAGATGACTGTATATAGCAAAGGTTTTAGGTGTGGAAATATACTGTAAATGTTTCAAAAATAGGCATGTTAATTTTTTCATTTAACAAAACTCAAAGCGAACAGAGGAAAAATCTAAATCACATCAATACTTTGTGTGACCACCCTTCAAAATAGCATAAATTCTTCTAGGTACACTTGCACAAACTCATGTATTTTATTGACATAGTTTGGTTTAACTGATCATATACCTAATAGGTGCTAATGATCACCAATTACGTATGTAGGTATATGTAATTAACTGTGTGTATATGTATACATACACCAAAAGCATGAACTGAGCGCATACCCAGCATATACCATTCAAAAAAGGCATAAATATTGTGCATTCCGTCACAATATATGTCCATTTATTGCTTAGCCTGCAACTATGTGAAATTATCCCAATTTCGGCAAGTCCTATCTAGTTTTTCATGCCTTTATTGCTTACCAAGGAGCTAAATCAGTGGGACTGCACTGCATTTTAACCCACCCTTAATAAGGCACCTGCGTGGCAGGGGGGTACAGGGTACAGTATGCAAAAATCAGGAGGTTTCCCTTGACTGATGGATTCCCTATAAAGAGAGTATCATAAAATGTTGAAGTACAGTCCACTGCAAACGCGCATCTACCTGATCTGAGCATTAGACAGGGGCCCTTATGGGTGTATCTAAATAAAGGAATTCTGGTAACATAGTAACTTAATAAAATTTGGGTTTTTCAACTTGAAGCAGTGTAAAAAAATAAATAAATCCCTAAATATAAAAGTAAAGTCAAATAAGGATTTTCAGGTTTCCGTTTTCAACTGGGCAAAACGGCAAAATTGGGAGTTGTACTGCAGAAATTGCCAATTTATTTCAAGATCGCATGTTTAATGCAGTATAACAATTGTATAACAATTGTATAATAAAACACTTCGGTTCCCTTTTATTTATAGGTGGTACATATTCCCATTACCTCAAGCTGCAGTTCTCTGCAGATCATAGTAAAAAATGAGACTGAATAAGCCATTTTATCCCACTGGAAACCACGGTAAAGAGACAATAGTAACTGTTAATTTAAAAGCTTTCCTTGGTGATCAAACACTTGTAGGTCTCAAAGTAAAGTGGGACATGATTAAAGTAACATGCCCACTTATATTAATTGAAACATAATAGAGGTGTGTTTCTTGTTTTGGAAGCCATATGAAAGTAGAAGCGTCCCTTTATGCAAATGCCATGTAATGAGGCAAACCTCATCCTTCCGTTAGTCATTTGTGCCCACATAACAAGTATGTTGGATGTAGAGAAGTGATGGTAGCTAAAGTTTTATTATAGGCTGCCAAAGCATCTGTATATAATTGGTAGGAACCATGGCTTTGGCAGGTACTTTGATGCGTCATTGATGCAGTTAGAGGGTAGATTTTGATAAAAGCCACGTTTGCAGGATCTGATCTAGTTAAAAAGTTTACCGTTTGTTCCTCTTAAATGATGGGGTTTCTTTTTGGTTGTAGAAGTGGTTCAGAACATGGCAGCCAGGCAGGACTAGCCTCTGTTCTCTGAGAAATCAAGACACTGTCATAAAGGAGGGAGAGCGCTTTCTGCGGCAATAACTTTTCCTGTCTATTCCTTTTTAGCGGATGAGTCTCTTTCATCTTGGGGGCCAGGAAAGGTCACATCTGTCTACTAACAGTTATCTCTATTAATCAGAGAGTGCCCTGTGAATAATTTAAAGCTCCCCTTTGCTGATGTTAACCCTCTATCAGTGTGTGGCAGACAGAGGAATTGTTATGGAGGGCATGTGCTTATTAAAAGCTTTGTACATCATCTGCTTGACAATGGACAACAGTGTCACTTGTAGATGAAGGCAGGATATATGGCTATTTCCTGGAAAGGAGGAGAAATTTAAATGGTGTATATATATATTTTGTACTGCAGGTGAATGTCACTATAAATCCACCTGGTTTATGTTCTTTATGGTAATGAAAAGGGATCCAAGGATAAAATTGCTATATTTCCTCAGAACACATTACCCTGCAGTGTAGATATGATTGCGTGTAAGCAATTCTGAAAACAGCCTGACGCCTACATAGGTAGTGCTGCTGCTGTTACTATGGCGTATCTACAAACATGTTGTCAGGAACATTTTCCTCCTTCTCCAGCTTCTGGTTTACTCTAGGACCTTATACCATCATAATTCCTATTGTTTCAAACTGACAAGAGGACACTTTCATGGAACTGGTTTTACAGAGACTTCTGTAATCTATTGGTGGCTCTTCTTGTAAGGCATTTAGAAGGAAAATTGTATTTATTTACACAATTTATTTTGTAAACGTACTTTGTTTCTGTACACAATGATGGCTGTCATGTGCGTCTACCCACCAAACATCATGAGCTTGTAGAAGAGGCATCAGGAGAAGGAGGGATTGGGGGGCAAAGAGTGGCACTTGGGAGGTATGTAGTATATCGCCAGCAGCAAAGGTTTAGAACTAATCCTAAAACACGACCTATAATTAGGTTAAAATAAATAGGGTTTCTATTATGTGGCACTTTTATTATGTATCATTCCAAGTGCCATCCAATCTCCGTAATCTCTATAGTAAGGTTAATTGCATAGCGAGAATCTGAATTCCCTGTTATCCTAGGGTATGATAAATCTATGGAACAGGGAAGACATGAATAATAAACAACCTTGGTATTCTGTTTAGGACGTTACATTATATATATATATATATATATATATATATATATATATATATATATAAAAATGTATGTATGTTCTCGGCTCCTCGTACAAATATTGCTTTCTTGCTATGTCTGCATCGCTCAAAACTTCTACAAGCATTTGCCAAGCTCTGCATTAACTGTTTAGAACAAGCACTGGTTTAAAGCACAAACAACCCTTTGTGAGCATGTGTCTAACTTTAGAGCTTAATCAAGCAATTGTTTTAAAGCTTATAAAGGTTGGAGGTGGTCTCCTTCATGAAAGCCTATAAAATTAATCAATAAAAATGAATAAAAATATGTGCCTTTTAAATAGGATTTAACGTGTTTCAGAAAAGGGTTTAGCGCATCACTTCACACAATGCTTCAACTCAGATTATTTGGCATAGAACTATAGTAAAATCAATACACATTTACCTGTTATTCAAGGTCCAGGTTATAGCCTTTTTTTTTTCTTTTTTTTTTTAATATAAGGAAGACATTAATGCGAGACATTAATTTAGAGATGAATGTGTCTATGGTGTTTACATCAAACTATAATTTTTTCTCATTTCTTCTGCCGCTGGCATTGAGAATCGATCCATAATATGGAGATCATGTTCTAGATTATTTTGTGAAAAAAAGATTTGTAGCTGAAATTATGCTACATTCAGAGGACAAGCAGTAAACTGTTGCCGTAAAAGTGGTTTTAAAATAGATGGTGAAGTGCGCTCTCGGTGACTGCCACAGCCGTTCATCGGCAACCCGTGTTTCAAAAGGAACGTACAGACCTCCGTGTTAGAGTGGACGTGACAGACTTTATTTTACAATACTTTTTTCTGGGAACTTGCAATGCACGTTTTAAGAATGAAACCTGTAGATCTTGAGATAGGACCCAATCCTTGTGATATCAAGAAGTAGCTATGTCATTTCCCATGTGCCTTCCTCCCAGAACCCCTGAGTACTGGACTCTACCGTGTGGAACAGAGGAATACAGGGTGTTCAGATGCCTCCAGTTGGACATTTCCTGTCATTTTTTTTCTTCCTTATACATGTTTTGCCATATTTTTTACTGGGCTGCTTCCTTTTCATATCACAAGCAATGCTTGTGTAGTAATGAATTACTTCCTTCATGGACATGTTTGCAGTAAACTCTTTCCCTCAATATGAATACTTAAGGGTCTTATGAACAGGCAGCAGACAGTTGTAACTAGCACATAATATTTTGCCTCTAAATTGTTTGTCGTTGCTGCGACAGATTTTATGAAGCAAATGAATCATCTGCTTTTATTTTTAACATCTTTTTTGGGACTCTGCAGAGAATTGCAGCTCTGTTGGGGAAGTGTAAGCAGAAGGGCAGCCATGTACACCTTCTATTTGGTTTATTACACCAGTTAGGCCAATTTGAGGGAACCTAGTGTTACATGACCTTGTGTAGTGAGGGCAAAGAGTGTTGGCTACTGTCACTCATAAGAGGAGAGCTCTGATTATCTTAGAGCAGTTAACAGATCATTAGTAGATGTTGACATTGCTCGACCTTGGAAATGTTTCGGTCTTTATTGCCTGTGCTGTTTCCGCAGTGTAGTGATTATCTACCTGGACCTTTTTGGTGGCTAGCTAAAGAATGTGATTCATCATAACTTGCCTAGTACCATGGCTCCTAATCTGTTCCCATGGAAACCAGTGCTCGTTTTTTGGGTGGGAGGGAGGATATTCTTAGCACCTTTTGGAACCCAATAGGGTACTTCCTAAGACTGGAAAGCCTTGCTCTTTAAGCTGTGAGTAGGCTTTCAATTTAGCATTTTGTTTTCTTGATCTCTGGCCAGAGTAACCATATTTATAACCATTAATTTGCTTCTTAATCCCACAATGCCCCCACCAAATGTCCTCGCTCACTTTTTCTTAGTAAGATTCATTTTACTTAACCTTGCATGCGCCAGAGAAGTCTTGCAAGTATTCTTGGGGCATTCACCAAAAACATCATGACTATGGCTAAAAATTTTTGTTTTATTTGTCCCTTTTTGAAGCCCCCAATTTTTCAGGCAGTATATTTTGTAAGACTGTTACTCTGGTACTCTCCTGTTAAAGGTGCTGTTTGCATAGCTTAAGAGCGTCCATTGGCTGTTTTAACTCTGTCCAGATGGTCGCATCTGGGCTGTAAAAAGCCATGCCTGCGTGCGTTTGGCTAAAGATTTAAGTGAAATTTTTGCAGATCCCAGTGAACAAGTGTCCATCTAACAAATAGAATTCTGAATAAATTATGCTTCATGAGTGCTTTGAACCCTGATCAATTAATCTGTATTGCCTCATCCAGAGAAACACAACCTTCAAAGTGTATAGCTGTCAAGTTATTCTGTTTCTTTGGAACTATTAGTCTGGCATAGACATGAAGCCCAAAGCCTAGCATGCTTGTAGAGGCCAATGTTTTAAGGGTAGACTAGAGCTCTAAATTCATGATTTATCCCCCAACACTCTTATAGAAGGATGGCACAATAAGAGAACCTACAAGATATAATGGGGGTTGTCTATCCCATAATCTAAACATTTATTCGTTTGATGGAATGTATCCAACTGCATTTTAGAGCATTACGGTGGAGAATGGTTCCCTGTAGAACTGTAAAAGAACAGTTATGTACACGGCTACATTTTACATCACAAGTAATCCTGACAGTTCTCTACGGAGAGAACATTCAGATCCGCTTTAACTCATCTGAATGTCCTGTGGTGATTTTGTAAGGACACACTGGGCCCCCTTTGGCTATTAACTCATTCTTGACATTGCATGCTTCTGTTCCCCACTTTCAGTCCTGCGTAGTTGATTGCTTCTGATGTCACTTATGTTCTGTGTGTGGGCATTTGTCGCTCTGACTGTATCTACGCCATCGTTGCTACAGCCAGCAATATCCTTTTATCTGATCCTTTTGCAGACTGGCACTAAAGTTAACTGGATTACACACTTCCAGTCTTTTCGCATGACCAAAGTTTGTTTTAGGGTTATGTAATGGCACTGCCTGGAGGACTTTTTTTTTTTTTTTTCCATAACTTGATTTGATAACCTATTAATTTAATTTACATGATTTTATTTAGAAAGAGGGATACTTGGAAGGTATGAGGCGTGCACAGAGGTTCTTTTTTTTGCTGGTTACTTGCAGCATTAAGTGAGCAGGTTCTTTCCCTATGTGACTGCAGTGTGTTCATGTGTGAATATTGTCACCAGTGACTCCCTACCTGTCCACAGCAGGCGTTTTAGATAATGTGTACACTCCAGAGAGTCATGCCAAGCCATACCTACACTACTTTGACACATACACGGAGCGCGTTAAAACATTACACTGATGGGAACAAGAGGCGTAAGACCCTTCAAAATGCAGCCGCATGTTTTATTATTTTTATTAATAAAATACATTAGGCCTCTGAGGAAAAGTTAAATCCAAGATATGAATTGTAACCGCTTTACATCCGATGGTAAAAAATGTATGCTAATTGAAGAAAAATGAACTGTTAACTCTTTGTGTGCCAGGCATATCCCTTATTGCTTTCTGGCCTCGGCTTGGAAGGGCTTTTTGTAATTTCTTTTTCTTTTTCAGAAACGGTCTCTGCTTTGTTAATTTGATGCATTATTAATTCATATTATATCAGCGTTAATATAATGCAGAGTCAATAACAGGATAACACTTTAGCAATTTCCTCTTGCGAATATATTAATGTGATCTGTCTTGCTGGATTAGCCATCCGTCCCCCGGCTTTATACCGTATATTTCATGCACTATTAATGCTAGACGAAGAGGTGTCAAACAGCTGAGATGAGGGAGCGTGTATGGATGATACCCGTTTCCTGTCAGGTTGGAGGACATGAGGTTGATGCAAATCTGTCAGTGAACTGGGTTTCCTGAGCCGAGATGGATGCCACTGGGCAGTCCCGCTGCTACTGCGGCAAACCTTGTGCTGCATATGAGATGGAGAGAGAGGCCATTTAACGCCAGTTTTATTTTTTCAGTATTTCAGACTCCTCGGGTTATAAGGTGTTGTAGGGCACAAAATGTCCATGGTAATAAAGGCCTCACTTATTGAATTCAGTTTTTATTTGTTTTACCGCTCCTTCAAGATGGAGAGTGCTTTTGTATCATCCTAGTGCGGCGTGTAATATCTAAGGCTAGCCTGTGTGTTGTTGCCCCTCCGGCTGGATGTTTATACAAGCTGATTGAGCGCAGATAACAGTCTCTAAGCACAAACACATGAAGCTGAAATTAAATCGCAGGCAAAACTCACTGGGGGATGTGTTGGGTTCACTGAATCGTTTGTGCTTCATCAGTGGATGAGAGAATGCTGTGTACTCTGCGTATCAAAGGCGGCTGAAGGGGGATCTGCCTTTTTTTTTTGGCGGGTACAGAGCAGTTGTCAGTTAAGCCGGAAGCACGTTTGTTATTAGCGATCCTGTAGCTTGTGAAATACATGGGCAGACAAGCTTTTATTTATCTGTACGGAAGCCTGACTTTTATGGTAGATAATTCAAGGGGCTGTGTTACTTTTAGCTACTGTTTTCCTAAAAGTATTAACTTGATTTTATGAACCGTTGCAGTTTAGATGCCATGTAAAGTTGTTACCTTTTTATTGTGTAGTCTTATATATGTTTGAACATAGAACGAGGCCGTACAGACACTTTAATTTAAATTATTGTATGTTGCTTAATCTTGGGTCTGACCCATAAATGGTAATATAAAATGTATTCACTAGAGATAAATGCTTAGCATTTGTATACAACATATTTTTTTCCCCCCTTTATTTTTATCATTCAACTGCAAAGAACTGTGATGTCCATTATTTTAGAATCGCCGAATCCTTTCATTTACCTGCCAAGTTGTCCACTTTTGATTTTGTTTTTCTTGGCCTCCATTGGCTGCGTCCAAATGCTGCACGGTGGTAAAAATAAACCTCTGGAATATCTAAGCTCCCTCGCCCTCATCTGAGCATCTTTTCATCCTCCTGGAAATTATCTCCTAATTAGCAGAAACAAAAAACTAACAAACTGTGCTATTTATATTAATTTGGTAAATAAGCCAGAACAATTCCATTAAGAGTGTGTTGATTTGTTTTGAAGGATAAAGGCTGGCCCTATGTGATAAAAACAATTCACGATGCATGCTGGGGAATTGTTTTTGCAACATTTTGTGTTTTTTTGTGAGGGTTTTTTTGTAAATGGTTTGTGTCGCTGAGGGTGGAACACGGGAATAGAAGATGAAATGATGAGTTTTTCTTGATGTACAGTTGTAGTATTCAGAGGCAGTGGGGCTAAATGTTAATTGACTACTAGTGCCAAAAGGATAACGACATTGTAAATTGGTTACTAGGTTCTAACATATGTATTATGTGTGTATGTAGAATATATATATATATATAATATAATGAGAGAGGGAGACTATGAACATGCACCAGGTTAAGGCTTGCAGACTGCATGAAAAGGCCCTTTCTTAAGAAAAATGAGATTGATTTGGCTTCTGGCCAGCAGACTTTTTTTTGTTTCGAAAATGCATACTACCATACTAACCAATGCATTGTCCCTGCTTATTACATCACGTGTACCATTTTTTACACATCAGTTATTTAGTGTTTTATCAAGACTTATGGCAGGATTTTAAGGGCTTAAATATCTAGCTACCATATTGTGACAAGGCTACGTCCTGACTATAACTCAAGAGCTTACAATGCAAAGTGGATTCTGGCCTAGAGGTTTTTGACGTTGGCACTCTAGCCAGTGTGTAATGGGAAATCAATGCAGTCTTTTGCTGATTAGTTTCTCCATGCTGGTGTGTTCATATTTCATAATACACAATAAAACAAATTAAAAGCTTTTGTGTGTATAGTATGTATCTGAAGGTCGCCCTCACCTTCCCTGAACATTGGCGATTTTCTGCAGCTCGGAGCAATAGTTATAGCATGCCCATAATTTGTTTTGAAGTTATTTATTTAATTTTTTCAGCTTTGGCAAGACACGGAAGTGGAACATTTTAGACGTGTCAGGAAATAGTGCTCTTTTTCAAGGGTTTTTAAGAAAATTTACTGAAACAGCAGATTCACAGCTAGTGTAAGAAGATCCAGTAAGGTCTCTGCGCCTTTCCCCAGTTCCATTTTAATATATAATATTTAATATGTAAGCTCTGTTTTGGCTCTAAGTGGTATAGCTTCTATCTGCAAGAAATACTGTGTTTTGCTGTATGGGAGTAGATACCCTTCATACCTTATGGCTTACCCATGCAGTTCTAAGACTCTCAAGCAAATGCTTGCTAGAGTAACAACCTTGGTAAGAAGTTGCGTTATTTCCTGAGATACTTCTGGCAGATAATGGGATTCAATGTTTTTTGTCCTGCAAGACCTACTGTGGTCAGGTACAGGAGGCAGATCATGGAGCTGGATGTAGACAGTGAAGCTGATGGCTGTGGTGTGTTTGTAGAGTTGAATGATATGTAAATGGCTGTTGTAATATGGGCTACAAGAATAGCATTGGCTCTTTCTATTGAAATTGTAATTCCACGTGCAGTTGGCTGGCCAACTTGATGTTTCCATATGTTAATTTCTGAATCCACTAATATAGATCTGTAACCATGATCTGCAGTTTCAAACATTGTGTTTCTGCTTAGCGTTACTCTTCACGGGTACGTGTTGGTATGTTTTCCTATGTCTTAGTCTATGCATTTGTGTATCACTCTGTAGCTACTCTTTCAAGAGCTGTTAGCAGGCACTACAACTGTAACATCAAATTACAAGTATATTAAAATGTCAATACATTGATTTCAAACTTGGTTTGTTTCTTTCCAACTACTCGCTGACTTTAATCAGGAATAGTCTATTATAGGACTATAGCTCCCATCAAGGCTTTAGCAGCCTAACGTCTGTTTTACTCTAACATTTGGGGAACATTTGAGTCACTGTTAAAAACGTACTATAAATACATGGAAATGGTCAATGTGACCATGGGAGAGGACACAAAGTTCCTAGAGATTGGGAGGAGTAGGAGTTGCTAGCCTTAAGAAATTTAACATACTGCATGTAAAGAAGATGACTTGGCAATTGCATCAGTGACATCTCTTAAAATATATTAGTGGACAGAGATGTAGGAATTTGAAGAACAGCCATAACACACAGCAGGACCGAGCAGCCAGAACTAGTAACTGTTGCGTGTCTTGGAAATCTTTTACATGGCAGAAGGGTTGTGTGAGTTGCTGCTGTTTATACGGAACATAGCCATACGTTACAGCTTGGTGATAATGTTCATATTTTCTGCTGCCCTCCCCATGCCCAGTTGCCCAGAGACCTTTCTTCATAGGAACAATGCCCTCTTCTCGCTGGTGAGAATGTTACGTGTTACTTTATAAATAAATTTACTATCTGCTTGAACTTATCTGCAGAATATGATGCCGTTATATAAATTGAGAGATCTGTACCAGCCATGTTAGTCTCACTATTGAATTCAATTTAATCCAACCAAAGTATTATACTAATGGCAGCAACAGGTTAAAGGGGCTGACCACAGTAAACTAATAAAATATAAACAAGTACAGAAAAATCTAAGCGTGTAGGAGCCACCAGCTTATTAATGGCATCAAAGGTCATGTATTCAGTTATTAGAATGCATATGTGCTGTAAAGTGTGGGTTTCCACAATGTGGAAAATGTTCTCTGAGAAACCCAGAGAGTAGATTTAGGCAGGGCTACACACTTATATTATTTTATACAGAGTGTAAGTATAACAAAATTCTTCCTGCCTACCCTGAACCAATTATCTTATGCTTGGCATATGAAAAATGTTTCATACCAATCAAGGGGAATACAACATATACAATTGTGTGTGTATATAGATTAGCCCACATGTAGACTTCAGGTGGTGAAATGTCCATTTCATTTTTTTTTTACCTAAATTAAAGAAGGGAGCAGTCTGGGGAAAATCCATTGAACTTTACTCTTCCACTGCATGGAAAAAAAGTTTACTGCTTTTTCTAACTTTTTGTAACTGTTCCATTCAGAGATACTTCAAAATATGTTTGCAACATTAAAATAAGTCATCTTTAATGTGCAACACATTTCCAAAAATCTTTGGGTCTCTCTCATGTTGGTTCAGAATATTAAAATGTAGCCAAAGCCATTGGAGCCATGGGCAATCTAACATCTTTTTAATTTTAGCAGCCATCTTGGTTCTGTGTAAAATATTTTCCAATTCCGTTTTTTACCAAGATGGCGTGTAAAATGGGTTAATGAATTTTGCACTTGCACGCAATAATGATAAAGGCGAGCTTGTGTCTTCTCTGTGACCTTATTACCTCTACATCCTGTGTCTGGGAGCAAAAGTGAATTGTGACCTTTTGTTTCAGGATACCAATTGATTGCCTTACTGTATCTTAGACAAGGACAATAGCTCTCGCTATGTCATGTACTAGTATTGAATGGCTCTGCTCCTGGAACATAGCTGTGCCTGCTAGATATGAGTAGATTTCCAGGCTACTTGTGGGATCTGAACACGTATGCGAGGTGCAGCTTTACCTTGTAGTCAATATCTCACATGAGATCTTAGCTGTCATGTGACTGACGGGATCCGGAAGGTTTGTTATCCTTCCTGATTAACACAGCTATTTCTCCTTTTGACACCAAGTGGGTGCTTCCAGTATGTGTTAATGGTCAGCGTCTCATGTGTGACACTGTTATATAGCAAGTTTGGGTTTACTCAATGGTTGTTAAGTTTGGATTAAAAATACTAAATTAAACCCAGGATGATGGTTGTAGTATTCACTTTATTGATGTATATTACAATATATTTTTTAGCATGGATGTTATCAATTGTGGAATAGACTAATTTGGTGTCATCTCCAAATGAGTCATGTTCACTCGCCAAATTACTAGGAGGTGTTTTGTTCCCGTTCTATTTTTGTAATAGATGCTAAAACATATTTGTGTTGCAAATTTTCAGCTTTTTTAGGATCTAAGATGTTCTGACACTTTTTGCTTGTCTGGGAAGGAAAACTGACAAATGTAATGAGACTTCAAAGTGTCTAAATCAGTGACTTGCATACATTATTTCAACTCCTCATATGTAATAGAAGGTGCTGCGTATCTGGTCCCCTGTTTTTATAGAATGCAATAAATTAGAGGGGGCTTTTAAGCCAGTATCTACAAGTCCAATGATATGCAAGAAATTTCCGCCCAGTGATTTTCTTCATACTAGACCTCTCTGACATGTGGTGGTCAAGGGTGTTGTGTGAGTTGGTCCACCAATGAACAGTTTCACTGCAGATGAAAAACAATTGTTCAATCTAGTAAAACCAACTAAACTCCAGCAAGAACATTTGCTTTTACATTTACATGAGTTTTCTTTCCTAGTTTATTTGATTCCAGATTATTGAAATGTACTTATATCCTTTTGGAACCTGAAAGTTTACCGAATTGAATACTACATTTTTTTTAGATGTAAATAATTTTTATCAATTATGTAATTTATCATGAGCATGCTTGTCTTTAGTATGAGTTATTGTTGAATAGCTGGATAAAATGTATTAATTAGATGTATCCTCTTTCAGGTGGAGGTAGAAGTGGAAGCCATGGACAAGGCTGGGAACTTCATTGGATGGCTTCACGTGGATGGCGTCAACATGTCTGTAGCCTTGGTGGAGCACGCACTGTCCAAGGTTCATTTTACTGCAGAGCGCAGCAACTATTACAAGACCCTTCTGTCTGCAGAAGAAGGTCCTAAGCAGAGAAAAGAAAAGGTAAGAAAAAGATAACTGCAACTTCTATAGATAGCAGTTGGGATAGACACTCAGCTTAGTAAGGATGTTGATTCCACATTCTAATTCAACCCGTGACTTCTTGCCTGGATGAACTTAAGAGGATACTTTAAATAAAGATCCTATAAATTAAACAATAGGCCGTCTTTCATTAACTGGCCCTTTTCAGTTGCCATTTGGGACTGCCCACACGAGAGAAAAGTACACAGACAAGCCTGCATTTTTTTTGGGGGGGGGGGTGGATAGGTAATGTGGTCAGAGGAGATAATTTGCCACTGGTATGTTCAAAGTATAAGACTGTGTTGCACTGACGATAAATATTAGAACAAGAGATCATAATCTACAACTTGAGGGTTATATGTAATATAACCTTCCAGCAGAAATTTTTTTAATATAAGCGAATTAAAACATACACGAGAGAGGAATATCCTGGAAGAGAAACCCAAGGCTGATTTTGTATATATATAATGGGCATACTAGAGTGTTCTGTCTGACAAATTGTGTTTCTCTGTATTAGACTGTGTATCTACTTGGGCAATTTTCTCCCATTGCTCTCATTTTGCCAGCAGAGTAGAAACCCAGTCAGATTCTAATATCAGTCAAGCTGCTCTTCTACTGCATAAAATCCCTTTTGAAATAAAAGCCTGCTTAGAGGTCTAAACCTGTTTAAAACAAATACACTTGGGAGCGTCAGCAGATGCTGACATTGTATTTTTTTATGAAATTCTTTGCAAACAGACGATGGCACTTTACATGTTTTAAGTTAGGACTAAGGGACGCAAAAGCTGTATTTTTTTAGATAAGATTAATAAAGTATTACTGTATATAAAAGTAAAGTCCTCACATAGCAGCCAGATTAAACATCACAACTTTCAGCCAAGTAATACCATAAAAACAGAATTTAATCTGCTAGAGTTTACATTGACTTAAAACGGTGTTCTATGCAGTGATCAGTTATGGCTCTTATGATGTACAGTTCAGTGGTTGCTGGTTTTTAAGCGTTTCCGTGAGAAACTATTTTCAGTTTTTCAACCAGAAGTTGGCTCCTGACATCAGGTAAGTGTACATCTACATGTATCCACTGCATCTCTCCCTCTGGCTCTGTTTAACTGGGCAATGGCATTGACATCTGCTGCTTGTCTGCTGGGTACCCAGGGGTGCCGGTGCACAGTAAGCTGCCTTGACCCAAACCATACTGTTTCTTGTAGAAACAGCATGCTTTGCTATAGGGAAAACATTTTTAGTATTGTATCAAATAGGATGAATGAAGAAAGAATACATTGTATTAAAAAATACATTCTAACCCCCCCCCATGAGTTTCTATGTTCCGTCTCCTATTCTGATCACCGTGTTCCACATTGGCCATCTTCTTCCCACCTCGTTTAATAGAAAAATGCAGACACCGCAGGCAGAAATGCACGTCACATCTCCGATTTTTGGTTGAGTCATCCTGAGCATTTAAATTGCATAGGATTTGCAGCCAGAATGAACAGGTCATTTTATAGTGTGGCATGTAGAGCTTACATATCTGTAGCGTGCGGGTAAGTAAAGAATCTGTAGAGAGTGCAGAGCACAGGTGTGTGCGCTCATTACTTAGCTGCCTGCCAAATGTTCAAATCTTCAGTGCCCTGGAGCCGATTGCATGCCTTCTTCCAACACCCCGTGGCCCCTCGCTCCCGCTACAAGCCTCATGCATTATTCTGCCTGTGATTTTTATTTTATTTTTAAACTCTGCAAATCAGCATTTTACTCTTACGACACGACCTAGAAGCAAAAACAGGCAAAGGGAATTGAGAAGAAAAAAAACTTTAGAAAAGTAGCAGATTTATTTACTTCTGTTAGCAGGGCATGCTATAATAATTTGTAATATATACTATATATGTGTGTATGTGTTAAATACAAGTACGAAGTATGTGTGTGTTAAGCAATTGCACTATTTATCTAATGCAGTGGTAAATAAATGATACGGTTTAACCCCTTCATGACATAGCCTGTACATGTACGTGCTGACCATGCATTGTTTTTAATGGGTTTAAGGACAACCCATTGACATTAAGGGGTTAAGATAGATCCACTGCCATTGTGTTATTATACAGCATTTGCAAGGTGAATGTTGTAGATCAGAGGCTCTGGGAATAAAACAAGAGAAATCAAACAGAGACGACATTGTCTGTTTAACAAATCTATAATTAGTGGAAGCTGCGGGGCCCAGCGTGCAGTGACACAGACTACATGGAGGCTTCTGTATCAAACCCTGGGCCACCACTTTGTAAATGCCAAGCAGTAATGGAGATAATAGTATTTAAAGATCTTCTCGAGCTAAAGGGAATACTCGGTAAATAAATAACACCCACACACTGCGGCATCCTCTGACGAAATGCAGTACAGGCTTCGCTGATACCTGCGCCCAGAAGCTCTAGTGATTTCTGCACTGGGGTAGCACTGCTTGGCTATCGGGGCACTGGTCTTTTTAATTGCATTTATAGTAAAAACAGAATGTGTAAATAGGCATCTCGCGCCTACAATTTATTGCAATGGAAAACTTGTCAGACAGCGAGGATTATCATTGAGGCAAGGCTGTAAAAATGCTGTCAAGTAAATTGGGAATTAGGGATTCACTGAAAATACTGTTTTCTTGTAAGGGACCGATAGTGTGTACGTATGTAAAATGGATCTCTTGCACATCCTTATATATATATATATTTATCTTTTTAAGAGATATGATCTATAGTGTGTATACTATCTATAGATTGTGACTGTTTTGCTTGTCACTGAGTAGTAGTATTTTCGCAGGAACCTTGTATGATGGTAGAACTATTCCCCTTCTACGATTTTTTTGTGTGTCTATGTATTTGTCTACTGGACTGTAAAATTACATTTTGGGACAAGTGATATTTCTTTTCGAAGGACAAGAAATGCAGCTAAAAATCAGTCAAAAAAGTAATATTACATATTCACCCAAACCTCCCAGTTTCGGGAGTAGTTCCTGGCTTCTAACCTACCGTATTTATTTTTTCTCCAGCATTAAGCATATTTTGAAAGATTGCTGCTTTCTGATAGAAGCCTTTGGTCTGAGCCATTAAACCTGCACACTGCATTCACACAAGATGTTTTTATTTATATATTTTAGCTCGCTCTTTAAATTGAGCCTGGCATTATCTGTAATGAAAGGCAGAGAGAGGCTTTGGAGAGGAATGGAGCTCTGATTATTTAGGACAGTGAACAGGGCAGCATTATTTTGACATATACCACTTTAACATGTCAGTATTTGATGCTGCGGGTTACATGTCTTCCACACATACATACATACATACATACATACATACATAAAGTGTTAGTTTTGTTTCACTAAGAGCTGGCTTTGACTTTCATAAGGGAAAGATATGCAGACATACATAGGCAAATGTTTCATCTGCTTATATAGTAGCCTAACATGTGGGGGTGCTATTATTGGCTGCCATTGATCTGGTATGTCGCAGAACTGTGTTCTTTGACTACTGTTAGATGGGCAACTTTATTAATGGCTTTTGGAAGATGGTGTGTTAGCGAAATAGGTTCTAAACATGTGATGTGAACAAAATGAAACCTTTTTTCTAAATCTAAATGTGTTGGGAAACACTTGGCTAGCTGCTTGAAAATAGTTTTCTCAAATATCCCCATCACTATGCATTTTGCTGTATGAAATTGGTTAACAGTCCCTAGAATTACTAGCTTGCTCTCTAGTTTGAAAGAACACACATTTACAAGTTACGATGAACAGGTCTGACTCAGCTTCTAAAGGGGAGATGTGGGATCTATATAAATGTGCAATCTCCAGCTGGGTAGGCCCCTGTTTTTCACCTCTTTAGTTGGGTAGGTTGAACAACAAATGATTAGCTCACATAGTGTTTCCACTTGTCCCAATTTGACACATCCACTCCAAGAATAAAGTTAATGCCCATGCACCAGCTTTACATCTGTCCTATGAAGGTTTGCTAAACTTTCTCCTCTGTCACGTTTCTTTTCTTTTTAGGCTTTCTTCTCCTCCCTTTCATTCTTTTTCTTCCTTATCTCTCCTTCTCAATCTACTAAACAGTTTATCTGTTGTAAGACCATGCCCATGGCTGCAACCTGAGGACACCCCAAGGCTCTACCTCTCCATGAGTGTCTGGGATACAGTTTGGGGAAAGTATGATATTGGCTAATCCTCTTGTCTGGTTATGGTTGAAAGCAGAGCATCTATTTTTTTCCTACTGTTACGTGCAGTCTTTGGTAAGCCCAGATCCTATTAATGCAGACTATCCATGTGTCTACAGAGCCATGTTTGGGGATGCTGTAGAGGAGACTTCAAGTAAATATCTTGCCAAGGTAGAATGCACACAGAATGTATAGGCGAGTGTGTGTGTCCCCTTTTATTAGCTCCTTGCTCCACTGTTATATTTGGAACATTTCAGTTGACACTAAAACCATTTTTAGAATACGGGTGTGTGCTGCCATTAATGTGCCAGTCTTCCAAAATTAACACTTTCACTGCCTTGATTTACAGAACGCAGCAGCCAACTTTTATAGAGGAGTGCACATTGCTACATCAGGGAGGCCAGTCTTTTTTTTGCTCTGCAGTCGAGGGCTTAGAATTTAGTTCGTTTCAGCAGTATTCCTCTGCTGACTCTGCATTCAGCTGCATGTACACAATCCAATGTACTTTCCAGCTCTCTGATTAATACATCAGACGGAGGTGGTGAGATTGAGCTCTGTCTCAGCTGCTCATTCCCTTTGCAAGGCATCCGGGTGGAACCTACCAGCTGTCTGTGGGTACCTTAACGCAGACTGTGCACAGACTGGCATTTCTCTTTTCCAAAGTTCAGGTTCAACTTGCTTCTGATCGTTTAACCCTACTAATGCCAGAGGTGACATTCATATTTTTTTTAATTGATAAGTAGTGGAGTGATTTTTTTTCTGAACTTTTATGTAAAAAAGCTTGTATGTTACATAAACTGTGGTATAGTTAAAACATAATCCTAAAGTTGAAATCCCTTCATAATGTTGTTGGTTAAAAAATATTGAAGGTAAAGTTGTACCAAACATTAATGCAATAAGATTTGAAAAAGCTCCCATGAACTAAATACATAAAATAAATAAAAATGATGCAGTTTCCAAGGGAATTGTATATTCCCAGTTATTGCTGCTATTGTTCCCATTGAAATCTATGACAGCAGTTTCTGCACATATGAATAGGACAGACACCGAGAGCAGTAGTAAGAAACCATAATGCGAGCGCATATACCATAACAGAAGTATTTGGTCAGAAACATTGAAGAATGCATCAGGGAAACAGAAGGGATAAGACATTACCAGCCCAGTAATGAACATGATGGCTTTGTCGAAATATGACTGTTTTACATGTGTAAGGAAGCAAAGTTGTCAGAACTACTAAAGTTTCTTCTTAACCAACAATCACAGTTCCTAAAACCAACCCTAATAGCGTTCTCTCCTCTTTATTTTTCACGCCGTATTGAGCACACAGGATTACTCTGAAAAGTTATTGTACTTGTGAATTGACTGGGCATACACCAGCCCTGCATTATATCAAAGTGCCTTCATAAATATCTACTAAGTAGGCACACACTAATTCAGTTCTAGATAATAACTGTGATATACGATAATGCAGCTGAGCATTATCTACAGAGTCTAATAATTTCTCAGCTCCTCAAGCAAATTACAATCCGGTCACACATTCTGATGCATAGGCCTGGCCTGTAGATTCGTGGAATTTAGAATGTTTATGGTATATGCCAAGAAGAAAGCCAATTGCCTTCATATGAAAGTATTTATTGGAATGTAAATTCTACATGGATACTCTACATTGGACCCTAAACTCAGTGTAGTTTTTTTTGTTTTTTTATATAGCCATTGTTCGCGAAACATTAATATAGGTGAGATGCACAATTTAAACATTTTAGTACATAAAGGACTAAAGTTGTGCTTCATCATAAATATATATTTGAATGGTCAGCTTGGAGACAACAAACGTTACATAGAAAGAACATTTGAGCGGCAAAATGCATGTTTGTCAGTCAGCTCTAATTACTGCACAGATCTGTGCAATTGAAATAAATGTAAGCGATAGCTCCTTTATTAAATCACCAACAAGCTATTGAAGAGGAAGTGCCTTACACATTGCAATTGAATGAGTTTGATTTTCGCTAATATTTATAATTGCACGTATAGAATATGAAGACAATTACCTTTTAAAGGTAGAACAGCTTTCTGGTACCTACGACCTCCTGATAATTTATCGAATGAATCAGGGATGCATGCCCAAGATGCCAATTACTGTTGGAACAGAGTGCAAATGCCCTGCATCTATACTTGGGGAATCCAGGCAATTCAGCTATAATAACTAAGTGAGGTTTTTCCATTTCGGCCAATAAGCAAGAGGGGCAGGGAGAAAAGCAATCATTGCCCCTGGGATTAATATTTACAGGACATTAAAATACGTTGTCAGCTAAATTGGAACAGTTTTATGGCTGTAGTGGTCCTGAGGGTGTTAGTACTGGGTTTTGAATACTGATTTGCTGTTCTGAATTATTGTGCTCATTGTTGAAGAATATGAGAACCAAATGCATTAATCCGTTTGGTTAAATGAACTTCAAAGCCGTCCTGATCCTTAATAAATGCATGCAAAGGGGTTGTATTTTTTTATTGGGGGGGGGCTTTGAAAAATTTTATTAACCTTGTAAAGTCAGTTAAGGTGGTTCTGTAAGAAGAAAAAAAAAAACACTTCTGCTAGTTTCATTAATGCCACTTTGATCAGCAATTATGCCTGACAGGTGCTATTGATGCAGGTTGATATCTCCCACATCTCGTGACAAGGGGCAGACTGGTGGCATTACCATACGTCTTATCAATTCTCAGTGTCCTTTCTACCCACTCCTTATGATAATACTTTGAGAAAGGGAAGTGTGTTATGCGTACAAAGCCATCCTCAAGGCTGTAATTCATGCTTATTTTATGATCGCTTCCCCTACAAACTCTCCTGATCCCCCCCCCCCAAGGGGCCTCGAATCATTATTTAAATTCCCCTTATATTAATTAACTTAAACTGCTTCACCACCTCGGGGGTTGCACACTTCAACTGCAATTTCCCTGTCCAGACAGGGATTTATGAAGATGTATTGTGAAGGTTGCTGGAGGATCCTTCCCAAAATGTAGGTCCATACTATTCACATATAGAACTGTAAATCTTAAATAGTCGGTGGAAAAGTGAAAAACAAAACACTTAAAAATGTGTATTCTCTGCATGATATTGCGGCAAGTACTGGTAATTGTGTTCATTCTAAAAGGGTTATTTTTCCTTTGCAGACTAAAGGATACAGCACCACATATCATGACTTCTTTAACAATAAATTCAATCTATGTGCCTATAGAAGGGAATACATTTTATGTCTGCCTGTTTAGGAAAGGGCTGATATGCTCTGCGGCATATATTTACTAAAGCAAAGTGTCTTTGAACCAATAGCTTGCTTTACTGGTAGTGTGGACCACTTGACACAATTGTTTCATTTTATCCTTTTTTCTTTTCTACGATAATGATATGCTCTGGCAGATTCTGAAGAGGCGGCAGGAAAGTAAGTCGACCTCAGGATAAGTGAGTGAATAATTACACTCCGTTTCAAAGAGGGATGAAGCCTCTAATTACTTTACACTGAAACTATTGTGCAGTTCAAAACACAATAGTATTTATTTTTAATTTAAGCTTAGTTTATCTATTTTTCTTGAATAATGTGTTTGTCTAAAGCCATCAAAGAAACCTCTTAGTGTGTCCCCATGTTTTCCACATAGAGTATCTGCCTGGAGGTCATCAAGATATGCTTTATATTATAGATACATATGGAAAGTAGTGTTGGCATTAGGACCAACCATGAACCAGAACCAAATATCACTAAACTTCATTATGATCCCCTAAAGGCAGATGTTTGTACAACTTTCATGAAAGGTAGGATGGCACTAGAATAATTAAAAATTTGGGACAGGCTGACATTTGTGTGTAAATATTTCAACCATAATGCCACCTGGTTTTATACACCCTTTTGGAATGGGTTGATACTATTCATATACACTTGCTAATTTTAGATTGATCATTGTAACCTCATGCTCTCTAGATGGATTTGTAGTCCGTCTCAGCCTGTTAAATCAGATGTTTTACAATGCAATTGTAGACGCTATTAATAATAATAATGTAATTGTCATTAATTTATCATAACTCGCTTACCGTGCAGGAATGGTCATAAATATTTATTGCAATATAGTTGAGTGACACAATGTAAAGCAATCTGTCAGAAATCAGAACTCATCTTGATGATAACCTACTTAGAGACGCCAAGTTGTAACGTTTTGAGTGAATGATGATTGGGGTTTGGTTTAAACAATGACAGTACACCATAGCTTTCAATGGCTGTTTATGAACATAAGTAAAGTGCAGTTTAACAAGCAAAAACACAGGATTAATAACAAAAAAAAGCTATTTTAAGACACAACAAGAATTATACCATGGAGTAGCCTTTTAATATTCTTGTTGCATTTTAAATGCATTGACATTGTGCAGCGTGGTATATTCGCCACCTGCAACGGACAAAGCATTGCCATTGATTTCAGTGCTTTCCTGTCACTGATTGGCTGCTTCAGGCTGCCAAAAGTTGTGCGAAAACCAGACCACTGGGCATCTTAATGTTGCCTCTCAGCTCACAAAGTACTTAAAATAGGCCTTCTTCATTGGTGGGGTTGTATGGCACATTAAACAGTCTCTTTAATTAGTGCCTCGTATTTTTACAGCTTTCATTATCATAGCAATTTGTTCCTTGATCTCTATTCATCTCATGCTTTAACTTACCCTCCCCTAATATATAAAGTTTTTACATTAGTTAAAGCACCTCTGATCATTGATTTCGTCCACTTCCATACTCTTCATCAATGTATAAGTTGGCATATTTGACATGGTGTGTCCTTCAGCTTATTAGACGACGTAGTCTGGTCATCTGTGCCTTAATACTAGGAATCCATCTACAACATAGTGTGTTCATTACTGGTGCATCAGTAATCATCATGATAATTATATTGTGTTGTGGTCGTTATTGAGTTTTAGACATTCAGCATTGCTTTATAATGTGGTGCATTCATTATTTCTGTATAGCTATTCAAAGAAATGATCAAATCAATTGAAAATGTGTGCAGAATGGCCACAGTTGTTTTGTGGTGTGCAGGATTATTTTTTCATAAACACATTTTAACAGTTTTGTTATGTGTATGGTAATTGTAATATGGAGTCAGCAGAAGGGTTATTATATACAGTTTAACTGTATATAATAAACAGTTTAACTGTGTGGTTACACAAGTTTACATACACCTTTTAGAGGCTAGATTAACAAAACCGCACCATATAGCATGGGAAGCTATCAATCACTAGCACATGAAAAATGTGTGTGCTTCATTTTGTTTATGGCAATGTTTGAACATGTCCTACATTAATTAAAAAAACTAGCCTATCGTTAATTGAACTGTTGATTTATGACTTAGGTGATCTAATATCCTGGATACAATAGACTTAAGCAATTGTCAGTTCTCAAACACCTTATTTTTATTAGTCGCCAACTAGGTGTATTCAGTGGTGACTAGGTGCACACCTTCACATCTACATATGCTGCAAAGTTTTGAGCAACCAATGGAATAGTCATATCCGACGTTAACACTCGGTTACTGTGATGTGAAAAAGTTTTCAAACTTTGTACGAGAGATGTTTACATAGAACCCCAATAGATTGTGTCACCATTGCACCGTCCATATAAGAAAGTTGCTTAAAAGAAATTTGGTGGGTTTTAATGTCCATATTCGGTTCTTGAGCGGGGTCAATTTTTTTTCTCCCCAAATTTACCAAGTTATAAGGTTCCATTAGACACTACCCAGAAATGGACTATGCATACTATAAAAGCGCACACACCACATGGTGGCTGTGTCCTAGTCTGCCTTGCAATTCCAGGGTGTGATGTTTTGTGTAGATATTTACAGTGCCCTTAAACCTTTTATAAGACAAAAGCCTACAGTTACTACTGGGGTCTTGATTTTAGCCTTTGGCATGATGTTTCCAAACTAAGGAAAGACTTGCTTGTATTCTGAGTTCTGAAAACACCAGAGATATTAGATTGGCACTGACTTTATTTTATATATTTTTTGCAGCCTGGAACAGACAACCAGCCTCCTAAAGCAGGATTCATACCCCCTACTACTCTAAATTATATATATATATATATATATAATATTATATTAAATAGCACTAATAGTCTGCCTGTGCGTTAGTGTTTGCCTCTACCTTCTAGTTTGTCAGCCTTTCGGACTCCAATCAGCAGTGGAAGAGTAATACTCTCTAGCACAGCTGGGAATTATCATGGTAGGATAGTCATTGTTATTTCCCAAAATAGTGACACCAAGCAATAATATCAATCCAGGATCTGAGTACAACAAATATTGTTTAAAGCTTGTTAAGGAGTTTTAATAATTGGTACCTTTTTGTTTTTCTAGAACGATATGGTGCATAATGCCTTAATGAATGAGCATCTCCAGTTACCCTGGAGTTACCCATCCATAATAAATTCTTAAGTTGTGAACTTGTAAGCAATACTCATCTAAAACTTGTAGCATCCTTTTTTTAAGGTTGCGCAGTATACTAGCCATTGTTCCAATCCATTGGGGGAAGGTTCCATCATACTGTCTGTCTTCATGTTTTAACAAAGCCTGTTCAGCATGATTTCAAACAAAGTGAAATGTGGCAGTTTGCTAATACAGCGCTCATGCTGCCCTTCCTGATTACAACTTTTTGTGATCCCTGTTGTTGGCATTCAGCAAACTTGGATTGATTCTCATACTTTGGTACTTCTAATCCTTGTCTAAACTTTGATCTTTTTGGCCAAGAGCAGTCAGGAATGAAATACTGTGTTCAAGAGAGCTGATCTAAATTTAATTGCATTCAAGCAATCCCAATACCAATAATATGAGTCTATACAGTTTGTAGATGAGAAGGCAAGTATGTTAAAAGAAAGTTATCCTATCAATACATCTGAAAGACAAGAGTGTTATTGATATACAGCTAGAGGTGTATGCCAAATAATGCAACACATTCTGAGCAGACACTGAGCTGGATTCACATGTAACTTACGGAAAGACCTCGCAAGCATCAACTACGTACAGGACTCGACAAGCTGGATCGAGCCAATGGCAGCCCGCCCAGATATAAATATAGCTAACAGGAAACAGTGTTACTACATGTAGCTTTCACTTGCTCTCAAAGAGCTTTGGCTTTTAATAACTGTTCCCTTTGCTACCACTGTGTGTAGAATCCATGGGAAAGTAATTGGTATTGACAGGCTGAATTGCGATCACAGAGAGGATTGTGGTTAGTTAAGGCCAGCTTTGAGTCTTTAGATGTCAAAGATCAAATCTACAGAATATAGTGTTCTGTTTTATGCCAGTATGGCTTTTAAAGGGTAGCACAAGTATAATTTCTTGTAATTCAAATTCACTTTAAACACTGCACCGTAGGTTCTAACAGTTGAGTGCTGCTAGTGGATTTATGGAGAAGGTTCTTGGTAGATGTAGCAAGCAGTGGATACATTATTAATGGTACTGTAAGGTAGTAGGGAATGTCTCAAAGGTCAAGGATTAAATTGGATCCCACAGCTGGTACTTAAGATCATGCCAGATGTGTTGCTTGAGATATAATGAAAAAGTAAATGGCCTTTTGTCAGTACACCTGAAGACCAGGATTTGGATTTTCTCTTTTCTGTATGTATTTTTATTTTAATTTTTTAATTTTTTTTAAGTACACATTTCTATATACAAACCATACTTTACCTGCAGAATATCTGCCCATACTCTTGCTTGTGGAGTGTAATGATGGACCACCTTTCAAACATTAGCCAAGGAGAATAATTTTGGATATTGCACAGAATCCATACACCTACATTGTCGCTCCATACAGGAACTCAGGGGTCCTGACCAGAGCAGGGTCTAAGACAGGGCCGGATTAAAAGCATCATGGGCCTGGTGCAGAGGATTTTGGTGGGTCTTTTTATGGACATAAATAAAATAGGCAGAACAGACAGACAGCATCTTAACTCCTTGGCTCCTCAAGGGGGAGCTGCCCCTTTTGCCCCTGGCGGCACTCTGGACTGTGAATGAAAAGCAGCCCTGGAAATATTTGGACACCAGCCCCATGTATTGTATCGCCTGGTCGAGTTCTTGTGCCCACACGCCACACCCCTTACACACACCTATCTGAGATGCACTATTTACCATCCAAATAGCTATAAATCATTCTATTCAAAACTATATTAAATTGTTCCGCATTCATTAAAATCCCAGGAACCAAAAGTTTTAAAGGCCCAAATAAGTACCTGGCAATGGACAGAATCTTAACTCATCGACATGCATGTGTGCTGGATAAAGATGACATCAAAGCTCGGCAGATGTACGAGAGAGAATTTTATGTGATGAGATTGGGAGTATATCCAAACACTACAAAAGGTAGCCACAATTTAGTGCCACTAATCCTTTTTTGATAAAATGTGCAGATTGAAATAGATTAAATAACACAAAGTCTTTACTCTTCCTCTCACTGATTTCTAATACAAATTCAGGAGGGAGTTCTATATCTGGATAAATAAAAATTAAATAGTTCTATTTATTCCTACAGTAAGTAAAGTGCCAGGAAACAGATGACCAAATACACACCAGGATGGGCTTTGACACCCAAACCCACACACACCAGGACAGGCTCTGCCACACCGACGCCCAAACACACACCAGGACAGGCTCTGCCACACTGACAACCATACATACACACACCAAGACAGGCTCTGACACCCATGCACACACACACACCAGGACTGGCTCTGACACCCAAGCACACACCATGAAAGGCTCTGTCACACCAACACCCATAGACACACACACCAGGACAGGCTCTGCCACACTGAAGCATAAAAACTGTATTTTCTACACTGCTTTGTCATTAACTGCCCTTTTTATATTTTTGCCCCTTGGGTATCGATGCCCCAGACGGACCCCTTTTACTATTGATGTGCCCCCCCCCACCACAACCTTGTGTTTTGCCCCCCTTTGTGCATTTATGCCCCCACACCCTTGTGTTGGTTAATGTGATGCCCCCACTGCCATGTGTATTACCCCAGCCACATCCCCCCCTTGTTTATATTGATTTTGTAATGCCAAAATCCAGCCACCCCCTTCCCTTGAATATGGGTCCCCTAACTTTTTTTTTTTTGGTAATACCTACATTTTTGTTTCTCTTTTTTTCCCCTGCTCTCCTCTGACGTAAAGATCCTCTCCTTGTCACGAGGAAAACCTTCTGTGAGCCTGCCCCCTTGAACGTCACATCTTCAAAGCGCCAACCCGGCCACGAAGTTCAAAGCAGCCGTTGTGCGACAGTTTTGAATGTTGGTCTGCCGGCCCACCGGGAAATTTCCCGGTTTCCCAATGGGTCAGTCCAGCCCTGACTGGGCCTATTTTCTGGTAGGGGCCTGGAGCTGCAGCTCCATCATCCCCTACGTTAATCCGGCCCTGGTCTAACCCACCCTCTTCCTTTGTGATAGAGGACAGCATATGCTGTGAGCAGATGGGCCTTGCTACACGAAATCTGTACATCTTCATTACAGCCAGTGATAAATATAGATGTGCCAAAAAAATAAAGATGAAAAAATACTCAGTGATGAGCACACTCCTGAGAGACAGACGAGGGGGCGTCAGTCTCCCAAACCGCTGTACCAAACACTACCAAAGCATGTCTGCATATATCAATAATAAATAAGGCCAATTTATAAACGCTGGGAAGAAATATTAAGAAATTCACTTTTGTCATGTACCTCAGCTGACTCCTACATGGTGCGCAATTCTTGGAAGGGTACAATCTTGGTAGACATTGCTACTGTCCTCTGATTTGAGGAATAACATTGGAAGTGTAAGTTCACATTCAGGTGTATTCCCTTCAGCTGAAATTTCAATGAAAACCCTAGTACCCAAAATTGTATTTCTATTTTTAATGCATGTCTGAGTGTATTTTGCACAAACTAAAGTATGGTATATAATCACATGTATGCTTGCAATGCATCAGTGTTTAGATAGCATTTATTCATGTTAAAAGCTGTTCCTTCCATTAATTTCAGTTGGAGCTCCGCACCCTTGAATTAGAATGGGAACATATACAAAAATCACACTATTGTATGTGCCCTGCTTTCAGTAGAGGTATGCTGGGAAGGCGTTAAGATGGATGAAAGCAGGCATATTAACACCACCTGCACTTGGCATGCAGTGAAATGCACTGAAGTCCATGCAAAATGGACTCCAATATGCACTTACGGTAAAATGGGGCTGGAATGCTACAGACCTTACTTTCTCAAACCCTAAGAATAACTGAGTGAGGGCACCTCATATGTCAGTGTAATGAAGATACCCCCAAAAAATAAGCAAGTATTGGCTACTGTTTGATCTCGTGTTTGTGATAGATTTACAGATTAAAATAAGCAATATATGTATTAGAATGGAGTTTGGAGGATTTGCATAGTTATCCCTACACATTTACTCCTCTCCTGTCACAGCTGACTGGCAATGGCAGCTTTTAGAGTTGAGGTAATGAGGACTGGAAATTATGCAGATTCTTCTGCGTTTTTTCCTGCACACCTCCTTACTTGAGGTATTGTACCTTACATTTAAATATATAATTTGATATATGGAAGTGGCGATACATCTTTTTGGAAATAGAGAAATATGTTGATATGCCCCAACCAATTCTGCCGACGTCCCAATCCATATATACGCCATGCTTGGGTAAGGTATAAATTATATATACAGCCCTACACATGTGACTTTGAATAGTTTCTCTTGTGCCTGCGTTGCTTGCATCTTTTATTAGTGCTGGCTGGTTGTTAAATACTACTATCCTATAAAAGCTACAGTGTTTTGGATGTGTTTTATTTGCTGCTTTGTAAATACAGCTGCAGCTCTACCCCTCAATGTAGTAATGTGCCATTATTAACGCAAGTGTTCAGTGAGGCCACCATTGCTTTGTGCTGCTACGTTCTAGAGAGAACACAAAGTCCCAGATTAATAGTCTGTGCAAATATGGCTTGGGTGTCTGTCTTTCCATTTGTTAATTATCCACGCTTAAAGCTCCATATGAAAGCAGATCCATGACCCAGTGCAAATTACAATTACGGTATTTTTGGATATTCTTCTAAGTTTATTCCATGTCTCCGTTCATAATCATACTGGTGTCCTGTTGCCTTGCCAGGCTGTGTCCGCTAACTCTGCGTGGTAATGCACCCTGACAGGCCTGTATGCCAAGAGAAGCCTTGTCAGGGCAGACCAGTCTGTAATTAATTACATCCTATTATTTTCGTCTTGCCGCCTGTCGCACTGTATTTTCCCTGGTTGTCTTCTTTGTTCCCCCTTCACCCTGCCGGACAAACTATTGGTCTCTCACTAAGAAGGGTTGGGATGGCACCCATACAGTTAAAAAATTAAATTGTAAAACTATAAACCATCTCTTATATGTAAGAATACCAAGTACCTTAATCCATTAATAATAAATAGAAGTCTGGAGAATTTCCAGTGGGATAATCTAACATAATCAATGATCAATTAACTTAAAATGCCTGCCTGTCTGCTCATATTAACAGAGAGTCTGCTTCAGCTACCTCCTTTTTAACCCTTCAGTGTATGCAAGCCAACTTTGACAAGAATATTTCTAGCTCTTCCTCCTTTTTATGCCTTTGCAATGCCCCAGTCAGCATTAATGAGAACTAGGACAACAGTAACATTTTCAGGACTGCTGGCAGCTATGCATCATGCATGCAGTTTGTTGGTTGTCTTCATGATCAACCGTATAGCCTGCCGAGGCACAACTCTGCCTGAAAAATCTTACTAAAAGAAAGATTGGTAGGGAAACCACTAGTAGCAAATCATAATTACTGAACTATACACGGTTTGATGCCTGTCAGTTATACAAATCCCAAATTGTGATAAGGTTTTTACCACCTAAATACAAATTCATTACAGGTGCTGAGTTAAATGGGGGAGACAGTATCTTGCAACATGGAGAATAACTTTTGAAACACGGAAATGCTAGTACTGTTTATAGTGATTCTCTGTACCAATGAGAACTTTCTCTGGTGTTTGACTGCCCCCGCATGGCAGTTACTAGGTTAAAATGTCCTGCCATCTGACAAGTGCAAAGTGGTGATAAGATCCAGTGATTGATAGATTCCTTTGGGTTGCCTACCTCACTGTTCAGCAAATGATCCCATTACTTGCATTTCTTGGAATAACTCTTAAATGAAATGAATTGGCCAATCTAGACTCCCATATGGATCGAGTTTTTTTTGGAACATTTAGCTTGGTTTCATACGTGAGATAATCTGCAGTTGGCTCTTTGCCATCTAAGCATGTGACTGGCCTTGATTAAGTAGTCATGGTCATCCATCTTTTCAAATCCATGCTGCAGATTGTGTTGAAGTATATCAAGGATTTTATGACTTTGTGTTTGGTACAACAGCTATTTGTGGGCCCTCGGGGTTTTTAGAATGACCAGTTTTCTCTTATGGAAAATATACATTGAATGCAGACATACCGCATTTAACTAATGTATGTCGCTAATTTTTGCTGTTAAATGCAGAGCACACTTTCACTCTCCCTCCACATTTTCCACTTTCTTCCCTGTCATCACCCTTACCTTTCCACCCCCTTTTCCTTGTTGTGAAAAGTTGATGAAATCCTGGCTTCTCAATCTAAAATCAACTCCCATAGACAATAAATTGTGCTTGCTGTGTTGTTTGATAGGAGTTGAAATTGACTGGTTGCATTTAAGATGTAATATTGCAAATTGGGTGCATTAGCAGATGTTCAGCTGCTCATACGGGAATAGTTTCGGTAGAATCATGGTTTATAATAAGAGTGTTCTAGGAAATAAAGTACACAGAGAGACGTTCTACCGCCACAAACCTCTACTTTAGTTCCATTAAGAAAGTAATCCACTAAATTTTACTTATGGAAACTGTTACAGTACTCTTAACCTTTTGTTACCACCAAATATAAATATGTGGTGGCACTTGGCAACCTGTTCTAAAGCCCCATTAGAGAGCTGAAAACTTTATAACTATAAAAAATAACTGAAGATTACCTAGTGATTTTCGAAAATCTTTAGGTAACTTTTAAACATGGCATGGAGAGATATATAAAGTAAGAATGCTTTCAAAAAAAACTTGATTTCTTTAAACAGTGTGCAACTGTACCTAAAAGAATTGATGCTGTTTTGAAGGCAAAGGGTGGTCACATGAAATATTGATTTGATTTACTTTTTCTTCCCTTCACTCGCTTTACATTTTGTTAAAAAAAAAACCAAAACATTAACATGTCTATTTTTGAAAGCATGTATGCCTAAACCTTTTGCATGTCCGCTTATATAGCGGTAGAATATATACTGTAGTAAAATACATAGTTCATACATATTGGAAATATGCAAATAGTGCATTTAAAATAAGAGCTCTTATATGCATTGTCTTCTGCTTTATTTTATGTCTCCCAGTGCAGCTTGAAACGTTGTACACCGCTTCACGATAGTTTATTTTAATAACTATTATACTAGATTCAGTGACAGCAGATCTCAGACGAAAAGCTATATTCTCCATTAAATGCACGCATGTAAAGGTATTCCATTAATGCGATAAGCCAAGGATCGCTTCATACAAACAAGTAAATGCATGTTTACAATGGGGAAAATAATGATGCTGCGCAACCCCTTATCACATCAATGAACATTTACTAGATACTTAATAGCAATCACTGGAAAATAAAGCAAAGTATTTAGAGCAAAACAAGGAGAGTCATAATAGTTTCTCTTCTATAATCTAATGAGGATAATGCAAGGAGGTTATAATCCATACCATGACACTTTGTCTTCTGAGTAGAAAAAAAGCAACACAAATCTACATGACTTTGTAGGGGTTGCATGGTTTTGTACAGCTGTAATGTAACCTGGATCTATGTAATAAGTGATGTTGCGTAATTTATTTGGAGAAAACTATATATCCTCAGTCTGGGTACAGTTTTTTTTTGTTTTTTTTTTACATGTACACATTCAGTTTGTGCATTGTGTGTATGTATTAGATATGTATATTATATATACATTCTACTAAAAGGGTGTTCTTAGGCTATAGTACCTAATGGAATGATCCAATTAAAAGTGTTCCATTGTTTGCTGTAAGGTCACTTTTCAATCGTTGAACACTTAACAACCCCAGAGATTGTGTTACCAGTACATATAATTTACCTGCTAGTATGAACATTGATTCTTGGATTGTGTGCCATTCATCTTCAAATGGTTTGACAGTTTTTCACTATCAAAGGATAATCAAGAAATCAAATAAGGCTGCAATCTTGGCCCTCTGTCTACAAAATGTATCCATAAGGAGAAACAATTCTTGGTCAGTCGGATTTCATAACCAAGAAATGTACTCCTTCGATGTGTTGTCCAAGGATAAGGTATACCACGAAATAGTGAACTAATACATATCTAAAGTAGCCTTATTCACCAGGCAATGAGGACAATATTTTGACCTAAACAAAATGGCCACAGCCAGGGCCTGCTAAACCAGTGCAGTACACCAATCTGCACGCAATACATTATTTTCTATTATCTTCTTAGCCGTCTCCCATTATGCTACTTTGTGCTCAGCATTTTTAAGAAAAAAAAGTTACTTATGACTACTGTCACAGATGATGAAAGTGTCCATGTTAATTCAACATATGGGTTGTGAGGCCTTTCCTAAAGAATCAGAAGTATAATAGTATTTGGCACATACAAACATTGCTGCTCCAAGGAACGATAACCTAGGTTCTTACCTGTGGGACTCTTTTAAAGCCTGTGTGATTTTAAATATGTATTTCTGAAAAGCCCTTTCTTTGGTTTTCCAGCGCACTTCCTTGAAGTTCTCAAAAGCATAAATATGAGTCATTATAGATCAGTTACTTTAAATTTATTGTAAAATATCTGATAGTAACATTGTTCTTGTTGGCTTGTAAAGATTAAATTGTATTTACTAGAAAAAGTATCTGAAAAAAGAAAACCGTAATACCTAATGTACCTTTAGTACATTTTGCTGTCGTTTCCAGTAATTTGTTGTGATGAGCGTGGTCAGTTCTACTCTTGAAACAGAAACCTGCTGAGGCACTAGCTGGGTGGATAAGAGACCACAGAGCTTGCATCGTCCAAACAAAAGCAAATAGGCAAAACGCAGTAAGAGGTGTGTGTGCCATGGACACTGATCTCCATGAAAAGGGATGTGGAAAGCATTTGTGGCTTTGGGGCATTCACTGAAATGCCCACCACATGCTGTTGCTTCTAAACCTTTCTTTATGACTGCTGACATTAATGCAATCTCGTGACTGGTTTGGGTTTCTCAGAAATCACGTAACTGAATTATGTGTATTATAGAATTCAACAGGAGATCATGGAACCTGTCTGGTTTGGTGCTGTCACCAAGTCTAATAAGGAAGGTTCATCCATTTTTAGTTGGTATGGCATGAAAGAGTAATTTTAGAGGTTTTCAGGATCAGAAAAGACACTGAGAGAGGCTCTCTGCCAGTTGCACATGCCTCTCCAAAGGAGAACTTTGTTTCCTATGGAAGGTGGTAAACCATTGTTAGAATGGCATTGCATATCTTGGAAGATACTAAATATTGTAGTAATGTTCCTTTGTTATTCTCATTTTGCTATACTGTGCCGCAAGACAGTGCTGGCGATTTAGCTATTAACCCTATACAACAAATACTTTGACTTTTAAACTGGCCCTTGTTAGCTTCTTCCAGACGTTGCCGATATTACATAAAGAATCTTATGTATCGTTTATAAATGTTATGACGTACAATAGTTTTTAGAAATTGCAGAAAGTTTGCTTCAAACTAAATCTCTTCTACTTTAAGTGCGCCATCTCGTCAGTGAAGGGTTAGCCCCACTGCAGTATGTGTAGTCACTAATGCTTCTACAGAGTAATTAGCATCTCTGTCCATTCCCATCCATCACTCTGCTGCCTCTCCACCTGCTGGGGACTTTGGGTCATTTTCCAAGTTATTTCTGTTAAGGTTACCAAGGACGGTTTTGACAAGGTGAGGCTGTACCCAAGAACTGCTGCCTTATGGGCACTTCAGAACAGAGCCTTGTTTGTAACATACTGTATACTACATTTTAATGTTCGTGATTAAACTTCAGCTAACCACCCCTGATTGTCCAAAGCATAAGGTGGAAATGTACACATACTCATGAGTCTAGCAGACAAATAATCTTAAACTTCCCTACTACTTGAGGAAGCAAATAGAAAAGGGGATAAAATGTACATACCTTATATTTGTGGAGAGGTACGCCAGCCTTTCTGTGACTAAGGAACAATGTTAATTATGAATGTGATTCAGGGTTTACAAATTGACAAACATCCCATGAGATATTGCGTAAGCCTGGTTCAAAGATACTGTTACCCCCTGAGCAGTATTTCTGAATGTCTTTTTGTAAGCTAATGCGTTTAGACTGGAAATATTCAGCATGTTTGTGTACAATATGTGCCAAACACAAAACTTTGCTTTCTAATAGACCTTAAAGTTCTCTTCTGTACCAGTATGTCTTAACACAGATTAATCTTTTTGTTAAACTGTATATTGTCAGTTTCCTCCTTTGATACAGATTGTGCTGGGGCTATAAAGCTAAATGAAATCATCAAGTTTGCGCCAAGAAAAAAACTTAATGAAAGCCAAACTCCTAAAGAACAAACTTTTCTATACACTGTATTTAATTTGCCTGTTTTTTTTTTTAATCTAAAAGTTCTTTAAAACTTGTTACCAGCCTAATTTTAGCAGTTTAAAGCCCTGAGTGCAGGGATTCAAGTGCTTACTCTTTACTGATCCTTTAACACGTTATTAAAAATCTTCTTTACATTCCAGGTCTGGTCTACATTTGAGGAACAGCCAGTTGAAGAAGTAGTCACGGTGGTGGAAGAGAAAGAGAGAATTGTAAATTACAAGCCTGTGCTTGTGACCGAGATAATGGATGATCTGCATTTTTATGTCCAGGACGTAGAGACAGGTAAGCAGCTTCCTCCAGCGAAGTCTGACTCACTGCTTTGCCACAATGGAATGTGCAGCAAAGTTCATTCTGTGCCCCTCCTTTTATAGCCACATAAATCCACAGCAATGCTGCTCCTGGCCAGGCACAAAATTCATTAAACTCTTGCTGTGAACTTTAGGTGCGATATTATTGCAATACATAACATTGACATCCTGGCAGAAAGGAATAGAGGAAAGGTCACTGCTGCTTGTCCCAAGAATTTTTAAATATCAAAAAAGGGATGTTCTAGAATTAAGCTATATATATTTCTGCTGACCACTTTCATCATTCTGTTAGAGGAAAATAAAATGCAACTATTATTGTGGTCTGCAGACCACTGTATTTTACTGATTGAATGTAGCATTCACGTTTATCATTAGGGGAGTTTGTACCTTTTTATAAACTTGCATAAGGCACTATGTCGACAAAAATTAACTATTGATTATTCCTACTTTTAGTAAGCACCTATTGGCCATTTATTGTTAATGCAAGGCTTCGGGTGTGTAAACAGTATCGTGAATCAGGTTGACAAGTGTATGTTTGTGTACGTATGTAATTATACAAGACGGCGTCCTGTCTACCGTTCCTATCATACAGCAGATGGAAACACTACAGCCTCTACCCAATCAAACCTTCCTGTCATCCACTGTGTCCCTCTGTTTTATTTTTTTAATTAGTTTCGTTTAATTAAGGCAACATTATTAGTTCACCAGAAAGCATCCAACATTGCCCCGAGCCATAATAAACTCACAGCATCTTCCCTATTTCCGTGATAATAGTCTACGGTTTGATGGCAAATGAGAGGTCTCTGTTCAGTGGTAGTTGGTGGCAGAGTGAGAAAGCGGGGGAGATCTCTCTCGCAATCCATGGCGGGAGGGAATTGAAAACTGTTTAATAAGATCCCTTTTCCCAGTGGACAAATGCCATGATGTAATTGAGACATAAGATGCACCGAGAATGCAGAGATGATTATTAAAAATGAATATGTGAAGAAATAAAATTACCTCTGTCCAAATATAACTTGTTTCCTACTTTAGTGTCTTTTCAAAGGACCCCCTAGGCATAGTCAAAACACTGTGTAGGCAGAAATTATTTCAGTGTGCAAAATTCAAATGTGTGACCTTGAAGACAACCTTCATTGTAATTCTACAAGAGAGATTAGCAAGAGTATGTTTATAAAACTGTTGGTAAGGCTCCTAATTGTTTGGGAATACCTTGTGCATGAATGTCATCAGTGTGAACGAGCACCAGTCTCTGGAGTGTCAGCATTGTGACCCTGGGAGTATTTCAGGAAAATCTCTACGCATTTACATGTGTCTTTGGAACATCAAATAGTACTCAATGCTGAGGAAACAATACAAAATACGTTATCTGGAAATAGAGACTATTTTATCAATATGATGGGACATTTTGCAAACTTTGTGTATACTTGGCCTGTCAAAATAGCAGGGACATGGGGGAGATCTGGTTCAGAATCCCTGTATTAATGTTCAGTCTGTTACAGGATTCTGAAATGGTGTCGCAGAGCAGAAGAAACTTCATAATCAAAGTTCTATATATGTTACATTCATCAGTTGGTTGCAGCATATAAGACATGGGTGTCAATTATATGTAAGCAAGTTAGCACTTGAGAACTCAAACGGTCCTTCATATGTGGTTAAGTGTCTCCTCAAATACTTGCCAACAGATAAGGTTTCCTACAGAGTGGGATATAATACATAATAATCGTTCCTCCTCAGGTAGCACAGTGTTTGAGGGCAGACCATTTATATTATCTGGGATTGTTAGAGAGGTGACAATGTAACCGCTTTGTGAGAGAGTCCTTTTGCCATTTTGAAGGAAAACAGTCCTCACGTTAAGTCATCCTCTTCCCACTTGAACCATCATTTCTTATTCTTTTGTTTTCCATAAGCGCTTTTCTTCTTACCATACAATATTTCTGACACTTCTGGTTCCCCAGTTTTAAAAAAGTTTTTACTATTCACTGTCCTTCTATCCCAAGAGAAACACAGGAGGATTATTACAGCCAGCCTGTAATATGAATGTGTGCTTATATCCCATGCAAGGCTTTCTTAAATATAGAACTTTAATATAAACCAGCTCCATAGTTTAATTCAGGGAACTACCTTAAATATTAATGCAACAGTTACAACAATAACGGTAGGGAAACTTGCATGTAAGTGTGTGTTCATTATGCTCTACTGTGCATCTACCATCTAAGGTCCCTTGGCCATCCAATTATACTTGTACTGTCATGGTTTCAAAAGCTGTATAACTATTGCATTGCCCATTGTTTTGCCCCACATACTTGTAACCAAGGAGAAATTATACTCTAGATCTTAACAGTATTCTTCTCTTAATAAAAGGTGCGGTCCATATTGATATAAGCCATCGAATAATACTGCAGTGTCCACCTCTTGCATTTCATCAAAAATATAAGCTGGTAAAAGTAGTGGCTTGATGAACCAGTGTCATGATGTAGCTGTTTATGCTCTTCCTAATCCATCTGCTCAGTGGTTGTATTTTCTCACCATCCTCCCAATGGCTAAGCAACCATGACAGGCCTCACCATCACAAGGGGAATGTGTATGTTTGCCTCCGAATAGTGTATTAAAAATGTAGTCTATACTCTGTATAGCTTATAATAGTGCATAATTCCACTGGTGGTAGAGGGGGCTGCCTTAAATTATTTTGGGTCACCAAAATTTAAAGCCATCATCCTTTCTCCTCAGCATGCATCTCCATTTCCTTATTATTGTTCCTTTCTGCCTCATTACCACATGTTCTTTCTGTTTCCTCTCTCCCTGAACTCCTCGACCTGCGCAACCCAAGGCCCGTTTTAGTGTGCACTGGCTGGGAAATGCCTGGTCAGTTTCTGATTGGATTGTTATAGTTCAGCATGGTCTGCTGCTTCCCACAGTTCTTTCTAAATAGCCTCTGGAGTTGAATTGGCTGGCCTGATAACACGGGGTGAATTGTTCCGATCTGTTTCCAAAAGAAGTGCAGAGAATGTCAACCACCACCCAAAATGCTCCCATATCGACTGTCGCCTTGTCATAAAATAGGTTACTTTTGATGATGCAGTTCTACATGTTCTTGAAAACCTTTACCAGTAAACGTGCTATCTTCATTTCTCATCTTCCCCTTATACTTTGTTTCCCTTGCTATGCATTGTATCCTCAGAATGAATTTGAAACTGTTTTCTCATGTTCTGTGTCTGTATCTTGCTGACCTGTATGTATGCTCCTGAAAGCATTGAAAAATATCCTTAAATGGCTACGTATGCATTCACCATACACTATTGTGGTATTTATGTGTATAACAAGACCCATAAGCTTTTCTCTCATCGTCCATTTTTTGCATTGTTTTCCATACCTGTGGAAGTTTGATGCCACTATGAATCAGTCACTACTGCTAATGCTGTCTTTCCCTTTTCAGCAGAGGGCACGTATACGGTGTACTGAATATACTTGGTATTTAGCGGTTATTTGAGTATATAATGGCCCGTCGTTAACAAACCAATCAATGGAAGTAGTATTTTCCTTTTAAACATGACTTAAATTCATTTTAAGGGATTTCCTCCAAAATGTTTATCTGCGAGCACCGCAAGTGCTCTTTTTAATGGGTGTTATGATAGTAATAAGAGAAGCTCTGGCAGCTGTTTGGCTTTCCTGCAAATGACAGTATTGGTTGGCAGAGGGTAGTCTGCATGGTGAAGAGATTCTGTAGGACACAAACATTATGTATAAAGAAACGGAGAAGCTCTATTGTTACAAGGTCAATTAAAGTGCAAAGTTATCCTTGAAGCTAAAGCACCATCTGGAGAATCTGGTGTCTAAACCTCTGAAATCTTAGGGGAGATAAAGCACAACGTCTCCTCTCCTGCTGAGTAGCATCAGTTTAACAGAGATACAGACACTTATATTTGGCTACAATTTGGAGTTGTTTCAACAGAAATCTATCATTACAGTTTTGTATAATATTGTTTTCTTTTGAAGCTAAGGAACTCTGCAAGGGCTGTCTTGCTGCCATCTTGTGAGGATGGGGATAGATATAGAAGCATTTTTGAAAAGTAAACGGTTTTGAATATAGCACGCCGTGGGCTCCAATCCCAAGTTGGTAGAGTACTTTAAAGGACAAATAAATTAAAGGGATACTCCTTAGCATAGCTATTAATGGGATGCTCCAGCAATCATGTGCATTGGATGCATTCGATTGCTGAGCGGTCCCTTTTCCCCTACATTTTCATGGTGTTCCCCTTCCATTGCATTTTGCAGAATCGCTGCCCCCAGTTGCCAGACAGGGGATGTGCTCATTTGAACTCATCTCCTGGCACATTCTGGAAGGTGTAGTTGTCCTAACAAGACACCCCACCCCGATTGATTTGCGTACAGAGAAATTGGTCAATGAGCGTGAAAGGCCTAACCATGGAGATGTTAAAAATCCATCCTGTTTCCATAAGTAAATGCAAATTCCAATACTGGATATTAGACTGACTTTGTAACCTTCTTAGTGTTTTTGTTTGGTGTTTTTTTAATGCAAATACAGTGAAACCATTAACAAGTGTTAATACTATATTGATCAAACAAGGTTTATTCAATCCAGGTCTTGGGAAGCTAGTGTCAAATTGCTGTCTTTCGCATTTATTTCAGTGGATACAGTCCCCAGCCTGTAAAAGCTTCATTACTGTCTACAGAGTCAGCCTGGGTCATGGTATTATAGATAATGCACTCTAATTTGAAAAATACAAACATTATCGCCAAGAAAAGCCTTTTAAATAAACATGACCCTGTAATTTGCCTTCTGACTCAAGATTAAACATACTTTTACTTGCCTTATCATCTTTTTAGACTTTTAAATATACAAAATACAGACATTAACGTGTTTTTGTTATAATGTAAATTATACAAAATCTTTCAAAGTTGAACTGTCATCTACACAGGTTTTATGTTCATTAAATTTACTTACTGAAAAGATCCAAGGTTTTTTATTTTCATTCTGTATAATTGTTTTGATCGTTGAAGTATGATGAATGAGATCTGTGGCAAAATCAATGCCGCAATTTCCTGTACCCCCCCCCCCATTCAGACGTTCACCAAGGTATAAGAATAATAAAATGGAGACCGCATTGTAATTCTTATAGCTTGGTGAACATCTGAATACAGGGAGGGAGAGTTGATGTCAGAGATTGCAGGAGTGTTGTATTTCAACTTTTTGACTTCACTTTACATTTTAAATGGCCAACCCCAGTAAGCTTCTGTTTCAAGAATGTATCTGCTCTTGTATAATGGGTGATATTTTGTCAGTGATATTGAATGTCACATTGTTTATATGAATGGCAGGAGTAGTTCTTGAAACCTGATGAACCCCCTTTGTGCTCCCAACTCTCACACACAATGCATGATTGCAGCTAGCATACAAAAAGGCACCTTTTGTTGGCCTTTCCAGAATAAGGCCAGTTTAAGTTTTGTTGATTATTAGAACAGTTTTTAGAGACAAAAAAGGAAGAACCAAAAGATAAATTAAAAGATGTGAATGATTACATATAGAACATCACTCAATGTGAGTAATATAGTACAATAAATAGCCTGGTTCTTGCAGACCAATACAAAACTGGACGGATTCCATTGTCAGGCAAGATTAAAATGGTCATCGGTGTACTCTGAATAAAATCTGTGGTCAAAAACTTTTGTTCCTGTCTGTTTAGCCCAGCTATCAGTTTGTAACCTCAAGCTCAGTTGGGCTATACAGCAGTATAATGGTCAGAAGCACACAAGTCATCTAAATGGCTCAAAAGAAATATTGGATTGGACTAGTCCTGACTTGAATCGGCTTGCTTTTGGCATGACCTTAAAAAAGGCAGCTCATCCTCAAAACTCTGGCTGAATTAAAACAATTCTGCAAAGAAGTGGGACAATGTCATTGCCAGTTATTACAAATGTTTGATTGCAGTTGTCGCCGGGGGTGGCCCAATCTGGTTTAGGGAGGCAATTACTTTTTCACATGCATGATATAGGTTTTAATCAATACTGTACCTTCAATAATTGAAATAATCATTTAAAAGCTGCATTTTGAGTTTACTCATTGTCCTTGTTTTAAAATAAATTGGGTAGTCTCAAATTTCTTCTATCCATTTTTTCTATAGATTAGTGAGGCTCCACTCATAGCATTTCTCCTTCTGTCAGCCAAGTACATTAAGTATGCCTGTGGTGATTCTCTTTCTGTAACGTGCTGTGATGCATTCCTCCAATTTATTGTAAATGAATGCCATATTACAGACCTATATTTGTATTCCCACTGACCTGAGAGCTGTAGTACAGATTATACATTATGTTGGGAACAACATTAGATGTTATCGTTGGTGGCACATGGGTATGGCAGGAGTTAAGCACCGACCTGTTATTGTCAGTATATTGTGCGTCCTCTGAATTAATTGTGTTTAATGAAGTGTTCACTTTTAGGCAGTACAATTAAGAGCATTCATAAGACTCATTTAGCCCTTCCATCTAATAAAGTCTCTAAGGATATGACAGATTCACGAACTTGCTCTTAGTTCTTCTCTGTGTAATCTCCCTACTTGTCTTTGTCTACATCTTAATTTTCTTATAGCTTTGGGTTCAGTTTCTCTGAAAGAAGACTTAAATTAAATGTTATAAGATGTACAATAGTTAATAATTTGAGAACAGTGAGCAGTTATATGGGGAAAAACATACTAGCTTTGCACCAAATGCATATGAAAATAGAATTTTAAAGAATTCTAGTCTTAAAACAATGCCTTTAGGTCACTTTCCACTAGAATTTTACACCACTATGTCCATGATATCCGTTTGGTATAAAGAAAATTAACAGTATTATAATCTGTGCACAAAGAATGGCATCAAGAGTAACACCATTATAACATTTATGTACTTCGTCTCCAGTCCAAAAAAAAAAAGTTTGACTTTCTCGAATAGAAAATGTGTAGGTTACATTTTCTATTTGGGTTTTATTTTTCTCGAGCATCATTTCATCTCCATGGTTGGGATAAAGGAAAAAATATATATTGTTGTTAATTGTATGTAAATGCTACTACAGGGTTGCATTCAATTAGGGGCATAAATATAACATGGTCTTTCACTCCGTTTTCCCGTCCACAGGGAAACATTGATTAAATTAGTGAAGCGTAGAATCTGACAGCAGATACAAACCACTCTGCCCATCTAGTCTGCTTCATTCCTTGATGTAAAGATTCAAACCCCAGTCGGTGTGTGGTCTGGTCCCATAGTCGGCAAAATTTATGCCTATCCCATGCATGTTTAAATTCCATCACTGTACAGTATTGGCCCCCACCACTTCTGTTGGTTGACGGTTTCATTTATCTACCATACTCTGATAGAACAGCTGATTTGTTATGTAAGGAAGTTGTTCCTAACAATTCTTCTCCATTCAGATAACCTTCCCTCCTGTACTTTGTTGAATCCCTTTAAGTATTTAAGTGTTTCTATTGCATACCCCTCTTTATTCCTCTAATATATAGATACTAAAGATCTTAGTCTTTCCTGATATTTGTTATGCTGCAAAAATCTTCAATCACTTTTTGTAGCCCTCCTCTAAATCCTCTACTGTGTGTCAATATCCTTCTGGAGATGGCAGAACCACCTCCCTCTTTCTGCTTCTCCTTAGGCAACCCAGGATCTTGCTTACTTTTTCAAAATGCATTCTTGCATTGTCTGCTTACCTTTTAGTCCTCAGAAATAATTACTTCTAAGTCAGTCTCTTCTGTGCACAAAACACTGTCCGTAATGCTAGATTCTTCTTTGGGATTTTAAGCCCCAAGTAAACTATACATTTATCACCATTGAGCTACAGCTTCTAATTCTTCTAATTTACTTAACTCGTTTGTAATTTGACTTTTCCACCCATAAGGGGTACCCTGTTGCAGATCCTTGTATCATCTGCAAAACATACATACCATACAATTAAGACCTTCTGTAATATCATTAGTAAAACTATTAAAAAGTACTTGTCCCAATTCTGATCCCTGAAGGTCCTATTCTTGGAATATACACCATTAATTACAACCTTCTGTCTCCAGTCAACTATTTTGACATCCAAAGACTACAATTTAGTTATAAGCTTATGGTGATCTTCGGGAAATATGTGGCAAGCTTAATTGATTTAAAACCTCAATCAGTCCCTGAGCCAACGCTAAAGGCATGTTCATACCGAATAATCCAGTGTATCAGAGTGGTTCAAACAGTCACCCTATGCCAGAATGTGACATGGAACACTCTTGGCCGGTAAGTGCAGTCATTCCAGGGCCTCCTCTCAGATTTTCCTATAAAACCAATGGCAGTATAATCTCCCAGACAACTTTATTTGCTGGACTGCAACTCCTCTCACTCCTAATAAGCCTAATATTGGCTATTCCTAGTTGCCATGATTAGTAAATCCCCTATGCATTACCCTGTTTCTACTTGTATTACACCAATATGCCAAGTGTTTATCTGAGGCGGGACAGACATAAGAACTGGCACACAGAAGAACCATTTCATCAATATTTCAAGCAGAGTAATTTCTGAGCCGTAAAATACACAGATATTATAAAACTGAAAGTGTTCCATTTTGCAAATTCTCCAGTAATTCCTCACAATCCACTGAATGTATGCAGTGATACCTCTGAGCCCCAGCTACCAGGAATACTTTGTGAGCGCTGGCGAGAGAACATGTTCAGGAGCTGGAATGTAATAGACCGTTTCATGCGTTACACATGTCAAGGTGTTTTTGCACACGCCAACCATGTCTTTACAGGGTGAGATCAGGTGAACAACCTTTTCCCTCTTAACTCTGCCTTTTCTATAAGCCCAGATTTTTCTTCTTTCATTTTGAATGATTTATCGCCCCAAAGATATCTGAGTAATACATTTCTACACTTGTACAATGTACGTTTACCATATGTTATACTAACAATAAAATCATTTTGCATGACGGGGAAAAGATTTAAGATATACTAATGTACACAACTAAACCGTGCAGCCGTAGGTGTCAGACATCGGCATTGTTAGACTAAAGCTGCAAAGAAGGTAGTGGATCTATGGAACAGATGGACAGAAAACATAGCGTGAATCTATGCAAGCTTGCGATTAACTTTGGTCAAGTGAGTTTCATGTCTATGAAAAAAATAGAAGTGTTTCGGTGGGCATTAGTTTGTATTTTCCCTGCAAAATATAACAAATCTGTGTCTACCAAAAGGTTAACTTCTAGCAGTGATTAGCTTCGCCGTCACTCTTCTGATTTAGGTTGGGTGGGTATGTGGCCTCGTTAGAAGGTATTTCTTCACTACAGCATTGCTGTGGTCAGCATTTGTAAACGTCTGTCTCCCCTCAATGCATCCGCACTCCCTCCCTACAGTCTATCCCTGCTGGGCACTGCTAAACTCTGCAAGTTCAGCCTCATTTGTTGGGGCAACATCCATACAAATTCCTTATCCCCAGGGGGCTAGCGATGGATACATCAAACCAACCTTCGAAACATTGTACCCGCTGCCTGTCCTTTTTTACGTTTTAACTTATAAAGTGCCTGGAGCATTTTGAGGTGCAGTTCCACCAATCACGCAGTGACTCTGTGGCCATTATGTTTATGTAGATGTAGGAACTACATTAGTAAGGAATGCAGGAAATATGCCTTATGTTCATGTCTTCTCTCCCGAGTAATGAGTTTGGATATCACAATGTTTATACATTACACAGAGACAGAATTTAACCACTAGAACCACCTATTCCTGATTTTATTTTTATTTTTTGCTATAAGGACTCAAACCTTAATCAGTCCTTGATTTTGTTATATTCAGTATAGCCATATCCCTCTCCCATGCATGTTTAAAATGCATCATTTTATTAATCTCTACCACTTCTGCTTGAAGGCTGTTCCGTCTGACTACAAAATTTTATTGATACACTTAAACTACTGTTCTGTGGCCCCCCAAAATGAAGGCCAGTCATGGCCACTACCATCTTCTCATGGCCCATGCACATTATCCCCAATGAATACAAATAAATACATTTATACTTTGTCTCACAAACATTGTGTATGTGTAACTGTATGCTGTTTCACACAGTCCGCATACATACATGGTCCGGGGTTAAGACCCCCTGGGATTGGAGGGGGGAGGATGAACTTTAGAAAAGCGTGGTGATATCAGTCATTTTATCTGTGTTCTGGGATTCCTGGCATATTCTAGAGGACAGCATGTTTAATGGAGGGAGTTACAGCAATGATGGAGGAAGAATTTTTTTGGATGACAAAGTTATCCAGTGGGCATTAAAACGATTGCCTTAAGTATTGGTGCTTTAAATAAACTAAGATGTTCTGATCTAATATTATGCTTTTTTAAATGAGCACAGCTAGCAACCTTCGAAAGATAATTGTGGTTTGATTTTTAACCTACTGGGTGCTGTATATCTTCAGACAGACTCGCTTAACTGTCATCCGCCAACTCTTTAGAAATCACTAATAACTAGATCATATTTACAATAAGAACCTACAGGACACAGTGGAACATTTCTATTTTTGTTCATTTTACATTTAAATTGGAGGAAGTGTTTAGGTTAAATGGGAGCACAAGAAGCGTCTCTGTGCCGCATAAATCAATGTAAAAATGCCCAAGTCTATGGGAGCTAAATCCTGTTCCGAGTAATATGTCCCATTGCTTTTTAAATTTACTGTCTGTTTGATTGACTCTGTAGTATTATAGTTTAAAGCTGAATGGCTTTATCATTGGAAAACAAATGTGTATAAGCTATAGCCCCCAAGCAGTAGCACAGTAATACTATAGATTATTTTGAAACAGAGGCTGGCGTCCATCTAATTCTGCCATTGTTCATACTAGCTAGGAGAGCATATCCATCATTCATTTATTGGCATATTGATCCAGTGACCTGAAAGAAATATTTGGCACTTATGAGGGAATGATCAATTTCTTCCTTAGTCCAGTCATTGAATTTTTTTTGTTTTAGCTCACAGTAATTGTTTAGCACATTTAACATCATTTAATACAGAGCATACCTTTTGGGTAGTAAATATGCAGAAATTCCACTGACCTTATACGTATTGTATTGGACATCTTACTTCTTTGTAAACATATACAATGTATTCCAATATAGGTAACTTCCAAGGTTACATAAAACCATCACTGAATTCACCGTTGGAACACTTGGACCATGTATTTCCAGTGCTCCTTTTTAAAGTTTAGACTATTTTCATGCTCCAGCATCACATGGTTGTGAATTTCTCTTGATCATTAAAGATTGTCGGCCCAAAACCTTCCCTGATTTATATATATGTATATGTGTATATATTTACATATGAGTGGAGTTCTACAGCCCTAAAAGAGAAACAAATTCTTATAAAAATAGCAGAAAACATTTATTTATTTTTTTTATTTTTTTTAGTATATGCAAACAGATTTCAAAATTTTATTTTTTTGTTTGTTTTTTAACATAAGTAAAGAAAGAGGGCATGTGTTTGTTTCTGGGAGTATTTAGTTTTGACAGTTAATAAACAGAGGCTCCCCCCCCCCCTTTGTATGAAGTATGAATGTATCCACAGGTGAACATGCTGTTGCTGTCTATCTCAGACTATGCTGCAGGTTATGTTAATTCTGCAGCCAGCGCTGCTATAAACCAGCACAGATTATGCTTCCCTCCCAGTTATCACTTAATTAAATCCTCACATTAATACACTAGTGTCTCCACAGCAGACGTCCTTTGATAGGCCTTTCTTGGTGACTGTTCTGGGCGTCTCACAATGTTATCTGTGGATGCAGAAGCGTGACACGTTTAGATCACAGGTAGCCGAGTCTTGCATTTTGTATGAGGCATATAATCGGTGCGTGTAGTTTATCCCATTGAAGACTAATTTACTAGTACTGCTTCTTGCACGTTTTTTATGGGAAGCTTGCGGTTGAAGCAAACCTCTTGTGAATCCAAGCAAGTTAATTTGTTTATTGCAAGAAGCTATTTTGGAATATTTAATGTTTAGTGATTATGTATAAAAAAGAAAATGTGCCTATTATTGAAATGCCAATCATTCATTTTACATTTTAAGAACATGAACTTTGGCCGGTTCTGACCCACACACACTGCTGTCAGCGCCTGCGTTAAATCATACAGGCACAGACTGATAAATACCAGCAGCTTCTGTCAGAGAAGGTAGTCAATAACAGACCTTAATTAGCCACTGGTAGGGAAAACATTTCTCAGGTGGAAGGCAATGGAGAATCAGGGTAACACAAGGCTACTGTGCAAGTAAACTGTGTTCTCCGTGGTGGGAACCCTCTGCACATTTGCAGTTTTCAGTTTTGTTTCTTCATATTCTTTAACCTATCTGATCAATCCCTGTTGCCTGCTACTTGTGCTCATCAGCATTTGTTGATTAAAGAATCTGGTCTATCGATCACAGCTACTCCTGCAATTGGGCTTTCTGGGACATGGTTCAAATCCTAGATAAGGCAACTGTCCCAGACACGCTACAACACGCAGTCATGCTTACAGTTGTAGTATGGGGTCATTATGACATGCATAGATTTTTGTTTTTTTTTATTGGATTACTTATGGGAAATGTTATGGCTCTGTAGTCATCTATATATAATAGATACATTTCAACCACAAATTTCTGTATGCACCAGTATTGCCATTTTTAGTATCCCTTTCCAGGAGTTGCCATTCCAGTGCGTGTTATTGGCACTCTAATATGTTTGCTCAGATGTCTAGAGCTGTATGTTTAAAACACTTTTTAAGACGTCAACAAAAGGTTTGGGTTACTTTCCATTGTAGCTAGAGTAATGACGTACACAAATGGCAGAAAAAAACTCAACTCAATGCAGGTCAGTGGATTGAAAGTTGACATCTCGCCACAGGATCGTATAAATTCTGTGTGATAACCTTGATTTGATTTTGGTTTTTTGTGACAGGTGGTTTATGTGGTAGAGAGTCTGGCTAGAGTTGACTTTGTGTTAGTATGGTTACAAACCAATGCCCCTACTGAAGGCAACATCGCACAATGGGATAGCTCTGTTTGACAGCCTTTTTGCCTAAAAGTAAATCTATAAATATCCTAGCTATCAGTTCAAGCATCTCAGAAGTAAACTAGTAAGTGTATACGTACGTGTCAGCTTTCTGTACATACCTCACACACGATGCGGTGAGACTGGTATATAAAATTGTGTTTTTATTTTGTGACAGATATGATGCCGATTAGCACACACAAATAACCTATTTGTATTCACACAGGCACACAGCTAGAGAAGTTGATGGAGGGCATGAGGAGTGAAATCGCCAGCAACCCCCCACTGGAAGGATCGTTCTCACCGCGTCGTGGAGAATACTGCATTGCCAAATTTGTGGATGGAGAATGGTAAGTGGTACCCCAGACGGCTAGATGTCATCATGAGTAGTTATCATTCACCTGACCAGGAACCAAGACTTGCAAAGCAGACACTATTAAAATGCTGTCACTGCTGCATAATCTCAACTGTGAGCTGTGTAAACCTACATACTGGACCGTGATAGACAATACTGTTGGTTGAGTAGCAGCGAGGGTGTGGGGCAAGATGCATCTGAGCCATGTTTTTTTTAGATACATTGAGCACTGCTATACATTATTAAATGTGTGTAAGGTATTACATTTAAACTCAATTTGTTTTCCACGTCATACAAGGTGTCAGTCAACCTACAGAGTGTGATTTGTCTGCTTATGCTGACAAAATCTTGTTTGCTCAATGGAAATGGATGCAGTGTATTACAGGTGTTCCGGCACTAGAGTTGTATCTATCTAATGCCACAAATGCTACATTTTGTGCTTAATTAGCACATAATTAGCACATAATCGATTAAACTCTGCCCCACCAGAACACTCAGTGCTGGTATGCTTGATGTATATTTGGCTTCCCTCACTTGGGGTTTCTCTTTTTCTGACTTAAATGTCTGAAAAAAGAACATCAAATTCCCGGACATATCTGTTGTCTAATTATCACTGTTTAGTATATCGGTTTTAAGCAGCATACATCAATCTATTAATTAGCTGTGCTGTATTATACCCCCAGGACATGTTACTTAACGTCAATGCATGCTGACTTCGCTTTTTTTTTTTCTTTTCTTTTTTTGAAAGGGCCATTTTGGGTTTGTTAGAAGTCAGGTTAAAGAAATTTAGTTTTAGTTGACATTACACAATCCTGTTAATCTGTCACATGTCTGTATGTATATATATATATATATATATATATATATATATATATATATATATATGTATGTATGTGTGTGTTTATATATGGGTGACTGGAATGTTTAAGAGTATCACGTCAATTGGTACATGTGTTTAGAGATTATTGGTAATACTTGCAACTAGTTAACACCTGCTCAGACCATCTAAAAGTGTGAATACGTTTCCCTTAATAATCAGTACATTGTTCTGATTTAGGTGAAATTAGTGGTATGCTTTTAGAGTTGGAACCTGGTAAGCATAGCTGGCCTCATTAATTCCTTTATGAAACCCATCAACTCAATTCTTACCCTGACAGATTTACATTTTAAGTAAGTTGGTTAAATAACCTGTTTAGTGCTTATTCGTGCTTATCCCTTCCATTATTTTACATGCATTGCTGTTGATGCGTAGAATATGCATTCACTGAACAGTTTCTGGCTGGAGTGTTGTCATCCCAAGGCCACCAAAGATGTTCCCATGGTCTACAGTGTCTCACATCACCTTTCCTTTTTTCATTTTTGTTTCTTCCTTAACAGGTACAGAGCTCGTGTGGAAAAAGTAGAATCTGCTGCCAAAGTCCATGTCCTCTATATTGATTATGGGAATGTAAGTTAATGCTTTTGTGTCTGAAAGAACATTGCATATATTTTCTACAAGCTAATTATAATGTGAATGACTTTGTCAGCCATTTTATTTCATTGACTCTTATCTTTATCACTAATAAACATGTTCCATGACTTTGTACAGGCCTGTGGAGATTAGCCAACACTATGTCCCAGCTTGTATATTACTAACTTAGAGAGCCAGTATGTGCAACATAATATGTATAATTAGGAGACTAAAAAATCAAGATGTCACTGGGGCAGCTACTCTAGAATGACAGAAAATGACTTTAGTTTATTAGAGAGACATGGCCGTTAAATATAGAGAATACAATTTGTTAGTTTTAGTTCAATATTCCTGTCGGCTGGTAGTGATCACCTTATCTTCCTATCACTCCTGTTACGGTTTTAGACCTCATGGAAACATTGTGTACCGCATAACAGCTGGGTTGATTTCACTGTTGATTCTATTATTTTTTTAAAAGAAACATTGATTTCTGGCAATTTCTTACACCGTTTTATTATAATAGTTTTATATTTCAGCAAAATAAAATGAAATCTCTCAATGTTAAATATTATAACCCAATTTACCTTTAAATACAGGCTATTTAAAATATAAATTTGCCTTCATGTAGAGCTTTTAGCAGTTTACTGGCCGCAAATAAGTATTTATTTCTCTAGTTGCAAAATCACTACTTCCATTTCAGAGACATACAATGCACTTTGTTCAGCTGCCGAGGTTATTATTTGTAATTAGATCGCACTATGTGTTGGCTCATACAGCCACTGGTGACTGGGATATGTGCAGAGGAGAGAGACGTTTAGGGGCTGGCCACTTCTGCCAAGTCTTTGTGAGTTCTGCAAAAAAATGATAAAATATAACAAAAAAATTATACCAAAATTATACAACCTAAAAAGTATGAGGCATAAAAATTCAGATTAATGGGTTGCAGTTACAATGAAGATCAATAAGTACAAAAAACAAAGCAAGAATTGAGTGAACACCCAAAGAATACCATTCAAAAAAAACACCTAAGGCATAAATGTTGGGGATCCAATATGTGTGCTGAATTCAGTCTTTGTTTCAGATAAAATATAACGGTTACTACTAGAGTGTCTGCAGATTGACCTTTCTTTCCACAGAAATTGTCCTCCAAATCTCCCTTGAAATCATTTGAAGGCTATGGCAAGTTATTTAAAGTCTCAAAATCAGCTTTTATTTAAACACAATTATGGGTAAAATTCTCCAAGGTACAAAATTGGCTCATTCATAGAATACAAACTGTAGAGCCTCAACAATGCAAAGTTGGTAATATTGGCCATCCCTGCCCTGTAAGCAGTGTTATTCTTTACTCAATACATTGGTTCCAAGGCCAGTGACCTGAATAGCTGAATATGTTGTGTCTGCATGCGATAACTGGCAGTAGAGTTTAAGGAGTCAACTCATGTACTCCATCTAATTCCTTCAGATCTTGGTATGTTGTATAAATAGACTTCCAGCTCAGGCCACCAGGTAAAAATGGCTTTGTTTAATATATTCCTTCAGACTGAATCGTTTCTTCCCTCTGCCTTCTTATAAATCAGATCTGCTCTGTTAGCAAACAAATAAAACAATTACCAGCACTGGAAAACCCGAACTTTCTCAACATTGACCAGAGCAGCATATGAGCCTAACAATTGTATACGTAATTATGTTTTATGCATTCAACGTAGCAGAAACAAAATCTAATAGTTTAAATGTTTGCTAATGTGTCTGTACTGTGATGTAGATGTGTGCAGCTGTTTAACTCTTTCCAATTTAGCCCTCATGTGAAAGCAGATTCATTTATATCCATTTCTATTTCTGCACCCTAGCTTCATAGAAACAATTTGTGTACAGAAAGGAACCGTTTGGCCCATCTTGTCTGCTTATGTTTTAGCACATTTGAAACCTCAAACCTTATTTGGTCCATGGCCCTATTTTTAAATTCTGGACAGCCTTATGCATATCCCATCCTTGCCTCAGTTTGTAACTACATTAACCCTTACCACTTCTACTACAAGGTTAATTGTAAAATTACTTTTACGTTACATTTGAGTTTGATCATAAGCTTTGCATACTGTATTTGTCCACCCTGCTCCAAAACCTTTAGATTATGGAGTATCTAGTACTCCACCCAATACTGTAGTTGAGATCTGATTTATCTATTTGGTAGTATGACTACCTCCCTTTTTACATTACTACTAATGCCTGGACTCGCATGGCCACACACCCAAGCATGTAAGCAAACGTTCAGCAAAGGCATACAGGGTTATCTATCATCCGGACTACACATTTTTCCACTTTGCTCACTGATGCAGGTTTGCATGGCATCCTCGTGCAAGCATACACCTTTACACTGGACCTATCACTTCCCAAATCTTGCCAAAGTAATTGTGTGTGTGTGTGTGTATACAGTATGTATGTATAAATATCATTTCATTTAACCATTAGAATGGAACAGGATAAAAATTGATGCAAAATGTATGTGTAATGTGAGCAGCCATCAATGCCACTTATCTGCTTTTACGTGATCTCTGTGCTTAGTAACCTGTACAAGCTTTTAGAGGAAGGAATGAGGATGGTAGAGACATGGAAATAACTAGTTAACCATAACTATGAAGGACTGCAAACTAATACACTGCATGGGGAATAAACTGCATGCACCTTAAAGGGAATAGTTTAATGTCCCTAACTCTGTCCTTTCCTGACCCAGAATTTACAACTGTTATAAAATAAAAAATCATCCTCCTCCATGATCTAAAATTTCTTACCACTTGTTGATGGATTTTGTGTTAGTGCAGAACTTCCAATGAATATTCCTGTCACAGTGGCAGAAAACTGCTCCCATTTGAAATTAATTCAAGACATTACATTTGTGCACTGGGGTCTAAACAGACCACTGCACGCAGCATTCAGCTGATCCAGCCCTGGTTATCACTGCAGGACAGTACATAATGTGCAGGGAGATGCATTCAGCCGAATGCATCTTCTGCAAGGGTTTTAGCTGCAGGGTGAAAGGGGGTGGATGCGCTTGGGGATTTTTGCAGAACCTCCATTGCTTTTGAAAAACAGACTATGCAAAAATGTAAAACCCGTCATATGCATTAAGGTGCATCTGATGGCTACAATGTCACTTTAAGGTGCTTACACTTTTTTTTTTAATCACATCTGTATAGATGACAGGACCTTTTTTTAGCATTGGTAGATTTGTCAAACTGACATTAGCTGCTTGTATTTTCTGGATTCTTTCCACCCAAATTGAGGTATCTTTTGTATTTACTATGAGCTCTTTGGTGAACAAAGATCTATGGTTCTAAATAAAATCTCCAATCCAGCCACCTCCCTAAGGCAAAAATGTCTGCAGCACAAACCGCCTTGTCTCGATTTGACTACCACATGTCCTGATGAGTTGATTGCTCCTTAATGAGGATTTAATCTGTCTACGTTGTTACCCCTGCAAATATAGATATTAGTTCATCCCTCCCTAGTGTGGGTAGGTACTGGCCGGAGGCATCTCGGCAAGACAGCTCTGTACATCCAGCAAAGGCTCCGCTCCGGCCCCCCAGCCTGCCTCACAGCCAACTCTGCGTTCTGTTCTTGACATCTTTCCATGTCGCAGCTGGCGGCTAGTGCCCATGAACAGCAGCATTAATCCGTTTGTTCTCCTGTAAATTGGATGGATGTATATAATTCTACAGTACATTTTAACACCCCTGTGTTTTTAGTAACTTTGTTTTGATTTTGTGAGAGCACAATGCAAAGTATATTTTGTGGCAAGAGGTGTATAAATGCAATCTAAACGCGTTCACTGTATCAAAGAAAACATCCTGCTGACATGGTGTGTGCCGCTACTAATGACCATATCTTTGGGAGCTTCGCCTGCTGGGTTGTTTGGGCTTTTCAATTTGCCTTCAAGATTATGTCTTGAGATCATCGCTCATCTTGACCTGAAGGCTTGTGTTATGTTCAGTATTAGACACGCATTGCCTGAAGTCCCATGTTCTAACACTGAACATGGCTCACGGAGGACATAATTCTTTGTAGTCACTGGTTATGTCGCATAGTAACACACACACATATATATATATATATATATATATATATATATATATATATATATATATATGTATATATGATTATTAAGGGAAATATATATATATATATATATATATATATTAGTACTTAATGCAAGATGTCATGTCCTCTTTAGGGGCTTTCAAATGTATGATGTATGGTAATTCGAGCATTTTCTAAATGTATCAGTTTGTCTAAGTCTTTCAATTCTTGTCTTGTCATACCCTTTGAATGGCGCTATATAAATAAAAGATGATAAATAATAAAGGACCCTTTCACTTACACAAAAATTTTTATTTAGCTTTATTTGGGAGCATAATTTGACAGGCAAGAGTCATCTGGCCCATTTAGTCTGCATGTTTTTCCTCCTGTTGTATGAAAATATTCATACATAATGTATTTAGCAACAAGGTGCTATTATCACATATGTTATATAGAGATAGCTGATTGTGTGTGTATATATCACAAATCTAATATTGATGGTTTGGGAATCTCATTTTGGATACAAATCAGATTATGAAGAGGCTGTAAAATGTGATATGGACTCCAAGCCCCTCATGCAATTTACTTCTAATTATTCTGTATGTAGATAATTTTCATGGAGCTTAAAATTTTCAAGTTTTTGTGTAAGGTTGTGCTATGCGTGCACATTAGAATTGGATCAATCCCTTTGTTATATACATGTTTAAATGGCAAAAAAATGCACCCTTTTCTCCCAGTAATCATGCCTTGGCATGTCCAAGGTTTGTTTAGCCCTCTGGCTTTCATTGGTTTTGTATTAAATGGGGTGACGCAAATGCACCAAACCCCTAATTGCTTTCTGTTCCTCAAATGCAAGTCTTTGTGGATGTCCATATGTATCTGTTTCTGAATGTACTTAACATTCATTTACCAATTGTATTTGTCTCCAGAGAGAAGTCCTGCCCTCTACCCGCTTGGGCCCTATGCCTCCGTCTTACAGTGTACGCATTCTTCCTGCGCAGGCCATAGAGTACTGCTTTGCATTCATCCAGGTGCCCCAGGATGTAAGTATATGAATGAAATGTGCTTCTGAAAGAACTGTCTGCAGAAATACCGTGGTTAACATTGGCCTTTTGTTCCGGCTCCCCAGGAGGATGCCCGTGCAGATGTGGTGGATAGCGTAGTGCGTGACATTCAGAACACCCAGTGTCTGCTAAACGTGGAATTCACTGGCGCCAAGTGCCCACATGTCACCTTGCAGTTTGCAGACTCAAAGGAAGATGTGGGTCTTGGGCTGGTGAAAGAGGGTCTGGTGATGGTGGAAGTGCGCAAGGAGAAGCAGTTCCAGAAAGTGGTAGGTGGAAACATTTGCTTGTGAATTAAACCTTGCATAAATGAATATATTGTGTGTGTGTGTGGGGGGGGGGCTTTAGAATAGAATATGGCCTGAAGATATGTCATTAGTTTTAGGAGATTTTTGTTTGCCATATGTTAACACAGCTTGAAGTAGGGAGATCTAGCATTCACATCTCTGCTGACTGTTCAAATCTTTGCAGGGAAGGTAACAGGGGTGAGTGACCATGCCTTTGCACTTTAAAATGCGCTGATTGTCCTCATAGTAATAGGGACTAAAATGTAATTGTACCTTCCCTTTAGATCAGCTGTGTCACCTGTGAGCCTTAATATAGTGCCATCACACTTCCATAGATATGAAAGATGTCAAATTTGTTCAGAGCAAGATTTTGACAAACTTGACATTCTCCTCGCTAGGTCATTACACTACATCCCTTGCCTTACCTCTAACAAACTCCCTCAATTGTTTTACCCCCCCCCCCATTATCTTCCTATATAAATATGATGACCCATTAAAAATGTCACAACCTCTTAAGGGCGCTATCATGGCTCTATTCAGCAGTATGTGTTGGCAGTCTGTGACCATTTAACCACGGAATAGAACACACTTTGTTGGTATTGATTGGAGAGAAAAACTACTACTGATTTGCCACTTCATTAAAAAAAAAAAAAGCTGCTCAATGTGTTCTGGCAAAAAAGGGGCGACTACAGTAGTGGGCTGAGTGTTGAAGAGATTACTATGCACCGTAGCATTTTGAATGCCAATTTAGAACAATTTATTATTACTATGTCTCATATTTCCTGCAGACTGTTTGCTTTAAGCCCAAGTTTATAATGGAACTGTATGTCTGCTCAGTGGCCATTTATCAGTAAGCAAAGCATCACCAGTAAATGATTTCTAATACCCAGTTTTCCATGTATCGCTCTTGATTTATTGGAGGAAAGAAAAGGCGCAAAGTCAATTTTGCAGCTTGGCTGGCCCTGTGCCCAGTTCAAGGCAGTCTGATCATATCGTTCGCACCGGCTGTAGCATCTCGGGCCCTCTTGGTACATTTGTATGCTGGGTGTAGCTCCCCCTGAAACAAACTAGTGCCGTTCCAGCAGTGAATCACAGAGTCTGACGAGTGTCAAAAACCCCCACCGTAATTGAACCAGTTTAAACATGTAAACTGAAAAGCAGATGCACTTATTTTATGGGCAGAGTGAACAAATCACTTGTGATACAGTGCAATTTCTTCAGTATAATCTCCTAAACGGGAAATAAAACTGTGTAGTGATACTTGATGTATAGAAGAACGAATGAAAGCATGTATCATGTTTTTGTTTTGTATTGCTCGGTAAAGATAAAAATACTTATATGCGGTTTGTAGTACACAACGCCTTTGCTTTTTAATGTGTTCTCTATTAATGCTTGTCTTTATTGCAGTACATTTTTACTATCACCTGATTTTGAAGGTCACTTTCATGATAATGTTATACAAATTTAGTGAAGGATACCAGGAAAGATACTGACTTGTGTTCTTTAGCAATGTGTTTCATTATTTATTCTGAAATGTTGTTCTTACATGACTCTGCTACTCAAATGTTGGATCCCCTGAAACTATTTAGTATTTTATTTATTATAAAAAATAAAATTCTGCATGTGTATCTGAGTCTCTTTACTATTAAGTGACAATGCAAAAGTGACATCATAGAAGCACTTTTAAAATGTATCTTTCTAGTTCTAAAGAGTGCATATGTTCCCTGCATTAAAAGGTAAAATTGTTCATTTTAAAGCTCAGCCTTTCTACACTTGTGAGTAAAAACCTAGTTTCTCCCATTTATGAAGTTCAACAGTCAGCATCTTTTTTGAACAGGGGTATTTCACTATAAGACGAGTTGTAAAATTTAATGTCCCGGCGTTAACTTATTGTAAGTTTGCATTTATAATTTAGACTTCAATCATCTAAACTTTTTGAGCTTTTCCACATCTGCTGACCCTCTTATCTTAAATTCTTTTAGATCCCAGAATATCTGAGTGCTCAGGAGTCTGCAAAGGCAGCTCGGGTAAGTTTGTGTTTGGATCAATTTTTCATTAATACGTACAAGCCTTGGAAACATACCTCGATGAATGTAAATATTTATGGTCTTGTCAAGTATAATAAGATCTGCAGCTGGGTACCCAAAAAGAGGTGGGGGTATCTTGTAATAATACAGATTATCTTGTAATAGTGCTGATGTAGTACACATTAGGATTTAATTATAGCACATCATTACTCTGGAAAGTCCCCCATTGTTCTACATCTTAATATTTGAGTGTATCAAAGGTGAAGAGCTTACCTGTTGGCGTAGGTATGGCTGATTGTAAGTGGTTGCAGTGTAAATCTCACCTATGTGATTCTGATATCTTCATAGTTGAAATGTACCGTAAAACATTCACAAGCTGCGCATATCCCCTTTTAGAAATTAACAGATTGCCCCATAAGGCCACAAGTTTATAGGTTACATAACATTTAGTAAAATGCTTTAAAGTATCTAAAGATCTGAATCTGAAATGTTGCCTGTGCGAGAATATGTGCATATAATAATTATTTTTTTTTTAGTTGAACCTTTGGCGTTATGGAGATTTTCGTGCCGACGATGCTGATGAATTTGGCTACAACCGCTAGGGAGAAGAATGCTGCTCCAAAGATGACAGAGACCCCAACCACTTTCCCGAATTACCTGCTGCCATTCAGTCACCCAATGACCCACCTCTAGCCTTCCCAAACAGCCCCCTATATGATCTGGAAGCCTGAGAGGTGCTGCAAGAGAACTTCAGTATTGGTGGTGGGGGCTTAGATAATCCTGGACCATGTAAGGCCAACAATTTGGTATTTGCATCACATAATTTACAACTATCTTGCAATTCATCAATCTACAGAGTACAACATCAGTTGCTTTTATATTTTAACATCAGCCAGGGCTGAATTTTGGTTTCAGTCCTTTGTCCTTAAACTTTGTTCTAACGGTTAATTGTCATGGTTTTATCTGTCCATTTAATTGAATAATCATGAATTGTTTTCCCCAAGTCCTGGGTCATATGTTTTGTCTTGTGTATTTAATGGATCAATAAAGTTCAGCATTCTGATTTACCATTTCCTTGGGGTTGTGGAAGAGTTTTTTGGGTTTTTTTTAGCTGTTTTGGGTATTGACACAATGGGCTTCCAGTATGCAGGCTGGAAAACTTGCAAGCTTCTTTTATATTTAACATTTCTTTTTCTCATTCTTATTTACTCAGAAAAAAAAAAATCTTAAAACTGATGAATTTATTATGATGAAATGACCAATTTACTGTTGAATCTAGAATATTAAATAAAAATAATCTTTAAAAATTTATATAGAGCCAACCATGTGCCATGATAGCCTCCAAACATGCAAACTAATACAAGTTTACAATTTGGGCAGTGGTCTCTCTGATCTTTAGTGAAAAGATTTATTGGGGATCTATCATATGCAAAACATAAGTACATTATTTCTGATCACAAAGTTTTAAATAGAAAATATATGCATGTACTTTGCTTTTGGGCCAGTGGTGTATCTGATTATATGTAGCACCACCTCATAAATTCTACTGTGTGTGCTGTGTTTATATATGAAGAAATATATACATAATTTCCCCATTTTATTCTTTAATGGTAATTCCTCCAGAAGCAGCTCACTGAGGGCTGCCAATCATAAAGCACATCAATAATCTGCATGTTGAAATGTACAACTGTCCTCCAAAACCTCCCTCGAAGTGTTTAGAAATTAGGTGCATCAGTAAATAAAGTAGTTTGGTTACCATAGATGTGAAATAGAAACCAGTTGTATATCTTAAGGTTCTCGTCTTAAAAGATCTTAGATTCCTAAGCTTATAGAATAATACTGATTGGATGTTTTATAGTAAAAGCAGTAGTAAAGCAGCCAATCAATGTTCCAAGGCTTTAAGTAATCCTTAGAAAATGTTACACAATTTTTTGTTTTTCCCCATCAAGCTTTTAAGGTGTAACCTCTGAGAATTGCTCCTTCGATTGATTGACTCAGCACTACTAACCTCTCACCTTTCTTCAGCTAATATTGATTTCAGTCCATCGAGCATCCAAAAATCATCCTTCTGATGTTGTGGTGCTTCATGCGTCAGATCATCTTCAGAAGGTAGATCAAAAGACAGATTGAGAAAGGAACTTTAAAGGAAGTTCACACAAGTAAAGTTGGTGTTTATAAAGGCAGCAGGATATACATGAGGGTGCAAGCATTCAAGACAACTTTGGTCTTTCATGCAAGATATGTGTTTATCGAAAGTGTTTCCTATCACCCCATCCAGAATCGCTAGCGAGGATCATGCCAGTAGGCATACGTAGTGGGGTTGTGGTATTTGATTTTGCTGGACGACATTTCCAGATGCTAGACCCTAAATGGATACCAGACATGCTCTTTGTCACTTGCTGATATGAAGCCATAATAAAAATTAACCCTAATTAACTCTCCTACAAAATAGGTTTGTCCATCAATCCTGCATTGTGAGGTGAAGTCCAATTAAAAGCAAATATATTTTTAGTGCCCCTAAACAAGGTTTATTTGATAATGAGGAATTCTCTGGCCAGCTGTCATCCATCTGCTTATAGACTTTGACCTGATTTCCAGCCAGTACTCATGTAGTTAGTAGCTGGTTTTCACCCCAGTTAAACAAAGGGAATTTAAGTGAAACTCTACCAGATTGGAGCTCAGATATTTACCCATAGCACAAACATTGATGTAACAATGACACACAGCTTTACCACATTTACAGAAAAATGTACCTACAGCTTAAACATTTGAAAGTTGACTGATCAAAGGTGGCTGACAGGAAATGTGAAAATATCCATCCATTTAAAGGACCAGCTATCAATCTGCTATCCATTTTGTCACATCAATGACTTGTACTGATAAATAAGAATCCTGACCTTTTGTGTGCCATACTTCTGACTTAAATAAAAAAAAAAAAATTAACCTTAGGTCTGCTGCTTGCCTCTTGGGGCTCATCTCAGTCCAGCTCCACCCTTGAATATAGATGAATGTCATCTTTGCTATTGTCTCACATTAGCGCCTTATCCATGGTTCCTAATTTTTTAGTCTATGTAAATATATATATGTAGGCATATATTTTTTCTGAAGCGTGGCCCAGGTGGTCCTGCTTTATAGCCATCGCCTCCTCCACAAGCAACTTGTTGATGCTAAATCTTTTCTAAACGTAATCGTTCTAAAATATTACATTTTGCGATCCTACACACTAAACTATGGAAGCTGTACGCAGTAATCTTAGCTTTCTGTTCCTAGGATTTGTATAGTTATTCTTACCTATTGAGCCTTATCTCAAGTTATCTTGTAGTTTTAATAGCTTTAGTTACAGTAACATTTCTGGCTGTGGCAGCTCAGATTTAGTTAAGGTGGAGAACTACTTTCCACCCAGAAAGAAATTTATGGTATAAACATCAGGCTAAGCTTGTATGCGTGAGTGCATATAGACACAGAAATTCTGTTTAGCACAATACATTTCATCTGATAAAGAATCAGGCCATTTTATGCAAACAAAGAGGTGATACTTTTATAAAATATTCTAAGGAGTGTGTGCTTGTAGACCACTTTTATTGAAGGGGGACAGTAAAATGTTTTGTTCATTTTTATTATTTTGATGCCATCCCCTCTCCCACTCTAAAGCAATATCAAAAAACACACAGCAAGACTTAAGAGGAGGTAGATTAAAGACTTTGGAAGTCAATGGAAACACATCTTCAGCAAAGTGAATAGCTGCATCTTTATCTGCTCTTTGTAGGTATGCTTATTGCATGCCTGAGAGCTGCTAATGTTCCGAAAGACTGATTTGTTACTTTGTGATGCAGCTTAATGTTATGATGGCAGCCAACCAATTCAGTGAACTCATGAGGTAACAAGTACGAGTGTCGTGAGCTGGGCTGGTGGAAGGAGTAAGCTACAGAACTCACATTTTATACCTTGTGTTGTGTGCCATCAATGTATTCCGGAGATATGAAGATTATATATCTTCTTGATGGCGTACACAAAAATGTATGTTTACTATTTTTAAACAGACATTTTTGGATAACTTAAGATGTCTTTGCAAATGCAAACAAGGGGCTGGCCAGGGAACACACCCAAACCTTCCCTCCAGGAGCATTTCTCTCTTGCTCATTATAGGAAGCAGGCAGAGGGTATGCCCACTATGAGAAGGCAGAGCTAGCCAACAGGAGACATGAAATGGATGCAGGGTGGTGGAACCAGTACATGTCAAATGCTACTCCCCTACCTGGAAATTAAATGGCCAACCCAGAGGTCCAGTAATCAACTCTGAGCAATATGCAGACAGTTCATAAGTATGTGTTTGGGGTATTGGTAAAGGGGCAGAAACATTTATGCGGTGACAGCACCTGCAAAAGGAATTCAGACATGGTTCACTGAGATTCAGCTGTCTGTTCTCCTCTCCTGAGTGTCATTTTCGGTAGTAACCCCTTTTATTTCTTCTGTGCTCCCAGCTGAAAAACATCTGAGTGCACATAAAAGGTATTAATAAATTGCTCTTAAGATATGGTTTGGTAATGTCTTTAAGACTGTTAAGATTTGGCCTTTATAGAATGTGGCGGCTATAGTTCCTGAAATATAAAGGGAATGTGTTGCATCATTGGAGTACAATGTTGAAAGTTTCAGCCAGACTGTGATTACTGTATGTTGAAAAATAGACAAGATTTGTCTGTGAAAAGGGAGAATAGCTACTGCTGGGTAATACCAAGTAACCTTTGTAGTATTTTATATCTCCTGCCACAAAGAGAAAAATAACTACATTTTCTCTGAAGAAATAAATAATTAAGCAACAAAACCCTCTGGCTTGCAATCTAGCTGCCAGAACAAGCATTTTGTTTATAGATGTACGTGCACAAGGTATGAATGGGTAATTTAACTGCTTCCACTGACTAGGCTTGGGACATATGGCTGCAGGTCTTTTTTGAGCTAACAAAAGCCTGGTTCTTCTCTGCTATGTGCCTTACACATTAACATTGTGGCATGCACAGGTGTTATAAAACACAATGCTGCTTGGAACCTGCACAAAACCGTCTGTCACCAGAGTTTTCTGCTTATGAAAAGTTTACAAGATTTGGTTAAAACACCTTCAGCAACGTACATTTATATGCATATGGCCCATGTAGGTGAATTAGAGTCTGGGGTCCTGCAGTGAAAGCAGAAAAGATATGTGATGTAGTCTATTGAATAAGATGTGATCTTGGTGCTAGTAGTACTATAGAAGATATCACCGAAATATGATGTTCCCAGGCATAGGAAACAAAGGGCTATTATTGAAATAAACCAATCATTTAAATGAATGTATTTGTAAAGTGAAATACCTACAGGCATCTATGTACCACCAAGGATCTCCCAATTTATAATTCGATGAGACCGTTTTAATAAAAATCCTACCTCTTCAAGAGGTTGCACAAAACACGTTGTATAATCCTTGTATTCTGCTAGTAGCCCAATAGCTCCAACAGCACATATATCAAGATGAGCATTGACAGAACAGACTACACCTTATTTAAAGGTAATTAAGCTGCAACTTTTTTATATATAAATTACCTTAAATACAGCCTTTTATTTGGGCACAACATGCGTGATTAAGGCACAGTGCCACTCACAGTGATGGATTGTGTGTTTGCTGCCAGGCACATCTTAATTTCTTGGTATTAAGATAACAAATGTGCTGAGAAGTTTTCTGCTAGAATGTTTAGGAAATTGTATATAGCCTTAAAATAAAGCAGCCCAGTGCTGAGCAGATTTTGTTACTGAGATACTGCGTACATATTTACATGTTTCACTCTCCATTTCCAATACTGTTTATATTGAATAATCATTTATTCATAAGCATGTTACATTTTAACAGCTTTTATTATTAAAATCAATATAGCACCGAGCCAAGCTAAAATATTAATATCGTGTGGGAAAATAATTACAAAATGACAATGCACATTTAAATGAGAAAATCAAAATTAGTAATTACATTACAAAAATATACACCAAATTCCATAAATTTCATTTTGAGTCCCCCCCCCCTTGCATTCTGGTGAATGTATCCATTCTAACTGGGGTATACTTAGCGTTTGCTTTATCTGGAACTAGATAGATTATTTCACTTTGTCCTGTCTGTCAGTTCACTGCTCTACTGTAGACCCCAAGGGTTGATCGGTTACCTTGTAATATCTGCCCGGTTTTGTCCATATCCTTGTTCTCGACAGGCTGGAGGGGCTTTTTTCCCCATTTAAAATTGCTCTTCATGATCAAACACTAAATGGGGCTCATGATTTAAGAATGAAGTACACAGGAAAATGTCGTCTTGTAAAATAACCGTTATGATTTTAAATATGTTAAACTCTTTTCCAAGAGTAGAAAAATGTTGGTGCTAGTTAAAGTGATCAGTCATATAGGGTTTAAGCTGATTTTTCTCATAATACATTCTAAAATGTAATTATCTTTTATAGTTACCAAAGATATGCCCATTTGTATTAAGGCATTCAGTTATTCAAATTAAGAGTATGCAAATATACTTGTAATAATAATTTTCTGCAGAGGCAGCACATATTAATTGTATACTTGAACACAGCAATCTTAAAGGTTTCCTTAGACAATCTATCTACATAGCATTCTACGGAGGTTTTATGTTGGATCTCTCACAATAGTGCTAATTACGCATTTTTTTTTTTAAATGAATAAAATTTCCATCACAATATAATACATGGGACATAACAGCTTAAAGGAGTTGTACAATTTAAATGTATGGTGGTTTGTAGCTCGTTATGTTATAGAAAAGCTAATGTTCAAAAAAAAAAAAAAAAAAAAAATCAGTTTTGGATAAAGAATATAAATTCTCCCTCCAATAATAGAGGATATTCTGTGAGTAAACTAGAGGAGGGTCACAAAAGCTCACCTGGAGATCAGACTTTTTTTTTGTGCAAACTACAACTTACATGTATGTGCTTGGCAATCACAATTTTGTTTCTTGATATCCTATATAGGGCTCTGTGCCCCATCCATTGCTGTCTTTGCAGCACCAGAACACTTTTTTTACTGCCGTACCTCCAGCCACATTCTACCATTACTAAGGCTTTGGGACAGGCACCTCTTTTTGTAATGTATTCATACCTATTGTAACCCATTTATAAGGTTTTTGACTACTGTCCGAAATAGCCACGCACTTTGCAAATAGTTTATTTACAGAACTATCTACGTTTCGGTACCCCCGCTGGACCTTTGTCATCTCATTCCTGAGATTGCCTCAGGAATTTTAGGGTAGGTAAGTTTTCAAATTAAGTTCATTTTAAGCATGACATCTCTTGTAAACATGGAATAAACTCTTATCATTCATATATAAGTGGGGAAGAACATTTATGAAAATTACCGTATTTGCTCGACCCTGATTAGAAGAGGACCCCCCAAATCTGAATATTAATTTAGGAAAAAAAGAAAAAGCCTGAGTATAAGACGACCCTATAGGAAAAAAGTTTTACCAGTAAATGTTAATTCATCTAAACTATTTTATTTTTTTTTAATAAAAGCTATGATTGAGAAAAATATTTTGGTTTTATTTCCTTCTATTTTCCAACCTGCCCCCCAGTTATGCACATCTGCCCCAGAAATGCCTTATACCTCCTATATGCCACTGTGCCCCATGATATGCCTTTTAACCCTATATGCCACTGTGCCCCATGATATGCCTTTTGACCCCCTATGTGCCCCTCTGCCTCCAGAAATGCCACTCTGGCATTTAGAGGGTTAAAAGGCATATTATGGGGAAGAGTGGCATATAGGGAGGTTTAAGGCATTCAGGAGGCAGAGTGGTGTATAGAGGCTTAAAAAGGCATTTCTGGAGGCAGAGTGGCATTAAGGGGGTTAAAAGGCATTTCACAGAGCACTGCCTTATGCCCCCCATTTACCACTCCCCCGCCCCCCCAAACTTACCGGTGCTTCTGACTTCCCTGTCATGTAGCTGGGGCAGCGTGTAGATCCCACGCGCTTACGCTGCAGCCAGAAGGAGGCACCGGTGCGGGGAACCCCGGCTGTCAGAGATCAGAGAAGGTCTGCGCGATGGACGCAGACAACCCCCGCTGCTAGCCACGCCTCCTTCCTGCTGCAGCGGAAGTCGTCTACGCGAATCGCGTAGACATCTACACGCTGCCCCAGCTACACACCGGGGACTCAGAAGTACCGGTAAGTGGGGCGGGGCGGGGGGGGGGGGGAGACAGGAGAATCCAGGTCCCCTGCAGCTGCGGGGGATCTGGATCTTAGTCGTCTCATAGTCAGACCTATTTGAGGTCTGATTATAAGACGACCCCGATTATAAGACAAGGGGTATTTTTCAGAGCATTTGCTCTGAAAAAAACCTTGTCTTATAATCGAGCAAATACGGTAATACAAAAGAAAATTGATTCAAATAATAATCTAACAAGTATTTATCAAGATGTCCTTTGTGTAATCTCTCTAGCACATTCATTAAAAGTAAGAAATTAATTTGCTTTGTTTACATTTTTCTCCTTGGTTATTCACTCAGAAGATTTTGACCTTTCAATTAATAAAACATATCTCAGTCTTTCTGAATATTAGTCAAGAACACGTGAACCAGTAGGATTTCACCCAAGAAACATATCATGTAATTAGCTTTCTCATGTCCCTGTGGGACTACTTCTCTATAATCTATGCACAGCATATCCTCCTAAATTTGGTCCTGTTGCCTTTAAAATAAATAATTAATAAGAGTTTCTGTGTAAATTATCATCTAGGCAGTGTGGTTCATGAGCAAATTAAGAGTTGGAGTGTGTAGATAAATATTAATTCTTGGTTCCCTGAACCTTGCAATCAAAGATTCTGAATGTAGCCACATCAGGATTCATCGGCTGAAGTAGCGATTGGTTCACAGCTGTAATGTGTGAAAGTTATCTATTAAAACTGCAATGATTCATCAGTCTTAGTGTACAGAGATAACTTAAGTAATATACCCATGAAGTACTGAATAAATTGAGTCTATGATCTGCAATGCAGCTGGAAATAACCTGTAAACATCAAGTGTGGTGAAAGGTTCATTCTCTACTGCTTCAACTATTTAAGCCACACTTTGAGCCATATTAGACAGGATGGTAAAAAAAAACTAAACATAAAGTTTATAAAAATATTATACATTTGTATTATTTGAGCCTGAGACTAGCTTAGCGCACCGACATTTTTTCTTTTCCCTGTGTGCACATATTTGAGGTTGTTGGCTCCTCATCAGTCTGGTTGCAGCTTGCTGTCCAGGGGTTAAATGGGAGGAGGTTTAATTGCAAACTTAAAGGTTAACTTAAAGAGTTTAAACTGCTTTGTGTGCCCACTATGTAGGAGGTGAGAGTAGGATCTCACCCTATTGAGAGTGTGCCTTGACGTGGCGGGTGAGCTTAATTATGCTTTGGCCAATTCATATAACCAAAACCTCTCATTTATATTATGTTTATATATTTGTTGCCAACTTTATTAGGGTGAGAAGCGCAGACATTATTTTGTTTTTTGTATACATTGTACAGCCAACACACTGTATTTGCAACATGCTCACACTGTTTGGTACGCCTCATACATTTGTATTATTTGAGCCTGAGACTAGCTTAGCGCACCGACATTTTTTCTTTTCAATGATAATGTTATTGTTTAATAAAATTGTTCATTTCCTAAAGACAGTTGATGAGAACCATTCAGCCAAAGTAGTCTGACCGTTTTTCCTGCTATTAAGACTGAAGCCTTAATCGGTTTTTGGACCACTTAACAGAACAAATGGTCTGTGGCCCACCTTCTCAGATGACCTTCTACACCACCAAGATTTTCTCTTCTACCCATGTTTTGTGGTGGCAAAGATGGCCCAGACAAGCCGTTTGGAGGCAAAAGACAATGAAGCTTTGAGGGAGGCCATTCAAGGACAAAGTATGGAGTGGAGGAGAACACACACACGTACACACACACACACGTACACACACACACACGTACACACACACACACACACGTACACACACACGTATACACACACACACGTATACACACACACACGTATACACACACACGTATACACACACACACGTATACACACACACACGTATACACACACGTATACACACACGTATATACATACGTACGTACGTACGTATTGGGACACCTGACATGACACCAGCAGGGCCTTTTATGACATCGCATTGTAAATACATAGGCATTAATATGCAATTGGTTCCCTCTTTGCAACTTACACTCTTCTAATTTTGGTGTGGTTCTGTGGTAATTTTTACACATTCATCCAGTAGAGCATTTTTGAGGCCAGGCACTGATTTTGAATAGGAGGGTCTGGTTTGCATACTCTGTTCAGGTTTATCCCAAAGGTGTTCCATGTGGAAATCCTTCCCAGAAGAGTGGAAGCTCTTATGAATGCAAAAGTGGGGGACCAACTATATATTAATGTCTTTATTTAGAATACAATATCGTAAAAGGGCCTGCTGGTGTCACGTTAGGTGCCCCGATAATTTTGTCCATATCGTGTATGCACACCATCACATACACATAAAATACATTTTATATTATAGAAATTATTAGATTGCCTTGGAAACCATGCTAATTGAAGATTTAATATATTTATAATATACATATAGTCATTACTAGACATGAGCAGTCTCAGACAATTAACCCATCCTTTACCAGACATGAGCAGTCTCAGACAAAAAAAACCCCTCTACGTTAAGCAGACATGAGCAGCCTTAGACAATTAATCCCTCCATTACCAGACATGAGCAGTGTTAGAAAACTAGCCCCCTTCATTACCAGACATAAGCAGTATCAGACAATTAACCCCCTCCATTACCAGATATGAGCAGTTACAGGCAATTAACCCCCTCTATTATCAGACATTACACATAGTCATATGCACACACATCACAGGTTTCATAACTGGTGCTGGCTGCAGCTTACACTGAGCTCTGTATGAGCTCCAATCAGGAAAGGCTTTTGAACTCTTAGTCAACCGTGTTAAATCAAGAAGTCTCTCCTGGTTGGCTGAGACCACCTTCACCCTAGTGAGGGCTCCTTCACAGAAAGAGCCTTTTTCTCCTCAAATGGGCCTGACTGCCAGGCCTCTTACAATTGTAAAGGTTGTACCCCACTGATGGGGCCTTCGGTCTCAGATTCAGGATAGCCAGATGCCTATACTGTGCATGTTTAAATACCCCTTCTGTATTAACATACCACTTCTGTGCGGGGCGAGGGGTATTTCCACCCATTTGCCACCCTTTTTTTAAGATTACAAATAGGACTGGAATAAAACATTGTCGAGGAGCAAAAGATGGAGTTTCAGTTTTGGTTCCCTTGCAGTCTGGTTATTTAAGTGAATATATAAAATCAAATTTCACCACAGCATAGTATTCATTATTTACAAAGTGCCTTTTGTACACATTGAAGTTTTTTTTCCCAGCCAGACATCACTGTAGATGTTGTTTATATAAGATAACGGGCAAAGGAACCAGGAGGGACAGATAATGAAAAAATCCCCCCCAGGGCCATCGGAATCCCCCCCGATTGAAACGCTGTACAGCACCCAGGTGGAGAAGAGAGGGGGGGTTTCAACAACCGCTCGGCGCCCCTCTGTGTCTACTCTGCACCCTGCCGCCACCTGCCTCAGCGCTGCCCTGACTGCAGTGGTGGGAGCAAGAGGCCTCTGCCCTGGTGCCACTTCACGCTGAGCGCCGGGAATATGACCTCATATGCCGGCGCTCAGCAGTGAGGCTACGTGCACTGCGGCAGAGCAGCGAGACAGAGGCCTTGTGCTCCCACCACAAGACTTCAGCACGGTAAGTGAACTACAAAGGGGGGGTAGATAGTAAGAAAGGGGGGTAGTAAGAATATTGAAATAGAGTGAGAATTAGAGAGAATGAATTATGTGTGAATGAGTAAGAGAATGAATGAATGAATGTGTGGATGAATTGTGTGAATGAGTGAGAGAATTAATTAATGTGTGGATGAATTGCTTGAATGATTTGTGAGAATGCATTAATGGATATGTGTATCATGGATGTGATTTAGGGAAAGGCAAATATAGCTCAAGCAGACTGTTGAGCCTTGGGGGACCAAGATGGCACAGATAGGGTGTTTGAGACAAAGATAGCACAGGATGGGCTGTTTGGGGACAAAGATGGCTAACGCAGGGCTGTTTAGGGACAAATTTGGCTCACGCTGGGCTGTAATCTGTTTGTGTAATCTGGGTGCTGGTCAGGTGTGGACGCCAGGGCTGTATAACGCTCCACCCTTTGCAGTCTGGAATTCTCTTAATTCTGTGCTGCTCATTTTCCGTTACCAACCACTAGTGGCCGCCCTTGCAACTCTGAAGCACTCAGACCTGATTATCATGTCCAGCTGCACCTTATTACCTGGATTACACTACCTTTATAAACCTGCCCAGCCGTTCAGTCTGGGCCTTGACATTAACGTTATAGGACCACAAGTGGACTCCCATGCTGAGTGCCCTGCAAGAGGGCTACCTGTCGTGTGCGCCCCATCCAGAGGGCTTCCAGCCAAGAGACATCCATCTGCATATGTTGTTTTACCATCATCTGCAATACAGATCTTATCTGCATATTCTGTCTGTGGTTTATTTCCTGCACCTGTCTGAAACAACCCCAAGCCATCATGCATCGTGGGGTACAGATGGAGCCCCTTGTATCCCCTGCACCTGGGCTCCTATCAGACCTGTTCACCCGGTTCGTGACAGGCTGGTCTTTGGGATGTGCAACCTGTGATCTATGCTTGTAATTTAGGGGATTTTATCTATACCTTTAATTAGTTATTATGTGAATTCCAGTTGGTTTATGTGTTATTCTGTTGATCTGTATCTGCCATGCTATGTTACATTATTTATGTATACCTACAAACACTATATTTGCATGTCTTATTCAGTCGATCTATACATGTACGTGCTGTTTCATGTGTTTATTTCATCTATACCTTCAGTGCTGAGTTAACGTGCTATTTCCAGTTGATCTATACCTGCAATGCTGGGTTTGTATGTTCTGTTGATCTATACCTGCAATGATATGTTTCCACACATTTATGTATACCTGCAAATACAGGGTTTTTATGTCTTATTCAGTTGATCTATACCTGCAGTGCTGTTTGAATGTGTTGTTTATTTGATCTCTATCTGAACTACAGCGAGGTAAATAAAAGAGAGGTATGGCTTAGTGAATGAGGGGGGCAAAGGGACTCTGGGGATGAATATTGGGGAGAGGACCACTCAATTTCACGGTAGGGTCAGAAGGAGGGAAGACTGCACTGACTCTCAGTCTTCCCCTTATCTGCATTCAGTGTGGCTAATATATTTTTTTTTTGCGGGAGCAGAGGGGGTGATTCCTTGCTAGGGAGCGTGGAAGGGGGGCCCAAGGAAATGTTTGCCTAGGGTCCAGTTTTTCAATATTAAATTTTTGTTATTGTTACAAAGATTAGCTGTTTCTTACTATATTTAATGTATTAAACGTACATTAAAACAACATTACCAGTGTTTCTGATGGGGAGATGGGGACAAAGTGGGGTAGGGGATAGTGAGGAGAGAGGTATCTGATGTGGAGAAAAAAGGGGGTATCTGATGGGGAAAAATGCTGCCCCCGGTTCCTACGCCCATGTATAAGACGTCTGTATTCATAGAAATAAATAGTAAATAAGTAATACATAGTAATAATGAATGCACAAACTATACCAAGCAAAATAAGTCAGATATATCTGTGCCAACAGTAATTAAAACTATTGTCAGAAAATCAATGTTAATAAACTCATAAGTCTACTCCCCGTCTTGTTCTCTGGTCCGTCAGCGAGAGTGTTACAACACAATATCTGTGATGTCAAAACAGTGTCAGTGTTTAATGACTGTCTATCCTGTATTAGTTTTCCTGCCACCCAACTTTGATTTGCAGTTGGTTCATTTCTCATAAGTTACCCTTGACATGTATGGGAGTTCATATGCTGGAAATATCAATAACTAGACTTCATGTTGAGTCCAGGGAAAGTGATTTGATCTACCCAGACCTTCTTTACAACCAGTGGTTTCATTCACTTACAACATTATGACCAGTTAAAAATCAATCTTTACTTTTCACTCAGAGTAAACATTAGTTCTGTTTTATTGTATCAGCATTCTGGAACATGTGATAAATATGTTCATATGATGTAGCTATAAACAGAGATGATCAAATATACCATTTTTATTATAGATCATTACTAAAGTACTCAAGAAAAAACATTATTCATAGGACATTCTCTACTTAACAATGCAGTAGAGCACCACCTTACTTCAAACTCAGAATTAAAGGGACAATGAAGTATGCACTCATGTCTACCAGATCTATATTAAACCATTTGAAATGCATTAAATCTACTGCTGCTGCTTTTTATTTCATCAATGTTTTTTGTCGATGTGGGAGATTGTTTTGAAATGCTTTAACTCAATAGGAAGGTTTTGTAAAATTGTTATATTATACAATGTGTTAACTTCCAGTACATACCTAGTACTACACAGAAGAAAAAACTGACCAAGTTGCAGCATCTTGGCAAGACCGGATTAAGGAGCTTGGGGTCCTGGAGCACTTTTACAAAAAGGGCCCCTGTTTTCTTGTGTCCAACTGTTTTTGCGCGTCAATACACATAAAACATAATTAATAGAGAATTAAAATAAAATGTTTATTGCAGGTTCCACTACCTTCTTTTATGATGGTACAGGGTGTTCACATTAATATTAATGTAATGTATTGCACAGCATTAAGTGATCTAGAGTTGCACTTGAAGACCCTTCCTTGTGCTGCAGTCCTCCCACCATCAGGGTAGAAGCTCCTATATATAGCTCCGTTATATAGGAGGAAGGTGGTGCTCTACTGCATTGTGAAAAAGAATGCAGAATGATGTGCTTACACCGTATTTGCGAAGTTACCATTTTTCCAAACATGGATGTGCCATACCGTTGGCTCTTCTTTTTCATTACAGATAGACCTGGATTGGATCTGGTAAACTTGGCAAATCCCTGATGGGCTGTTGCCTGATGGCACCTTCCATGTTTTTTTTTATTGCCTCTGGCTTGATATATGCAGCACGGTGCTGCATAGTGTGTGGCTGCATGTATGTCATTTATCAGCTGCTGGCCTTAAAGTACCAGGGCCAATTTGAATCCCAGTCCCTGCTTGTGGATATCAGTCACCCTTTCATTCATAATGTCAGTGATATAGTACTGGAGATATACAGTATCATGTACACTGATATTTTCCTCTCTCTAGTCAGCTATAATACAACTCTTTGATACTTGCCTGACATAATTGTGTTGTCTAATTGTATTTAGGCAACAGATTGACAGTGAATGGCTGGTAAAAAAATCTTTTGATTGTAACTTGGTTTAGTTTTCAGTTTGACATTGGGATAGGTGTAGAAAGATGGTACATTGATTTAGAATGGAGAAAATATGTACGATGAGAAGAACTCATGGGCGAAACCATGGCATTATTAACATGGTTAGTGACAATCCACATATAGTAAACAACTATGGTAAAGCTACCACTAGCAAGCCCCCCAAAGTGCCTATAACCTAAGACACATAAACTTATCTCTTATAGGCCACTGACTCCTTCCTTCCATTTCTTCAGATATTCCCTGGTAGTCAGAGGTGTTGCTTCTAGCACCAGCCCGGGGTAATATACTAGTTGCAAATATGGTACTTTTCCCCTCTAAATCTAACATAATTCAATTTGTATATATTACTAAGAAAACACAAATGTCTAAAGTGGATTTCCCCCCCCCGTAAACATTTCATCCTTTATTTGTTAAGTAAACAATGGGCTTTGATAGCCCACTGACTGGGGATGGTTGAACTAAGGCAGGGGGTGGCATCATCAAGGGTAGACAAAGTGTCCAAACTTGGACACCTGTGTCGGGGGCAAGTCTCCTGGAAGTCATTGTTGCTTATGGGGCATTGGTCTCATGTATAACTTTTCCAGGGTAAATAGATGCAGCATTCCTGGTAACCCTTTCTAATTACATTCCTTGGAAAACATGAATAATTTGTTACCTGTGTTTTCATTTATTGAAAATGCAAGTTCTCCATGAAATACCACTCTCATATATATATTTAGGCAGCTGCTTACAAGATATCAATAGCTTCACACAGTGATTCCAATCTGCATTTTACCATAGATCCTTAGGCTGCCTTCTTTTGATGCCATTGCAAGTTTTATCCTGCCACTAAAATATGAAAAGTAGACAAAGATCTCTGGAAGACATGTTTAAAAATATTTTAAATAAACTAAATGGTCATTTAATGGATTAAGTTCCTAGGAAGCATATGGTCTTCAATAATAATCTGTGTGTGTATGTACCCTTAATTTTATTTTACTTCAAGAAAATGCCTGCTCAGAAAATCAAGTACATTTCAATGATTACCCTTGTGAGTATCTCGTTGTTCATCTATAAGTACATGTAATTGCCGGAGGTCTGTACCTATAGAAGATATTTCTGTTAGCCGATTTATCCACAGACTGGCAAATGTGCCTAAACTTCGACTGCAGCTAAGTAGCTTTTTTAGGGCATGTTAATGTAATAAGCTTCATAGCCACAATAGTTGCAATTAAGGCATACAGATACCTGTTTAAATCTTTTTTTTTTATTAATTCCAGCTGAAAGCTTCCTAAGGTTAGGCTGGCTCATTCTGTGTTTTCAGGTCAAATCAGCCTTAGGTAAAGAGTTACTTAAAAATAGAAGTAGAAGGGATTTTATTTTAAACTGATGAATCTTTGAAGTTTGCATTTCAAAGTAATTCTCCTGATCTTGGCATGTGTTAAAGTTTTTGTAGGGTAAAGTCTGTTTCACTTTCTGTATTCCCTTAAATAATGTCTTCTGTTTTTACCCTCAACCAATAATATGTGTCTTCTAAAGAAAACATTTAAAACTCAACTTAGAAAATTTACCAAAGAAAGAAATTAAATTTTTTTCCCTGATGAATTAATTCCTGAATGTAGACAGGCTCTTTTTTTATTGTGAAATCTTATAATCAACTGGCCAAATGACTGTGCTATTACAATTCTTACACGTTATCCCTGTGTTTGTAATCATTTAGCTTTTTTTGTTTACTCTGTTGTGAAATCTAATAGAAAAGGCATATTTGGTGCTATAAATTTTACAGCAACAACTTTCTGCAAATCACTGGTTTCAGATCATGTCCTCAAAAAACCCCACTAAGAGCCTAGATTAAAATGCTTTTCTATAGTTTTTGAGAGATACAGTAATATGCAAAAATACTGTGCAAAAGTTTGTCAGGTGTGAAAAAATGCTTTAAAGTAAAAATGCTTTAAAAAACAAATGCAAAGTTGGTGAAAAGAAGAAAAAAATAAATGAAATCAAAATTTGATATGACCATCCTTTGCCTTCAAAACACCATTAATTCTTCTAGGTATACTTGCACACAATGTTTTAAGAATCTCAGCAGGTAGGTTGTTCCAAACACCTTAAAGAATGAACCACAGTCCTTCTGTGGATTTAGGTAGTTTCAGTTGTTCTCTTCATGTATTCCCAGACTCAATAATGTTCAGGCCATGCCATCACTTCCAGAACTTCTTGTTCTTATTTGTGCTGACTATAGTTCTTAATAGACATGTTTAAATGGCCCTTTAGTTTTCGGGCTTAGAATTACATTCTGTGTTTTTGTGAAAAGTTGAGTCACTTGGCTTTGTTTCCATGTTGGAGGTATGGCTTTTTTGGCTGCAAGTCCACTTTTGACTAGACTTCTCCAGACAGTAGATTGGTGTAACAGGATCCTACTGTTTTCTGCCAGTGCTGAGCTGATGGTGCTGTTGGACATCTTTTGCGATCATGAAGGAAAGTAGGCATGATGTGTCTTTCATTTGCTGCACTAAGTTTCCTTGACTGACTAACAGGCAATGTTCAGGACTGTAGATGCGGTACTTTGTGCTTCTTCCCGTGTCTGCCTTGAAATTTCTGCCTGTGATATAACTATCTTTTTTCTTATTGTTGTGTTCAGTCTTGCCATGATGTATGACTTTTGACATTAAACAACTGTCTACAAAACTCTAAACAATTAGACAACATTAACTGTTAATAGAATAACAACATTATTAGCAACCCCTCCTGAAGAAAGATTAATTTCAAAAGTTTGGCTGTTCTATTTCTCCTACACGGCTGTTTCTGTTTAAGTTGATGATTGTGTTCAACCTACATATTAAATTGATGATGATTAGCACCTTTGGTATTTAATCAAACAATATGTACCTGGAAGAATTCATACAATTTTGAAGACAAAGGGTGGTCACATCAACTATTGATTTGATTTAGATTTTCTTCTGTTGACTCACTTTGCATTTTGTCAAATGATAAAAAATAAACTAATAACGTGTATATTTTTGACATTCTTTCTTTACAGCATTTTTTCATACCAGCCTAACATTTTTGCACAGTGCTGTATATTTATTATTTTTCATAATGATGGTTGATAATGATGATAATAATGGTTTGCAGGATAAAAATTATCAGGACAGATTAAGGAAACTCAATATGTTTAGCTTAGAAGAGAGAAGAGAGGGGATGTGATAGAAACATTTAAATAGTTAAAGGCACATAAAGCTTAGGAGAGATCCTTATTTCAAAGAGGGAAAAATTTCAAAACAATCTAATACTAGAGGGTCAGAGCCTTAGATTTAATGTAGTATCTACAGTATCTCTTAGATAAACAGCCTCCCAGTAGAAATGGAATTAAGTAGTTCCCTGTAAAGGGAATTTCAGCATTCATGCTAGAGGCATAAAACTATCCTGAATCTAAGATGAGACCAATGACTGATTAAAGTCCGGAAAACAGGGAGAGTCGATGGACTAAATGGCTCGTATCTGTCACTAAATACAGGTTTATAAAAATGCCCTTCTCACCCCTATAGGTGGTATGTGTCTTCTCCCAGAGTCCAGGGAGTTTGAGGATTCTGCACAGTAGCTTAGATGGTCTTAGCACTGCACTCTTCTGGACAGAGTGTTCTGAATCTGTTGGAGCCACAGTGCTCCTATGTCCACTGGGACCACTCTGGCCTTAACTATCCAGATCTTCTCTAGTTCTTCTTTCAAGCTCTGGTACTTCTCCAGCTTCTCATACTCCTTTTTGTAAATGTTGCTGTCACTTGGCACTGCTTAATCTATCACCACCGCTGTCCTCCGGTCCTTGTCTACTACCACAATGTAGGGTTGAATGACAAGTACCTGCTTGTCCGGCTGGAACTCCCACAGGATCTTAGCCCTGCTATTCTCCTTAACCTTCTGTGCAATCTCCTGTTTGGACTTGGGGAAGGGGGGGGGGGTTACCTTTTGGGATGAACTGGAACAGAGTTTGGGGAAGTCCCTGTTGGTGTAATGGTCAGGTGTCCCAATACTTTTTTCTATGTCGTGTGTTTGTATATATGTTTTTGGTAGACCAAATAAAAGTGGGGAACAAGCATTTCTGTTTTTATGATGAGTAAGGGACTGTACATTTCATTACATCGTACTCCTTCTGTAAGTTTTGTATCCCATTTTAATACAAATAATGCCCCTCTATATTAATATTTTTTACCTTTTTAAACTTTACCCAACTAGAAATGAAATGATTTCATGTAAATTATTGAATTTTTTTTAACAATGTTACCAGCACGCATGCTGTGATATAATAAGCATATATATAATGAGTATATAAGACTCCTGAAACCCTAATACATACTGAGCAACAGAGACGCGGCAAAGAAAAAACATATTTATACGCAAGGCCTCTACTTGGTATGAATTAGATATTTTTGATTGTATCAATAAAACATCTACAGTATATTTTGGGGCAAATACAAACTATATCCCAGGATACAGTTTGGAAAATGTTTTAACCATATATATATATATATGTAGCCCATTATTTTTATTGTTTTTTTTTCCCTTTTATAATATGTGAATGCTATTTACAATATTTGGACTTCTGAGGACACTATACTTCACTTTTTGTGGGTGTGGCTCTAGCCTCTGAGAACTATCCAGAAGGAGGTGTGGCAGAACCTGACAGGGAAGGAGAGTCGCCATTTTAGGATGAGTTAAGGCCTATTCCCCATCCAGCAAGACCAAGTGACTAACTAGCAAGTGCAGGACCAAATCCTGATCTGTTTTGCCAAGAGGTTGCTTGATACAAACCAGAGCTGCAGCTTAAGGTCTTCCAGCAAATTCATCTCTACAGCGAATCTGCTCTCAAGCCTTCCTGCAGTTAGCAAGGACTGTATCCAGGCTCCATCTGAGGACATCAGACCAGGGAAGTAACATCCTCATTACACAAAGGATATTGCTGTATATCTATCTACCAGGGCCCCAACGTGCACCAACACCATTTACTGGAGCTCCTGGGTGGGCAATTATCCAGCTTTGGGTGGGCTATTGGGTTTCTGTATTTTTACAGTATATATATATATATATATATGTGTATTTCGGCACTGGGTTGAACACACAGTTACTGTGAACTGCCACTCTCAGGACAAATCTTTATTTCCTGTCAACACTGTTATTGTATAAATCTGTTCCCCTATATTACAGTAAAATAGGTTTAATTTGTTTATCAGTTATTGTGTACTTATTAGTACTATTGCAGGGCCACTTCTCAGTGAGTGGATTTCCTGTATCTAAATAAATCACTGAGTGGAGGCACTGAATGCAGAATTCAAATATGTCCCAATCTCCCTCACTCATCGCGGAGGCTCAGGAGCCATATCAGCGCCAAGAAGCAACAGGGATTGTTGCTGATCCTGACCCTATTTTCCAAGGGAAAGGAAAAGGGGTTACATATATAACGATAATTACAGGTTAAGAGGCTTTTCATTAAATGGTTCTTATATTTCTGGCTCATGTAAAAAGAATGGTAACCATGGTACCTTATTCACTTAGTTCTTTAAAAATCCACACATCTAAAATGGAAATATTACAAAATGTATTCTCTGACATTTCGGATATATTCTTAACTCACTATATATAAATATATATATAAATATATATATATATATATATATATATATAAATAAATAATATAAGGATGTTATCAAGTATATGGTTTGATACATTGAATCTACACACATGCACTGTTGTGTCACAGAGGTGGAAAGATATCACGCCAACTGCTTTTTTGTATACCTAAACCGTATGATGAATTTCCTGAAATCTTTATTCTAAGCATACATATTTTAAGTTTTTTTTAAACATTTATATTATGTCCTCCTGTGTCCAATAAAACTTCTATAATATGGTTATAAATAATGTTCCAATAAATAAAAGTAGAAAAAAATAAAACTATAAAGACTTTTTTTTAACAAGCTTTGAAACATCTGCTTAAAGTATCCACTGGGAACAGAAAACGAGTTGTCATTCTAATTAATTGTTTAGTTTTGTTGGCTGGTTTTGGACACAGGCCCACTACCAGATTGGATAGTAATTTTACTTATGATATACAGCTGTTTGCTGTCATGACCACTTTGGGAATAGCCAAATATTTTACTTTATTCTAGTATTCTTCTGGAGCACCCCTACTCACTCCCTCCCACCTAAATTCCATCCTTTCAAAGTAACTAATAAAATTTTACTACTGTGCACAAAGGCACAAGAGTGTAATCCATAGTCGATATAGACCAAATGTATATTTCCTTCTGGACAATATTTTTTATTGAAAAGGCAACAAAGGGCAGTAGCTAAATTATCACAATCAATTCTACATCTCACAGTGTTACAATCAATTTAATGTTAGCTCCAATGGACTGCATAAAAAAGGTTCAAATGCCTGTTCGGTTCACAGTAATGTGGGCTCTCGTGCGCTAAGCACTCTAATGCCAATGATAAAGGGCTTTCCTGAGAGTGCTACAGAAGTAACCTTTTTTGCAAGTGGCTAACAAAAAAACTGTTGGCAAAATTATTAAGCCACACTATACAAAAATGGCAAGGAACAAGCACATCTATTACAAATAAAACTTAGTTAATGAAAACTGATATATCTGTCAATTGTTTTTGTTTCTGTTGGCATAATACATGTTCTTTAAATCATGGGGCAAAACGCGTTAGACTGGGAATGAAAATTATATTTGAATGTATTTGTTACATATTGAGTGCTGAGATGTAAATATTTACATATAAAATAAAGTACAGGTGTACTTACTGATAGAGGAAAGTAAAAGAGCACATGAGCAGCATTGTTGATGCCACCAATGGGCAATTTTTGCTACAAAGAAGAAAGGACAAGCATCAAAGAGAGCTTCTTACCCCATAGACTATTACTACATAAAAGGGCATAATTATGTATAAAAGGGACACATATTGTATATCTTATTTTATGTATATATAAGGACATATACATAGAAACACATAATTTGATGGCAGATTGTATTACAGTTTTTAAGTGCTATTGTGTGTGTTTGTAGACAGTTAACTATGGCTGGTTTTGTTTTGTTGTTTTTTGTGTTTTTTTTGTGTTTATTTCTATAGTCTGTAGGGGAGAGCACAATTTTCTTGGTGTTGAATATGTCTATTCACTAAAAGGAGAGTTGGCATGAGAGCTTGTATGATAGTTGTGGTTTCATCTCCCTAACTTCAATATTCATTATGAAAGGCTGACACTGGCAGGTTCCTTAAGCAAGAAGGGCCGAGCTGGCCCTGAATAATGTATAATTCCGTGGGTGAAACATTCCCATTAATTTAAATATACATTGCACAGTGCTAGCCAACCACCCCTTGCAGGTGGAGCTCACGGGGTTGGATCTACAACAATGTGAGCATTTCTCACTCATGCACATGGGGGTCTTGTTAGATTTGTTAGATTTGCAAAGCCGATGCTGAAGGCTGTTAATATACCATATGACAGAAGATGTGTTCACCTACACACAAAATAACTGGGAGGAGTGGGTGGTCAAATGCATACAAGTGATTTTGCAGATCACCAGGAATTTGTGGTCATCGATGATGTCTGTTTTTATTCATGCTTTTTATTTGAAACCCCAAATATAATGACCAACATTGTTGCCTGTGTTATTAATATTTTTTCTTAAATTTTTACTTCAGCAGCATATTTGCAGCAATTCAAGTTTCTGGGAGCCAAGCTAAGAGTATCTTTTACTATCAGAAAAATACTGAATGCTTAAGTAATTTAAAAACATGAGATTTAATAAACTGTTTCATTACATAGCCATGAAACACCTCACTAATTATTTCTAGTTTTATTAATTCTTCTTTGTAACTTGCCTAAATGCCCCATATAATACAATTACTCTTTATAACTCCTTTAAAAGTTGACTATTATCTCTGTTCCATATAATTATGCCCTAATAATTCATTTACTTTCCCATATAACCTCACTTTATAATCTCATCTATTGCTCCAAATAGCAAGGACAATTTTTTTTACTGCTACAATAACATACTCCTCTCATATAGTATAGCTGCAACCCAACCTTGTACGTAGAGATGGATAAATAAGGCAATATACATTTGTACAAGTTAGTACATGTCAATTTATGTCATGTACATATAAAAAAACAGAACACGCATAATTATTTTCAGGTATTGCTTAAGCTAAACTAAGGTACCTTCATACTCAGAGTTGTTTCAAAATACTGTGCATTTGACATCACTGGTCTAATGCACAATGAATGGCCCAAGCTAATTGCTAGAATTGAAAATGGACAGCACTAATATAAATATAAATATGAAAAACAATGTAAATAATTTTACACAACATTACAGCATATTACGGTAAAAAATATGTGTTTTATTAGCAATATATAAATATGGATATAATCAGAATATAATAAAACAATATATACGATTTCATGTAGTATGTACAATTTATAATTATAATCAATTATGAATTCACTTATATTCAATAAGAATTGATCATAAATTTATAGAATGCAGTCACATATTAAATTATTTACCTTAATTTTAGACCTGCTAAGGAACAGAATATTGTTATTATGTCCTGATGTACTTTTGATTTTACACAAATATATATATACACACACACACACACACACACACACACACACTTGATTTATGGGGGGGCAGTGTAATGTGTTGCTCTGCTCACTCCATACCCTATTCTTCTTTCCTCCCACTCAACTACAGCAAACACCTCAATCTACGCAGCTAGATTATTTTTCTCCATATAAAGAAGAAGAGGGAGACCCTACTATAAAAATTGGCAGGTATGTCTACTTGGGTACAAATCAAAAACAGAATATAAATGAATTCCACAATTTAATCTCTAACCTTTCAGGTACAAAAATATTAAAGACAAAATTATTTTTAGGTCACATCTTCAGGTTTTATAAAATGTCTTGTTAGCAATAAATCAGAATTTTTGTAGATAGAACAATAACATATATTTTTGTTGCCCGTATGTGGTACAGTGTGATTGTGATGTTTCTGCTGACTAAACCTACGCAATAAATATAGTGAAGTGTTTACTGAGTGATTAGCAATAATTATGACAGCCACTCGAGACTGTAACTAATGTGTAACCAATTTATTATTCACAGTTCACCTAATACTTGCATTCTGGATTTTCACTTCCTTTTTTCAGTGGGACATGTTTAGATCACTGCAATTTAGTGGGATGGTGCTAAGCATATACAGTGTTAGCAGTTATTAAGATATTGTTTTTATTGTAAAGACACAGGATATTAGCACTTGTCTACGTAAATAGAAAGAACTGGAGTTTTCCCCCCTACTGAGAATGATAGAAGGGGAATATGTAAGCAGGGTCTGATTGAGTAAATCTAAATTAACCAGGTATCAGGAACAAATATAAAAACAAAAAACAGCTCAATGATGATCTGCTTAATAAAGTCTTGTCTTAAGCATGTCCCGTGAGTAGTCCTAGTAAAGGTTGCCACTATGTCAGTCCACTTGGAACAATGCTGCTGGCATTGATGATTTCTCATAATGACCAGTTCAGTGCACATGCTTTTAAGATCATGAGTTGAAATCACACTTACACTATATTAATTATTCTTACAGTCCATGTTAAAAATGTTATCTTCTGATCATAGGATAAAACCCATTAAGATTTATTTACAAACACCCTCTTGATTCCTTTGTTTGTGATTGCAGCAATACGAGTTTTTAAACATTTCTCTTTATCTATAGCCCCTATATCTTTTTTTTTTTACTTCCTATGTCTCAAAGACAAAAAAAATCATATAGAGGAAGTCATTAACATACAGCCCACTTTTTCTTGCTTTTTTTTTGCTTGTTTTATGCACCATGAAACAAAAACAGCTGTAAAATATTTGGATTACCTTACACCTTACATGCAATTAATATGCCTGTTATACTATGAGTTTTTATATTCTTCTATTTTTGATGTTCATTTATGATTTTATGGCTACATTTCTTTTCAAATGAAATGTTCACTCGGGACTGGTTATTTGGTTTATTGACCTTTTTAATATTATCTATATATTATTAATACTATATATATACTATACTATATATTTTCTGAATACTACAGTTAAAGGGAAGGTTTGGTACTTAAATCAAACAAATCCTTGCTCCCAACATTCACCAAGCCAATGCTGGAGCTGACTGGTGGTAAATATATCACGTGCATGGAGGTGTATTCACCTGAACTCATCTCCTACACAGAAAATAGCTGAGGGTGGACAAGTAGCAAATGCATATACTTTTGGTCATATAATGTATGATCACAGCAGTTTAAGATAGGAAAGAGTTGGTTCCAGACTGTGTGACCTTGAGAATCTGCCTCTTTATCCTGTGACCTGAGATTGGGGCAAAAACCCTGAGACTCCCCAGGTATAATAATGCCCCAAGGTCATGAAGGGGTTAAATACACTTCCTTCATACACACTGCAGCTTGACTGAAATCAACTTGAACAGTAGCAGTCAATCATATGTAAGTGTGTACTGTGACACATCAGTAGACACAGGCATGGGTGGGGGAGAATGAGACTGAAGTTTAATTTTCCAACGCCAGCATAAAAATAATGCAAACAATGCAGTAAAATGTGTTTGAGTCGATACAAGATGGAATCCCATACTTATTTAATTTAAATCTTGAGTGGTCCTTTATTGTGTTTTTTTTTACTACAACCAGTTTTACAGATTTAATAATTAAGTTATCCTACAGGAATAAATATGAGATGTTTAAATGAGCGCACTAGATGCTATTAACCCACTTAATCCCATTTTATTTCCATGTCGCCATAGAAACACTAGCTTAATTAATTGTTCACATTTCTTTTATTATAAAGTCCTGATAGACATGACTTGTATCTCTGCAGAAGAAAAACAGATATGTTATCTCTCCAGTTATTCACACTTCTAGTATAAGCATAGGCTTATTCTACTTGCCCTCTAAAAGTATTGCCACCTCTTCATCATACATTTAAGGTTGTCTGACTTCTCCTTGTGTTGCTTTTGCCTGGGGTTTCAGCATATACATTGTTGGGGAATCACATCACATCAATGTACCCCCATCAAGAAGCATATGAGCAGAAAAAGTAGGTATTTTGAGGGTAAACCAGTTTCTTGTGATTTTGCATATCATGATTTAAGAACACCACCTGAATCCTGTTAAAAATTAACAACAAGCCATCTGTTTGTGGGTGGCAATAAAAGGTATGTAGGTTATAATCTTTCATTTTTCAAAGTTGTCCCTTGATTTCTCATAATTCTTTCACGGATCTTTTTGTACATGTACCATATTATCAGAATTATTTTTAAAATCCTTTAAAAAGGATTTCTGAAGCATAGGCTGTGGCAATACGAATGACAATACATTGTAAAAGGGTCTTCTATAGAATGGGACACAGGTGTGGCATGGTCATTCACTACATCCCTGTCCTAGTTTTTCTAAACATTTATTGAAACTAATTATCTGCGTATATCAGTTTAAGTAAACAGCTGCTTTGCATCTCTGGGATCACCTTGGCCATTTTCATTTTTTAAAAAGTTTGCTGTTGAGCATTTCAGAAGCTTATCCAGGCACACCTACCATACATATATTATGTCAGCAGCTTCCTTCTGAGCTAGGAGTAATACATCACTAGAATCTTGCTCAAGCATATACACCGATCAACCATAAAATTATGGTCACCTACCTAATATTTTATAGGTCCCCTCTTTGACGCCAAAACAACCCTGATGGACTCCACTAGACCTCTCAAGGTGTGCTGTGGTATCTGGCACCAAGACGTTAGCAGGAGATCCTGTAAGTTGCGATGTGGGGCCTCCGTGGATGGATCCTGGTGCCTTGTTTTCTCCAGGTAAACAATGCACACGCACCCAGCCATACATGTGATGTAAAAGAAAATGTGATTCATCAGATCAGGCCACCTTCTCCCATTGCTATGTGGTCCAGTTCTTATGTTTATTGCTTCTCCTGAGCACATATATACCACATATAGGTAGTATATCAGTGGTACAGGGTCATAAAAGAGTGCAAAGTGGTTTTTTCACTTTTTGCAGTTTAACCATTAAGTTGCACATGAAGTACACCAATAATATAAACGTCACAAAGCAAAGATGAGCAGATTCATGTGCACCTAATAGGGAACCAATAGATCACAAAATAGTACCATCGTTATTCAGGAAAAATATCTTTATTAGCTTTATTACCACATCATAAAAGCATGAGGAGAAAATAGTCTGTGTTAGACTGTGTTCTCCTCATGCTTTTATCAATGAATGAAAACATGTCCACATTATTATGGAAGTAGTGGTGTTAGTTACTTGAAAGCCTGCAGTGCCAGGAGTGTACCACTTTGTATTCTGTTAGAGCCCTGGGTCTTGGAAACTGGGCAACTAATGAAGCTGAAGTCTATCCGTCAAAAATCCTGGGAGAGAGTATTTTGGCTGCTGTCATGCTACATGTCGTTAAGTACGAAGCAGGTACTGGAAGACTGATTTGAGAATTCCTGGCAGGTTTCAACCAATTCCAAGAGCAGGGTTTACATAGAGGAAGTATTTACTGTATCTTTTGCAGCAGTGATGCTCTTTATATATAACTACCACTGTAAGAATGTGTGAAGAATAGTTTTGGCTTCTAATTCTCTACTGTAAGTAGATGTTAGATCATAAGCATCATAGGCAAAATGTACCAAGGGTTTGGGAATCCAATATACATGGGTGGTCCTAGAAAAAATAGCATCCTTTTTTGTTGCATTCTACATAGCAATACAATTTAACGCAATTGTGTATTTACACAATTTAACTTATAAACAGATTTTGTGCTTTTTCTATGCATATTACCGGTAATATGTCTTTAGGATACTATAAAACAGCAAACATTTTGAGCTCATAGAAGGACATCAGGAGACATAATAGAATCAGGGCGATTTAGTGCCCAAAGAGAGGCTGTCAGTTCTAAACAGGAACACTTTAAAGATAAAGTTATGTAGCACTATTTGCATAGGAAGAGAAGATAAGGTGCACAAGCACCATTATATATATATTATATTGCTATTACACATACATGCACCATGTACTAACCAATCCCTGTGTACCTTTCAGCCCTCCCCAAATTATGATTATGAGTTAAACTGTTTCTACATCTTGCAGTCTATGTGCTAAGTGTATTGACTCTTTTCTTGAATTTTTTGGCACTCCCAGGTGGGTGTAGCTATGTTGCTAACTCATCCCCTTAACAATCACAACACTTCTAACCTCACTCACTCTTTGGGCTCCCAACCTATTAAGTAACATATCACCCATTTCCCACAGTGCCAGCTTGTCATCGCCATCTTTACCCCAAGCAGCTTGTCAATGCAATCTTTGTCCACCAAGCAATTTACCAGTGTCATCTTTGTTCCCAAGCAGACTGTCAGTGCCATCTTTGTCCTTGAACAGTTAGTCTCAGTTCCATCTTTGTCCACCAAAAACTTACCAGTGTCATCTCTGCCCCAAACTTACCAGTGCCACCTTTGTCCCCAGACTGGCAGTGCCATTTTTGTCCCCATCTTTGGAGCAGTAAAGTTACCATTGATACTCAAGAGATTATGTACTATAATCCCTGTTATGCATGTCCAGGTGTTATATCATAGCCCTCATAAGTATACAGTTAGTAGACATAGATATGATACAGTGTAGTTCATAGTGAGCCTGAGCCAGGCCCGGACTGGCCATCGGGCACACACCGGGCATTGATTTAGGGGTTTATGGAGCTGCAGCTTAAAATAGGATGTTACTTTGTTTAACATCCTCCATGTTAAATAAAATTTTTGTTAACGTTATTTAACATGGAGGATGTTAAATAAAGTTAAAACCCCCCCGATGTTTTAATTTAAGCCCTGTGCTCTGCCACACCGACACCCAACCACACACACACACACACACACACACACACACACACACACACACACACACACACACACACACACACACACACACACACACACACATACCAGGACAGGCTCTGTCACACCAACACCCAAACACACACACAAGGACAGGCTCTGCCACACTATCACCAAAACACATACACCAGGACAGGCTCTGCCACACTGAAGCATAAAAAAATTATTTTCTACACTCCTTTGTCATTAACTGCCCCTTTTGTATTTTGCCCCCTTGTGTATTGATGCCCCAACCAGGCCCCCTTTATTATTGATTAATGTATCCCCCCACAACCTTGTGTATTGCCCCCCTTTGTGCATTTATGCCCCACACCCTTTTATATTGATTTATGCTATGCCCCAGCCAACCCCCACCCTCGTGTATTGGCTAATGTGATGCCCAACCATCCTCTTGTCTATTGATGCCTCCACTGCCATGTGTATTACCCCCAGCCACCCCCACTCTTTATATTGATTTTGTAATGCCACAACCCTTTTGTATTATTTAATTTTTGTCCGGGCGGCCGCTTTGAATGTTGATCTACCGGCCCACGAAATATCTCCACCAGAGCAAATTATCGCTTAGGCCTAGTATCATGAAGGGGTTAACAACGAAGCAATTTAACTTGGTTGTTTTCTGCTGGAGTCTGTGGTGATGATCATCAGTTGTACAAACAGGCAATATAAATGTGAAATGCAAATATCTTAAAAGCTGCCATATGTTGTGTTGAAATGTTTACGCAGTATATAAGCAGTTTTATAGGCTTTACTCCTCAAGTGGTAGGTCTATTTTAATCAAACAACTTATAGTAAAAGCTTCTAGGCTGATTCATTGGTGCACAGTATGGTAGGCCCCATGTGGCATGGCCCAGTTTCCTAACAGACAATCTGAGTAGTGCAGAAATGTAAGGGTAAACTTTTATGCAGAAGTAAACAGATCAATAGATTTAATCTGCCACAATTATGTGATGTTTAGGCTTTAAAGAAAATAAGTTAATCAATATACACTTATATAATGATTAATAAAGCAATTCTATTTTTAAACCCCCCTGTGCTTTACCTATATACCAAATCCTTCACTACAAATGGTATATTGTACCATTAAGCCTAGAGCTTTTTTGACATGTTTATCATATGCTTCTTTAGTCATGCTTCCTTTTTTAATGTTTACTGTATCCACTTTTACAATTATTTTTCATATGCAGACGCAGGGCTTTTCATTTGATATCATTTTTATATGCATAGTTCAATGCTTTGTATAATAAATACATGAAAAACTAAATTCCAACAGCAGTCACAAAACTTGTTGGCAAAAAATATCTCAAAATATATTAAATGTTTTTATTGTGAAATTCAGACAGTCCAGCTTAAGAAAAATGCCTGCTTTGTAATTTTTGCCATATTTTTCAGTAGCAAAAAATTATTTTTAAATTGTTTAACCATTTTGTTGCCATATGTTTCTACCAAACTACCATTAAAACTGTATATCATCCCCAATCGGTTTTATTGCCAATAAGTGAACAAAGGATGGAGGTTGCCTCCTATTGGTTCCTGCAAACTTATGAGGGCATGGAACATAATGAAGGCTCAAGAGGCTAAATTGCGTAAGGGCTATCTGAAGTTAGCACTAAATAGGCCTTATAAAACACATTAAGAACTAGAGCGGTTTCTTCTGCTGCATATAAAAATATCTTATCATGTATAATATAGCACATAATCATATGATAATGTTATAGCTCCCACATGATTTAAAGTTTAGAGTTCTTTGATAATTTCATTTTAAGAAAATAAAAAGTAGCAACAAATGCTTCAAAACACTTATTATTTAAACAATAGCAAAGATAATTTAATTGCACACATTTTTTAATCTCTTAAATAAGTCAGCTCATCTGAAATCCCCTAAAGTATATCATTAACCTTGAGCACAGCTGTATTTGCTAATGTTTTCTGTACAGGAGAGTGAGCAATGTTAGCTCTATAAAATATGTTGATGTCATTTTTCTCTTTTAGACCGTCTGTTCTAGGTTATAAAACGAATTCCTTTAAAATGTATTTTTTTTTTACAAAACATATTTAGAGTGTTCTGTGAAACAGGAGTATCCATTTGTGACCTTAGTAATATTTTCTATCCCTGTGTATCTAATCCCCACCTTCCTGTTCGCCTCTAACCCTTCCCTTTCCTCTCTCTCCTTGTTCTTCATTTCAATTTTCATTTTAATTTCAGATTTGCCTGAGTTATTTTTCACCCCGAAAGCTATAACAAGTGCATCATATTCAAATAGGAATTGAGTCACAGTATAAAAAGGGCATGTTTGTGTAGCAGAGTAATATCTATTTACAGTCTCCCAGCTGCTGACATTTATACCCTGCCTATCGTTTATTCTGTTCTTCCTTTCGCACACATTCTGTCGAATACACCTCTGATTCCTGAAAGGAATAACGCAGAATCCCCTGGGCCGCAGGAGGCTTCACAGAGCTAAAGGAATAAGTTGCAATGAAGGCAGCTTGGTTATGAATACATAGTAGCAATCTGACCCCAGCTGGAACTTGGAATATAAACCTTTAACTGCCGTAGCCTTTAACTGTAACAGTTCAAGCCCTCGAATGAAATCATTCACTGTTTGGAAGCTCTACTACTGTGAATCAATTGAAACAATTTGTACATAAGATCAGTGTCTCGAAAAGACATATTGAATCTTTACAAAAGTTTTTCATTTTATATATGTATATGTAAATAGAAAACAATTGAAACAAACTATGTGGCTTTTCCTACTAGTGCTCTTAAATTATTTCTTTACCTACAGTGTATGTACAACTTTTCCTGATACCAAATATGTACTGTTACTTAAAATCTAGTACATTCACTTAAGTGGTTTAGGTTATAAGAAGAGCAAGGCTGATGCTTTAGAGATACATTTATTTTCCCGGTAAATTTCTGTGAAATCATAAACTGTATTGATTATTCTCTACTGGACCTGTTTGTGTCTATAAGAAACATTCTTGAACTTTCTGACCAGTTTTTCTTTTGAAAACCATATTGTATTCACTCTTTATATGTAACCTTACAAATGTATTCATTTCTTCGCTAGAAATCTTGACCCTTGGTGATTGCAGTATAGTTATTTGCTTCTGGCTGTTATTGTTTACGTAACTTGGACTATTGACTATTTTTGAGTACAGGATTGTCGCAATTTATTAACACATGGGAAACTGGGACAAGGATAAGAGAGACCCTTGGAGCAAAACAAGCTTTTTTTCAAATGATTCATCAAGGACCCCTAGACGTTGAGCAAACATGGATGAAACAGTACGCAAATGTCTGTATTTTGGGTGTTGATTTATAATCCTTTCCAAGATTAGAGTATGGATATGTCATTTTATTTATGCAGCACCATTGTCTGTAATTACTTCTTTTAGTCTTTAAATTTACATTATAGATTACTTTAAAGGGGAGGTATAATAGATATGGAAACATCAGAGGTCTCCACCCAGTAGAGTTTACAATCTCAATAGTGGAGTTGAATTTGTATCTTCTCATAATGTTTTAAAATTTTGGACGTCATGCCATGCCCCCAGTAGGGGGGGCCGGTGCGGGGAACCCCCGCTGCTAGCTACACCTCCTTCCGGCTGCAGCGTAAGGAAGACTGCTGCCCCAGTATACAGCAGGAAATTGGAAGCACCGGTAAGTGTGTGTGGGGTGGGGGAGTGTTAAATGGGGGGGGGGCAGAAGGAAGACTGCTGCCCCGTTATACAGCAGGAAATTGGAAGCACCGGTAAGTGTGTGTGGGGTTGGGGGGAGTGTTAAATGGGGGGGAGACAGAAGGAAGACTGCTGCCCCGGTATACAGCAGGAAATTGGAAGCACCGGTAAGTGTGTGTGGGGGGGGGAGTGTTAAATGGGGGCATAGGGCATTTCTGGAGGCAGAGTGCTCTATGAAATGCCTTTTAACCCCCTGAACGCCACTCTGCATCCTGAAATGCCTTATACCTCCCTATATGCCACTCTGCCCCATAATATGCCTTTTAGTATGCCAGAGTGGCATATAGGGGTATAAGGCATTTCTGAAGGCAGAGTGGCACATAGGGGGTTAAAAGGCATATCATGGGGCACAGTGGCATATACAGGGTTAAAAGGCATATCATGGGCCACAGTGCCATATTGGAGTGGCAAGCCTGGGGGCAGATGTGCGTAACTGGTGGGCAGGTTGGAAAATACAAGGAAATAAAAACAAAAAAATATTTTTCTCAATCATAGATTTTATTAAAAAATGTAATAGTTTACATGAATTAACATTTACTGGTAAAACTTTTTTCCTATAGGGTCGTCTTATATTCAGGCTTTTTCTTTTTTTCCTAAATTAATATTCAGATTTTGGGGGGTCGTCTTATAATCGAGCAAATATGGTATTTGCCACATTAGTTTGGTGTTAAATAATTAGTCTTCCTTTGAATTTAACTAAAAAAGTTTTGGTAAAGGAAACTAGAGTAGTCAAAAAGAAGAAAGCTAGATTTCAAAGCCACTTCAGACACATTTGAGAAACGTATTACAATGTGACAGATAAATACATTTATGGGAAATTTATAATAAAATATCTAATACGTTCCAATCTATGGACATCGCCAGTGTCCTGCTGTCATTCCTGTGTGGTCTGATTGTTTCAAAGACCGTTCACATATAAATAGGAAATATTAGGCATGAAATGAAAGCGGTAAACAGATACTGTGCTGTCAGGATAATTTAATTTGTTTTTATATTTATGGAGAGCGCTGGGGAAAACGCAGGCTGTGTTCTACTCTGTTCATTTGTTTATATACATTGTTAGGAGTTTGTTAAATCAATTTCAATTTGACATTTGATACAATAGATTCTTTAGTGCACGTCTGTTATTTTATTGGCTCTTATTAAGCAGTTAAAGGTAATCAAGTCATTACACCCTGTTCAACCAACTTTTTTTAAAAAAAGATTGAAAACAGATCGCACTATAGAGGCACATTATGATATATTCGAAAGCTGAAGGCAACAGTATTTAGATAACAAATGGCTATTAAAGGTGCTGTTCCACCTTCTTTTGCATCTAAATGCTACATTACAAGCATCATTCCTAGGGCAAATAAATACACAATTAATTCTCAAAAATAATTATTTAAGTAAAATATTCCACATTTAAAAAAGAAGCTATAATTGTAGTAGAATCTGGGCTGATTTATAAATTGTGAGGCTATGTGAAAGTGTGCTAATATCTAAATGTAGGTTGGCAATATATTGATATCTATAAAAACTTTTATACATTAAGTTAATGAACAAAGGTGCAAGAAAATGATTATTGCCAGCGATACCTGATGTGCATTAAAAGTAATTTCAGGCACTAGTATGTATTGTCAGTTTGTTAATATTTTGACAAATAGATTGCATTTGTTTTTAAAAATCTTCAAAAAAATTATATCAATATCATATAAATAATGATAACACTGCAATAATTTCTGATATTTGTTTTTAGTTCTCTGTTACATAACTGTTAATTCAAAGTTTGAATGTCTGCAACTATACTCATTTTTACATTGATTACTTTTATCACTCATAACATAATTTTACTTGTGGCTGTACATGGGACTGCAAGTAAAGACACAAAGGAGTCTGCTCACTAAAGGGGGAGTTGACAAGACAGTCTGCAGGAGAGATTCAACTCAATTTCATTAGTCACTATAGAGGCTCATCCCCAATATGCTACTGCAGGAAGAGCTTGGCTGGCCATGTGTAATGTGTAGTTAAAAAGGTGACATTTGTCCAAAGTCTCCTCACCAATTGTATTATGCATTATAGGCCAGTTGTCCTCACCAACTTAATAATGCATTATAAAGGCCAGCTCGGGAGTAAGCTATCAGTGTTCGCTCTTCATAATGAATAGTGAACTCAAGGAGATGGTACCACAGCTCTCCTACAACCTTGTTGTCAACTCTTCCTTTAGTAAATATTATTCAGGTAGTGGCCTTAGGTCTTTAAATCAGAGCAACCCAGGGGGTAATCCCCCCCCATCCCCAATCACTAACTTACAGGATCTAAAATATTGGTAAGTATATCTGCTATTCTGCTGCACCGAACCTCTGAATAAACTCAATAAATCAACTCAATGGAACTGGCCTTACTATAAAAAAGTTGATTAGCCTGGCCCCTTAAAATTACCTTTTACAGTTTTTTTTTCAGAATACCAGCGTGGGCATATAGTCTAAATTATGTGTCTAAAGCAATATAATTGAATTAGTCATAAATACAATTGTACATTCAGTGCCGAAATTATAGATCAATTGTGTAAAAAAGCCACAGAAAGTTTTATAAAACTATAATAAACTAAAAATGATTTTAACATTACTTTGCACCATACAGTATCTAATACAATATAGAAAAGACTCACCCCTCCCCATGATGCCTCTCCTAACAAGCGATGTAGTACATTCAGGAATGGCTTCTACTTATCACGTGAGGAAAAGTTCTTTCTGATTTCATGCTATGTTTTTCTATGAAACTTCTTGATGAGTCAACCAAATAGATTACTGTTTCTTTTCTCCAGCAAGAATAAGTGCACACATTAATGATCATACCCTACTGTGTCAGGTGTTTTTCACAAATGCGTGACAAAAAAAAAGAAAAAAAACATTTTACAAGGTTGATGCACAGAAGCAGTTTCTTTTATAATTAACCGAATTTCTGAATCCTATCGATAGCAAAAAGAAATTCAACTGTTTCAACCCTTACAGTTGTCATGGCCAAACCAATAAGTAGTGGGTTGTTAAAATCCCAGTTTTTCTAACGATATCAGTATATTGTAAGCTTAAAAGAGCAGGGCCCATGTCTACTTCTGTGTCGGATTTACTAGTACCCTAAAAGTAATATATATATATATATATATATATATTGTCTGCGCGCAGACAACCACCGTTGCTGCCGGCACTTCTGCCGGGGCTTCATGGAAGCCCTGGCGGAAGTGCCAGCAGCAGAGGTTGTCTGCGCGCATTGTACAGACCTCCACCGGCTGCCACCACGATATACCAAGGAAACTGAAGTATAGGGGACAAGTCTAGGGAAGCACTGGTAAGTTGGGGGGGTAAGAGTGGGATATGGGGGCTATAAGGGCTTTACTGGAGGCAGAGTGGCATATAGAGGTTTAAAAAGAGTAGCAGAGAGGCAGATTGGCATATAGGGGGTTAAAAGGAATAGCAGGGAGGCAGCATGGCATATAGGGGGTGAAAAAGAATAGCAGGGAGGCAGAGTGGCATATAGGGAGTTAAAAAAAGAATAGCAGTTGCCCCTAATTTCAATTACTAATCCACAGCTTTCTTTAACTTATTTACTAGAGGAATTTGAAATATACAGTTTGGCCTCAAGTTATAAGATGAACATAAACAAAACCTCAATATTAGAAGTCAAGGTAGGTAGTAGAGAAAAAGAACAAATACAAAGTAATTTTGATTTTGTCTGGGTAAAGTCAGATTTTGTTTATTTAGGGATTTATATCACAAAAACAATGACAACAATTCTAGAAACCAATTTTATCCGTCTTCTGAAGCAAACTAATTCTTGGTTAAAAGAATGGAGGAATAAGGAATTCTCTTGGTGGGGTAGAATCAATATTTTAAATTCGTATATAGTTCCGAAATGGTCATACTTGTTCTCAATGCTGCCGTTAAATGTGTCTGAATCATGGTTGAGCTTAGCTCAGAGGAGTATTGAGTGTTTTGTTTGGAAGGCAAAAAAAAACAAGATTGAAGTCTAATATATTGGCCGAAAACCTAAATGTGGCGGTTTTGGCCTTCCTATTATTAAAAAATATATTTTTGGCAAATATGACTGTACACATTATTTACAACTAGAGGAATCTATCAATGAAGGATGGTATGATATAGAATCAGAGGTTAGTGGTGGTAAGGAGTTAGCGGCTATCATTTGGTACCCCTTAACCACAGAAAATATCTTAAATATAAGAAAACAAAATATGATATTCGGTCAATTACTCCCGATTTGGGAAACCATTAAGAAATCTTTAAATCTTTATAAAGGAGTTCCAACTTTCTCTAAACTTAAATCAGCAGAATATTATATTCCAAATATAAACTTGGATGATTGGAGAGATAAAGGTATAGAGTCTCTAGATCAAATTATAACTATAGCAGGTCCTAAAACGTTTCCACAATTAATACAAGAATTTACCTTGAATAGTTCTAATATCTTTAAATATTTGAGGATTAAAAACTTTTTATTAAAAGAGATAATAAAAGGTAATCAGGACATACTGCTACGAACCCAAAGAATTTTCTCAGGAAAAACTGTAGACAGAGTGTTATCTAAAAGTCGAGATCTAATTAATTCTGTCTCTATTCTAGTAGCAAGAAATATACCGACTATAGCTATCTGGGAAAGAGAACTAAATATAGAGATTGATTTGGTTAATTGGCAAAAATCTTTATTCGATGTTACTCTATCTATCCATTCTTTATCTTTGGCAGAAACTCAATTCAAAATCTTGAACATTTGGTCCCCTCGAGGTTACACAAGATGTACCCTAATTGTTCCGACTTGTGTTGGCGATGTAGATTGGAAAAGGGGAGTTTTCTCCATATATGGTGGAATTGCCAGGGAGTTAAAGAAATTTGGTCTAGAATATTTGATCTTGTCTATATCTTAACACTAAAGACCATAAATAGATCTCCTGCATCTGCTCTATTACACTTAGGATGGCCAAACTGTAGTATGAAAGAAAAACAATTAATTATTCACTGCTTCATTGCCGTAAAAATAACGATAGCTCGACTATGGAAACAAGAAATTCCCATTTGCTGGAATCTGGTTATCGCACAACTAAAATTCCAGATAAAAATGGAAAAACAATTGTATAAATCTTATTTTTATTCTATAAAGAAATCTATTCTATGGGGCTCTTGGTTAGAAAAACTGGAGAAAGCTCTTGATTAATCAATTTAATGAGTCTCTTAGATAATGTGGTTTTTCTCCCCATTCTTTATGAGTAATAACTAAAACCCCTGATGGTGTTGGCTGCATCACATTCTTGGTAGATAATATAGAAATTGGTATATTTAAGGATGTGAACACCTGTCCCTATAGCCCAAGTAGCAGCTTAAATATTGTATTTGTGTTTTTGTTTGTATTACTCAGTTACCGATGAGTAAATTTTGCATCTGCTATCTATAATAATAGGAGAGATTATTACAGATACATTTATTATAAGGTGCATATGAATAATCGTATGGGAGGATACTGATGTAATAGTATTTGTTTGTTTTTGTGTTCTCTGTATGCTTATGATATGTTTTCCTCTTTTCTTATCACAAATAAAGAAAAAGATTTATTGGAAAAAAAAAAAGAATAGCAGGAAGGCAGTGGCATCAAGGGGGTTAAAAAAAGGAGTAGCAGGGAGGCAGGGCGGCATATAGGGGGTTAAAAGGAATATCAGTGAGGCAGAGTGGCATATAGGGGGTATAAGGCATATCTGGGGGGCAGATGTGCATAACTGGGGCTGGTTGGCAAATAAAAGGATATAAAAACAAAAAAATTCATTTTTCTCAATCATAGTTTTTATTAAATATGAAAAAATAGTTTACATGTGAATTAATATTTACTAGTAAAACCTTTTTCTTATAGGGTAGTCTTATATTCAGGCTTTTTCTTTTTTTCCTAAATAAATTTTCACATTTTTGGCTGTCGTCTTATCGAGTAAATACTATATTTTCCTCACATTTTTTCTACCTTTTTTTTTTCTTCTATCTTGCTTGTCTGCCTTTTACAAATTATTTTTCTAAATTCTGTTCTGCCCCTTCATGTGCATACATATACACATACATATATACATACATACCCATATCTATATACACATACACACACGCACAATACACATATATAGATACACATACATAAACAAACAGACACACAGTACTCATTGCATCATCCACTTACCTTCTGCATGTTTCTTGTAGCCTGTAGCTCCCTTACTTATTGGCAATTCAATCCAGCGGCTAGAACTGTCAGTGAGTGGGATGATTGCCGCACTTCACAGAACCCAATTGGATCACGGCTTTGTAGAACAGTCGGAAAGCAGGGACCGGAGCAATCGCTGCTGGGCCCCTCAGAACATCAGGCCCCTGAAGAAAATGCTCAGTGTTCTCCACCATTAATCTGGCCCTGGACCCAGTACTAAACCAGGCCACCCAATATAGGTTAAAAGCACTGTCCTCTAGGGTATTTATTAGACAAGGCAGAGACATGTTATATCAGCAAAAATGCTGATTTATTTGCAAGCAATATCCACCATTTGTACAGTTGATACTGTTCATTGCACTGTTCACAAGTTACACAGTTTGCCGCCAATCTCTCAAATAATTTCATCTCCATCGCACTGACTAAACATAAATGATAAATTCCCGTGCTACTTCAAGGGTTGTAAACTAACAAAGAAAAAAATAAGTCATTTTTACCAGCTTACATGCAGATACCTGTTTTTCTTTGGCATCAGTGTGGACTGGTCTAGTTTGCCCAGCTTCCACTACTCTATCCTGCTCTCTACCAAACAGATCCCTATTTAACACTCTATAGCCTGGAATTTAAAGGAGGCTGGTAATTAATTAGTAGAAGCTTTTGAGGACACTTCCATACATACAGTAACAATATAATGCACTCTGTGATAATATATTAATAATATTATTAACACGATTCTCAAGGTCTGAAGGCCTTGATTTCTTCAATTAAAAAAAATAAACAAACCATTAAAATCTTGGATGAATAAGAAACATATTATTATAAAATGATGGTTTATCTGCACATGTAGCTTAACACCCTTTCTGATACCCTTTCTGTCTAGCTAATTTGGTAAATAAAGATTGCCTATGTACCGTTTAATACTGTAAGGGACATGTGGCTCAAAATGGCTTTGCTCAAATTAGGAGCTAAACAATATCCACAGCACTTAATTTAATGAGATGGAACAATATGTTTTCAACAGTCTCAGAATCTAAAATCATGAAATAGTGTTCCTCATGGTGACGGTTTTCATCCTAAGAGTCTTGCAATAATATCCCAGGGAGACCATACTTTAAATTAAAGCGTAGCTGCAGTCACATCAGTAATTTTATGGAGAATGCTTCTAAGATTTAAAATAAGATGATAAATCTACAACTTTTAAATGACGCTTCAAACAGGGTCAAAGTAACACAGAAACTGCTTTCACTGAGGCACACCAAAAGTTTCTGATGGACATGTCAGAATCACGTACAAATACCATGAACAATGTAAAAAGCTTTTGAACTCTGTCAGAGTGTATTGGGATTTTAAAATCTGATGACATTATCTAAAAAAAAAAAAAAAAAAAAAGCAAAAGATGAATGTAACCTCATGTCCACCAAATGCTACAAGTTTTGAAACTTTGCTAATTAACAGTCAATGTCCAAGCCATTGGCCAGTTAGCCAATAAATGTATTATCTTTACCAAATTTGAAGGGAGATGTGCATACCTTGTACACCTTTTTATACTTAACATTTGCTAAAGCTCACATCATTTTCATAACAAGAATTAAAATAATTTAGAAAACATCTACACATTGTTTCACTTGCCTACAGAAGTGCATAGAATCTAAGATGTGCATACAGATAAAAACGCCTCTCTATTCCACAATATCTGTGTTAAAATGCCCAGTATGTCTTTTTTTCCATTTGCCGGGGTTGTTAGTTCTGTATGACTACCACTACCTGAGAATGAAGAGAATAGTTATTTTATACTCAGATTCTCTATGTGCAGATGGTAGAGCTGATGCAATCTCATATTTCTGAAAATGAATTCTATATTCCTCCAGGGATCCTCAATGATCACATTTTAATACCTAGAAGAATATTACATTAAACTGGCCCAATGCACAATATTGAACTGTTGACCAAAATTGACTAAAATGCCTGAAGTCTTTATATCATTTAAATGCTCTGTAATATGATTGTTTTAAACTATTGCTTGCCACAGCATATTGTATTCCATGACCACAGGGGACAAGATAAACTGCTTTGGTCATGTTACAATTAATAAACAGGATGTTCCTAGCACCCACATGGAGGTGTACAAAATGGAATCATCTGTAAAGCCGACCTCCATAATCCCTTACAAAACATATAGAGATGATTTTTATGGTCTATAGTTTATGCTGGGGACACATTAAAATGAAATGTCAGATGACTGTGGTAATTATGTTTATATATATATATGTTGGTGTAAATACCAGGTATATATATTTGTAATTAATATGTCCTTAATTAAGTTTGTGTGTGTATGTATGTATGATAGCTGCAAGCCACTTAGGGGAGAAGTCAATAAAGTCACAGAATGGGGCCTTGGGCAGAACATGGATAATAGGAAAGACGGCTGTAAGCACACCTACATGCTATTTAGGGAAGGAAGGAAATGCATCACCTGGAGATAGGCTTGGGAAACATAGCAAGTCAATAAAATCACACGGTGGGGTCTTGGGAAAACAGGGCAGGGACCTCATTTACGCATCAATAGAGAAATCCCTTAAAAAGACAGTAGAAACACACAAAGAGACTAGATTAGTGAGTCTCACCCTTTGCACATCACCCACACAGCATACACACTTAGCAGCAGATATTAGAGAGATGGGATGTTTGTGATTGGTATGAATGATATATATCTGTATATCACTGTAACTCTGGTTTTGTCTTTGCTGTAACATTAATCTGGGCAGATTCTAATTAAAGCTCTCTGGTAAGAATCTTGGGTTGGCTGTTTTATTGTAATATCAGGTAGAAAACCTTAGTAGAACTAGACATATGAAGGGGATAAGGTTATATGTTAGTTCTTGGAGGCGGTAACAACTGGAATTACATTTATCATTAATACACAATGCAGAACGGATTATTCTCCACACATATCAATTGGCGGTATTGGTTTGAGAGAGGATAAGTATATAGAACAATATATATATATATTTGATTCCAATTTATCATGATAGTAATCAGTAATTACTTAAATTAAGTTAGATTTAAGTCTTTATTGACAGATTAAATTCCACTCCTCTTTTAGTAGCGTTCCCATGGTAGAGATAAGGTCTATGTAACCCAGAGCAATCTGGGATCTGCACTCCTGAACAATGCATCAAAGCACTGTTCTTGAACTTGTAATGAACTGTGGACACTCATGTTCCATCTAGATTTAGTACTGTAAATTTACCACATCCTGACTTTAATAATGCTTTGTGTAATATTCCAGTTAACGACTGTGTTAAATCAATTTAGAAAGACTTTGTTGCTGAATCTGAATAGTTCTAATTATTGCTACATGTATAGGTATAGGACAGGGGGATCCAACGTGTAGCCCGCAGACTTCGAGGTGCGGCCCGCATGAGCAGGGCTGGGCTGGCCCCTGGGCTGTCTATTTTATTTATCTCCATAAAATGGCCACCAAAATCTACACAGTGTGCTCCAGCCTTGTGCAGTTTTATTTGGCTAAGCTTGTTGTAAATGGTTTGTGGACTGACTTTGTTGTACTGTTTAAGTAAATTGATAGTAAGTAGTATAAGTAGTATAAGTATAAGTAGTATTGATAGAACAACATATAAAAGTTGATCAAAAAACTCTTCGTCCACTGCTTTTTTTATTATCACCAAATTAACCTTGTATTAATATGCATTATAAAGCTAAAAGGCCATATTTTCTCTCAGTGAAAAATGAGAGCTGCCCACGCACACACATACATTTCTGATGAAGTGGCCCACTGCAGAAAAAACTTGGACACCTTTGGTAAAGGACAAAGCAAACCTTTGTACTCTAAAACAGGTAATTATTTAACAACTATTCTGATCATTAACTAGGATTGTATTTGAGATTTCACATACCGTAATTTGCTAAGAAGCACAATCCATAACAGATTATGTTAATTTAGTTCACATGCAGTACTTCTGATGGCATCATGGTTTTAAGATATATTAAATTATATTATAGCTCATCAGGGCCTAGTGTTCCAGTAATTTAGAAGCTATATAAAAGCAATAATAATAATAAGCCCAACATGTACAACAGTAAAAAAAAGTGTCATGTAATGGAAGCATTACAGGATTTGGTCTGCTTATGACGTTAAACTAGTTTAAAATATTTTAAAATGTACTCTTTAAACATTGGAATTTTTTCGAAAGAGGAAAATCTTAAATCCTTATCGATAAAACTAAATTATTTTAATTAATAAATGTCTACTAATTTTTATTATCTGTCCAAAGGTAAAAAGGGCTAATTTTTCACACTGGAAGACTTTCTAGTATTGATTACATAACCTTAAATCTATCATAAATCATTGATGTTGTCCAGCAAGCATTTATTACTTTGATTTGTTTAGATATCCTATGGAGAAATTCTCTGCAATCAACGACCAAAGGGAATTATATTTCTGTTTATTGTGAGACTGTGCATTAATTCTACATTAACTTGGCCTTAGTATTGAGCTTCATATCTCAATGTCTTCCCATCAAAACAATTTTATGATGGTGTCATTTATTTCTATTATATATTATACAGCTTTGGCTGTAACCATTAGCTACAAGCAAAAGAGATACCAGAGCAACAGATTTAATAACGCTCACCTGTTTTTTTTCTGAACATCTTGTTATTTCAGAAAGATGATCCTTTTCTATGAGCAGGTTGTATTACGTTCTAGGTGAATATTATTCTGTATTTGATTATTTTTCATTACACCATACCTTGTATATAGCAATAACCCACATTATCTTTTTATAACCCTAATCCTGGTAGGATTATTGTGGTTTACATATGGCTATGGAATTTTTCCTCAATGTACATTGGATGCCACATGCTATTAATCATTTTATCAATGTCCTGCAGAAAAATGCTAAGAATAGTTATTCTACCTAAATATAGCTAAATATATAGCAGCTCTACCGACACAGGTAGATTACCAGATTACAAGGCAGCATAAATTACATATAGTATACATGCATATAGATTGCACACAAAGCCCATGTATGTATATAGTTAGAAAGCACAAATGTTTACAAGTATGACACTCTTTTTTGCACATCTGTTTCCTTATTACAAGAATGCCCATAAAATTCACTAAACGTTTTTAATTTGTGACTGCTTTATTCATCTATATGATTTGGCCATCCCTTTAAGAATATTACTTTATTAAGTAGGTGTTATAATGCAGGGTGCTTCACATACTTACAGGTATTAAATGAGCTGTGCTGTATGAACTGTTCATATAAATATACCATAACTTTATGGACCTCAAACTCCCAAGATCAGACTGAGAATCACTGTGGTTCTGTGAGCTATTTTGCCTGCATGCTGATCCAGGGGCAGATCCAGAGCCTGACCTCGAGAGGGGCACTCAGACTAACACACACACAGACACTGACACAACTAAACACTAACACAACTAAACACTCACACTAACACAACCAGATACTCAACACTAACACAGATGCACACACACTTACAAAAATACCCAGACACACACCCTAACACAAATGGACACACATCCATAAAGACACTCACACTAACACAACTAGACATTCAATACTAAAACACATCCACAGTAGCGAGTAAAACCCCCCATTTTAAGGAAAAATGGTCCGGGAGAGGGGCGTGTCAACACCCCGCGACCCAGAGGATTCGAGTCTTGACCCGGAGAACCGGAGAAGCAGTGCTCACCTGGCAATCTTCGGGTCAAACCGGGAGAGTTCCTAGGTATCCTAATTACACTTACTCTGCAGTTTATTAACAGAGACGGCAAATAAGAATGTTTGTGATGATAACATCAATACCCCTTTACTCTGGCTGTAGAATATATCAAAACTATAACTCATCTACGCATCTTACCTGCCCTGTCATGTGTCCCCAAAGACTGAAGTTATAGGAACTGCCGTGTTTAAAATTAGAGCAAATGCATGTTATCAGCATGTCAAGCAGGTTTACATTTTATTGAAATCCCATGGACTTTCTAAAGTAATTTTTCACAAAACTGTAAAATAAAAATGTGTTCAGGTCCTAGCTTGGTGGCATTTAATGGAGTGATGTGTCCTGCTTATACTGTGTTATTATCCAACGTGATTCATTCTGCTGCAGGTTGCTTCACCTTGTAAAGTGGAAGTTTATTTGTGCTATTAAATAAGTCCCAGATTGTCTCTTGCAGTAGATCTTGACTAATAAATTATTGAGTTAGTGGAAACTATCAATTAAAATAGCAAGCAGTTTCATTCAGTAATTTGAAGATGCTTCAAAATGGTTTTAGGAATGCAGTGGCATATTCATTTTATAATACGTTTTATTATAATTAAATTATGAAGTCCTGCATTCCTTAGGGCATCAACAATAGGAGGGAGGATCAAGGATAGATGGAGCCCTGGGGCAACACTGTTACAAGGGACCCCCTCCATAATTTTGTAATCCCCAGTTTGGTTACCTACATATTAGCACTAACAGGTACCCCTGGTTCTCACAGATTATTGAGAGATTGGAGATCTTATAGTGCAGTGTCTCCAGTTAGCTAAGGCTTCCAGAGATGGCAAGTCACACTATATGGCCATATATTGCTTAGCCCGCCACTACATCAAAGTACCCCAAGTATGGAGAGTCCTATGTATTTTTTTCATGACAAAACTCTCATCCAATTTATAGTCTTCTCTGGACATTATTAATCAGTGAAGTGTGCTGTAATTCACAATAGGTGTTTTTGGAATGGTATTTGCTGGGTATGCAGTGAATTCTTGATTTGTTTTGTGTACCCAGGAACCCAGGAATCTGAATGTGTATGTCTGTAATGGTTTGTTCACTTCTCTTTCTGTATAAGTTTTGCTGTGCATATTCGCTTACGGTTGAGCAGCCCCATCTGCCATACAGGTGCCTCATTAATGTTGTCCAGAGGAGGTTTTATATTGCATTAGGGTCTCCTTGGGTTAACAATGCAATGCACTTCCGTTGATTTAGCTCTTGGTAACCAATATAGCCATAAAAAATTAGATAGGACTCGCCAAACTTAGGGTTCTTTGATGCAGTGTCTGGCTAAGCAATATATGACCATAGAGTGTGATGGAATCCCTAATATTTATGCCTTGGTGTTTTTTATGGTGTTTGCTGGGTTTGTTTTGTGTACTTATTGGTCATTATTATTCTAGCAGAAATACAGGAATCTGAATGTCTATGTTTTGTATGCTTTTTAGGTTGTACGCTCCTTTTTCTGTATTTTTTTTGCTGTACACTACTAACAATTATTTATCTTGTGGTGTTAGGTAGTATGGAGATAATTTTACATGTAATAATATGAATGGGTTATTAGTAAATATCAATGTAATAAATTGTTAATTTATTACCTTTCTTCCAGGTTATTGGATATTGATCACTTATTATGAATTGCTATTAGTTCATTATATATCAATTCAAACATACGAATGGGAGACCAGGTAGTAGAACAATAAAAATGGGGAAAAAAAAATCAATTTTAAATCACTTTTATTTTTCCTTAGTATATTTGCTGGTAATCATGTTAGGCGCTTTAGATCATGAATTACTTGACTGGTCACATTTCATGAATATGTGGTTATAAACCATATAACACTGTTGTATATATTTATAAACACATATGGATATAATATGAATTATGTTTTTTTGTCAATTAAATCAGCTGAATTTTTAACCTTGCTCCATTTAGGCTTCTCGAGTTTTATGTCTTAGTTGTGCCACGAACAATTCATAGTGTCTTTAGCCATTGTTATAGGTTGCTTCATTTTTCAATATAAGGAGGCATATGAAAATACTGATTCTATTTATTATAGTATGTTGATAAAGGGTTAGAGTGGTGTCTGTCACAGTGTAAGCACTAGAATACAAACATCCTCTCTTTTGTGTTTTCAAATGTATCATGTGTTGTATTCTGGTCCACGAGGCATTTTTATAAAGGGCAGATTGCTCTATTGAGTGGTCGGGCTCCCTGCTGGTCCATACCTCTCAATGGTCTACCTGTGAGATCAGAGATCTCCCTTGTAACCAATCCATTCATCTTGCTGTATAATATAACATCATGTCTTAGAGCATAGAGAAAATGGGTGGAAATTGTTAGGAACATGTGGGCAGCAGATTCTTGAGGTATGTGCTGGGTGATTTTTGATAAGGTGAGAATGGCCATAAGGAAGCTTAAGGTGGTTTTAGTATCTGAGAAAAGACTCATTCAATAATGGTTAGCGCATCTGTCAACTAATCAAAGTTAAAAATGAATTGATACTGGGTTGGCATTCACGACAGAGCAAGACTGTGGAGGCCGGGCTAGCTGTGTATGGAGACAAAAAAAAAGTTGACATTTTCAATTCTTGTCCCAATGACTCATCTTAATGAAATAGTCTTTGATCTGCAAAAGTTGCAATTTACAAAAAGCCAGTTCTTATTAGTCAGTCTATTTGATCCAAAAGTCATCCAAAAGTAGCAGCATGGATAGGCTGTGCGAATCAGAGTGTGTTTTAGCGTATGGTAGACGTGTGCATTTGTTTTTGTCTTTCTTTTTAATGAAAATTGCTTGTTGCGTGCATTCATACGTTAATGAGGGCATCTCTGATAAAACTGATGAAAAGAACTGCAAAAGTGCCGAAAATTCATCATGATTAATCCATTCTTTGCCGCTTGTAGCCGCCATTACAAGCCATTTTGGCGCCACTACAAGCTGGAGGGACTGTGTTTAGGTAGGTACATATTAATGACTCATAGGTAGAAGTAGAAAAAAAGGCATGATTATAAGTTATTGATGGGTACAACCAGAGGCGTATCTAGGGTATGGCACCTATGGCTCATGCCATAGGCGCCATTTGAAGGGGGCACCAGTGAGCGGCTTTCAAACGCCGTCTTTTTTTTTTTTTTTTTTTTTTTTTTGCGGCGCCCCTCATTCTCCTCCACGAGGCTTCTACCTCCGTCCCGGTCCCGGTGCCGGCGCTCAGCATCATATTTCGGCGCCCAGCAGTGAAGCAGCGGGCACCAGCGAGCGGCTTTTAAACGCTGTCTTCTTTTTTTGATGCGGAGGAGAGAGAGGGGCGCCTTGTTCTCCCCCGCATCAAAAAAAAGAAGACAGTGAATTTCAATTGATCTGGGTTTGTGTGTTGATCTATACCTGCTATCGGCAGCAGGGACTAATATTTATATACCGTATTGGCTCGAATATAGGCCGCACTTTTTCCCCCCACTTTAAGTCTTTAAAGTGGGGGTGCGGCCTATATTCGGGGTCTAGCGCCCGACGCCCGGGACATGCAGTTCCGGGCGCTGGGCAGGCAGCAGGGTTAGGATACAGATCCCCCGCAGTGGTGCAGGGGACCCGTATCCTACTCTCTGATACGCTCAGACAGCCTCCCCTGCCAGCACTTTCAATGGGGGGAGTGCTGGCACGGGAGATTGTCTAAGCGCATCGTGCAGACGTTCACCGGCAGCGGTGAACGTCCGCGCGATGCGTTTTACCTCTGCCCCCAAGACTTACCAGAGCAGACTCCCAGGTGTCTTGCGGGGCCGGCGGGGGACACCTACGCAATACGCGTATACAATTTCCGGTGCCGGCACATCCGCTGAGTCCCGGTACCGGAAGTTGTATACGCGTATTGCGTAGATGTTCCCCGCCGGCCCCGCAAGACACCTGGGAGTCTGCTCTGGTAAGTCGGGGGGGGGGCCAGAGTGGCAGCATATCTCGGGGGGGAGGAGGAGGAGGATAGTGGCAGCATATCTCGGGGGGAGGAGGAGGAGGACAGTGGCAGCATATCTCGGGGGAGGACAGTGGTAGCATATCTCGGGGGGAGGACAGTGGCAGCATATCTCGGGGGGGGACAGTGGCAGCATATCTCGGGGGGGACAGAGTGGCAGCATATCTCAGGGGGGGCCTATACACGGGGGCGGCCTATATCCGAGCCAATACAGTATATATATATATATATATATATATATATATATGGGCAGCAGGGGCTAGTAAATGGGTTTTAGATATTTGGACAGGGGCGCAATTTCAGTGCTTGCCATAGGCGCTATTTTCAGTATATACGCCTCTGGGTACAACAACCTGTGGGAGTTTTTCCTTGCTTTTTTCACTCTGGCCAATCAGCATTTACAAGAGGAAGGGAGAAGCATTAGATATTTATGTGTGCTGACGCCATTAGCAACAGTTACAGACTGATGGAAATTGGAGTGTGGGACAGCGACACTTAGCTTAGCAGATGCTGAAATTAATGCTCACCTACTATACTGCAAGTTAATAGTTTATTTTAGTGCAGAAAATGTACTATTGTAGGTTGAATTGGAGAAGCTGTGGTGACTACTGTAGTATATTACAGGGACTACAGCAGACATTCCCCCCCCTGTTTCTGAGTAGAGTTTAGTGGATTAAGAATGTGGATTGTGGACCAGGTATTATCTATTGCATCTATCATCTATTATTCTTTGCTGATAAATAACTATTTGTGACTAAACCAGGCATTCTAGGCAGAGGCACACGGGTTGAAAGTAGGGGACGGAAATGGAGCAGAAGGGCACCAAGGTTATAGATCCTTCCTACTCTATGCTGAGGTTATTGATGAGCAGCACACATCAGCTCACATTTCAGCAGCTCTTAAGAAGGTGCTTGAGTTGGCGCCAAAACAAATCCTGAACCAATGTATAAGTAACCCTAGGCTCACTTTTGTTGACCAGAGGGACGTTGCTAGGTCTCCAAAGGATCCAGGGCTAGAGCCCACAGCAGATTTGATAGGAGCAGTCACTGTGTACACTGCACATATATACACACACATATAAATATTCGCAAAACATTTCTAAATTAACAACATTGTGATTGCTTCAGTTCCAACAACCTCTATGAGATATGCACTTTTAACTTTTATAATATGTATTTAAGGACTTGCCCCAGCACCCTGATTGCACCCACAAGATTTCCCCCAGCACCCAGATTGCACCCACAGAATTTGCCCATATTGCATCCACAGGACTTCCCAGCACTCAGATTTCACTCACCGTGGTCTCCTCTCAGTCTCATGTCTCCTCTTGACCATCCCCTTTCTAATTTTTTTTTATTTCTAAGATCTAATATCTCCCTTTGCTCTTTAGCTCTCCCCTTCATTCCCTTTATCTCATAATTTTCTCACTATCTCTCCCATTTCTCCCCCTCTTCTCTTTGACCCCCTTCTCATTATCTCTTTATCAACCTACCTTTCTCTTTATCTCTCATCCTTTTTCTTCATTTTTTTCATTACCACTCCCCTTCTTTCGCTTTACATCAACTTTTTTCTATCTCTCCCCTTTCTGTATATCTCCCTTCACCTTTCTCTCTCCCTTTTTCTTTCTTTTTTTTTTAACTCTCCCCTTTTCCTTTGATCCCCCTTTCTCATTTTTTATTTATCTTATCTCTTCCATTTCTCTTGATATCTCCTCTGATTTAACTTTATCTCTCCATTTTCTCCCTATCTTCCCCACTTTGAATTATCCCACAAATAATGTAAAAAAAGAAAATATAAAAATACAATAAATGAATACCCCTCTGGAGTGAATCAAACTATAAATGTCAGTGTCCAGAAGAACTCCTAAAGAAAAAAAAATACTAATATAGTGTAATAAGTTCACATAAAGTATCTAAATCTAACTAATAAACAGGGCATCAACTTGCCCATGTATGAACACGATATCAGATCCTCAATTGGATGTGTAATATCTTCCAACCAGACACACAAAAGTCAGCTTCAACAGATCATGAAAAGCAACTTCAAAGGCAAAGTCTTTGCAGGACAATCCCAGCACACACCCTGCTTCTGGCTTGCTGGACCAAAGTGAGTGAACAGTTATAGACTTTCCCTCCTTCCTCCCTTACGCTCTCCCTCCTTTCCTCACTCACTCCTACAGCTCGTGGGCCAGGGGGGTAAAAACAGATCATGGTCACAGTGGGTGGCTTGGGGGCAGACCGCCTCTGTGCCTACATACGCCACTAGAGCTCAGTGCCAGTGTATGGCCTTATTATCTTGGCGCTTGTCATTAATTTAGGGCTGGTTAGAGGGAGATATGTCATCTCCCCAGCCAGCCCATAGCCCAGAGCATATTGTAGTCCCAGAATCTACAATCAGGCGTTTGACTTGGGGCTTCAGTCCGAGTATCCACATCCATAGCAATACCCTTGGTTGACCAGGTTTTAAAACTGTCAATTTATATTTTCCTTTAAATTGGTAAATCCCAGAGGTCTTAAAAATATTCAGTTCAGGAGGATACATGAGTAAAATCACTATTTTTGCACGGATCACCTTAATAATTACCTTAAGTAATGCTTAATAACCTTAATTGTCCCTATTAAGGATACAACAGCAGGAGTTATATTCATATTTGGATTGTATATATATATATATATATATGTATATATTTATGTATATATGTACAGTATATGTGATATTTATTGCCATGCAAAATAAATCCACATGAAATAAACAAGTAGATGGCCTATTTCAATGCTGATAGAGCTTTCTAAGAAAATCTATTCAATTGATGGAATATTTAAACACGTTTCCTCACTTTGCACCTTGAGGTTTAAACTTCAAGATATGCAAAGCCAAAACGCAACACTAACATACACATCCAGATACCTAGACCAGCATGCCCAGATACTCAAACTAACACAAACAGACCAAAGAAAGACACATGTTCAAATGTTAACATACCGAGACACACACACTCATACTAACATAGCCAAAGACCAGTGGCGGAACTACCGGGGTCGCAGGGGTCGCGACTGCGACCGGGCCCTGGAGTTCTGCCACTCAAGGGGGCCCAAGCCGGGAGGTAAAAGGCATTTCAGGAGGCAGAGTGGCATTAAAGGGGTTAAAAGGCATTTCACAGGGCACTCTGCCTCCAAAAATGCCTTACACCCCCCATTTAACACTCCCCCTCCCTCCTCCAAAGTTACCGGTGCTTCTGAGTTGGGGGGGGCGCATAACACAGGAGGATCCAGGTCCCCTGCATCTGAGCCCCCGGTGCTTAGTCCGGGCAGCATGTATAGCTCCACGCGAATCACGTAGAGCTCTACACGCTGCCCGGACTAAGCACCGGGGACTCAGATGCAGGGGACCTGGATCCTCCTGTGTTATGCCCCCCCCCCAACTTACCGGTGCTTCTGAGTCCCCAGTGCTTAGTCCGGGAAGCGTGTAGAGCTCTACGCGATTGTATCGCGTAAAGCTCTACACGCAGCCCGGACTAAGCACCGGGGACTCAGAAGCACTGGTAAATTGGGGGGGGGGGGCATAACACAGGGAGGATCCAGGTCCCCTGCACCTGGGTCCCCAGTGCTTAGTCCGGGAAGCGTGTAGAGCTCTACACGATTGTATCTCGTAGAGCTCTACACGCAGCCCGGACTAAGCACCGGGGACTCAGAAGCACCGGTAAGTTGGGGGGGCATAACACAGGAGGATCCAGGTCCCCTGCATCGCTGCGGGGGATCTGGATCTTAGTCTCATAATCAGACCTATTTGAGGTCTGATTATAAGACGACCCTGATTATAAGACGAGGGGTATTTTTCAGAGCATTTGCTCTGGAAAAAACCTCGTCTTATAATCGAGCAAATACGGTAGATAGGTATTTCAGATGGTGGTATTTTAACCCTTTTCATGAACTACAATATGTGTTCAGCAACATCTTTTGGTTACAGTGATACCCCCCATGCATGGGCTTGTCTGGTGTTTGGGGGCTAAAAGGCCACATTTGGGAAGTGCGCTTTTCCCCCCGATTATGGTCAGTCTGTGCCTATGCCCTATCCCCGGCCACTCCAATTTACCCCATCAAACCATTTTTTAAAGTTAGACACCCCTTGGGTACTTGAAATGCTTTTATTTTAACTCTTTTCATATCAAGATTTTTGGGAAGATACAGTGCTAATTTTAGCACTAAATATTTTACTAATCACATTGTAATCAAAAAGCTGGGCTCCATTGACTTGAATGGTTGAATGCAGTACCTGTATTCAACCTGCAAAGGGGAGCCAGAGTTCTCAAGACGGTCTGGAAAGACCCTTGGTTATTTTTCTAAAGGACACGCCACCATCTTGTGAGTGGCAAAATCTTTTGCAGTGGCGGTTGTGAACGCTCTCCAGAGACAGTCACAGCGCGTCCTAGGGTGGGTGTTCGGTGTTGCTAAATTCCTCGCTATCAAGGCATTTCAGCTACACCATTGAAGTTGATCGTCTCCTAAACTCTTTTAAAACGGGCTCCTGCCACCATACAGTGGTTGACGTAGACGCCCCAGGGAGGGGCCAGAAATGGCCCCTGATGCTGATCTTGGTGTTGCTGAATGCCTTGACATTGAGGCATTACAGCAACACCGTTTAAGTGAAGAAAGTGATTGTGCCCATCATTGGTTGATTTTTTTATTTTATATATTTTATATATTGGTATATTATTTATTTTTCGGCCAGTCATTTCTCTTTTGCGTGTAAACTTTCATTATAGGCTTTCAAAGCCACTTTTTTATTTTCATTTATAATTAATTGATGTAAGAAAGCCATTAAGGTCATCAACAGAGCCATTCCAAATAAAAAACACGTCATCTATATACCTATGATAGGTCACCAGATTTGCCCTCCACTCATGGTTGGAATAAATAAAGACATGTTCCCAAGCTACCATGAATAGATTAACATAGCTTGGGGCACATTTGGTGCCCATTGCTGTACCTCTCTTTTGTTAATAGAATTACCCTTGAAACTAAAAATAATTGTGCTGTAGTGGAAACTCAATACCTTCAATGATATAACTAATCTGATCTGGGTGTAGGGTTCTCAGTGACAATTGCCAAATTGTGATGGCTAGACGACTGGGTCAGACCATCTCCACAACTGCAGCTCTTCTGGGGTATTCCACATCTGCAGTGGTTAGTACCTATCAGAAGTGGTCCGCTGTAATTATCAGTTGTGACGCTGACAAGGTCTTCGATCATATCTCGTGGCACTATCTCACGTCATTTTTTACATTTCATCATTTTGGCCTTCGTTTATGCATTTGTTTCAGGCTTTATACAAATCTCTTTTGGCTCAGCTCTTGGTGAACGGCTGGAACTCGCCAAGATTTGGGGAGGGGTACCCATCAGAGCTGCCCTTTATCTCCACTGCTCTTCAATTTGGCCATTGAACCTCTGATCCACTTGATTAGCTGCTCGGAGCAGTTGGAAGGAATTCCTGTAGGAGGGGCTGAGTTAAAGGTGGTAGCATTTGCTGATGACCTGCTCGTGTTTCTCTCTAATCCTAAGCGCTCCGTTCCTCCGCTTCTAGACATGTTTCGTCAAGCCTCAGGATTTTTACTAAACTCTGCTAAGACGAAGACACGATTTTCCCTCAGGCTAGGGACGGCTGAGGTGATCGGTTCCCTTTTAGGTGGACCTCCTCCCGGCCTTTAGGAATTTGGGCCTTTGGATTTTCTGTAACCTTTCCCACCTTCACAAAATTGAATATCCCTCCGCCATTTCAACAAGTCGATTATTGGTTCAACACCTGGGCTAAATTTCCCCTCTCCTTTATGGGTCGGTGCCACTTATATAAGATGGCGGCTTTCCCTAAATTATTGTATCCCATCTATATGCTTCCGCTCACTCTAAAGGAAGGATGTTCAAAATCACCATAAGTCTCTTCAGCGTTTTTTGTGGGGAGACAAGCGGTCTAGAATTGCGCTTGTGAAATTGCAGCAGCCCACCTCTAATGGGAGACTAAATGTCCCAAATTTGTTTGACTATAACTTGGCTGCTAATTATATATATGCAGTGGATTGGATCCTTGATAAACATCGCTTTGCTGTCACGGGGCTTGAACAGCGGCTGTCTCTGGATACTACATTGGCCTCCTCCTCCTGCATCTGCCTAAGCGACTTTGGCCAGAGGATTTATGCTCTAATCCGCTACTGTACCATACGCACAGGGCTTGGGTGCAGGTGTGCAAGCGCCTCGGCTTGAGCTTCCTTCACTCTGGAATCATGATGCTGGTTCGTAACCCTAGGTTTGAACTTGGGAGCGAGGATCCGGTTTTTAGGAGGTTGGAATTGGTTGGGGGTAGACTCGTTGATGACTTTCTTTAATTCTAAAGTTTTAGTGTCCAGTTCGTACAGTGAGATGTTTATGAAAATATTGCATCGTGCTTATATGACCCCGAAGCTTTATGTGGCTGTGGGGTTGGGGACTAGTTCTCGGTGCTTCAAGTGTGGGGCTTTGGAGGTAGATTTATTTCATGGCCTCTGGGAATGTCCAGGTGTTGGGAGGTTTTGGAAAGAGGTCCATCATTTTGTGGTGCGGATGTGGGGCATTCTGCTTGCTTTAACGGCAGAGTGGGCCCTGTTTGGAATTCTGCCGCTCCACTAAGGAGAAGGCACTTTTGCTGACTATATCGGCAGTTAGCAAGAAGCCGAATCTGGATATGGCTCTGAGTCGGCTAGACTCTTTCATATGGATTGGCTAGAAGCGACCCTGCATAGAGAGGTGAAGGCGGAGTCTTTTTTCCGAAAATGGTCCACATTTATTGCTATTAAGGACGACACCATCAAACGTTCCCTTTGCAATACGTTTAGATTTACCCAATGGTATTACCTCCAGACGTTGCGTGGAGCCCCCCCAATTCCACGGTTTCAGCCCTCTTGAGCTGCATAGGGGTTAATTTTTTTTCCTGTTGTTTCTCTACTCTGCAATTTGACTTGCCTGTATTGTGTGTTTTATGTCCCTTTAGTTTGGTATGCTGTGTCATACCTGTTATCGTAGTATTACCTTTGTATTTTTATACTTTGTGTTGGCTCGTCTACAGTGTACGCTTTGTGTTTGTACTATCCTGTTTGAACAAGGAAGGGAAAGTGGTCAACTGGCGACATGGGCGGCCAAGGCTCATTGATGCACGTGGGGGGCGAAGGCTGAGCTACTGCAGCTCAAATTGCTGAAAAAGTTTGCTGACCCCTGTCCACTGCCAAAAGCGCCTACCATGGGCACATAAGCATAAGAAATTCACCACGGAGCAATGAAAGAAGGTGGCCTGATCTGATGAATCACCGGATGGAGTGAGGAGCCAAGATCCTCAGACGCTTCTCCTTTAAGCAATGACAGGATATGTTAAACTGGGACATGGGGAGAGGAGAGAGGAACTGAGATCCTCAGATGATACAGGGAAAAGAAGGCAAAGGCACGTAAAAGACTGACACACATAAATACAGGACTAGCCTAGGACTATATGATAACAATTGGAGATTTAGTCACATTTTATGGCCGTATGCCTAGCCCACCACTACGCCAAAGTACTCCAATATTCGGTGGGTCCTAGCGCTAAACCCTGCCTAATGAATTACTAATTAGCTGAACTAAACATAGAACCGAGAAGGACATACCTTTAGACTGCTGACTGAAACAAATATAACAAACGGGTGGGGCATACCTTATAAAGGAAACAGAAGCTGAAGCTAAGAGCAGGACTGAAACAAAATATCAGAAATAAACTGCAGAGCACAAGGAAATCCAGGAATGGATTACAGCAAAGGGGGAACTGTAGTGAGTCAGGGGAACTGTAGTGACACAGGGGAAACTAGAGAGAAGTAGCTCCGCAGCCTGAATGGGACCTGACAAGTTATCATCCAATTCATTTGAAGATAGGAATAGCTATATTCCAATACCTCTGACTATGAAGAAATTGTTCAGACTTCCAAGATTTCATGTTAAAATCTTAAACACTCTGACAACACTTTAATTCAAATAATTCATGGTTACTGCCCCCTACAAAAGGGATGTCTATATTGTAAGGCAAGTGAGTATGTGTTCAACAACTGTTCCAACAAAGAATGTATCAGGAATTATTTTATCAACTCCTCAACAATATGATCAATTACCAGTGAGGCAAACAATATGTAGGTTACACCATCAGATACTTAAAAAAAAAAAAAAAAAGAATCCTTGAACACGTTGATACAACTGCCTTTAAATACATAAAATAGGCATCCCATTAAGGCATTTGTATTTTTACATATTTTTTTAACAATGATTGTCCTTTTTAATTTGACATGTGCTCACACAAAATACATATTGTTTTTTTCAAGGACAAATGGAGCTTTCTTTTGATACATTTTTAGATTTATAGTCTTAAATATACTATATGTACTATTTTCCCATGATAATTGTCCCCAAACTTGTTCAGTTTACCAAAATATATTTAATGTAAGTGTCCTGATTTTGAAAGTACCAAGTCAGCTTTGTTCCACATTTGAATCTGTAAATAAGTAATCAATACTTTGTTTAAGCGTTCTGATCTGTATATTGTAATCTACATTACCATGCTGTTACACAACAACCTTGCTTTTTAATAGAATAGGAATTGTTTCAGATATTGCAGTGTCGTTACTTTGTTGATGCTGTAATTTACTATTCTTGGATGTTGAATGTCATTGTTGCACTTCACATTTTATCCTTTAACATAGTTTTCAGTTTTAACAACTCATTCTCATATGTTTGAAGATATATTTTCATGTCTGATCTAGAGCCAGCTATTCCATAGCAGATAGCTTTTTCCCATTCCTTTTAACGTTAATGTTAAAGCCAAAAACTTGAAACACAATATCCATTCTATCTTTCAAAATGTCATTGACTGTCTCTGTAGATATAGTAAAGAGCTATCCTTTGAAAATGTATTAGATTATATTCCTGTGCATTAGTCATGCATGTCCAGTTTAATTTGCGGCATGTATGTATTGAGGTTCTTATCTCAGTCGTGAAGTACCCTACCATGTTTAATATATCTTTGTGTCTTTTAGTATCTTCAAGTAGCAAATCAGTGGCATGTAACATTGGCCCATAATGGAGGCATTGTGCTGCAGCTCTAAAGGTTTTTTTTAGCTTTAGTGAATGCATATTAAAGTTCTTACAAAAAGTACTTCTCAGATCTTAACAGGCATTTCTTTTTATTTTACCCCTGAGTGGTGGCCAAGATGGTGGCTCAGCTTATGGAAAACAGTACGCCAGCTCTGCCTATAACATGTATACATCCGGTTTCATCTGCTGTGTTGTATATCTATTGGAGACTATGCATATATAAAAAACTACTTTATTCTTTGGCAGACTGCTTTTATATGTCTAATGTCCACATTTGAAAAAAATGTTAAATGATCATCAGTTATAAAATGTTTATTAAATTAAGTCTCATTTATAAGCTGGTGAATAGGCAAGGCTTATGTCAATGTATGACAGTTTGATACTTTGGCACAATTGATGTTTCCCATAAACTAAACAGACAAACTTGTAGCTACAATTACCATTTGTTTTTATACTATTGATAAACTTGGAAGGCCTTAGAACTTTTTCAAGACTCTAACCACATGCATATGTGAGAGTTTTTATTTTGAATCAAGTGTCACATCTGAAACAGTTTGGTGCGAATATTCGTATACATTCTTTGTGTTCGTTTTTTGCCGATCTTGTAAAAGGGGTTAATACGGGGTTAAAGCAGTACGCACTACGCAGCAGCTTTGGCTTCTGGATTTTAAATGTCGGTACGAGCAACTCTATTGGTCGCCGGCAGGGGCCTCCTCTGTCATTAACCAATGAAGTGCACCTGTACTTCATTGGTTGATGGTAGACGAGCCCCCTGCTGGCTACCAACAGAGTCGCTTGTACAGACTTTTAAAATCCTGGTGCCGCAACCTGGCCGGGACAGACCACTGGTCTCCCTGCTCCAAGAGTTAAAGGTCCATATGAACGACCAATAGAGTCGCTTGTACGGCCCTTTCACTCTTGGAGCGGGGATACCTTGGTCTCCCCAGGCAGGAGTTAAAGGGCCGTGCGAGTGAGTCTATTGGTCCCCTGCAGGGGCCAATAGAGTCGTTCTTATGGCCCTTTAACTCCTGACGACCAACATACGGATTTCTGCTTCCGTTATCTACGCAGCATCGCAGGGGTTAGAGGGGAGCGGAAATCCGTAGGTTTGCTGTCAGGAGTTAAGGGGCCATAAGAACGACTCTTTTGGTCGCTGGCAGAACTCATGACTCCCCGCTCCAAGAGTTAAAAGTCTGTATGAGTGACTCTTGGTCGCCGGCAGGGAGCTCCTCGACCATTGGTTGATGGCAGACGAGCCCCCTGCTGGAGACCAGTAGGGTTGTTCGTACAGACTTTTAAAATCCTGGTGCCGCAACTTGGCGCCAAGAGTTAAAGGTGCGTACGAACGACCAATAGAGTCACTCATACGAACCTTTAACTCTTGGAGCCGGGAGACCATGGTCTCCTCAGGCCAAGTTGCGCCGTCAGGAGTTAAAGGGCCGTGCAAGTGAGTCTATGGGTCGCCTGCAGGGGCCTACTCTGGTATCAACCAATCGGTTGATGCCAGAGGAGGCCCCTGCAGGCGATCAATAGAGTCGTTTGCAGGGCCCTTTAACTCCTGACGGCGAACCTACTGATTTCCGCTAACGTTAACCCCTGCGATGCGGTGTAGATAAGATAGGCAAGATGGGGAAGGGACCAGGGACATTAGTAGACAAAGATTCCTTGTGATGTGTGTCTTCGTCTTCATCTACGTTTTGCCACTGCCATGTTTGGTATTCGGGCTGAACAACGAAAAAGCACCCTTCGTGTACGTTTTCCTGTTCGCACGAATACGAATGCTCATTCAATTAACCAAATCCTTTGTTTTTGGGTGGAATTTTGCTACTGACCGTGATTCATGACCAAGGTTTTTAATTTCGAATAACATAACCGTGTGGCCTCAATCCTGTTTTCAAGTTAGGTTAACCCTCTGATATCTTGTTGCCACTTCCTGCCAACTGTTATATTCCTGTATTAGTCCACTACTGTCTCTTCTTCATGGTCTCCTTGTTCCTGGATTACATGACTAATAACATTTGTGTTTATTTCACACTATAATCAATTTAACCCTACTCTTAATATGATAGAAGATGGAAGCAGGGGCGTACCTCGAGTATTTGGCACCCGGGGCAGATCCTGTAAGTGGCACCCCCCCCCACCAAATTTAAAGACATCTACAAAATTATGTTAAGAATATTTATTGCACCAGTTTGTAAACTGTATGTCAACTGTAAACAACAAGAAATCTGAAAAAATAAATTACTAACTTATAAGTAAAATAAATACATTTAAATAACATTTACTGAACATATAATAGTGCTTTCTTTAATAACCCTCCAAAAAAACCAGCGTCCACATTGCCCACATAGAACCTGACCAGCACCCAAATTACACACACATAGGACGTGCCATCTTTGCCCCCAAACAGCCCAGCATGAGTCAGCATTGTTCCCAAACAGCCGAGTGTACGCCATCTTTGTCCCATGAACACGCTACCTGTGCCATCTTTGTCCCATAAACACCCTGCCTGTGCCATTTTTGTCCCATAAACACCCTGCTTATACCATCTTTGCCTTTTTGACAAATCAACTATACACCTATGATTAACACAAACACTTTTACAGTCACTTACTAATTCACTTTCATTCACACAATTCATTCACACATTTATTCTTTCACACAAATGATTTACACATATTCATTGATGCATTCTCACAAATTCATTAATTCTCACACTCATTCAAACAATTCATCCACACATTAATCCATTCATTTTCTTTCTCTCATTCTGACTCTTTATTTCAATATTCTTGCTACCCTCCTTTCTCCCTATCTACCCATTCTCACCCCCTTCTGCCCTATCTACCCCTTCTCACTCCCTTCTCCCTATCTACCCCCTATCCCCCCGTCTCACTCCCTTCTCCCTATCTACCCTCTCCCCCCTTTGAAGTTCACTTACCTTTCAGGAGTCCTGCGGTGGGGGTGCAAGGCCTCTGTCTCCCAGCTCTGCCACTGTATGGAACAGTATAGAGTGATGGGAGTTATGATGTACTTTAGAGCATAATTATATAATGAAAAAGACATTGGAAATGGTACAGCATAACACCCATCACTCTCACACACTTACCAATCCACACTTACCAATCCACAGATTCCCCACATACCAATCCACAGATTCCACACTTACCAATCCACATTTACCAATCCACAGATTCCACACATACCAATCCACAGATGCCCCACATACCAATCCACAGATTCCACACTTACCAATCCACATTTACCAATCCACAGATTCCACGCATACCAATCCACACATACCAATCCACAGATTCCACGCATACCAATCCACACATACCAATCCACAGATTCCACACATACCAATCCACAGATTCCCCACATACCAATCCACAGATTCCACACTTACCAATCCACATTTACCAATCCACAGATTCCACGCATACCAATCCACACATACCAATCCACAGATTCCACGCATACCAATCCACACATACCAATCCACAGATTCCACACATACCAATCCACACATACCAATCCACACATACCAATCCACAGATTCCACACATACCAATCCACAGATTCCACACATACCAATCCACAGATTCCACACATACCAATCCACAGATTCCACACATACCAATCCACTCTCACTGGATAACACCCATCACTCTCACACACTTACCAATCCACACTTACCAATCCACAGATTCCACAGATTCCCCACATACCAATCCACAGATTCCACACTTACCAATCCACATTTACCAATCCACAGATTCCACGCATACCAATCCACACATACCAATCCACAGATTCCACGCATACCAATCCACTCTCACTGAATGATTTCCTACCTTTCCTCTTTTCTTCTTACAGCAGTCAGCTCCTTTTCTTCCTCTTCGCTCCTCTTCTTCTGTCTTCTTTGCTCCTCTTCTTCTGTCTTCTTTGCTCCTCTTCTTCTGTCTTCTTCCGGTTCAGAGGGCACGGACGGCTTCAGTATTGTGCGCCGGGATCTGACAACAAACCCCGGCGCACAGCAGCAGTTGCCGCGTGGATCGCGAGGGAGCGGTATCGGAGGTCTTTAACAGACCTCCGGCTCCCTTGAGTGATTTTAAGCCGGTTCAAGGGAACTGGCTTAAAATCACTCAAGGGAGCCGGAGGTCTGTTAAAGACCTCCGATACCGCTCCATTGCGAGCCTTCTCCTCCAGCGGCGGACATTACTGTCCGTCTCTGAAGGGGTGCCGGCAAGTTGGCACCCCCCTGATGAGCGGCACCCGGTGCGGACCGCCCCCCGCCCCCCGCTAGGTACGCTACTGATGGAATCACAAATCATATAATAAAATTGGCAATGTAGGCATCAGTACTTCAAAAGTGAGCACTTACAGGCTTTGTGTATAAAGTATTCATTTTTTAAATACATTTTCCCCCACTATTATTCAGCAGTGGGGAGATTAGTATTTTTTGGAACATATTTTTTTTCCAGTCATTCTCTGAGGGTGGGTCTTTTATGATGCTGTAAAGACAAAATTATATGATATATTTATTTTTTCTTACTCTTGTGCTGTATCTGTGCCATATTAAGTGTTAACAAACCATCTATAACTTATTTTCATCTTGCTGCTTACAAAGCTCTGGGATGCAAAGTTCTATCCTGTCACTCAGAAACAATATGTTGTGTGCATGGTAATGGAGTTGTATGATAGAGGTTTGAGCAAAAGATAAATGTTAATCTTGAAAACTACCGTATTTGCTTGATTATAAGACGACCCCCCAAATTTTGAATATTAATTTAGGAAAAAAAGAAAAAGCATGAATATAAGGCTACCCTATAAGAAAAAAGTTTTACTAGTAAATATTAATTCACATGTAAACTATTTTTGCATATTTAATAAAAACTATGATTGAGAAAAATGCATATTTTGTTTTTATCTCCTTTTACTTGCCAACCTGCACCTAGTTATGCAGATCTGCCCCCAGATATGCCTTACACCCCCTTATTTGCCACTCTGCCCCCAGATATGCCTTATACCTCCTATATGCCACTCTGCCACCCAGATATGCCTTTTAACCCCCTATATACCACTCTGCCTCCCTGATATTCATTTTAACCCTATTTGCCAATCTGCCTACATGATATTCCTTTTCACCCACTATATGCCACTCTGCCTCCCTGATATTCTTTGTAACCCCCATATGCCACTCTTACCCTCCCCCAACTTACCTGTGCTTCTTTAGACTTCTCCCCATGCTCCAGATTCCTTGGTGTGTAGTGGGGCAGCAAGTGGAGGTCTGGGGGATGCGCACAGACAACTTGAGCTGCTGCTGCCGGCACTTCCGCCATGGCCTCATAAAAGCCCCGGCAGAAGTGGAGGCTGTAGACACCCACCGGCTGCCGGAGAGGAGGACCCAGGTCCCCTGCAGCGCTGCGGGGGATCTGGATCTTAGTCTTGTAGTCAGACCTCTATTCGAGGTCTGATTAGAAGACGACCTTGAATATAAGAAGATGGTTATTTTTCAGAGCGTTTGCTATGAAAAAACTAAACTTATAATCAAGCAAATACGGTAAATTGAGTGGGCATTTACCTCAAATGATGGCACGTGACCACACATTACGACTCTGTTGTCCATGCAGGCAGCTGGCTGGGAGCCCAAGTTTTGGTTGGCTGTGTTTTCATGAGAGAATATTGGCATTGGATTTAATATGCCAGAGATTATATCTATTTGCTAACGATACAGGCAGGGTACTACCATGTGAGTATAGATTGGGAGACAGGTCCATTAATGTTAAAGTCTGACACACAGATCAATGGGCTTGCTCTGTTTCTTCTGCAGTGTTTTTGGCTTTCAAAAATGTTAATGACCACAGCATGAAAATCAATCCATTAATGGGGTCAGGCATAATATAGTTTAATAAGTTATGAAGTAAAAGGGCATGGCATGTTGTGTTTTTTGTGGTAGATGATTGTGAAAACCTCAGAAGATTTGGCAATGGATAAAACACATTTAAGAAGGGGTTAACATATCATCTTCTGATTAGCTAAAAACTACCCTCTGTGCTGCCAAAACAGGCAAGTTACATTTTCTAAAAGGGCATCTTGCCATTTATATTTAATGAATCCGTATTCCACTGACACAGCTCAGCTTCAACACCCAGCAGGGATCCAATATTAATGAAAGATTTCCCTGCAGGTAACTTGGGAAAAGACTCTTCACTCCAGGCAACAAACGTTTTGGGGGAATTATTCTTAAAAAAAAGAATAGAACAAGAATGCTTTCCTTTATGATGTCGTTAAAGAAAGAAGTTATTTTGCTTTTATTTCGCAGTAATATTTTATGAGGAAAAGGCCAAATATCTAAATGTAATATAGATTTCTTATAGATTGAAATTGTATTATCCGTTGTGCATCTAGGACACACATACTGTATCTCATATATGTTACTTACACAACATTTGTTGTGTATCTGTAGCTCCCTGTTAGAATCCCAAGCTCCATCTGCCTCTATAAAATATACTTGCCTGTTTGTCCAAAAATATGCATTGGACATTGTCTGGTATTCACAACAAAATAAACCACAATAATACCAACAAATCAGGAATGTACTTATTGGAAAATAGAAAGTTAAGCAAGATGTATAAACATATATGCACCTACTTATACAGATACTGTTCCATCTCATCTAGTATTAAAATACCTACCCTGAAATGTGCTAAATGGCCAGTTTAGTGTCCCTGACATCCACGTTAAAGATGAATGTATACTAAGGTACTCTGTGAGCTGCCCTCCTTCTCTGTAGTCCAATATGTCTTCCAATTTATCGCCCGCATCCTGCAAGGGGGGGCTCCAGGTAGTCAGAGCCTAAAGGTTCCCAGGTATGGTCATAGGTGTTTGTGTAACAAGTGCATTCAATGTGGCATAGGATACACCGAGATATAAAACCACTTACAAATACACAATATGGAAAAAAGAATTGGCACATCCAACCATTACACCAACAGGGACTTTTATGACATTGCATTCTAAATACCTGTACTTAAACATTAATATGTAGTTGATCCGCCCTTTGCAGCTATAACAGCTTCCACTCTTCCAGGAAGGCTTTCTACAAGATTTTGGAGTATTTCTGTGGGAATGTTTTCCCATTCATCCAGTAGATCATTGGTGCGGTCAGACACTGATGTTGGACGAGAAGTCCTGGCTCACAATCTCCGTTCTAGTTAATCCCAAAGGTGTTCGATTGTCACGAACCGGGGGAGCAGGTCTGATAGGAGCCCAGGTGCAGGGGATACGAGGGGCTCTGTCTGTACCCCACAATGCATGATGGCCTGGGGTTGTTACAGACAGGCGCAGGAAATAAACCACAGAGAGAAGATCAGGATTAAGAGTTGTATTGTATATGATGGTACAACAATATAAACAAGGAAAGTCACTTGGCATGAAGCCCTCTGGTTGGGGCACACACGGCAGGAAGCCCTCTAGTTGGGGCACACACAGCAGGGAGCCCTCTAGTTGGGGCACACACGGCAGGAAGCCCTCGGGTTGGGGCACACACGGCAGGAAGCCCTCGGGTTGGGGCACACACGGCAGGAAGCCCTCGGGTTGGGGCACACACGGCAGGAAGCCCACTTGCAGGGCACACGGCAGGTTGCCCACTTGCAGGGCACACGGCAGGTTGCCCACTTGCAGGGCACTCGACTTGGGAGTCCAGTTAGTGGGGCGCTGGCCGCAACTCAGGAACACGGCAGGTAACAAATCAGGAACCAAAGCAGGAACCAAACAGGCAGTCCTCTAACGTCAATGTCAAGGCCCAGACTGCAGGGCTGGGCAGGTTTATAAAGGTTGTCTTGATCATATAATCAACTGCAGCTGGACCTGATAATCAGCCAGAGTGGTTCTGAGTGGCAAGGGCGGCCACTAGTGGCTGGAAACATGAAATGAATAAAACAAGTCCCTACAGCGAAGGGTGACCGTTACATCGATAGGGTTGAGGTCAGGGCTCTGTGTGGGCTAGTCAAGTTCTTCCACACCAAACTCATCCAGCCATGTCATACTGGAATAGAAAAGGGCCTTCCCCAACCTTTTTTCACGAGACATTTTGGACAATGCTATTTTATTAATGTACAAATATTCCTACAGAAACACTCCAAAAGCTTGTGGAAAGCCTTCCGAGATGAGTGGAAGCTGTTAAAGCTACACACGGAGACCAATTACATATGAATGTCTATGTATTTAGAATGAAATGTCATAAAAGTCCCTGTTGGTGTACTGGTCAGGCATTCCAATACCTATGTCCATATAGTGTATATTACAAGCACCTACATCTTAGGAACAAATACCAGAGTATCCAGACAAGCTGTAAAAATACATGTACACAGAAAATGTACACTGTTTATCAGAACAAAGTTGAAATGATAATAATGACCAAGCTGCTATAGGATATAAGAGGAAATAATGGCAACAATATCTTTTCCTGGTCTGCAATTTAAAAAAGTGTATGGCCTCCAAAAAGATGGGTTTGGAAGAACAGCAATACATTACTTTCATAAAAGTGCTTACTAATGTGAGTATTCTTAAACCTATTAGTCTCAGTATCTAGAGAATCACTGTTATAATTATTTTTATGAATATCAATAGATGATAACAGTCCTGGTTTTCTGACCCACATACTGGACACTACAAGTTTTGCAGGTGAGTGAATACACCACAAAATTGGTGATGCAATTTATGTACTGCCTGATGTTGAACGCTCTGTTCAAGATCAGGCGGTACATAAATTGCATCACCAATTTTGAATTCTAAATTTTTCCGTGGCCAAACTTGAAAAGGTACTACCAATTTTTACCAATCAACAGGTTTTGCACAGTTTATTGCCCTGTTGATTGAGCTACATCCCACTTTTTTTCAGATTTTGAGGTACAGACTAGTGTAAAAGATTGAGTCCAATGTTCTATATTTTCTGGCCATCATTTTGTAACTCCCGTCTGATATTAGGCATACTTAAGTAGTATTGGTAAACGCTTAACAAGAATACTTTTAATGCTATTGAATTATGGACTGTACTCTGTACTCAGGAAAGGGAATGGATACTTAACATGCGCAACATTATCCCTGTACCTAAAACCCATATGTGGATTAAGCACATAGGTAGTGTACCTTATATTACTGGACGCTCTCAACACTAAAGGCTGAAAAAACATCCCAATACACTCTGATAGATGTTCTTTGAGGGAATCAATACCTGAAACTATGGGCCTTCTTTTGGGTATCCTTATGCCTTTGTATTCATGCAGCTTTGGAAGCATGTGAAACATAGGTGTAATTGGTGCGTGTACACACAGAAACTCTGCTACATTGTTAGAAATAACACCCATACCCTCAGCTGTATTAACCAAATCAAACGGTAACCCTACATTTTTGTAGGGTTAAAGGTTAATGTAGAGGATCAATAAATTGCCTAAAGGACTTCATTTAAAATCATGGGAATTCATGATAACTATTGAACCACTCTTGTCCACTTGTCAAATAACTAAATTCCTGTTATTGCATGAAATTCATCCTGGGTAAGAGTGTAAGATCTAATTTTACTACTGCTGACCTTGTCATAAAGTAAACACAAATTCCTCTCCACAAAATGTTGGAGATGTCATTGGCAGGTTCCCTGAAGGGAACGTGGCCTGCCGATTGGGCAATTTTAGGATGCCTTATCAGTATTTGCATAAGTAAAGAAGGACTACCAACCGGTGAGCCCGCTGTTCTTTAGTTTTTTTGCTTAATTGAATTGCTGTTTTGCTGGCAACTCCTAGGACTTGCCTCTCGTTGGGTCTGTGCTGATCATTATGTTTCATGTGTAGATTCTGGTGTGTGTGTTTTTTTTATACCATATAATGAAAGCTTATTCAATGAAGGTTCCTGAACATGGAAGAGGATCTCAGCCCCATGTGCAAGCCCCTCTACTGAACATGTTCTCCACTGCTGTGTGCACTTATCCAGAAAATCAGCTGAGCTGATTTGAGAAAACCCGAGATGTTAAATAAATATTTGAGATTAATACATTTTTGCATATTGTATTGCTATGTTCAATAAGAAAAATGGAATAATTAAGAAATAGTGGAACAAACAAAAGATGTTAAGCTGACATTTTTTTAATTAACATAAGATATTCTGTTTGAAATCCTGGTGGATAGGATTGGACAACCAAAGCCAACTCTGTAAAATATAAGAATGTTATCTGTCTTTATAGGTTATGTTTTTTGAGACATGTATTGCTTGGTCATTAACATTGAGGAATATTTATGACTAAAGCAAAAATGTATTGCCTCTCTCAAGCAGGTAATGAATTTTTGAAGATATGTATATTCTATACGCCCCAAATGCACTGTACCTGAGCTAAGTAAATCTCCCATGAACCAATAATGAGACAATAAGTGCTCATTTGCATAGAAATTAACATGCCTAAAGAAATATTACACTAATGAATAGGAAATAAAGTAGTTCAGCTCAATCTGCATTTGCACTGGTAACACTATAGATATCTTTATAGCTTCTACAAAATCTAAAAGCCAGAAAGTGTTAATAATGGTAGCAGATTGGCAGCTCTCCAATTGTTGCCAGATCCCCACTCCCATTATTTTCACCCTGCTAGCTTCCTGAAATGGAGAGCTCGAGTTAAGCACTCTCACTGGCTTGCCTGTAATATAAAGAAACATAAGGGAAATACTTCTTTGTTATTTGTCATTACTCATTTTTTCCACTGTAGTTTAAATAGTCCCTCCAGGTGTGTTTTAGTCTATTTATTTTCTTATTATTCACAAGCTTTTTTGTTCTTTTATTCTTTTTCTCTATGTTTAATCTGTCTTAGAGTGTTGATTTTTTTCTTCAGTATACTGTAAATTCAATAGTACTTCATTAAGTATTATTTTTTCCTTTCTTATCCTACTTGATCTCTCTGTATAATTATATTCATTCTTTATTTTTTTGTTTTTGTAAGTGATCTAATTTCCTTTTTGATTATGCGATGGATTTTTCATGACTTTACACTTGTATCCACATGGAACTATATGATACCTTACATAAATAATACAGAAATATTATACATTCAGGCTATATACTTTCAGCTTTCATTTTTCTTTAGACAGGAATCTTGACTTCCACAAGTGATTTCTTTCTTGGTGGCTTTGTTGTTTTTTTCAAATTACAGTTGACCAAATCCTATATTTTCTCATAAAACTCTCCCTGGTTCACTGTGTTGTTATTTTGCTATATATTTTGTTTCAGGGTTTGCTGTTAGATGTGCATATATATATATCCTTGTCTACCTCTTATCTTCCACCCCAAGCCTGGATTTCCCCTTTACATTGCTTAATATCTGCAGGGATAAAACCTATAACAAGATACTTATCAGTGCTAATTTATGCAGGGGTTTTAACTGTCAGAGGATACCAGTATGTACACTAAAGCAGCAAAAATTAACAGACCCACTACCATTAATTCACATTGCTACAGAAATGCAATAGCCTTAATAAACTGTCCATTGCTTTGTGTGAAACAAATGTATGCATTTATCCTTATTGGTAATGTCTCATTTTAAGGCTGTTCTTGTATTTATAAAGTATTGTATTGTTTGTAAATAAAAAATCATTGCACATAAAATGCCCATTTATTTTGAAGGTTCTCAGCTTATTATAAGAACAAATAACGAATGAAATGCTCTTTGGTTTGCCTTAATAATTAAATATGCTGTCTAAATACATTCTTGCTAAAAGCACTGCAACATTTTCATATCATGTTCTGAAAAAAATGTTATTAATGGAAGAAAACACTTGTCGGAAATGACGTCCATTAGGCCAATGAATGGTAATTGAATTCCTGGCAAAAAAGTTGGTTTCCTCAAGCGTGGAAATGGGAGTGACAATTGTGACAGGCGCAGCATGTAGATACACTAATGAAGCAATGGCATATGAACTTTACTTCACTCTTCTGGAGTTGTATAAAGATAAATGGGGAGCGGGAGGTAGTGACATGGGGGATTCAAATGACAGATAAGAAGAAAGAAAAAAATGGGTTGAGTGAAAGTAATATCTTAAGGAGCATTATATGACAGCTGGACAAAGATATTAAGACAATGAAAATCACAGATAATAGGGAAGACATTAAAGAATGGGCGTAAAAATATGTTACAAAAACTAAACAGATAAGCAAAAGATCATAAAAACTGACTTCAAGAAACAGTCTATTTTTAGTTGTTTCAATATAACAGTAGATGTGCGATGGTAAACTTTGCTTGTTTAGGTGAATAAAAGTCATCATTGAAGTAAACTTAATGCAGCTTTATAAAATGGTTGTCGAACAAATTTATTTTTATACCGTCACACCACAAAAACCTTAAACACAAAGCAAAAAATAAATTCAAAACAACTTTCTAAAAGCTTGCTTTAAAGCCCTAGTAAGAAAAAGAACAGTGTATTCCATTGGCAATGTATGAAAGCCAGATGGGAAAATCTTTAAAAGAAGGCTTTAATGATAAAATACATTCTTTAGTCTTTTTTTGGAAAAGTACTTTAGTTGCCAAATGCATAAAAAAATAAAAAATATTTAAAAGCCACTTTTATTTTTTTTATGACCCAGCTTAAAAGTTAACATTCTAGTCTCCTATGGACCATTGTCAAAAGGATTTGATACTATTGTTAAAAATAAGAGTACTTTTTATGAATACATGCTTCACCCCATAAGATATTATGGAGTGGCTGTCCTGACAAGAAGATCCATTGGTGCTTCTACCACACCTAAAAAAGGTTCACTAAAGAAAATAAAAATTAAGTGAAACAATAAGTTGCAAATGGTCATTCTAGTATAAAGTTTACTGATATTACCATCTTGTATTCAGAATATAAATGCATACCTCAAGCACCTAAAGGGTTAGGTACCTTTTATATTTTTGACAGATTGGAAGTTCTCCCCTCAAAATACTTAACATTACTAAAAGAACAAACTTAGACATGTTTTATTTATTGTAGGCATTTCAGTGCCACCAGCGACTGAAAGATACTCAAAGTAAATCTTTTCCTGCTGACACAGAAGGTTTTAATAAATCATGTGCTACCTTGCTCAAGACATGATGTACAACCCAAACTTGACTCATCATGACATTCATGTAGTTCCAAACTTGGGATATCATGGTTCTCAGTAACTCTTTAAAAGTGATGATTTGAAGATCTAGTAGAAGGCTGGTAGGTGAGTCATTTGCAGTTTTGCTTGCCATATCTCACCACTTGTGATTAGAAGTTTCACCACTTGTGATTAGAAGTAACTTGTTTTGTACTATGGGAGTCTGCACTATTTGAGGCCTAACATATCAGTTGAGCTAATTAATGTAAACAACTGTAGGTGGAACTCACCATTGCTTTTCTAGATTCTGTATAGTATAGGTTAGTATTTGATTAAATTTACTAAGCTGTCATATATCCTTGCAAATTGTCTTGCAAAAAATTTAATTGATGTTAAATGTAACCTTCTGCACTTTCTTTTATAAATCCAACTACACTTAGTATTGGCTGGATACATAAGAGAAGATTGTAGGCAATATTTAAACTGTGACTTGACAAGCGGTGACCTAAGGTACTCTGTCTGAAGCCTGGCTCTTTTAATATACAAAATTTGGAAAATGGAGAAACCTATTTCATACACAATAAAACATTGTTATGATCAGGGCCTGACTTATGAATATTAAGTGGTATGACTTATACATGTGCATACCTGAGACTCCGGGTAAAGCGCCACTTCGGGTCACTGCTGGGAAACAACAGTGTCATGGGAGCAGCCTTGCAGCATGCCCCACTCCCCATCCCACTTCCCTCCAAAAAATGGAGTGTGTGTCATCACATCAATGGGCCACCTGCAATGTCAGCAGGACCTTCCACCCATATCAGCGGGACCTCTTCTCGTATCCCGCAAGGGGGCTCCGTGAAGCGAGACTATAGTTATCTCAGTCGGTTATTTAAACTCTTTAATTAATAATTAGCATACTTGGGATCTCTGGGTGAAGCACCGCTTCTCTGGTTCTCCGGGTCAACACCCGCATCCTCCGGGTCGCGGAAGTGTGGTCTTGACATGCCCCGCTCCCCGCCCATTTGCCCTTTAAACGGACATTGGCTGGACCGCCCACTGACATCACAGGACCGCCCGCTGACTTCAGTGGAATGATAATGGTATGATAATGAGACTAGACAGTATAATGAAAAAGGATTAAACTATTTAAAAAGGATGAACAGGAAATGCTTAAAACATAAACGCAATACATATGCGACAGACTTTAAACATAACAATCCTTCAAATAACAAACACAAGCTCTGGATGTTGATATCAGCAGCTTACACTTAGCTACTTTACAGGTTCACAATGCATATGAACATGCACTTGAGGGGAACTACAACAGTCATCACAAGTCCTTGATAACTAAGGGAAAGTAAGGTACCAGCTCAGTGCATTCTGGGGTTCTGTCTCCCCCATCTCAGTCTTCATAATTAGGGAAAGGGCTTGTTTATGGTCTGTACACTACTTTTAGGGGAGGTAGACTAGCTATTAGCCAATAGCTTCCTGGTTTGGGAATGGTTACACACAGGAAACCTAGACCTGTGAGAGGTACCCTTTTAAGCATCATCTTTCTGCCCAAACACATGTGTTTGTCATGGACGTCACCATTGACCACATGGTGTTACATTATTATTTTCATCTTTCATTTATTAAGCGCCAACAAATTACCCAGATCTGTACAATTTAAATGGGGCAGCTAACACATATAGACACATCAGGAGATAAGAACCCTCCCTGTGAGCTTGCCATCTAACCTTTCGGTACTTTTACTCAAAGTTCCTGGCAGGAATTTTGGGCTTTTGAGGGCCCTGCCTGTGAGCTTACAATCTGAGGGAATAGTATGGGTATTTGAAACAAAAGGGGGTTGAAAAGAGGGAGTGGTATAGCTTTCTTGTAGCAGTAATCAGTGGTAAGTTGTTTTAGGATGCAAAAGAGGAAGTATTAATAAAATGAACAGAGGGGTGTTTAGTGCTTGTCTTCAGATGATCGCTAGCAGAGGGCTTGGGAAGTAACAGGGAAGCTACAAGAGAAGAAATAGAGAGATAAATAATATGAAGGTTTTTATTTTTTTATTAAACAGCTTGTAAGAGGCCAGAGGGGGGTAGATCAGGACAAAGGTACATTTAAAAAGGTAAATAACAAGATGTGTCCAAAAAGAAACAATGTACCCAAAATACATACTTGGTACTTGTATAGGAAAATGTGAAGAAAGAAAAAATAAGACAGAAGAACAAGAAGAGAGTGAATAAGAGTGTGGGAGAGTATAAATGATCGAGTGGGTGAAAGTGAAAGCACCAAGGAAATTCAAATGAAAAGTGTGAGCTCTTTACTTTGTTTTGTTTGTTTGGTTGGAGGTTCTGCAGGGATTCATATGACTTGCCAAAATTGGAAAATTTTGTTAAAATCGCAATTTGTATAAATTGCAATTTGTATAAATCTGAATGTGCAAATCTAAAAGCTACAGTGTATCAGTAGGGCATAATTAAATGTTACTGCTTTACATTCCTGCACATTATGATTTTCAGAGCTTTGTGATACACAGGACACCATCTACAAAGGCACCAATATTTTGAAACGGCTATTCAGACACTGCAAGGCATTTCATACATCAAGTAATATGTAATTTCTAATAATCAAGTTGTCTCTGCTTAATATGCAGTTTAATCTGTGAGAGCAATATGATGGATCACCACTATACTTTTCCTAGCAGAACCAAGCTAAGATTTGGTCCTTCATATTGCACAGCTAGATCTGTGAGATGGAATGTTTCAACTTACCTGCAATTTATAGTGCAGTGAATAAACCAAATTGTTAGATCCATATGCAACATCTTTCCAATTCAAAAAGGTGTGTTTACAGCCTGGGTGGGGTGAGCCGCCACAGGACCACAATGCCTGAATGAGCCGTCAAAAAGACATATATATATATATTATAATTTTGCTTGTGAGGACGATTGTAATATAGATATACCTATGTTGGCATGGCAATGACATAGCCCACCGGCAACAGGATTAAAACAATAACTTTCAGTTAGGCCCGCTTGTTTTAATGTTATTTGTTTTAACCTGATGTTCCATGCATGGCCTTACCTCTGATGCCACATGTCAATAACATGGAGAACCAGTAATCATTCTTGCAAAGATGTTTGTAATATGCATCTGCCCAATTCAGAATTGTAGTGACACTGATTGCACACAGCACATATAAGACAACAGCACTTGTTCTACTTGTTTTATTAGTATTTGTTTTGAACTGGTGACCCATGCATGGTCTTCCTTTTGATGCCACATGCCTATATTTTCTAATGGAATGTGCACCAATAAATTTATAAATGAAAGAAAAAGGTGTGTTTACACTAAAACTTGAAAAAAAAAGACAAGCCAGAAGTACTTGTTGGGATCCTTCATCACTACAGGTAACAGCTACTCAGCTAGTCTCTTTGTGCTAATCAATTAATCAAAGCTATTCAGCTGTGGGAACCTCAGTATTGTCAGGAACCTCAAGATTAGAACCAGCAACCTGAGAATAGGAGATTGTCACCTCACCCATGTCGCCTCCAGGAGGCTATGTGGTTGTAAGGATTTCTGTGTTCCCATGTCCCCTGTCATCCTGTGCTCCTGACCGCTTCACTTGCTAGTGCATCGATCCTGCCCTGTGTTCCTGTTTTTGTGTTATCATTTGACTCATTCCTGACCTTCCGCTTGGACTCTTTCCTGACCTCTTGTTTGGCTTTTGTGTTTTGTGCTGTGTCCCATGGCATCTGATTTTGACCTGAGAGATTTTGGATATTTAACTGGCTTGGACTTTGACACTGTCTCTGCTTTACTCATCAGTACCCTGTTTTGGTCTGCTGCTATTCAACCTTGGCCAGACTTGGAATATCCCTTTCCCTATTCTTCTGTAGTGGGCTTTAGGCTGCCGTCAATTAAGTGAACCTTTATTTGTTTTTGCCAATTGTGGATGTAAGAAAGGAGATATTTAATTGAGTGCTGTGTTTTTTTTTTCTTTTACATACATTGACCTCTTTTTCATGCAAAAGTAGTATACATAGCCATGTTATTTCTATGGACCATTGGTCACAGGTGGAAGACAGGACCAGGATGCAACAGTGTAAAGAGGAAAGGCTGAGCTGGACAAGCTGTCTTTGCACTGTGCACTTTCCACTGGTGACATCAAACTTTGCTGCTCAAGGACCACCCATGACAAAAGCCTAATAGTAGGTGGGAGATGTTATTGGACACCAACCTATAGGGCATTTGGTGTGCCCAAAGGCTTCGAGAGAGTTTTGATTAGATGGATGAAAAACAGGCATTTTTACTGATACAGAACTGTTGAAATGAATCAAAATATGTGTTTTCCTCTTCTTTGCATGGAGGAGGTTTTGTCCTTAAATACAGTAATCTTCCTGATGAGTAAAGGAACGGAAGAATTTTGGAGGTATGTGCAGGTCAAAATTGAGTGAGCATGCTTTGGAAGTGGAGGAATAATGTAGTGTTGCCCACTAGTTTAGTGCACCCCAAGAAAACATTTCAGGTGTTGACATTGCTGCTATTTATGGTGCCTGGAGGGCACCTTTAGGCTTAAGTGCCCTTTTTATTTATATTATTAACATTTGGAGTGTAGTTCTGACCTCCTTCTTTTGTCCTAGTTTACCCTTTTTTATGTATTCTAGACCATTTGGACTAAGAACTGAAACAAAATGCTGGAATCATTTAAATCAAATTGTGTGTATTTTTTGTAGCAGACTTACCAGTGATATAAGGATATCTTTCATGATCCATGAATGATGAAGGATCTTAAGAAACGTCAGGTAACTGATATAACTAGGAATTAAATGTGAAAGTCATCTTAATTACAAGGATCTCTAACACAAACTACCATGTCACTGATAAATCTCCTGTCACCTCTCTTCACAAAACTGATAGTGGATATTATTCTGTGTCAAGAATATGAGGAGTAATGTTTTCATAGCTTTTTCATTGCAAAGAAAGAACAGGTTGCAGGAAAATTTTTTAGGTCATCCTCTGGTCCATGTTCTAAATTTAGGAGTCATTAGTTTAGAAACTCAGATTGTACTCTAACATGTTTTAGAGGGGAAGTTCATAGTTTTTTCCTATTATGTGGTTTGGTAGAATCAGAAGGGGTAGTACCAAAATCCTTGAGTCTTTTTAACAACTTTTATCAAACCAGATAACTAAATCACCAAGGCCTAGCATAATAAGAAAAGGTTGGTAGGAAGGTAGGATACCATCACACACAAAAACACAAAACTTTTGTTTTCATAGTAGGTGAGGGAACATTTGTTTAATGCCATATTTAATATTGAATATACAGTATACCAAAGGCATTTATGAGTCTTCCTCTGGGCTAGGTTTATTCTAGCCTAAGCTAAGGGAACTATTGCCACCATATGGTTAAGGGTTTTGGGTCACCGGCATAATTATGTAAATGTGAAATTATAAGCAAAACTCCATACAATTATTTACAATTAAGAAGCAATAGAATGTTGCTCAAATACAGTCTTGTGTGGCAAACGTTTGAGGACATCACTCCTGAGTCATTGTAAAGTTTGTAGGGAAACAAACGCTGATTTTTCCTTTCAGCCATAGCAGTCTGCCCGTCTTTGTTTTATTTTTCTTTTTGTTGTGTGTTTATTAGTTTGGTATCTGCATATCACATTCAGCTTCGCCCTTCTATTTTTTCAGACTGCTTAAAATAACTGGTTTCTGAGTGATCCATCAAGGCATGTTGCCATAATACAGCAACACAAATATACCTACCCAGGATTTATATTTACAATAATGTTTATACACACCTTTTAGGCCCAGACTGGCACATTTCGTATAATTGTGTAACATTACTGTGTAGCCAATCTCTGGATACATGAAGCCTCATTATGCAACAGTCCAGCCAGATGACGTAGGACTGTAGTATGTGGGATTCATTATCGATTATAAAATGAGGGTTTTTTCAGAGCAAATGCTCTGAAAAATACCCCTCATTATATAATCCGTTTCAGTGACTCACAGCAGCAGCTCCTACTTACCAGTCCTTCCCTGTAATCACTGTGACAACTGGCCCGGCCCCCTTCCTTCTTCCAGAACCACATGGCTGGGACACTCATCTAACTGTAAGTATAAAATTAATATTTGGGCTGCTGAAAGTTAGGGGAGGTGGGGGTTAATTTAGGAGCAGTTATGGTTAATGGGGTATTTAGGGTTAATTTAGGGGCAGCTATGGTTAATGGGGTGTTTAGGGTTAATTTAGGGGCAGTTGTGGTTAATGGGATGTTTAGGGTTAATTTGGGGCAGTTGTGGTTAATGTTGTGCTTAGGGTTAATTTGGGGCAGTTGTGGTTAATGGTGTGCTTAGGGTTAATTTAGGGGCAGTTGTTGATGGGGTCTTTAGGGTTAATTTAGGGGATGCTGTGGTTGATGGGGTCTTTAGGGTTAATTTAGGGGATGCTGTGGTTAATGGGGTGTTTAGGGTTAATTTAGGGGCAGTTGTGGTTAATGGGATGTTTAGGGTTAATTTGGGGCAGTTGTGGTTAATGTTGTGCTTAGGGTTAATTTGGGGCAGTTGTGGTTAATGGTGTGCTTAGGGTTAATTTAGGGGCAGTTGTGGTTGATGGGGTGTTTAGGGTTAATTTAGGGGATGCTGTGGTTGATGGGGTCTTTAGGGTTAATTTAGGGGATGCTGTGGTTGATGAGGTATTTAGGGTTAATTTAGGGGTAGTTATGGTTAATGGGGGTGTTTAGGGTTAATTTAATGATGAGGACTGAGGGTTATTTTAATTTATTTAATAACGTTAACTTAAGGTTCAGTTAGATGTAAAGGGGGCAAACTAAGGGGAATCTAAATCCTGGGGGCAGTGAAGATTAACCCAGTACTTATTTATAAAAGTATGATGTCAGTGTGATGCGAACGGGTCTGTGACTCTATGAGGGGACTATGAGATATCTGGGGGGTAAAAGGCATATCTGGGGAGGACGGAGTGACATATCTGGGGGTATAAGGCATATAGGGTATATAAGGCATGTGTAGGAAGGGCAGTGTGGCATGTCTGGGGAGGACGAAGTGGTGTATCAGGGTGTATAAGGCATATCTGGGAGTAGAGTGGAGTGGCATATCTGGGTGTAAAGTGGAGTGGCATATGTGGGGAGGGCACCGTGGCATGTCTGGGAGGCAGTTTGGCATGTATTGGGAGGACGGAGTGGCATATCAGGGGCCACAGTGGCATATGTGGGGGTAGAGTGGAGTGGCATGTCTGGGAGGCAGCGTTGAGTGGCATGTCTGGGGAGAATGGAGTGGCATATCAGGGGCCACAGTGGCATATGTGGGGGTAGAGTGGAGTGGCATATGTGGGGGTAGAGTGGAGTGGCATGCCTGGGAGGCAGCGTGGCATGTCTGGGAGGCAGCGTGGCAAGCTCAAATGTGCATGAATTGGGGGGGGGCTGGTTGGGAAATAAAAACAAGAAATGTATTTTATCAAAGTTTTTTTTATTCTGCTGTTTGTATTTAACATCATTTATTTATTAAATTATTTTAAATAAATGAAAAATTTACATTCATTTTTTTTATCTGATTAATCGATTAATTGAAAAAATTAATCGTTAGTTGCAGCCCTAAACAGGTGTAACACCCTCTTCTGCTATCAAAATATCTTGTTATACAGTTAGCAGCAAAAGGAGGGAGTGGTCACGCATCTTCACAACTACTTGTGAATGAAGAACCTGAGTGTCTAATGGACTAAGGAAATTGTGATGCTGATGCAAATAATGCCTAGTAGCTGCAGGTGACAACAGTATTGAGAAGCAATTAAATTATGGTGTTGTGGAATTCTAATAATTCCTTAATCTGCTTTGATGCCTGTGTAACAGAAGTGCTTTAATCTGTGTATAGGTATTATTCACCTAATAGGGCTCTTCTAGGCTGTTACGTAGTTGGGAACCTTTGCTCACAACCTTTCTCAGAAGAATTGTTATTTTGCCACACAAGTAAAATACATTCATCTTCCTTATAATTGTGTTGATACATAATTCTTTTACATTGGTAAATTCTTTGCACTTTTCTGAGTGTTTCGAAGAGCAGAGATTACCACTTAATATGCTAAATTGGAAAATGTTTTGCAGGTTTTTTGTGCAATAACGGAGATTCGTAAAAAGCCCAGAAAAAGTAATTGAACTTCAGTATTTCTCTGTAAGTTATAAAGCAGATGGAGGAATTAATAGGGTGTAAAATCAAATTCTGCTTGTGCCATATAAACGATAATAAATTACAGATATCAGAGTACGTGAAACTTTATGTGCTGGCTGTCATGTAAAAGAAGATGACAGATTGAAAGGCATACAGAAAATGCAAGAATTTTGGTTTTTAATAAGCAAAGCAGTACAAAAATGTAATATCCCACACAGTGTAGGCAGCAATACTTATTCAGTTTGTTAGGATACCCAAGTATGCTGCAGAACATAGTCAGAATCATGATAATTTATTAATGCAAATATAATTAAGATGATTTCAGGACATTAACACTTACTAAGTGACATAGTATTCATTCAAAATATTGTTCTATAATAAGATAATTATTGTGGCAGGTTTTACTAAACATTCATTTTGCGTATTGGCCAACAGCCTTACAGTGAAAAGAAGCAAGAGTTTTTAGTAGATCAATGACCTTTATTATGTGACAGATTATCAAAATCCTATATGATGGGTTTTCAGCTCTTTTGAGCAGGACTCTCCTCAACTTTTGTTTCTGTTAAAATTGTTATAAAATGCAGTACCTGGTATGCGGAATATGATGGGATTATGTAATTTAATAATAGTAATAATAGTTTTAAAAAGTAGTCTGCAGAATCATTTTATACAGCAGGAAGAAGCAATCACTTCATCAGAAATGAATGGGATGAACCAATTGTTTCTTCTAGATACAGCCTAATGCTTCAGTTGATAGAAGATATGCCCAATAACGCTCAATGATTTAAAAAGACTGTCACAATATTTTTAAATATTAACACTTAAAGTTAAGAGTGGAGTGTTAGAAAATAATTGAATAAAAACAGTTAATAGAAACTTAATTACATTTTTCATACTGATGATAATTAACTTTGGAAAGTTAAAGCTGAAGGACTCCCAGGGATGCTGGACCTACTCACAGCTATGCCCCTTGCTATCCTGAGCCTTTGGCAGCTATGCACCACAGCACCATGCGACTTATCATTCCCATTTATGCATACACTTTGAGATAGATAAGTAATCTGCATTACTGATGTTATTGATAGACTGAGCAAAAGGATTGCCATGAACTAAAGATGGTCCCATGTCAACATTTCACCTACTTTTGTAGATCCTCAGCTCTACTAATGTAAAACAAAGAGGCTTCCTTCCTGCAACTTAATGGGCCGATTAAAAGGGAGACTCTGCACAGCCCTCCGGTCCATTAACGCTACGGAGGGCTGTGCAGACCTGGTCAGTCATCCATAGATTCCTCCTGCACCATGCTTTCTTTAAAAGTGAGGTGCTGGCATATGGCATGATAGCAGCGGTTGAGAAGGAGGGGGTCATTTGGCTCAGCCCTGGGTTATGCCTAGGGCAGCACTGAAGGTAAATAAATCAGAACAGCTCACTGGTGTTAACATGCTGCCATCTCAGGTGAGTTCTTGGAAAGCATAATATGGCATAGTGATACATTTACCACATCACTTAATTCATTAATTGATCTTTTACTACTTTCTAAATCAATTATTTGGACCCCAAATGTGTGTTTATGAATCCTGCTTTAGGATATTGAAATGTTTCAAATTTTCCTTATAGTAAAAAGTAAACACTTCAAATGTTTTATATTTAAAATACTGTATTTAGAATACTATGTATTTTATTACATTACAGTACATTTATTTATATAACACCAGTAGATTCCATAGCTCTGTTACAATCAGTGTAATAACAGATAATGACAGTAGAAGAGAGTAGAGATGTTCTGGGTATGTCACGCAAAAACATTCAGTTAACGACAATTGACGTGCCAGGACCGTCATGACTTTAACCCCTTCGTGACAAATTCTGATTTTACTTTTTGTACCCTTCGTGACAGTGGCCGTTTTAACATTTCTGCGCTGCTCGTGTTTAGCTGTAATTTTCTTCTTTCCCGTTTACTGGACCCACACACATTAGATATTGTTTTTTTCTTTAGATGGCATTGTTTTGATTGTATCATATTATTTACTATTAAAAAAAGTATAAAATATGGTGAAAAATTTAGAAAAAAATGACTGTTTCTAACTTTTAGTTGAAAAATCTTTTACTCATCTATAAAAGGTAATGAAAAAACCTGCTAAATAGATTCTACTATTTGTCCTGAGTTTAGGAATACCCAATGTTTTTATGTTTTTTTTCTTTTTTCTACACATTTTGGGGTAATAAGTACAGGTAGCGTTTTGCTATTTCAAAGCCATTTTTTCCAAATCTGGTAATTCTTCCCTCCATGTGCCATTTTGGGTATCTTTGAAGCCGGCCAATGCAATTTACCCCATCAAGTCATATATTTTTGAAAACTAGACAGCCCAGGGTATTCCAAATGCTAGTATTTTAACCCTTTCCAAGCACTAATTCTACCATCAGCCTTTGTCAAACTTTATGGTAGTAATTTTTTTTGCATTTGTTTTTTCACACACGTTTTACTTCAGGTATGAATGAAAAGGTTCTGGTATATGTCACTATCATAAAACACCCCAATATGTGTTTAGCAACATCTCCTGAGTACAGCGATACCTCACATGAATGACTTTGCCTGGCTGTTTGGGGGCAAAAGGGCCACATTTGGGGCATGCGCATTTTTCAATGTTGAACTTTGGCATTTGGGGATCCACTGCCCATGCCCTATTTGGTACATCTTTGAGCCGGGCCATTTCAGTGTGCCCAATAAACCCATATATTTTTGAAAACTAGACACCCCAGGGTTTTGGACGTTTTTGGAAATTGGAAATTAGATGTGTGGTAATCCTTCCCCCCGTGTTAATTGGGACATTGTTGAACCCGGCCAATTCAATTTACCCCATCAAATCATACATTTTGACACCCCATGGGCATTTAATATGCCAGTATTTTAACTCTTTCCATGCGAGAATTGTTTTAAGCTAATGTGCTAATTTTAGGACTTGCTCACAAAAATATATTTTTTATATATATATATTATTTTTTTTGCCTTTTTCAAATTTTTTTAAAAATTTTTTTCAACTTGAAGGTTCCCCTGACATCAGTGGGAAATTATTTTTACATTTTACTGTTTTTTTACTATTTTTTTCTAATTATTATTAATTGTATTTTATTTTTTAATTTATTTTTACTACACACTGTGATTAGAAAGCTGGGCTCCATTGACTTGCATGGTTGAATGCAGTACCTGTATTCAACCTGCAAGTGGAGCCAGAGTTCTGTAGAGGGTCTGGAGACCTTCTAGCGAACTTTTTCGTCTTTATTACTTTTTTTTCAGGACGGTTGCCATCTTGCAGATGGTGAAGATCACCGGCAGCGGCGGCTGCTGCCCGCACCTTCCGGTGCTTATTCATGGAAGCCTGGTGGAAGTGCCGGCAGCGGAGGTTGTCTGCGCGCATTGCATAGACCTCCATCGGCTGCCCCCACTAGACACCAAGGAATCTGAAGCACGGGGGACAAGTCTAGGGATGCACTGTTAAGTCAGAGGAGGGTAAGAGTGGCATATGGGGGTATAAGGGATTTCTCAGTTAAAACTAATGTCATTGTAGTATTTTGTTTTAAAATAATGAGAATATATAATACGCTGTAGAAAGCAATAGCAGGCACACGGCTACCTCTGACAGCTCAACTCCTAGTATAATGGGAAAAAGAATGCCTGTTCTCAGACATCAGCTGAAGAAGTGTAGTATCTAACTCTATTATCAACCTTAACCAGAATGTCAATGGACTGAATATGTGAAAATTATTGCTGCCATTCAGCTGCAAGCGATGTTGTATCTTCTGCGCAATGCATTATTCTATGGATACCATTTTTTAAGGGTACAAGTACCTCTGCCTGTAATTAAAACAATAAATATATATTTAGACAGCCATGGCTTTAATGAAACAACAGGCTCTTGTAAAGCAAGATAAATTTTGAGCAACAGAGCAAGTATCATTATACACTGTTCAAAGGCTCTAGTAAATCACTATTTGCCAAATTAGTTCTCTTTATTCAGAAGTCATTATTAACAATAAATGTTGTGCCCTACACTAACTGGGATGTAGCAATATCATGCCTATAATTTTCATAAATTAAAAAAGGCATTTGTTTTTTTTTTCCTTTTTTTCTTCTTCATTTGTAAGGATGAATAAAAACTTAAACCATCTTTCAGCCTAAATTCTTTGAATGGATGGAAATTGAGAAACATGTTAATTCCTCTGCCATCCATAAGGTTCAGCACAACCTTAGCAGAATCTATCTCAGTGAACAACTACTTAAGATGCGTGAGATGTTCCCATGAGCTCTATATCAGGATGCCCTGACTTACTGCCATTCACCAAGATAGAAAATCTACATTAGCTATTTACTTATTTAGAAATGATCTTATCATGAAGGAATACAATGTACATTGAAGTCTGTTTTTTTTATTTTATTTTTTAGGTGAAAAACCCAGACTAACATTATGTCAGTAACATAAATAGGAGAAAAGCAATATTTTACTTTTTATATGTGAACACACAAATATATTTTAATAGAGTTGAAAGTGTTCAGGATACAACCAAGCATGGAATCAGCAAATACACAGCAGATAATATGTAAAAACACTATTAGCAAAAATAAAAAATTTGGTATTTTGTCACAATATATTGTATTACTTAGCCCACCACCACATCCAAGTAACCCAATGTAATTGTATCTTAACATGGCTATAATGCATTACGTTTAAACCATTGACACTCTCTTGTAATTCCTAGCCTTCTCGGTATTTTATTAATAAGGCACCTGCTTGGGAGGGATGCTTAACCCAGATGTTTGATCATGAAATCAAAATATGCAGAAAAAATACAAAAAGGGAAGAGCAGATGAAAAAGCATATAAGCACAGATTTTGGGGTGCTGCAAAATTATTATTATGTACATACCAAAAAGCAAGTGGACACCCAGAATATGTATACTGCAAATGTTTTATAGATTTTATAGATATCGGTGACTCCATCACACTATGTTACTTAGATTCCCACTACTGTACATTTTAATTAAGTGGTTTTGTAAACAGAATTTTTGTGGTTTATCCACTCAATGTAGAGTTGAGAGGAGAGTTGTGTTTCAGCTCCTTGACTTCATTGTAAAGAGCTGACCCAAGTGAGATTCTGCTGAAGGAAGAACTTGGCTCTTCACCGAGATTTCTTCAGTCTCCTCATCCACTATATTTTAAATTATACATGGCCAGGTCTATGCTTCTTGCATGAGGAACCTGCGGCGTTGGCCCTTTACAATGAATCGTAAAGTGAGAAAGTTAAAACCACAACTCTCCTGCAAACTCCTGGTAACTATCCCTTTAGTGACTAGACCCATGTTATTCCATTCTGAGCATATTTTACCTGTTTTGGGCCCAGCTAATGCCCCACTAACAAGACCTTTTAGAGAGAGTGGGGAGGCAGTAGGAATATGTGTCAGTAAGAACACATTCAAAGTAAAATGTTGCCCTTTTTGTCTTTGTTAGTGCTACATTATGAAATTCAAGCTGTAGAGCAATGTATGATTGAAAAATATTTTTCCTATAGGTATGAAACATTTCGTTTTGTAACAATAAGTAAAATAGCTTACCAACCTTTTTATGGGAAATAATGAGGGGCCATAAAACCATTTATTCTTGGTACTAAAAATTTCCCATATGCAAACTTTAGATCTAAATGCTGTAATTGTGTATGCAAATAGATTAACCCCTTCAAATGTTCATGTACGGGCTCACAATGCATTGTTCTTACTAGTTGTCCTTAAGGGGTTAAATTAACATCTACATGTTTGGACTAATACTAAGGTATACATTTTTACTTACACCTTGTTTAGTCAGGTTAGAGCTACACCCACACCTATCAATACTGTGTATATCTGCATCCCTGAGAGACAAAAAAGAGTTATTAACATTACCAAACACTGATGCCTGGGGCTATCATAAGTCTTGCTCATAATAAAACGCAGATGTAGTAGATCGCCCATATAACAAATCAGGGTTACACTCATTCTGAAAGAGGTGAAGCGGTGCATTGAATCAACCATGAAGTCACTTGTAGTATATTCAATCAGTGTTAGGATTGTTTTATGTTATCTGATTATTTATTGGAGGAATTTCATTTTAGATAAGGTGACAAATGTTTCTAATTCTGCACTAGAAAAATTCTTAATTTGTATCATGATCTTTCATTAAGGTTAAAGAGAAAGTGTACTCATTACTTACATTCCTGACATGCAGAGATGACAAACCAATTAAGCTACAGAGAGCATGTGCGGGAAAAGAAAGCTAAAAACAGTATGGCCTAAATGAAGATAGGGATTTTTTCCCCGGAATTATGTTAGGGATTCACTGTATGTTTAATATTGTTAAACACATAGCTACCATGTTCCTCTTCGCTATTTGATTTTAAATGTGTAACATACAGTGACATGTATTAACCTGACTGTGGTGAGCACCTATCAAGGTATCCACAGTCGTACTCAACAATATTTACTATGGGTATAGAATTTTAAAAGGAATCCATAGGCATGTGACCGGTGTGTGCATGTTTCTTTTATAATATGGGCAGAGTAAGAGTAAAAGCTGTTTTAAATTCACCAGACATCATGAAAGAAAATAAATGAAATAAATATGAATATGCAGTCAGCAGACATCATAACAAATATGTAGAAGACCCATATTATGCAAAAACAAAAACGAAGCTAGAAGAAAGAAGCTAGATGGGAACAGGAGATGAGTTAGCTGAATCTGTCTGTAACGGTCTATCTGAAATAATTTATTCCTACACTGCCTAAACAGGCAGGAAAACAATAAAACATGCAAATAATATGCAAATGCACTGAGTCACTCGCAATGACTCAGACTGACCATGTGGGCTGGACTGGCAGAGCTGTGACTGTGGCGGATATAAGCATATCCACTTTTGTCTTCTCTTGACAGATGTGCAAACTGTATTTGGGGTTTAGTTTTAGTAGCTACTATTTTCACTGCCTCACCTTTGTCCTGTTCTAGTGTATAGAACTGTGGCCTTATGCCTCCTGCTCACATTGCTTCAACGTAACACAGTGCAAAAGTTTTTGGCAGGTGCGAGAAAATGCTTTAAGGTAAGAATGGTTTCAAAATAGACATGTTAATAGTTTATTTAACAAAATGTAAAGTGGGTGGATAGAAGAAAAATCTAAATCGAATCAATATTTGGTGTAGCCACCTCTTGCCTTCAATGAATTCTTCTAGGTAGACTTGTACACAGTTTTTTAAGGAAGTCAACAGGAAGGTGGTTCCAGACATCTTGGAGAATAGTTAAGCATATATAGTAATTTGGGCTGAGAAAAGACTTTTGTCCATCATGCTCAACTCTTTTCCTATTCCTTGTTTACTGCTGTTGTTCTGTGGATTTTGTGGAGAATCTTCGATAAGGTCATCAGATGGACTTTTATTGACTTTTATTGTTTTTTATATATTTTTATTCAATCGATTTTATTGACTGAATTTGGGCTAGTCCCATAATAAATACAATTTTTCACATAACTGGCATTGTATTGGATCCGGAGGGAAAAGAAGAGCACCAGCTCAGAATCCATTGGGAGATAATCATGCTGATTTGCACATGGTCGGATGTACAATATTTCATGTGAGTGCAACTGATACATTACTTATATTTACCATTAGAAAAATATAGTGCACCATTGGGCCTCTGGTTCTCTTTTCCAGTATATGCCGAGGAATACAAGAAATATCCAAAAAGCTTGAAAACCCTAATATCCTTGTGAGTGCAATAATACACCTGAATATTGAATTATTGGTTAAAACGGTCTATACTATTATTGTTGTTTTTTTCTTCTCTCCCTTTTTTCTTATATGAGCACTGTGGCTAACATAGTAAAAGTTAACTTTTTCACCTCTAGTTCTATTTACTCTGTCCTGGATGCCATGGTATGGCTCCCACAGCACCCTGATATCAACATCATCAAGTCTGTCTGGGATTACATGAAAAGAGAGAAGCAACTGAGGCTGCCTTAATCCACAGAACCAAAATAGATCCACTTGGATTTATGTTTTTTTTTTTGACATGACATATTTGTAACAGCCTCTGTACATGCTGTCCTGACATCTGTAAATTGATTTAATACAGCATAAAAACCTACATAATTTTAAGACAATCATGTTCATTGTATGCTGTATCCCCTAGAATCACCCAACTTCTTCTTCTTCTTTACGCTGAAAACAGTACTTAATGACTTTGGCTGTATGGTTGTCAGGGTCCGCAACCCCGGGTCCGACGAAGTGACTCACCTGAGTACCCGATGCCCGCGGGTACCGGATCCCGCGGCGCGTCTCCAGCTCCCTCCACCTCCGTCAGCATGTCCGCCGCTAGGCGCGCGCGCGCGCGCCCTCAACTAACTTTATGCGCCCCCAAATGGAGACGCCGGGGTACGCGCACCGATGACGTCACGGCTGGGGGCGAGGCTTCCCCCTGGCGGCAAGTTTAAAAGCTGAGCACTGAGATTAGCTCAGTGCTCAGTGATTGTTTTTTCTATTCGAGCTCTAGTGCCCTTTGGTGATTTTTCCTATTGATTTCCTGTGTACCAAACCCGGCTTGTCCTCTACTCTGCTGCTCTCTATATCCCGACCCTTGGCTACTAAACGGCGTTCCTGATTTTTTGGTTCCTGACCCTGGCTTCGGATTTTGACCTCGCAGCTTGCTAGTTTCCCTGACCACGGCTTCGTTTCCTGATTTCGGCTTATTCTCACTTGCCTTATCTGCTGATTCCTGGGGTACGTTCCTGCATACCGGTCTCTACCCTTTAATTCTGCCTTGCAGCCTCACATAATCACTGAGCCCTATGGAGCCCGCAGGAAGACCTGACATGTTCACTGCCTTAAGTCAACAAATGACTTCTATGAACCAGTCTTTGCAAGACCTCCAGGCAAGTCAAAACCAGCTTAGGCAGCAGGTGCAACAGCTTCAAGTTCCCCATGCCGCTCCTGCAGACCCAGCCGTGGCCCCTCTACCTCTCAACATGGAAGGCGCCTCGGCCATAGAACCTCAAGTTCCCCTCCCGGAACGATTCACAGGTGACCGCAAGAAGTACCGAACTTTCATCACTTCCTGCCAAATATTGTTTAATCTTAAGCCCAGAACCTATCTCTCCGACTATGTCCGGGTCCATACCGTTATTTCCCTCCTCTCGGACGAACCTCAACAATGGGCTCATCACCTCCTCCACAGCAACAGTCCGCTACTGGATTCGTGGGCCTCATTCCGTCAGGCTATGGACTCTATGTATGACGATCCTTTCAGAACTTCCTCGGCTACCACCTCTCTGAGAACCCTCAAGCAGGGTAGGCGCCCCATCGAGGAGTACATCACTGATTTCAGACGCTTGGCTCTGGACTCATTATGGAATGAGCCCGCTCTCCACGATCAATTCCGTTGGGGCCTCTCGGAATTGGTTAAAGACGAACTTGCTCGCACTTCCATCCCTTCTGGCCTGGAGGACTTTATCACGTTATCCACCCAGATCGACCGTCGGCTCCGTGAGAGAAGACTCGAGCGTCAATCTTCTTCCTCTACCTGGTCGCCTGCCTCTCCTCCTGTCCCCAATGCCTCACTCCCAGACGAGGAACCTATGCAAATAGGTATTATCCATGGACCACTGTCTCCTGCCGAAAGGGAACGCCGAAGATCGTTGGGACTCTGCTTATATTGCGGCAGAGCCGGCCATTCCTACCAAGACTGCAGAACACGCGCCCGATTCCGTAAGGGTAAGGAGATTATCCATCGTTATCAAATATCTACTGGACAGATGTCTCGTTTTGCAGCTCACCTTTCTCTCCCCGTATCCTTGCAGTGGAGTAGCGGTTCCGTCAACCTCTCTGCCATGGTGGATTCCGGAGCCAGTGGCAACTTTCTGGACTTTGATTTGGCACGCTCACTCTCCATCCCCACTCGCCGTAAGAAGACCCCTATGACTATTCAACTGGTGGATGGCAGCCCTCTGAAAACTGGACCCATCATTCGAGAGACCACTACGCTACTACTTAAGATCGGGGAGGGCCATTCAGAGAACATTCGATTTGACATCATGAACTCTCCCATCTCTCCGGTGATCCTGGGCCTCCCATGGTTGAGAACTCATAATCCCTCTATTAATTGGGAGACCGGTACTTTCCGTTTTGCATCCAACCACTGTACCCAAGGTTGTATCAAGAAAACGTCGGCATGCGTCTCTCTCCTGTCCCAACCATCCCAAGACCTACCTCCTCCTTACGCACACTTCAAAGATGTTTTTGAGAAAAAGGGGGCAGATAAACTTCCTCCTCATCGATCTTATGATTGTCCAATCGAACTATACCCAGGATCTGCCATTCCGTTTGGTCGCATATACCCACTATCCGAACCTGAACTTACCGTATTAAAAGACTATATTGATGAAAATCTCGCTAAAGGGTTTATTAGACCTTCTACCTCCCCAGCGGGGGCAGGAATCTTTTTCGTGCATAAAAAAGACGGCGGACTCCGGCCTTGCGTCGATTACCGAGAATTAAACAATATTACGGTAAAAAACAGATACCCTCTTCCCCTCATTCCTGAACTATTGGAACATGTTCGTGGAGCTAAGATATTCACCAAAATAGATTTACGGGGAGCTTATAACTTGGTGAGGGTACGCAAGGATGATGAATGGAAAACTGCTTTCAGGTGCCGTTATGGCCATTTTGAGTATCTTGTCATGCCTTTTGGATTATGCAACGCACCTGCCACCTTCCAACACTTCGTCAATGACGTTTTTCGCGATATCCTGGACCAATACGTCATAGTTTACTTAGATGACATCCTGGTGTTTTCCCCAAACATAGAGACACACAGGGAACATGTCAGTCAAGTGCTTTCTAGACTCAGAAGAAATGGACTTTTTGCTAAACCAGAGAAATGTACGTTTGAAGTGCAAGTCATTGATTTTCTGGGTTATGTTCTCACTCCTACCAGCATCCAGATGGACAAGAAGAAAGTCGATGCTATTCTCCGCTGGCCTCCTCCTACAGACCGGAAGGGTGTCCAGAGATTCATCGGATTTGCGAATTACTACCGCAAATTTATCAGAGACTTTTCGAAATTCGCTCAACCCTTAACCGCTCTTACCTCCAAGAATTTCAAGTTTGTCTGGTCCGAGGCAGCACAAAAGGCTTTCGACTACCTTAAGGACAGATTCATCTCTGCTCCCATCCTCCGGATGCCTGACCCACAAAATCCATATACCTTGGAGGTCGATGCCTCAGATACCGCTGTAGGAGCTGTACTCTCTCAAAGGCAAGAATCTGACGGACAACTACATCCAGTGGCTTATTTTTCCCGAACTCTCTCTCCCGCAGAAAGAAATTATGGTGTAGGAGAGAGGGAACTATTGGCGATTAAACTAGCTCTGGAAGAATGGCGTCATTTGCTGGAGGGAGCCCTGTATCCCATCACTGTATTTTCCGACCACAAGAATTTAGAATATTTGCGCTCGGCCAAACGCCTGCAACCACGATTGGCGAGGTGGGCCTTATTCTTCACACGATTTCAACTTCACATTACCTACCGTCCAGGGTCCCGTAATACGAAAGCCGACTCGCTCTCCCGTATGCATGACGTTTCTACCATGCAGATTCCTGAAACAGATAACACGATTTTATCCCCTACACAGTTCCTTGCCATGACCCGCACCATCTGGGACTCGGTTCGACAGTACTCATCCCGCAACCACTTACCAGAGGCTCACGAACTTCAATACCAGCATGGCCTCTACTATCACAATGACCTTGTTTTTGTCCCTCCAGAGGTTCGTTTACAAGTTCTTCAGGCTTTTCACGACACTCCCATCGCCGGACATGGAGGTATCCTGCAAACATCCGAGTTGATTCAGCGATCCTTCTGGTGGCCGACACTTAAGGAGGACGTGAAGGCTTTTGTGTCATCCTGCTCTACGTGTGCTCGAGCCAAGGAGATACCTAAGCGTCCCGCAGGCCTCCTACAGCCTCTTCCTGCCCCATCCAAACCATGGATAAGCATATCGATGGATTTCATCACTGACCTCCCACCATCCAATCACTTCACTACGCTTCTCGTGGTTGTTGATCGCTTTACTAAAATGGCACATTTTATTCCCTATGGACATCTTCCCTCCGCCTCTGAGACGGCTACGCTTTTTGTTCAGAATATATTTCGTTTACATGGCCTACCTGATGACATCACATCTGATCGGGGTTCACAGTTTACCTCACGTTTTTGGAAAGCGTTCTGCCAACAACTCCACATTCAGCGTTTTCTCTCCTCGGCTTTCCATCCTCAGAGCAACGGCCAGACGGAGCGTACCAACCAGACGCTCGAGCAATATCTTCGGTGTTACACAGCCTACTTACAGGACGATTGGTCTCTTTTCTTGCCATTAGCAGAGTTCGCATATAACAATCATATTCATCGCTCCATCAATATGTCCCCATTTCTTGCCAATTATGGATATCATCCCACAATGCTACCTGGATCTCCTATACCCAGTGTGGTCCCCTCGGTCTCAGAACACACTACTAGACTGACCAAAACTTTTTCCCTTCTTCACGAGACCCTAGTGACGGCTCAACGTCATTACAAGAATTTTGCGGATCGCCATCGCAGCAATACGCCACACTATCAGACTGGTGACAAGGTTTGGCTCTCTACTAGGCACCTCAAACTATCATGTCCTACTAGGAAACTGGGTCCCAAGTACATTGGACCTTTTGTTATCAGCCGTTTCATTTCCCCCACAGCAGTAGAATTGAAGTTGCCCAACTCCATGTCCATCCATCCCGTGTTCCATGTCTCATTGCTCAAACCATGGAGGGATAATCCGTTCCCAGGACGTCTTCCTAACCCACCTCCTCCGGTTCTAGTTGATAATATCCCTGAATACGAGGTCGAAGAGATACTAGACTCAAGGTACTTTCATAGACGATTACAATACCTTATCCGCTGGAAGGGTTATGCCCCGGACGAAGATTCTTGGGAGCCTGCTGACATCGTACATGCCCCAGAGCTTCTTACGTCTTTTCACAATCAACATCCTGATCGTCCAGGCCCTGAGAGAGTCCGGAGACCTCTCGTCGGAAGGGGGATCTGTCAGGGTCCGCAACCCCGGGTCCGACGAAGTGACTCACCTGAGTACCCGATGCCCGCGGGTACCGGATCCCGCGGCGCGTCTCCAGCTCCCTCCACCTCCGTCAGCATGTCCGCCGCTAGGCGCGCGCGCGCGCGCCCTCAACTAACTTTATGCGCCCCCAAATGGAGACGCCGGGGTACGCGCACCGATGACGTCACGGCTGGGGGCGAGGCTTCCCCCTGGCGGCAAGTTTAAAAGCTGAGCACTGAGATTAGCTCAGTGCTCAGTGATTGTTTTTTCTATTCGAGCTCTAGTGCCCTTTGGTGATTTTTCCTATTGATTTCCTGTGTACCAAACCCGGCTTGTCCTCTACTCTGCTGCTCTCTATATCCCGACCCTTGGCTACTAAACGGCGTTCCTGATTTTTTGGTTCCTGACCCTGGCTTCGGATTTTGACCTCGCAGCTTGCTAGTTTCCCTGACCACGGCTTCGTTTCCTGATTTCGGCTTATTCTCACTTGCCTTATCTGCTGATTCCTGGGGTACGTTCCTGCATACCGGTCTCTACCCTTTAATTCTGCCTTGCAGCCTCACAATGGTTAGAGTTATTGTCATGTAGCAGGATGCATTAAGGTTCCTCCCTGTTAATATTGCATGATGGATAAGTATCTACCTGTACTTCTCAGAATTGAGGAGGTCATTAATTTTTACTTAATACCCAATCGCATTTGCAGAAATGCAGTCCCAAACATGCAACGAACCTCCACCTGCAATCACTCATTCTTGTACTGCTCTCCAGTGTTTTGGTGACCAAACTGCTTTCTACTACAGCCAAATATTTCTAATTCTGACTCTTCAGTCTAGAGCACCTGCTTAGATTTTTCTGCACCCCATTTTCTGTGTTTTTGTGAATAGTTGAGTTGCTTAGCTTTGTTTCCATGTTGGAGGCATGACTTTTGGCTGCAAGTTTTCCATGAAGAACACCTCTGACCAGGACAGGGACTGGTTATTAAAACCATCCCTGGAAATAATACCAGACCCATATTTAATGGTGCCCCTTTTGGTCATGTATGCATTTGTTTGGTGTGTGTATGTATATGTAAGCATATATTGTTAGTGTATATGTATGTGTAATTGTATGTGTATGCATGTATGTGTGAAGTGTTATGGGTATGTGTATATGTATGTATGCTTATGCTAGTGTAAAGATACCCCTGACATCATCATACCCCCAACATCCTAATTCCTTCCAATACCCAACCACAATCATTATCCCCCAACCACCATATTCATACTCTCGCCGTTACCCTGGGGTCATGTCGACGCGACTCTGACTGACATATACGCAGTGGGAGTAATAAAATGTCTGGCTTCAGCCGTCAATGCAGCTGCAGGGGCAAAATCTTTTTTGCTCCTACAGCATCATTGGCGGCTGTGGCCAGGGGCCCACATATTATTTGGTCGGCCTCCCAAAGGAGGGCCGGCTCACAGTCTGGCCCTGCTTCTGACTAGACTTCTCCGGACAGCAGTTGGGTGTACCAGGGCGCCACTGTTTTTTTTTTTTTTACAAATGCTGAGCTGAATGCACTGCTGGACATCTTCCAATTATGAAGGGAAGTAAGCATGATGCGTCTTTCATTTGCCGACCACCACACCTGTTTTTTGTACTTGTTCTAAAGAGAACATCTGGAAACCTCTGTCTGCCGTGTAAATTGCCTTGTGTCTTGTTCCTGTGCTCAATCTTGCCATGGTGTATCTTCAGCAACCTCACCTTGTTAGTGAGTTTGACTGTTCCCCACCCAGTTTTATTCCTCATATGCAGCTGTTTCAGTTAGTAATTGTGTTTTAACCTACATCTTAAATTGATGATCACCAGTTTGGTATAATTGTTTAATCATATACCTAACTATATGTTTACAAAATCCCTGACTTTATGCAAGTGTACCTAGAAGAATCGATGCTGTTTCAAAGGCAAATGGTGGCGATACCAATTATTAATTTGATTTAGATTTTTATGTCTGTTTGTTCATTTCGCATTTTTTAAATGATAAAACTATTAACAAGTTTATTTCTTAAAGCATTCTCACGTTACAGGATATTTTTCACACCTGCCTAAAACTTTTACACAGTACTATATATATCATTTTTGTTCTTTATAACCTTCTGTTTCGTTAGGTGATCTCTAATTCCCCTAGACTTAATTTTTATATAACATGGCTATTAGCCAGGTAACAGTTTTTAGTTTTTTTTGTGAGTTCCTGTTCGGTTTTCATTGAAATCAGTGTTCTTTATGGACAACACCATCAAACTCTATGAAAAGTCCTCAGTAACAAAGTGTAGGACCCAGGAGCAGCTAGCTGGTGGGATCGAAGAGCTCATGCTTTTGCTCCCTCTTCTGGTGTGGTGATAATGAGGAGGTGAGGCTAGCTGTGCTTAGGGGCTCCAGAGGAGTAGGAAGGAAAGTGGGAAAGTTACCAGTTACGCCTTGACTAAGTTGGCCCTTAATAATGAATAATAAATTAAATAACCTCAAAGAATTCCCAGGTACACAAATGCCCTTTGTGGATCAAGAGGGTGTGATGGTATGTAATAGTTGTTACATTTATATTTGGGCCATTTGGTTATATGCAAAAGTTATATGTGCATTTGAAGTGGGATCTTATTTTCATGATGTAGCTTTTCTCCTTATCTATCTTTCTTAAATTTTATTTCAGTTCTTCGTAACGGCATATAAAATAGGTCTTTTCTACTTAAGCTTCTATGACTTCATCCCATGAAACAGGGTCTTCCTTAATAATTCCTTCCTTAATTAATTTAAATATATTTCTTACTAGAATGACAAGCTCAGCCGAGAACTGGACTCAGTTTAAAACTTAAACTATCTAGGTATTTTCCAGTAAGTTCTCTTTTGATGCATGTATTGGTTTCCGCTGTATTTTGCAGTCAATGTCTTTGATTGATGATAACAAGAAAATACCTTATTTTAAACTCCTGACTGTGAAACTGTGGCAAAATCAATAGAAAGAGAGAAACTAGATTAAAAGATTTAAAGATATAAAGTTGCAGAAGCATTCGGAGATATTCCCTCAAGATATTCAGGTACAGTTTGTAGCAAGAACACAGATTCCATGTCATACAAATAATTGTATTATCAAGTTCCTAGAAGCATATTTGTGGGTATGCTTCATTATTAGAAGACACTTTAGCAGTATATATACAGTATATATGAATTAGTTTACAGAACTAAATTTAATTTAGATTTTCATTTTCTTTCTTTACTTTTTTCTGACTTAACACACATACGGTGATGTAACTATACAGACATATTTGTATATGTATATAACTCCAGATGGATGTACATTGTGTGTTCTAGAGACCAAGGCAGTGGGGCAGGATGGGCCCTATTTCTACAAACAGGGTTGGTCCGAGGTCCAATTATCTGACCTCCTGGCAGTAGTGTGGCAGCTTGCGCACTGCTGTATTGTATTATGAGTGACGTAACCTCCTTAGAGGCAAACATACGAGTGATCGATGTGATGCTTATATTGTTACAAACTCTTTTCAATAAAACTCTGATGTGGCACTTCTTAAATGAGCAAGATCAGTACCCCAAGTCTTAATTTTAGAACAATAGTATACAAACAAGTGTCCTGGGAAGCTATCACAACTAATCTTATAAAGAACATGTGAGTGGTTGCTGCTGAAATCTTGTTCACATTTGTGTGGTAGTAAAATGATATTGAGCTAGAGGGAGAGATAGTAATAAAAATGGATTTCAGAATAGAAACATGAGTACACAAAAAAGAGGACAGGGAGAAAAAACAAGTGATGGAAAAAAGCATGGCAAGTATGAGAAACAAAGAAGAGGCAGTGAGGAAGAGAATAGTTTGTGCTCTTGTTTTATTGTTTCATTTATTAGATGGATAACACAGTTGCCTCTTCTGTCTCAAGTGATTAATGGGTTGATGTGGTACACAACTGATCCCAATTTGCCTGTGCTGCACACATGCCAAAGCTCTGTCCCAATGCCCCCTCGCTTCCTGTAACTTTGCCCTATTATTCATCTCCCTTTATAGACATCAGGATTAGAGTGGAGGAGAAAAGCATGGACGGACACATCTTTTTAATGCTGGTCTGGAAAAAAATTACCTCTCTGATACCAAAATAACTCAGTGGTCCATCTTGAAGGCAACACTTGAAGTTGTACTGAAACATTTCACTCTCCAGTTATTTAGATCTTCATTTGCCTTTGTCATGTAATTTAACTTGTCAAGTTTTGTAAAACACCACTAATTGTGTATGGCAAAGCCATGTGCCCAAAATTAGACAGTCCATATAGCTCTCACACGTGTCCCAGCTTACATAAATACACCAATACATAGAGATATACACTGTTTTTTGTCTTAGATTATGTGAGATAGCAGAAATGTTATGGATCCAGGAATCATGGTTTTCATAAATGAAGATGGTTAACATACATCCCAACATTTCAAAATGTGAAAGAGGGACACTTTTTTTTTTAAATCGCTCTCGCGGAACTCACCAATACAAGCAATTGCACTTTACAATGTCGCACTCGTGTCGCCATGCTTTATTTTTGTCTGCAAAGTCATGCATATTAAAAATAACCTACACATTGAATTAAACCAAACCAATTTACTAAAAAAAAATGAAAAAATATTTAAATTAATCTAATACAACAGCAAAGGCAGATCAGCCTTAACACTGGTACAAATCCATGATACACTGAAAATATTTCTCAGCAACATGCATTATCATATATCAGAGCCCCGGCCAGGTAATATCACACAGTAACATACATTATCTGTATCGGAACCCCAGCCAGGTAATATCACACAGTAACATGCATTATCTATATCAGATAACATGCATCCAGGCAATGCCCCAGCCAGGGCCGGCCCGACAATGGAGCCGAGTGGGGCAACCGCTCCAGGCAGCACTTTTGAAGGGGCGGCACTTTGCCGCCCCAAGCCCTTTTTTTTTAAAGCGAAAGACAGAGAAAGGGGCGCCGAGCGGTTTTCGCTTACCAAGCTGTCGGTACCCTCTCTCTCTCCTCTGCGGCGAGTCTCCCTGTTCGGTCTCGGTGCCGGCTTGTAATGCTGAGTGCCGGCGCTCATTTCCGGCGCTCAGCATTACAAGCCGGCACCGAGACCGAACAGGGAGACTCGCCGCAGGACTGCTGAAAGGTAAGTACAGGGGGGGGAGGAAAGGTAGATAATGGGGGGCGGCAGGGACGGAGGGAGAGGAAAGGTAGATAATGGGGGGGGGCAGCATTTTAAAATTCGCCCCAGGCGGCATTTTGCCTTGGGCCGGCCCTGGCCCCAGCCCGCACCCAGATAGCACACCCATGCTGGCTGAGTTGATAAAGCTGCAGATGTTAGCTGTGAATAACAATTCCCATGATGCTCAGCCAGCCAGGTGTCCACCATGATGGCTAAGCATAATTGGAAGAGTAGTCCACATTGTTTTATCATGTAATGGCCCCAGCTGCCCTCTTGTGTATTGGTGACCCCACAACCTTGTGTATTGCTCCAGTCAGGCCTCTATTATGTTTTCATGCCCCCTGGCAGCCCCTCCTGCTGGTCTCTCACAGTGAAATGCCTTCCTACACACCATTATGACTAATAAACTGACCTGGTCTTTTCCCACTCCTATTTCCCATTTGTGCTATTTCCCATTTGTCACTTCACTCTGACCACCACCACCACCACCATCTGCTAACATTCACCCTTGCTGTAATTTCCACCCTACTTCCATTTAAAAGACTTCCAGACTTCTATAGAAACCTGTGTGATCTTAACCTGCTAAAACTGAATAACTCACCTCTAACCGTGTGCTGTAGTGTTGTCATCCCTAACAAGGTTTCTGATATTTTTGTGTACTCCTACCACACTAGTGGCCCACTTGACCCTGTTTCCGCCTGCTTTCTCTATTTCCATTGTCCACACACTTACCCTAACCCTTCTATTTAACTGTCATGTTCCCTCAACATACTTTTTTCCTCCCTCCCCCATTTAAAAAAAAAAATCTTTCCTAGATTGTATACCTTTTTCCAACTACTGCCCTATCTCCCTTCTCTACCAGCCTTTAGACCACTCGATCACTTCACATAAAGTTGCCTAATCTGCCTTCACCTAATTCTACTGTGCCCTTTCCAATCAGATTTCCGTCCACAATGCTACAGAGACATTTTATGTCAAGAGACACAATTAGTAACAATCTTCTCACCTCTAAAGTACAAAGTCGCATCTACTTACTTATGCTCTTGGATCTCTTTGCAGCTGTTGACACTATTGACCTCCCTCTTCCCCAGCAAACCCTAAATTCTAATAGCATCGGTGGCTACCTATCTGACAGTACCTTTAGCATCTCCTTCTTTGGAATTTGATCTTCTCTGCCAAATTATATGTGCTCAGGGCTCAGTTCTAGAGCCTTTACTCTTCTTTATTTACACTTCCTTACTTTGCCAACTAATCTCCTCTTTTGGACTCCAGCACCACTTCTATGCTGATTACAACCTAATCTACCTTTCCTCTCTTGATAACTCATTCTTTGTTCTAACTCATAAATTGTCTCTTAAATCGCTTCTTGGAGCTCAGCATTTCCAGGACTAAGCTTCTGACCCCCCATTCTCCTAAATATGTAATAGCTTGGTAGCATGGAAAGAGAACAGATACAATGAGTGGATTTTCACAAATTCCTATGTTCATTCTCATGGAAAAAATATGTTTATTTAACCCTTTTGTGCCAATGATGTACCAGGTACATCATATGTCCTGAGAGTTGACGAATCAGGTAATTCCTCGCTAAAAGTTGCTCCCATGTCGCAATGCGGGCCAAGCTGTGTCTGACTGCTCAATGATCTCAGGGATCGGTCTACAGCCAGTACCCCGCGTTTCTGCACAAGTGATTGCTGTTAAAGTTAATAACGTGCCCAAATTTGAAACATGACAGACACAATGTTTATAAATGTTGAGTCTTTCTCTGCACCCTGCCTTTCTCCTCCTCACTTGTGATAAACTACTGATCATTGAAATAATAATAAGTGTGTGAGTTTATATATATATATATATATACATACAGATACATTAGTAAAGGGTTAGGATATTAAAATAAAATGTGATCCAATTATTTTACATCATCCTTGGTTTGTTTTCTGGGTTTTTTACAACTGTTAGTTGTGGTCTCATTGGCAAAATAAAGGTTGAAAGATAAACAAATGGCTCAATAAACCAAATGCTTTTTGGGAATGTAATACAGTTAAAACTTGTCCAGGGAAATGTCCCTCCTAGATCAAGATAATTCATAACCCAGCTTGATTTGTTGATAAGTTTGACAGACTCTTAAAAGGTCATTTCCTGCTTTTCATATGTTGTCAAATGGAAAAAATGTATGTGTGCATTGTGTTTGGCAGCTGAGCTGTCAAACACATCAATGGATAGGTAAGAGTGTTAAAGTGAGGTGTGTCAGGTATTGTTTTTTTTCTGGGTTTAAAATATCAAAGTAGTATTGTATGGGCACATTACATGTAAAGTGACTAAATACTGAGGATTTTGCGAACTTATGAATCATTCCTCCCGTGATAACCTCTGTATCAGCACCAATATGCGTTTCTTATGTCAGTAGTTTATAGGTCATTCATATTTTTGAAGCTAATGTACTGACACCCCTAACGTGGTTTCTAATGTTTTCTCAACAGGCCTGGACTGGCCATCTGACACACAGGGCAAATACCAGATCGATCTTGCTGCAGTGTACAGCCACTGTCTGGATATGCATTGCTCGGCCACATCTTGTGTGAGCATAAAAATAAAACTTGTGTCTCATCATTCTCAGTCTGGCCCAGATTCTCACCTTTCCACCTCAGTACCTGCCCAGTTGAATCCATACATTTGCAATAACTACTTTCTGTTTCTACTGTCCGTACATATACCCTAACAAAAGTATTTCACTTTTTTCTAAAATTTGGCATGTTACCATCATATCTTAAACATGCTCTTATCTCTTATAGTTCCAGAGATAATATATTCTTGTCCAACTACTGCCCTCATTCCCTTATCACACTGGTCCCTAAACTGCTGAAACATTCCCCCCCCTCTCTCAGAGGGGTGCCTCAGGACTCACCTCTGGGGTCTCTACTCTTCTATGTCTACTTGACTTGTGCATTCAGATTCACATGATTTGCAAATTTATAGGATTTTGGCAAAACAAAGAAAAGCTCAGAATTGTTAACATTTATACTCTCTAAATGTTTTCCTACCTTCTCTGTGGACGTAGGGGAAAGGGCAGCCATTTTGCCAAAAGTTCACCTTAGGGCAAAATCATGGCGCTTTCGGTGTCGTTCTCTCCTCCAATCAAGGGAGAGGACATCAATGAAAGACCCATAATTTGGGCAGAAATTCAACTGGAAGCGCTGCCATTTTGGTGGAAGATCGTGTCAGGTTATGTTTGCGGAGATGTGGATGAAGAGAGAAGATACAAGATAAAGGAGAGAAGGTTAAAGACACAAGGTAGAAGAGAGAAGATGAAGAACAAAAGATGCAGAAGTGGTAGGCAGAAGCAGTCATCAGAGAAGGTAGGGAAACATTTAGGGAGCGTGAGAGAAGGAGAACCAATAGGTGGTATCTCGTTCAGTTCAGTGCTTTTATTTGTTTTTCTTAAGCTGCTTTTTAGTATATAAGCAATCGCCCCAATATAATTAAAGCAGTTTTTTAAGTAATTTAAGTAGCGGCACAGAGAATTGTGAAGAATTATGCTTTCATAAATGTCTGTTAAGCTTCTTCTGAGCACATAAAGCTGATGATCACTTTCTCAGATCAATGGTGTTGATGCAATTTCATGATATTGAGGCATTCAGCAACACCAAACAAAGTTGCAGGGGCCTGTCAGGAGCAATCACATTCGGCTGCTTAACCCCTTCAATCCCCTATAGACGTACCGGGACGTCCAAAAAACGCCCACAAAGAAACCCCTATGGATGTCCCGGTACGTCCAGCCCTTCGTCAGGGACACATCCCTGCCGCTGCACGGGAGACCAGGCTGTCGTTTGACAGCCTGGACTCCCCACTGAAAGCAGAAGCCGGCTGTTACTGGTAAACTGCCCGATCGCGTGATCGCGCAGTTTCAAACGCGCGATCGGGCATTCCCTTCCGGGTTGCGTCACTGCTGACGTAACCTGGAAGGTCATCGGAGGACAGGATATCCCCTGCGGGGATATCCTGCCCTCCGTTGAGGCACAGAGACGTCTGTGAGGACCTGCATAGAGATCACAGTGTGTCGTACCTACCCGGCCGGCTGGGGTCCTTCGGCGTTCTTCGCGCCCGTCCTCCTCGTGTGTTGCCGTGCGTGCGGCGCGCACACGAGGGGGCGTGTGTGTCGGGCAGGCACGCCTTCCTGCCACTGTCAGTCCTGATCGGGCTGCCGCTACATGTCAGCGGCGATCGAAGAGACGATCCGCCGCTACATGCTCGCGGCGCCCGACCAGTACCTCTTCTGCCTGTGTGGCGTCGCTCGCGGCGGCAGCACAAGCAGAGAGGAGATTGTGGTTAGCCGCCGCGGACATGTCGGCGGCGATCGAGTGTTCGATCGCCGCTGCCTGTCCACGGTTGCTGTCTCTTCCTCTACTGCCTGTGTGGCGCTTCCGCGTCATTCGCGGAGGTACCACAGGCAGGAGGGTTTGTTTTGGTTCGTTGTCATCGCGACGACGCTTCTCTTGCGCCGGTCGCGATGACGTCATCGTACCTGCTTTCCCGCCATTGGTCCTATTTAAACTTCCTGGTCCTGTGTTTCCTTGCCCGTTCAACGAGTCCAAATCATTGTTCTCGGGGTGTTTGTTTCGCTTGTGCCTTTTGATTGCTATTCTTGTGTACCAGACCTTGGCTATTGTTCTTTGACTACGATCCTGCGCTGCCCGTCCCGACCTTGGCTATTGTTGTTTGACTTCGCTCCTGTGCTGCCTGCCTCGATCCCGGCTTGTTTATTGGATTTACTCGCCATTTCTGCATTGTGGGTCCATCACCTGTGGTGCCTGATTCCACGTAACACATTGAACGGGCCAAACCATGGACCCCGCGGATATGGCTAACGTCCTCTCCCGCCAGGACCTGCAGGAGCAGCTGCTTACGTCTCACTCCACTCAACTGCAGTCCTTATCCAGCAAAATGGACACTATGACTGACTTGCTACGGTCTCTGGCTGTCGCTCCCTCTGCCAGACCGCCTTTCGTACCCAGGGATCCCAGCCCAGAGGACGGTGGCGCTACCGCTCGCTTGCCTCTCCCGGACAAGTATGCTGGGGATCCCAAAGAATGCAGGGGATTCCTGAATCAATGTTTGCTACATTTCCGCAACCATCCACGGGCGTTTCGCACCTCCTCCAAACGGGTGTCCTTCATCATTTCATTGTTGAAGGGTGAGGCACTGCTGTGGGCCTCTCCCCTTATCGAACAGGGATCCGACCTGATGGATGACTGTCCAGCTTTCATGGAGGCCTTACGATCGGTCTTTGATGTGCCAGGTCGCAAAGAAACAGCTGAAAACTCCTTGTTGGAGCTACAGCAGGGACATAAGACTCTAGCCCAATATACTGTGGAATTCCGTACTCTGGCATGTGAACTCCAGTGGGATCAGGGTTCCCTCCGAGCTGCTTATCGGAAGGGTCTCAATGAGAAGATCAAGGACGTGCTGTTGTTCCACGATCCCCCATCTGATCTGGAGGACTTTATCACCCTCTGTTTGCGCGTGGACAAGCGCATTCAGGAGAGAAACGCAGAGAAAGACAAAGGCAGGCGACATCGGCCGCTTCCCTCCCATAGTGGTTCTCATACACCACCTACTGCACCCAGCCAACCTCCCGAGGAACCCATGGAGATTGGCACTATACGGCACCTCACGGAAGCAGAGAAAACACGAAGGAGGAATCACGGTCTCTGTTTCTACTGCGGACAAGCGGATCACCTCCTACATACATGTCCGTTACGCCCGGGAAACGAAAAAGCTTAGGGACCAAAGGAGGAGAACCCCTAAGCTGTAAGAACACATCTCCTCCCCATCGCATGTTGATCTCCGTCTCGCTTAGGTGGCTAGACCACTCTGTGGTCACCCACGCTTTCATAGACGCCGGGGCGGCTGGAGTGTTTCTGGACGAACAATGGGCCGTACAACATGGGCTACCACTACGTCCCAAAGAAACTCCTTCTGTGGTGACCGCTGTTGATGGTAGCCTCTTAGGTCGGGGAGTGGTCACCCGAGAGACCTGTCCGCTCTCTATGTTCGTTGGGGCAACCCACAGAGAAACGATCACGTTCGAACTAATACAATCACCTCATGCCCCCTTGATACTGGGGTTCACCTGGCTAAGGCTACACAATCCACGCATTGATTGGGACAAAGGCGAGATACTTGCATGGAGTCCTTCTTGTCACCGCCTTTGTTCCTTACCTTGCACAAGGGTGAATCTCGTTTTGGAACTCAAGCCTACAGACCCCAAGCTGCTAGTGCCGCAACAGTATTGGGACTTCCTGGACGTGTTCTCCAAACGACAGGCAGAACGCCTACCCCCTCACAGATCCTATGACTGTGCCATAGACTTGTTACCGGGTACCACGCCTCCTCGGGGACGTACATATCCCCTATCTGAGCCAGAAAATGAGGCTCTGGAATTATACATTAAAGAGAGCCTGGAGAAGGGCTTCATCCGACCCTCCTCCTCACCAGCAGGGGCTGGATTCTTTTTTGTCTCCAAAAAGGAGGGCTCCCTTCGGCCATGCATTGATTATAGGGGACTAAATCGTATCACCGTAAAGAACCGGTATCCTCTTCCGTTAATCACGGAGATCTATGACAGGTTGAAGGGGGCTACGGTTTTCACCAAGCTCGACCTAAGAGGGGCTTACAACCTAGTACGCATTAAGGAAAACGATGAATGGAAGACAGCCTTCAATACGAGATTCGGTCATTATGAGTACCGGGTGATGCCCTTCGGACTATGTAACGCTCCTGCCGTGTTTCAAGCCTTCATCAATGACGTGTTCCGAGACATGTTGCTGTCACACGTGGTCGTCTACCTCGATGATATCCTTGTCTATTCACCGGACATCATAACACATCGACTGCATCTACGGTCGGTGCTGCAGAGACTGCGTGAGAACGGTCTCTATGCCAAAGCCGAAAAGTGCGACTTCGAAAAGAACAGCCTTCCGTTCCTCGGGTACATCATCTCCGCTAACGGTCTCGAAATGGACCCCAGCAAGTTGAAGGCCATCCTCGATTGGCCTATCCCCCATACCGTAAAGGCTGTACAACGCTTTTTGGGGTTCGCCAATTATTATCGGCGCTTCATACGCAATTATGCCTCCATCGCAGCGGCTATCATCGCCTTTACCAAAAAAGGGGCTGATCCCAAGTACTGGTCTGTGGAAGCTGTGAAAGCCTTCGAACGCCTCAAACATGCCTTCTGTTCCGCCCCCGTTCTGCAACGTCCAGATCCTGCTTTGCAATACTTGCTTGAAGTAGACGCATCAGAGACCGGTGCGGGGGCTGTGCTTTCTCAACGGAATCCGACAACCTCCAAGTACCACCCCTGTGCGTTCTTTTCCAAGGGTTTCTCGTCCGCCGAACGTAACTATGACGTAGGAAACCGAGAACTCCTCGCGGTCAAACTGGCCTTCGAGGAATGGCGTCACCTACTCGAAGGTACCAAACTGCCTGTTGTGGTCATGACAGACCACAAGAATCTACAATATGTAGAATCCGCTCGACGTCTGAACCCTCAACAGGCCAGATGGGCCTTATTCTTCACCCGATTTAATTACGTCATGACATATCAGCCCGGAAGTAAAAACATCAAAGCAGATGCTCTCTCCCGTCAATTCGACAGCCATCGGGACGTCGCCCAAGAGGAACCCATCATTCCTCAGGCACGCATCATCTCTGCCTTATCGTCTTCCGTGATGCACCGGATTCGTATGCAACAGACGCACATCACAGCGTCCCAACGACCTCCTTCGGGACGGCTCTATGTCTCCCAACAGTTTCGTGCTGCTGTTCTCCACTGGGGTCATAACCCACCACTAGCCGGTCATCCTGGAGCCCGCAAGACCGAGTACCACATCCGGAAAACCTTCTGGTGGCCGTCCTTAACGGGTGACGTCAGCGCCTTTATTGCCACCTGTCCTCAATGTTCCCGTCACAAATCCATACATACCCGGCCTTCTGGTTTCCTATTGCCTCTTCCGGTCCCAAGAATCCCATGGACTCACATCGCTATGGATTTCATTGTCGACCTTCCTGTCTCTCAAGGGTTCACTACCATCCTCGTTGTGGTTGACAGGTTCACGAAGCAGGCTCACTTCATTGCCCTACGCAAGCTACCCACGGCGTCCCAGTTGGCGGATGTGTTCATCAGAGACGTGGTTCGTCTGCATGGTCTGCCGCTCCACGTGGTGTCAGATAGGGGTCCCCAGTTTAAATCCAAATACTGGAGAACCCTTTGCTGCAAGTTAGGGATCCGGACGCATCTGTCCTCGGCTTATCACCCGCAATCTAACGGCCAGACTGAACGCACCAACCAGACCTTGAAACAATACCTACGCCTCCACGTCAATGCACGCCACGACAACTGGTCTTCCCTGTTACCCTTGGCCGAACTATCCTACAACAACGCTGTCCATGAATCCTTGCGTTGTTCGCCGTTTTTTGCCGCATTGGGATACCATCCCGTTGTCCTGCCGCCTCCTGCCACCTCTCGCGGTGCCACTATCCCTGCCGTCGAGGAACGGGTCGCTGACATGCGTGCCCATTGGACGGCTCTCCATGACCAGCTGGTCAAGGCCCAAGCCCGCAGCAAGACTGCTGCTGACAAACATCGTACTTCGCCTCCCCGCTACAGGGTTGGCGACTACGTATGGCTATCTGCGCGGAATATTGCACTCCGTCAACCCTGTAGGACGCTAGGTCCCCGGTTTCTCGGTCCCTTCCGCGTCGTCCGGCGTATCAACGAGGTCGCCGTGTCCCTTGCTCTTCCTCCTTCCATGCGTATCCCCAACACGTTCCACGTGTCTCTCCTCAAACCCTGTGTGCATAACCGCTATTCTGTGGTCCTTCGTCCTCCTGCCCCTGTCCTTGTCCACGGCCACGAGGAGCACGTCGTCCGCCGCGTGCTCGACTCCCATTGGCACCGCGGCTCCCTTCAGTATCTGATCGACTGGCGAGGGTACGGTCCGGAGGAGCGGACCTGGCTTCCTGCCCGTGCTGTGCACGCGCCTCTCTGTGTCTCCCGTTTCCATGCCCGCTTCCCTCTCCGTCCCGGTCCTTCGCGCCTGGAGCGCGCTCCTGGGAGGGGGGGTTGTGTCGTACCTACCCGGCCGGCTGGGGTCCCTCGGCGTTCTTCGCGCCCGTCCTCCTCGTGTGTTGCCGTGCGTGCGGCGCGCACACGAGGGGGCGTGTGTGTCGGGCAGGCACGCCTTCCTGCCACTGTCAGTCCTGATCGGGCTGCCGCTACATGTCAGCAGCGATCGAAGAGACGATCCGCCGCTACATGCTCGCGGCGCCCGACCAGTACCTCTTCTGCCTGTGTGGCGCCGCCGCGTCGCTCGCGGCGGCAGCACAGGCAGAGAGGAGATTGTGGTTAGCCGCCGCGGACATGTCGGCGGCGATCGAGTGTTCGATCGCCGCTGCCTGTCCACGGTTGCTGTCTCTTCCTCTCCTGCCTGTGTGGCGCTTCCGCGTCATTCGCGGAGGTACCACAGGCAGGAGGGTTTGTTTTGGTTCGTTGTCATCGCGACGACGCTTATCTTGCGCCGGTCGCGATGACGTCATCGTACCTGCTTTCCCGCCATTGGTCCTATTTAAACTTCCTGGTCCTGTGTTTCCTTGCCCGTTCAACGAGTCCAAATCATTGTTCTCGGGGTGTTTGTTTCGCTTGTGCCTTTTGATTGCTATTCTTGTGTACCAGACCTTGGCTATTGTTCTATGAGTACGATCCTGCGCTGCCCGTCCCGACCTTGGCTATTGTTGTTTGACTTCGCTCCTGTGCTGCCTGCCTCGATCCCGGCTTGTTTATTGGATTTACTCGCCATTTCTGCATTGTGGGTCCATCACCTGTGGTGCCTGATTCCACGTAACACAGTGTGATCGGTGCAGGGGGATCGCGGGGAGGGGAGTGAGAAACCATCTCTCTCACTCCCCCTCCCATCCTGTAAGAGAAAAGCAGAAAAAAAAAACGTTAGTCATTTAAAAAATAATATTAAATAAATAATTAAAATAATAATATAAATAATACTAAAAAAAATTATAATGTGAGCTGTGATGTCACTGTGACATCACTGGTATGTTCAGGAGGTCCCTAGGAGGACCTCTAACCATTACTGTGTAAAAAAAAATATATAAAAAATACAAAAAATTTTAAAAAAATTCATGTAAAAAAAAAATATAATAAAAAAATTCTTAAAAAAACCTTACATCCCATTGCCCTAGCATAACATCTAGCCAGTATAACCCTCCTGCCCCCGTTCACAACCCCCAAACCCGTTAAGCCATAGGCATAAAAATTATACAAAATTGTACACCTAATAGTATGCTCCCTGGTGCTGGGAAAGTCTGGAAAATCTATATAAATTAGGTATTTCTGAAATCAGGACACCTGAATTGATAAACTTGGAGGGGATTTTCCATCACTTTACCTAATTTTGTGAGGATTCAGAGGGAAAATGTAAAAAAAAATTAGTTTATTTTTCTAATCTTCGCTAGTTTTTACTAAATTTCTCATTCTAAATTTTCAGCTAATCATCCAACTATGGTATCAAACGAAAGCTCTATCTTTCCTTGAAAAAACAATATATAGTTTACATGGGTACACTATTCACAGGAAAAGAGAATAATCGCTAAACCGACATACCCCAAAAATGGCAAAATTGCTCTGGGCTTTGAGGTACCAAAAACCCCTGGGATTGAAGGGGTTAAAAAGAGTTTGGAAGTGATCACCTGTAAGCCCAGTCAGTGTTGCTGAAGTGCCTTGTTATTCAGCAGGATTGCAGCACCCAGTACAAAATAAGAGTTCCCAGAGGGTCTGCAGCTAACCATTGCAGTTTAATGGGGCCGAGTTTACTAATCCCTAAGTGATAGTTAAAAACAAATTTGCACTGCAGTAGCGTACCTAGCGGGGGGCGGGGGGGGCGGTGCCGCTCATCAGGGGGTGCCAACTTGCAGGCACCCGGCACCCCTCCAGAGACGGACAGTAATGTCCGCTGCTGGAGGAGAAGGCTCGCAAGGGAGCGGTATCGGAGGTCTTTAACAGACCGTGGATTGGTATGTGTAGAATCTGTGGATTGGTATGTGTGGAATCTGTGGATTGGTATGTGTGGATTGGTATGCGTGGAATCTGTGGATTGGTAAGTGTGGATTGGTAAGTGTGGATTGGTAAATGTGTGAGAGTGATGGGTGTTATGCTGTACCATTTCCAATGTCTTTTTCATTATATAATTATGCTCTAAAGTACATCATAACTCCCATCACTCTATACTGTTCCATACAGAGGCCTTGCACCCCCACCGCAGGACTCCTGAAAGGTAAGTGAACTTCAAAGGGGGGAGAGGGTAGATAGTTAGGAGGGGGTAGATAGGGAGAAGGGAGTGAGACGGGGGGATAGGGGGTAGATAGGGAGAAGGGAGTGAGAAGGGGTAGATAGAGCAGAAGGGGGTGAGAATGGGTAGATAGGGAGAAAGGAAGGTAGCAAGAATATTGAAATAAAGAGTCAGAATGAGAGTGAAAATGAATGGATTAATGTGTGGATGAATTGTGTGAATGAGTGAGAGAATTAATGAATTTGTGAGAATGCATCAATGAATATGTGTAAATAATTTGTGTGAAAGAATAAATGATTGTGTGAATGAATTGTGTGAATGAAAGTGAATTAGTGAGTGACTGTAAAAGTGTTTGTGTTAATCATAGGTGTATAGTTGATTTGTCAAAAAGGCAAAGATGGTATAAGCAGGGTGTTTATGGCACAAAAATGGCACAGGTAGCGTGTTCATGGGACAAAGATGGTGTACACTCGGCTGTTTTGGAACAATGCTGACTCATGCTGGGCTGTTTGGGGGCAGAGATGGCACGTCCTATGTGTGTGTGTAATTTGGGTGCTGGTCAGGTTCTATGTGGGTAATGTGGACGCTGTTTTTTTTGGAGGGTTATTAAAGAAAGCACTATTATATGTTCAGTAAATGTTATTTAAACGTATTTATTTTACTTATAAGTTATTAATTTATTTTTTCAGATTTCTTGTTGTTTACAGTTGACATACAGTTTACAAATTGGTGCAATAAATATTCTTAACATAATTTTGTAGATGTCTTTACATTTGGTGGGGGGGGGGGTGCCACTTACAGGATCCACCCCGGGTGCCAAATACTCTTTGTACGCCCCTGCCTTTGTGGCTTAGTTGTTATTACTCCTGGATGCTTCCAGTTCACAATAATACCGTATTTGCTCGATTATAAGACGAGGTTTTTTTCAGAGCAAATGCTCTGAAAAATACCCCTCGTCTTCTAATCGGGGTCGTCTTCTAATCAGACCTCAAATAGAGTCTGATTAGGAGACTAAGATCCATATCCCCCGCACCGCTGCAGGGGACCTGGATCCTCCTGTCTCACCCCCCCCCCCCATCATACACACTTACCGGTGCTTCCTGCTGTATTGCCGGGGCAGCGGGTTGACGTCTACGCGATCCGCGTAGACAACGTCCGCTGCAGCCGGAAGGAGGTGTGGCTAGCAGCGGGGGTTGTCTGCGTCCGTCGCGTAGACCTTCCCCGACTGTCAGAGATCTCTGATCTCTGACAGCCGGGGAAAGTATACGCGACGGACGCATACAAACCCCCGCTGCCAACTCCACCTCCTTCCGGCTGCAGCAGAAGGCGACGTCAACCCGCTGCCCCGGCTGGAAGCACCGGTAAGAGAGGGCTGAGAGGGGAGAGAGGGGAGAGAGGAGAGAGGAGAGGGGAGGGGAGGGGGGGGAGAGAGTGTGTGTGTGTGTGTTAGTTAAATGGGGGCATAGGGCATTTCTGGAGTGGCGTTAAGGGGGCATTTAATAGAGCACTCTGCCTCCTGAAATGCCTTATACCTCCCTATATGCCACTCTGCCCCATAATATGCCTTTTAACCCCCTAAATGCCAGAGTGGCATATAGGGGTATAAGGCATTTCTGGAGGCAGAGTGCTCTATACAATGCCTTTTAACTCCCTTAATGCCACTCTGCCTCCTGAAATGCCTTATACCTCCCTATATGCCACTCTGCCCCATAATATGCATTTTAACCCCCTAAATGCCAGAATGGGATATAGGGGTATAAGGCATTTCTGGAGGCAGAGTGGCATATAGGGGGTCAAAAGGCATACCATGGGGCACAGTGGCATATAGAGGGTTAAAAGGCATATCATGGGCCACAGTGCCATATTGGTGTGGCAAGCCTGGGGGCAGATGTGCGTAACTGGGGGACAGGCTGGAAAATACAAGAAATAAAAACAAAAAAAATATTTTTCTCAATCATAGCTTTTATTAAAAAAAATAGTTTACATGAATTAACATTTACTGGTAAAACTTTTTTCCTTTAGGGTCGTCTTATATTCAGGCTTTTTCTTTTTTCCTAAGTTAATATTCAGATTTTGGGGGGTCGTCTTATAATCAGGGTCGTCTTATAATCGAGCAAATACGGTAGTACTCACAGTAGACTGGGCTGATCTATCAGGACAGAAACGTAATGAACTCACTTGTGGCAAAAATTGTATTTTATGGTATATTTTATGGTATGTTTAAAGTCATGTTTAAAGTCACTGAGTTCCTCAGTGTTACCCATTTTATTGCCAGTGTTTGCCTATAGAGATGTGTATGTGCTTTATTGGATACACCTGTTAGCAATAGGTGTGCCTGAAACATCTAAACTCAATAATTGGGAGAGGTGTCCACGTACCGTACTTCTTGTCATACTTGTGTGTTTGCAAAGGCCCGGTATGGTTATATAGAATACTAGGTATGGTTACGAGACTTGTGAATTTGGATTTCTACAAATATTAATGTAATTTGGATACATTTGTTATGTTATTGAGGACAGTTCCAAACAAAAAAACAAACAAAGAAGGAGAAAGCTCTGAATTTTCATTCGAAATTTGTTTTTGTTCTTACTCGCACTGTCTCTCCCTACCTTCTCGGACAACCTTTTCCCTGTCTCTGCTTTCATGTCTCCGCTCTTTATTTTTTATTTTAATATCACACCAAATAGATAGCATCACCCACCACCGAACATTTAAACTTTCAACATTTGGTCAATTAGCTAAACAGAAAATACGTTGTTGAGCAAATAACAATAAAGTATTAATAGAGCTAACATGGTACATTTAGTTTGAATTACTTCTAATCAACATTGGTATTTAATCAATCATTATTTATATTTACAATATGTATAGATTGATACATAATTTTTTGTAGCACAATCAATGCTAGGCTATCTTAAGGATGGGATATTCTTGTGCACAGCCGCCCAATTAACAGCTGCAGCCTGCAGGACTGGTTGGGGAGATCACAATCCCCCTCTAACTGGCCCAATATTAGGGAGCACGAGGTCTGTCACTTCAGACCTCGCCTTCCACGCTCCCTAATCACTATGCGCCAGCAAATGATGCCAAGTGCCGGGATATGATGTTGCCCCCCACCCCAGCATTCTGCATCAATAGCCGGCGCATAGTGATTAGGGAGCACTAAAGCAGAAGGCTGGAGTGACAGACCTTGCGCTTCCACAACAGGATGAAGGATGAGAAAGGTAAGAGATGGGGAGAAAGGGGTGTATGGGCAGTGTATATGTATATATATGTGTGCATATGGGCAGGTATGTGTAATTGTAGGCATTTGTGTGCCTGTAGCCTGGTGTGTAAGGGGGAGTTTATGTGTATATGCGTGTTTATGGGCAAGTATGTGTAAAGGCAGTATGTATGGGCAGTCATGTGTAAGGGTAGTGTATGTATGTTTATGGGCAGATGTGTGTAAAGGCAGTGTAAATAAAATAACCTTTGTAAAAAAAATTGCTGGGGGGAGCACAATTTTCCATTCTTGCCTTGGGTGCAAAAGGAGCTAGCTATGGCTCTGGTACTGCACACAGAATAAAGCCCACGGGGGGATGGGCTATAGTATGCCTTGACTGGTGTGCAGAGGAGGCGTAGGCTTTTGGTTGGAATTTAGGGGGAGGAATTGGGGGTAGGTTATTTAAAGTATTGGTTTCCCGAGTTTGGGAGCCAATTTCAGAAAACATATCTGGGTTCCATGTCCTTCCCTCCTCTAATTTTGGGTTTCTAACTCAAGGAAGTTGTGTGTGGAGTTTGTCACAGTCTAAGGGGTGGCAGTTTACCAGGTAAGATAACTGTTGGTAACAACAGGTTTCTTGGCTGTTAGTGCTTGGAACCTCAGGTTTGGGTGGGGGGATCTGGGTATGTCTTGTCACACACTGGGTAAGCAGGTCTGGAAGCCCTTAGGCAGGGAGCATGAAAGGAAGCCCACTGGCAGGGCGCACACGACAGGAAGCCCATTAGCAGGGTGCACACAGCAGGATCAGGTATTCAGGAAGCCAAATAGTAAGTCAGGTACAGGGCCAAAACGGTCCTATTACTACAATGCCAAGGCCCAGTTTGCAGGAAGCTACAGGCCTTTATACTGCAGGGCAGCAGATAACGAGGCCAGGTGGCAACAATAGGAGGAGAGCAGAAACAGAGGCAGGGCAGCCACTAGAGGCTGAACTGGGAACAGTCCAAAAAACCCAAATGCACAATACAGGAGCCAGGAAACCAGGGCAGAATGTGACATGTCCCTTCCCTAAGTGGTATTTGGCTCTGGCATCTCTGGCATCTGGATTACTTGGCAAGCTTACTGGGTTTGTTGTATATATTTACATCATTGTCTTTGTTAACGTACCTATGTTTATTGTTTTTAGGTCTGGCGTGACAGATTTTTTTTCCTTATCCAAAATGTAATTTTGTGTTGTGTTTTCATTATTGGGGTAAGTTTGGGCCCTCTAATACCATTCTGTTATGGGACTGGTTTCTATGTAAAAGACAGGAAGAAAGGATTTTCTATCCTTAGTAATGGAACAGGTAAAGATCTATGGCATTAAAAAACAGACACAGGAAAATGATAGGTATGCCAAGAAGGCAGTTACAGAAGTATAGAGTTTAATGTTGGTTGAAAAAATTACATGTTTCTATGTTAGGTTAAAAGAAGATAAAAAAAATGTGCATTTTGGCAGTGTTTATGATAAATATTGCTTAGAGGAAGTAAGCAGAAATGTGTTTTTGATCTCTAGCTCTTTCCTTTCACTGAGTCTCAAATTGTAGTTGAAGATGTAATATATAAATGTTTTGTTGAAACTTTTGCATAATATGCAATAAAAAATAAAACAAGGATACAGTACATCAGATGTGAGAGAGCCCTGAGTGTCAGAAACCCATATTATGGGAAGCCCAAAGGATCAGTAATAAAGGGAATATGTCAAGCAGACATATGGGGTTCGCTCGATTCAGTGATTTTACTAAACCTTAATTGGCCTCAATGATGTAATAGGAAACACAGTTATCAATTCAACAGCCTGACTACACCTCATGGAATGATTGTACACGGCCACACATAAAAAGCTACATTGAAACTGTAGAAAACTCAGCACCTAGATTGGATACATTTTAGCCAATACATTTTAGACCATACTAAACTAAATGTAAATAACATACAAGAATTAAACACACTGCACATGTGCAGTCAAGCAAAAACAAACCTCAGATGTTTAACCCTTTCAATACTGAAACACATTTTGTATCATAGGAGATCAGCTACACCTGCACTACTTACAAATAAAGTGTGCTCAAACCTCATTTACAAGTACCATCAAATTTCCTGAAAAATTAAGTCATTTTCAAGTTATGTTAAATGCTTCACTACCCATTTGTACATACACTGATCACCCATAACATTATTACCACATGCCGCCTTAACAGCCCTGACCTGTCGAGACATGCACTCCACTAGACCTCTGAAGGTGTGCTGTGGTATCTGGCACCAAGATGTTAGCAGCAGATCCTTTAAGTCATCGAAGTTGCGAGGCGGGGCCTCCATGGATGCATCCTGGACACACACGCACCTGACGGGATGCAAAAGAAAACATTATTGATCAGACCAGACTATCTTCTTCCATTGCTCCGTGGTCCAGTTCTTATACTCACATGCTCATAGTAGGTGCTTTCGGCAGTGGACAGGGGGCAGCAAGCTGCGTTACACTGTGTGTTCTGACACCTTTCTATCAGAACCAGCATTACCTTTTTAGAAATTTGAGGTACAGTAGCTGGTTTGTTGGATTTGACAACACAGGACAGCCTTCGCCCCCACATGCATCAACAAGCCTTGTCTGTCCATGATCCTGTCGCTGGTTCACCTCTTTTCCTTCTTTGAACCACTTTTCTAATGGTTTTGCAGGAGTTTATATAGGTTATTTGTACATGTTTTTGGAAGTTTCACATCCCAGTTGGCATTATTCAGCTTTGCTGTGTGTTAGAATATTCTTTGTCTTGAATATCTAAGCTTCTCCAGTGATCAAACAGCAATCAAGACCACAGCTTCTATGTCTTATTAATAAGGTTTATTCGATAACAAATTATCAATTCATACAATACCAATGCTGGAACAAATGTTGATAAAAGGTACTGTAGGCTAAGTATCTTGGTGAGATGAAGATGAGAGCGTGGAAAGAGCGTGGAAAGAGACCTTGTCCTTGTAGTCATGCCAATTTATACCCCTTTACATTTGGTTAGGGTATACGTAAAGGAATCCTATTGGAACAGTAATAGGATACACCGGCATTCCACAGAAGACCCTCTAAACTACGTCACTTAATTGATACCATATGTTCCTAGCACTCAAGTTGCATTCAGGCCTAAAATGTGCAGAACAAAATAAAAGTATAAAAATGATTTCTTACACTGTGGTAACAGCATGCTCCAACATAATTTTGTATTTTTCCATTCATCGAATTGGTGGTTAAGTGGTTATGTCATTCTCATGATGCACATTATGGTGTGATTAGGTGAAACGGCCGCTTATGTGCGAATGATTATGTTAGAACGGTTGTTCACTTGCTTTTAGAAACAAAGAAACATAAAATTTGACGGCAGATACTGTTAGAACCATTCAGCCCATATAGTCTGCCTATTTTTCCTTATGTAAACCCCTATCAGTCTTTGGTCAGGTCCTATAGTGAGGAAAGCTTTATGTCTATCCCATAAATTTACATTACATCTAAGCCTCTGACCCTCTAGTTTTAGACCATGACCTCTTGCTCTAACATTGCTCCTCCTTTCAAACAAACTTTCCTTCTGTACTCTGTTTAAATGTTTCTATTGCATCCCCTCTCTCTTCTTTCCTCCAAGCTATACATATTAAAATCCTTTAATCCTGATAATTTCTGCCCAGCTCTCCTCTGAACACTCTCTAATATGTCAATATCCTTCTGGACAGGGGAGGGCTAGCAGCCTAAGGCCTGGGGGGCAAGTCTAGTCAAGTGGCTCATTGCGCCACCAAAGCGGCTGCGAGCGACATTGATAGCAGTCACTCCACCGGCGCCTAATGAAATTAAAGCGGCCGGCGTGCACGCACCGCGCCGCCCAATAGCCGTGCCTCAGCTCTTTATCCCACCCCTTTTAAGACGTGGGACGAAGAGCTGAGGAATGGCCATTGGGTCTGACTGCTGCACGATGCAGGGGCGTACTGAGAGTATTTGGCACCTGTGGCAGATCCTGTATGTGGCACCCCCCCCCCACACACACACACTTGAAAACTGCATAGTTTCTATGGTTAGGCAAACATTGACAGGGGTACAGCAAAATTGTTATCATTATATACTGAGGCACACATTGACGGTGGTACAGCATTACTGTTATCATTATATACTTAGGGATTACGCTGTACCACTGTCAATGTGTGCCTATACATTGAGCCAGACACTGACAATACTGCAGTACAACCCCTATCACTATATACTAAGCCAAACATTGATGTGGTGTAGGCCTACCACTTCAGTGACTAGCTTAGTATATAGTAGGGATGCACCGAAATAAAAATTCTGGACCTGGAACTGAAAATTCAGCATTAATTTGGCCAAAACCGAAAAAAAAAAACAACGTTTAAAATACTTTATTAAAAGTAACACACCAAAATTAGACAAAAAAAATAATCAATAACAATATTAATATATATATATATATATATATATATATATTGTGACAGAAAGCAGGGGATGATAATGGAGGGAGTGTACTTATCCCCTTATATTTTGCAGGGTGGTTACCCACAATAGTTTCTACTAGCCCCAGGGAGATGTATTGTTAACCCCTTCGCGACCTTTGCCGGTTCAGGACCGTCATAACAAGAAGGTCACTAAATGACCTTTGACGGTCCTGAACCGTCAAAAAATTAAATAAGCTTAGAAAGTGATCAAGGATCACTTTCTTCGCTTAAACAGCCTTGCTGCAATGCCTCGATGTCGAGGCATTCAGCAAGGCCGAGATCGGCATCGGGGGCCATGTCTGGCCCCTCCCCGGGGCGTCAACAGCCGCCATACATTGTATGGCGGCGGACGCCCGTTTTAAAAGCGTTTAGGAGGCGATCAACGATCGCCTCCTAAACTTAAATGGTGTCGCTGGAATGCCTCGATCAGGAGGCATCCAGCGACACCAAACACTTACCTCTGGGTGGGCTGTGACCGCTCCGGAGAGCGGTCACAGCCGCCGCTGCCGGTGATCTTCGCCATCAAGCAAGATGGCGGCGGCCCGGGAAATAAAACAATAAAGACGAAAAAGTTCGCTAGAGGGTCTCCAGACCCTCTAGAGAACTGGCTCCACTTGCTGGTTGAATACAGGTACTGCATTCAACCATGCAAGTCAATGGAGCCCAGCTTTCTAATCACTATGTGATTAGTAAAATATTCAAAAAAAAATAAAAATAAATAAAAAATGGAAAAAAAAAATAAAAAAAAATGTGCTAACATTTAAAAATAATTATGCAGTGATGTCACTAGATGAACCATCCAGTACCAGCAAAATGTGTAAAAAAAAATATAAAAAAAGTATTAAAAAAATAAAATAAAATAAAAAAATAAAGTTTATTATTTTGAGCAAGTGCTAAAATTTCTAAAAAATCTCAACAAAGAGTTAAAATAAAAGCACTTCAAATACCCAAGGGGTGTATAATATATAAAAAAAATGGCTGATGGGGTAAATTGGAGTGGCCTAGCTCAAAGATAGGGCATAGGTACAGACTGACCAAAATGGAGAAAAAAAGCGCACTTCCCAAATGTGGCATTTTAAATCTGAAACAACCCGACAAACCCATGCATGTCGGGTATCACTGCACTCAGGAGATGTTCCTGAACACACATTGGGGTGTTGTTTGACAGTGGCATATACCAGGACCTGTATATCTATAACTAAAGTACAATTTGTGTGAAAAAAAAAATAAAAAAAATTACTATTACAAAGTTTGACAAAGTGTAGTTCTATAATTGGTGCATGGAAAGGGTTAAAATAACAGCATTTGGAATACCCTGGGGTGTCTAGTTTTCAAAAATATATGGTTTGAATGGGTTAAATTGAGTTAACCGGCTTCAAAGATGTTCCAAAGAGGAGAGGGAGGCACAATGACCAAATGACCACCTGAATTACGCATGCCCCAAAAGTAGCCTTTTACCAGCCAAACAATCTGACAAACCCATGCATGTGGGGTATCGCTGTACTCAGGAGATGTTGCTGAACACATATTGGGGTGTTGTTTGACAGTGACATATACCAGCACCTGTATATCTATAACTAAAGTACAATTTGTGTGGAAAAAAAAATAAAAAAAATTACTATTACAAAGTTTGACAAAGTGTAGTTGTATAATTGGTGCATGGAAAGGGTTAAAATAACAGCATTTGGAATACCCTGGGGTGTCTAGTTTTCAAAAATATATGGTTTGAATGGGTTAAATTGAGTTAACCGGCTTCAAAGATGTTCCAAAGAGGAGATGGAGGCAGACTGACCAGATTTGTTGAAAAAGATTTGGAAATCATAAAACGCTGCTTGTACTTATTGCTCTATAACTTACAAAAAACAGCAAAAAAACATAAAAACATTGGGTATTTCTAAACTCAGGACAAGTAGTAGAATCTATTTAGCTAGTTTTTTTACTTGCTTTTTTAGGTGAGTAAAAGATTTTTCAAGTAAAAGTCATAAAATGTGTTTTTTTTTCAATTTTTCACCATGTTTTTTTTATTTTTTTTATAGTAAATAAGATGATACGATCAAAATAATGGTATCTGAAGAAAGCCCATCTTGTCCTGAAAAAAACAATATATAACTTATGTGGGTACACTAAATGGGTGAGGAGAAAATTACAGCTGAACACAAGCACCACAAAAGTATTAAAACAGCCTCGGTCCCACAGGGTACAAAACGAAAAATGAGCCCGGTCCTTAAGGGGTTAAGAAAGTAATTGCTGATGTCTGTTATTTGTGTATTTTGGGTCCCTGGGGTGGAGCACTTGGAGAGTAGGGCGGGCCAGTGCTCCACTCCACATTTTGTGAGCAGCCGAAGACCAGCAGGTGAGAATCCAGTCCGGAGATTCACAGAAACTCTCCTACTACTCACCTGGTTCCACTAATTAATGGGAGAGGCAGTTAAGTAGCCTCCTGATCTGAGAGCAAGAGAGATCATTTGGCTCCCTGAGTGAGAGGGTGCTGCCAATATTATATACAATTTGTTATTTTGTTTGTTGGGAACGGATAAGCCGTCCAACTGCAGCTAGGCTGGAGAACTGTGTATTAGTTAGTGCTCACGAGAGCAAGGCTTTTTGTTTTGATTTATTTATTTTCTGTAATGCCTGTGATGACAAAATAAAAACAGGCCCAGCCTTTTATTTTACCCTCCTCGTGTCTGAGCCGTCTCTGCAGCCTGGAAGACTGTGTGTAAGTAAAGATTCCCGGACAGAGTACCAAGTGAAGGGGTATTGTGTCACATATGGTGGAGATTGCGGGTAACACACGAACAAGTCGGTAAGGTGCAAAAGAGACTAAAGAAAATGGAGGATGTCATTAAAGCACTTATCCAGTGCACCACAGTGCAGCAAGAAACTAACAAAAGGGCAGCTGAGACTAATACTATACAGCAAGAGAATATCGCTGCACTACAGCAACTGGTGCTAGCCCAAAAAGAAAACACAGAAGCTATGATCAGGCAAGCCGCATTAGCTCAAGCTGAAGCTCATCAAATGCTCAGAGAGGAGCAGCAAAATGCCACTCGTGCCATGCAGCAAGAGATCCAGGTCCTATCTGAAAGGCTTACCAGGGACACCGCAGAAGGACTGCAAGGTCCCAAGGTAATCAGAGCAAGTAACTATCTGCAAAAGATGGTACCTACAGATGATGTTGAGGCCTACCTTATGGCATTTGAGCGAACAGCAGAAAGAGAAGGCTGGCCAGTGGCTGAATGGGCAAGCTTAATAGCACCGTTTCTAAGTGGAGAACCCCAAAAAGCATACTACGATCTGGAACCAGACCAAGCAAGGGATTACAACAAGCTAAAATTGGAGATCCTGGCACGTTTGGGAGTTACAGCCGCTATCCGCGCACAGAGATTTCACGCCTGGATGTACAGCCCAGGAAAAGCCGTTCGGTCACAGATGTTTGACTTGATACATCTCGCCAGGAAGTGGTTACAGCCGGAGGTTAACTCATCAAGCTACATAGTGGAGCAACTAGTGATGGACCGATTTTTGAGAGGTTTACCAGTTACTCTCTGCCGGTGGGTCAGTCAGAGCGAACCCCAGACAGCTGACCAGTTGGTTGCTTTAGTAGAGCGGTACATTGCAGCCGAAGAAGTAATCCAACATCCTGCAACGGAGCGACCTCGAAACCTAAAAAGCCCCAGCAAATATGGTAAGACTGCTCCTGGGAAAAGGGGAACTTTTGAAGAGCAAGTAGGCTCTTATAATTCCAGGGACATAACGCCAAGAGAGAGAGGTTTTTTCATGCAGGAACAACCTACAAGGGACACTAGAATGATAAAATGTTTTAAATGTCGGGCATTTGGACATATAGCAAAAGACTGCCCTGATAATATTGAACCAATGGAATGTAACTTGGGTAATAATAGGGATGGTTATTCATTATATTCACGATCCGTGTGTTCTGCAAACAAAAGTGGTTGTGTAAAAAATCATCCATGGTGTTCGGTGACTGTGGAAGGAAAAACAGTACAGGCCTTACTGGACTCTGGAAGTATGGTGACTCTGCTTGACAAGTCTTTGGTTCCCGACATTTGTATTGATAATTGTAATAAGGTAGATATCGCATGCATACATGGGGACATACACAATTATCCTACTAATATAGTACGAGTTGAGACACATTGTGGCACAGTAAACTGTCAAGTTGGCCTGGTACCAAAATTAGCACACGACATTTTTTAGGGTTGTGGAATTCCTCTGAGAATAATGCATCTAGGTTGTCGGATGATTTTCCTTTTGCAGAGATGTTGGTAGACAAGCTGAATAATGATGAGAAGCCTGAAACTAAGTTGTTATGTCCTATTAAAACACTAGTTGGCGACAATCCAGAACAGACTGACACCTTGAATAGTCCGGAACAAGACATGGGGTTAATTGATTTAGAAGTTAGCCCAGGTAACTTCCATAGTGCACAGTGGTCAGATCCTACTTTATCAGTGGCTAGAAGCACGATTGCAGTAAGCAACGGATCCCCTACTGACCCAGGAAAACCACTTACCTATCCGTATTTTGAAGTTGATAATGACTTATTATATAGAATTGGTAAAAAAGAGGCAACAAAACAGTTGTTGGTGCCACAAAGTTATAGGCGCACAGTGTTAAATCTTGCACATAGCCATGTCTTAGGGGGTCATCTAGGAGTGCACAAAACGAGAGAAAGGATACTCAGAAGATTTTATTGGCCAGGGGTGATTGCAGACATAACAAATTACTGTGCATCCTGTCCTGATTGTCACCGCACCGCCCCATTTAAAGCATTCCGTAGTCCATTGGTGCCCTTGCCCATCATTGAAACCCCATTTGAACGTATTGCAATGGATTTTGTTGGCCCGTTGGTGAAATCTGCGAGAGGACACCAATATATATTAGTAATATTGGATTACGCCACCCGATATCCCGAGGTGATACCTATGCGTACAACCTCTGCAAAGTCTATTGCCAAAGAGTTGTGGATGATGTTTAGCAGGGTTGGGATCCCAAAAGAAATTTTGACAGACCAGGGAACACCATTCATGTCTAATGTCACTAAAGAGTTATGCAAGCTCCTTAACATAAAGCACCTGAAAACATCTGTGTATCACCCACAAACAGATGGCCTTGTAGAGCGGTTTAACAAAACCTTAAAGGCAATGCTAAGGAGAGTAATTAATAATGACGGGAAAAATTGGGATTTTCTGTTACCCTATTTAATGTTTGCCATTAGGAAAGTGCCTCAAGCCTCTACGGGTTTTTCACCATTTGAATTATTGTATGGTAGGCATCCCCGGGGGCTACTTGACATAGCTAAGGAAACTTGGGAACAAGAAGGTACTGCATCTGGGGTGGAGCACTTGGAGAGTAGGGCGGGCCAGTGCTCCACTCCACATTTTGTGAGCAGCCGAAGACCAGCAGGTGAGAATCCAGTCCGGAGATTCACAGAAACTTTCCTACTACTAACCTGGTTCCACTAATTAATGGGAGAGGCAGTTAAGTAGCCTCCTGATCTGAGAGCAAGAGATATCATTTGGCTCCCTGAGTGAGAGGGAGAGAGCTGCTAAGCTACTGAGTGCTGCCAATATTATATACAATTTGTTATTTTGATTGTTGGGAACGGATAAGCCGTCCAACTGCAGCTAGGCTGGAGAACTGTGTATTAGTTAGTGCTCACGAGAGCAAGGCTTTTTGTTTTGATTTATTTATTTTCTGTAATGCCTGTGATGACAAAATAAAAACAGGCCCAGCCTTTTATTTTACCCTCCTCGTGTCTGAGCCGTCTCTGCAGCCTGGAAGACTGTGTGTAAGTAAAGATTCCCGGACAGAGTACCAAGTGAAGGGGTATTGTGTCACAATATATATATATATATATATATATATATATGTATGTATATATATATATATATATATATATATATATATATATATATGTATGTATGTATATATATATATATATATATATATATATATATATATGATGTAAAAAAATAGAGTATTGCAGAGTATGCGGTGATACCTTTTTTATTGGACTAACATAATATTAAAAAGACAAGCTTTCGAGAGTTATCCTCCCTTCATCAGGTCTGAAGCAATACTAATCAACATGATAGAGGTTACAACTTAAAACAAGTGATGGTATAAGGGGGGGGGGTTGAGTGGGGTGTCGTAAATAATAGGTCTGGAGGTGAGAAATGCAGAGAGGTAGAGAGATAACCTAGGGACAGAACAAATAAACTTAGGGAACCAATAACCACAGTAAAACATCAAAGATAACAGCAATTAGACATTGGATGACTAGATGAAGTTCATATGAAGTTCTGGTAGTGTGTAAGGAAACCAGAATCCACATTAAGTCCCTCTTTTATGGTGTTAAAATGTGTAATCATTTTCATCTCAAATGTTTTTCTTTCCTGAGAGTCTCTGAAATTTCCTTTGAGTACTTAAATTTTTAGGTTTTGTATGGAGTGATTGTTCTGTGTGAAATGATGTCCTACCGGGGTGCAATATTATTCTTCCTCATGGTTTTTGATGGAGCTTCGGTGCAGGTTCATGCTAAGGTGCAGTTTAAGCCCCGTTTCTCCAATGTAGCACCCTTTGTCACATGCAGAGCATTGTATCATGTACACCACGTTTGCCGATGTACATGAGTAAGAATCTTTGATGCTGTATGTTTTGTTGTTGTGACTGGCTGTGTTTCTGTCACATATATGTTGGCAAAGTTTGCAGCGGGATTTGTTGCATGGTACAGTGCCATTCTGTGTATGCTCCTGTTCTGGGGCCAGTTTGCTGCGCACTAATCTTTTCCTCAGGTTTGGTGGTTGTTTGAATGCCAGTATTGGGGGCTGAGGGAATATTTTTTTCAGTATGGGGTCTTCTGAGAATATCGGCTGTAGGTCTTTAATAATTTTGCGGATTTCCTCAAGAGTTGGGTTGTAGGTAACTACCAGAGGGATCCTGCTTGTGTTATCCTTTTTTTTGTATTCTAGAAGCCTTTCCCGTGGTGTCCTTACAGCAGATTTAATTTTTTTGGATATAGTTTTTTCCTTGTAGCCCTTCTTCTGAAATGACTCTGCCAGCGCGCCCAGGTGTTTGTCTCTGTCCTGAGTGTCAGAGCAGATACGGTGGTATCTTATGGCTTGGCTGTAAATGACACCTTGTTTAGTGTGTTTGGGATGAAAGCTTGAATTGTGAAGGTAGCTGTACCTGTCTGTGGGTTTTCTATACACGGAAGAGTGAAGAAAGCCAGAGGTGACCGTTATAGTGCAGTCCAGGAAGCTCACACTGTGTTTTGAGAAATTCATTTTGAGTTTTATAGATGGGTGGAATGAATTGAAAGATTCGTGGAATTTTAAAAGGTTTTCTTCTCCTTCTGTCCATATTATGAAGATGTCGTCGATGTAACAGAAATAATTATGCGGTTTGTGGGGGTGAGTGGCTAGGAATCTCTGTTCCAAGTCAGCCATGAAAAGGTTGGCATATTGCGGTGACATTTTGGTGCCCATGGCTGTCCCGGGCATTTGTGGGTAGTTAGTGTCATAGAACTTGAAATAGTTGTGTGTCAGTATAAATTCTATGAGCTTGGCGATGGTTTCACTATCTTTTTTTTGTGTGGCATTGCTGGAGGAGAGGAATTTGATGCAGGCCTCAATACCATCTTTATGGGGGATGTTGCTATAAAAAGACTCCACATCCATGGTTGCAAGTATTGTATTGGCAGGAAGGTTACTAACTTGGCTCAGTTTATTGAGAAAATCAGTGGTGTCTTGTATAAAGCTCTCAGTGCTGTTAACTAGGGGCTTAAGAATGTTTTCTATAAGGCCAGATATAGATTCGGTAAGAGTTCCCATACCTGTAATAATGGGCCGTCCTGGGTTGCCTGGCTTGTGGATTTTGGGCAGCATGTAGAAAGTGCCTATTTGAGGATTTGAAGGCACAAGATTTTCCAATTCTTGTTGCATGTGTTTTGAGAAGGATTTGATAAGTTTGATAAGATCTTCTGTATATTCCCTGGTGGGGTCCTGGTTCAATTTTTTGTAGTAGAATTCATCTGCCAATTGTCTATTTCCTTCTGCCATGTAGTCCTGGGTGTTCATGATGACTACTGATCCGCCTTTGTCAGCTGGCTTGATGATTATGTTTTTATTATTCATTAAATTATTCAAGGCATTTCTTTCTGAAGGTAGGAGGTTGTGTAGCATTTTTTTCTGTTGTGTGGTAGCGAGGGATGCTGCTCTTGTGCGGAAGCTTTCAATGTAGTTGTCCAATTTCATATTACGTCCTGTTGCAGGTGTAAAGTCTTTGTTCTTTTTTCTCTCATTTCATTTTTAACAGGACTGGATGTGGTGTTTTCTTTCTCAAAGAAAAATTCCTTAAGCCTCAGTCTTCTAAAAAAATTCCTCCAAGTCTGAGTATAATTGAATGTGGTCCAGTTTGGTGCTTGGACAAAATGTAAGCCCCTTTGATAGCACTATTTTCTCAGGTATTGACAATTATATACATATAATTAACAGCAATCACAATCCTATCATGCCCAGGTTCTAGCATGTACTGGCTGATTGCTGTTTCCAACCATATATATCTATTAATACTGTTATTGAATTATAGGACGAAAAAAAATAAAAAATTGATAACAGCAATCACACTCTTATCATGCCTAGACAGCCTCCCTATGCCATGCTATCCCCCCACACTTCCATGCAATCTTAAACCCTCATTCACAAACATTCATCATAAACTACAGCATAACACCCATCACTCTCACACACTTACTAATATTTTCCTACCTTTCCTCTGGCACTGTCACTTTTCCTCCTCCTCTTCATTCTTCCTCTTCTTCTTCCTCTTCTGTGTCCTGTCCTTCTGGTGTGCGGAAGACGGTGGGCGTGGCTTCAGTGTTGTGCGCCGGGATTTGACATCAAGTCCCAACGCACAGCCACAGTTGCCGCGCGCACAGTCCCGGTGGCAGCCGCTTAGTTTTTAACTTTGCGGCTGCCATGAATGGTCGTCTGCCGGCCGCCCGGCCAGCCTGCCGGCCCGGATTCAGGGCGGCCTGGGGGGCAATTGCCCCCCTGCCCCCCGGCCCAGCCCGCCCCTGCTTCTGGAGATGGGATCTCCAGAACTGTACACAGTACTCTAAGTGAGGCCTGACCAGAGATCTGTAAAATGGCAGTACCAACTCCCTCTTCCTGCTACTAAAGCTTTTCCCTATGCAACACGGCATCCTGCTTAATTTTTGGAATGCTTTATGGCATTATCTGCTTACCTTTAACCCATCAGAAATAATTACGCCTAAGTCCCTCTCTTTAGTGTGGTGCAATGTAACTACTTTCCTTATATTAAATCACACTGGAGCCCAAACAACTCTCCTACAGTATCTGTTATTGAATTGGTGCGTTCATTTTATGTATAGAAAAGCTTTTCTCTATTTTATAAGACTTGATTTAGTCAGGTGATTTACGTGTGATTGGTCTATGTATAGGGTATGTGGGATGGGTATATGGTATTTTTGTAAAGTTTATACAGGGCTGGAATGGTAAACATGATCATACCACCCAGATTCTATTTAACAGAAAGCATGAAATGATTCTGAAGCATTTGGAAAGAGGTCCAGAATGCTAATATGCCTTTTGGTGACAAATAGTTATAATTATAAATTCCATTTGTAAACAGCATCTTACCTCTTTCTCCACATTATTAGCATTGAATGGTTGACTAAATATTATGATCCTATAAAGATTTCCATCAGGTAATCTCTGTGCAGGGGAGTTTGGTGGTGTGTCCATCTTCAAAGCGTTCTGAAAAACACAATATACCTAAATCATGTAACATTTGGTTATGACCCAAACATGATCTCGATGATCTATTACATTACAGAAATACTGCAAGCCTGGCTGTGTTGGACAGGTAGACTTTTGTTTGCATTGCGTTGGTATCTTGTAAATATCAATCCTACATCTGTTTGCTAGCCTTGTGCCTGAGCTGTCAGTTGTGGCTATGAAAATCCTGTAAGTGGACAAAATGTCATTTTTTTTGTCAAAAATAATTATTTTTGGAGGAGGTTTTATAAGGGTGATACAGTAAGAATAATGAAAATCCTCAATGCTAAGGTCTAAGGAGTCAGATACAGCTGAATTACCTTTGAGATATGGTGCAGAAGAAAGCAGATGAAGGAAGGCTGAGTCTGCCCTTTCCCGAGAGGAAATAAAACACAAATAAATGTGTGCCGTCTCATCAGCTGTGGCTAGTGAGCGTTAAGAGACACTGTGACAACCCTGTATGAGCTTGCAATACATATCAATAGTCCAATTTGAAGGAGTACAGTAATGATACAAAGCATTATAGTACTATTTACCCCCTTAAGTTTTATGTATGGATGTGATAGAGAACCAGCAACCTTAAAGTGCCATGAGTCACAGGCCTTTAGGATCCAATAAATGCTAATAGTTGCAGGAAATTTTACTTTCACTAAACCTATAGAGAGCCCAGGGATAGTACTTAATCTGCTGTATGCAACTATGTTTCCTTCTTCTCCAACAGTGGATCCTTGGACATTACTTGAGGTCATAGATCAGTCAGCTTGCGTTCCACTTCAGCTTTGGCTTAGCTTGTGTCATACTTTCACTTGTTCATCTACCTGTGATTATCAGGTCTAAGGACTTAAGTATTCTCAAAGCCATTTTACAAAATAGTACTGTACTCTACTGTTCTTTAATAAGGTTAGAGGGCTATTGGTGTATACCTATTGTGTGGCTAGATGACATTTTCAGAATTACATTGCATATATCAGAGCTGTTCATATAGTATCTGAAAAAGCTTTTTGTAGGAAAAAAGCTCAAGCGCATGCAACTCTGTGCTACCCTGACAGTATTGTATTAAAAAGCAGGCATATTCAGTTGATGGAGCCCTTGTAATAGTGGGTAAGAAATCAAAAAGTGACACACCTTTTGTTTTTGATTTGCCCAAATTGGCATAAGTGTATCTTATTTTGTTTCAACCTTCAACTATTTATTTCATTATTTTTGTTATTTTGCAGAAAAACAGCCAGGTGTTCCTTAGAGCTTATAAAAACTACTGGCCTGATAATTCACGTGGGTCAATGGGTAATATTGACTGGATAACTGGGTTACTTGTTCAATAGAAAACTAAACCCACAGGCAACAATTTTTTTTACCATTGTGTTGATCATATAATTTAATTTCCTATAAAAAATATATAATGAAAAATTGCAAACAAAACAAAAACACTTTTCTCACTTTTATTTTAAAAACTGTGTACTTATCTAAACAAGCTTATAAATAACCAGCTAAATAGGTTCTACTGCTTGTCCTGGGTTTAGAAATACCCAGTTTTTTTTGTGTGCTATTTTTCTGCAAGTTATAGGGCAATAAATACAAGTAGCATTTTTTATTTCATTTTTTTTCAAAATATGATCTGCTATGTTGGGTATCTTTGAAGCAGGCCAATGCAATTTACCTCATAAAACCATATATTTTTTTTAAAAAATTGTACTTAAGTACAGTGATACAGTGATACCAATTTGATACCAACCATACACGGGTTTGTCTGGTTGTTTGGGGCTAAAAGGCCACATTAAGAAGTGTGCTTTTTTCCATTTTGGTCAGTCTGTGCCTATGCCCTATTTACCCCAACAAACCCAACAAACCCCTTAGGTATTTGAAATGCTAGTATTTTAACTCTTTCCATGTCAGAATTTTTGGGAAGATACAGCTCTCTTTTGTTGGAACTGGGTGGTTCCCCTGATGGTGCATAATTATTTTTAAATGTTACCACATTTTTATTTATTTATTTAGCTATTTTTATTTTTCCATTTTTTTTATTATTTCCCTAATCACATTTTGATTAGAAAGCTGAGTTCCATTGACTTGCATGGTTGAATGGAGTACCAGAGTTCTCAGGAGGGTCTGGAGAGACCCTCTTGGAAACTTGTTCCTTTTTTTTAAAGGACACCACCATCTTTCGAGAGGCAAAATCTCTCACAGTGGCACTTGTGAACACTCTCTGGAACGGTCACAGTGCGTCCTGGGGTGGGTGTTCGGTGTTGCTGAATGACTCGCTATCAAAGCATTTCAGCTACATCATCGAAACTTAGGAGTCGATCGTCGATTGCCTCCTAAGCCTCCTGCCATACAGTGTATGGTGGATGTTGACGCCCCGGGGAGGGGCCATACGGGGCCCTTGATGCTGATTTCAGTGTTGCTGAGTGCCTCAACATTGGGGCATTACAGCAACACTGTTTAAGCAAAGAAAGCGATCAACTAAGCTTTTTTTTTATGCCATGACATGCTATGCACATCATCGTTTTTGCGTGACGTGCCTGTCAGGGGTTAATACTTTAAGATCAGCCCAAGCAGGATGTTGTAACACACTTCCTGTGCTTATTGTACTTTATTTTAGAATAGTTTGTTTACAGCTGCACTGTTTGTTATGGACCCAGGGTTACAGGGCAGAGGTTCCTATTGCTTGGGTGGGAGTTTTACAGGGCATTCGTTATTTATTTATAAAGCGTGTATTTCAAGTTGTATTTGAGCTACCCGACGATCAGATAACTCTTTCCAGGGTGCTTACTTGGTGTGCTGTGGAGCTAGGACAGTGCAGTTTGATACACAGATAGCTGGGGTTTCTGGGTTTGGGGGTAGCTGGTCAACCCTGGTTTTGAACAATCACCACAGGGGGTTTAAAAGGCACTGATGCCAGGAAGTCTGAGTGAATTGTTTGTTTTGGAGGGGCTCTGGACTGTTTCAGCAGAAATGCAAGGGGTTATGGGAGGAGGACTTGATAGGGAAATGCATTTACTGTTGAATGTGCCATTGTATGCATTGTATAAATAGCCCTGCCTGGCTGAAATAAAGTCACTTTTTTCTGATTTGCACCCCTACATATAATCATTTGCTATATATGGGGATATTTGTTACTGTGGTAGTTTCTTTTTAATAATTTGTCCCATAACTGAAGGAAGATTGTTGTATTATTTGACCAACTTGTCAGATATTACAAGTATTACACCACTGATTAAACGTATACGCTTGTTAGAGGTTATTTATATATAGTCATACCACCCATAAAGGACAATGTGCTAATAAGGCTGTATGTGAAATAGAAAACAAAAAACTTTTCATCTGTGAAGTGTTAATTGCAAAAGACTTCAGTCATGTGGCACTGGTTTGAAGAATGTCTTCATCCTTCCTGTCATTTTGTAACGTCCACCGTTTGCTGATAGGAATTATCTTCACTCTGCGCTGCTCGTTTCCCGTTTCCAACCTCTAGTGGCCGCTCTTGTCACTCTGAACCACTCAGAGTGATTATCATGTCCAGCTGCAGTTTATTCCCTGATCAAGCCAGCCTATATAAACCGGCCCAGCCCTTCAGTCTGGGCCTTGACATTAACGTTAGAGGACTGCCTGTTTTGGTTCCTGATCTGCTCCTGTTTTGGTTCCTGATCTGCTCCTGTTTTGGTTCCTGATCTGCTCCTGTTTTGGTTCTTGATCTGCTCCTTTTTTGGTTCCTGTATTGTTCCTGAGTTGCGGCCAGCGCCCCACTAGTGGACTCCCAAGTCGAGTGCCCTGCAAACGGGCTCCCTGGTTGAGTGCCCTGCAAACGGGCTCCCTGGTTGAGTGCCCTGCAAGTGGGCAACCTGCCGTGTGCCCCATCCAGAGGGCTTCTAGTTGTGTGTGCCCCATCCAGAGGGCTTCTAGTTGTGTGTGCCCCATCCAGAGGGCTTCTAGTTGTGTGTGCCCCATCCAGAGGGCTTCTAGTTGTGTGTGCCCCATCCAGAGGGCTTCTAGTTGTGTGTGCCCCATCCAGAGGGCTTCTAGTTGTGTGTGCCCCATCCAGAGGGCTTCTAGTTGTGTGTGCCCCATCCAGAGGGCTTCTAGTTGTGTGTGCCCCATCCAGAGGGCTTCTAGTTGTGTGTGCCCCATCCAGAGGGCTTCTAGTTGTGTGTGCCCCATCCAGAGGGCTTCTAGTTGTGTGTGCCCCATCCAGAGGGCTTCTAGTTGTGTGTGCCCCATCCAGAGGGCTTCTAGTCGTGTGTGCCCCATCCAGAGGGCTTCTAGTCGTGTGTGCCCCATCCAGAGGGCTTCTAGTCGTGTGTGCCCCATCCAGAGGGCTTCTAGTCGTGTGTGCCCCATCCAGAGGGCTTCCAGCCAAGAGACTTTCCTTGTTTATATGTTGTTCCATCATCTGTAATACAACTATTATCAGCATCTTCTGTCTGTGATTTATTTCCTGCGCCTGTCTGTACCAACCCCAAGCCATCATGCATCGTGGGGTACAGAAAGAGCCCCTCGTATCCCCTGCACCTGGGCTCCTATCAGACCTGATCACCCGGTCTGTGACACATTTTTATGTTGGGTGTAGAAAAGCTTTCTAATCAGCATGGTTTGGCCAAGCTTTTTACATCTCGGTGATGTAAGTTTCCCTGTTTAACCATCCCATTAGACAGGCTGACAGATCATAAGTTGTTGAATTCCTCATTTGTCTGTAAAATGTTGGCTTCCTCTCCACTAGACACTTTTGCAGCATAATATACAACAGCTATAAATGGCTCTCCAGTATATTTGCAATTATTTGCAATTTTATGTCTATGTCTGTCCTAGCTCCTGGCTACATCTAACCAACCAATTGGTCCTTTGCCATTTGGCCCACATATTTCCTCTTGAATGCTGACTTGAATTGTAAAGACTTAATGTTGTTAGTAGGAATTTTTACAAAAGAAAGCCAGTGCTTCCTGTCCTTGAGAGGTGTAGAGTATCAAGAAAGCTTTTAGCTGGATGAAGAGACTCAATAAAGGGTTTGATTTGATATATCGAGAAGACTGCAATAGCTGGTTCTGGTCAATCACTATCCTGAGCTGGTTATGCAAAATACACTTTATGCATACTTAGGGTAACAAAAAAAGATATTAATAGATAATAGATAAATAGAAATAATAAAGTAACATAAGTGAAATGATAATTTGCGACTTGTAATCTTCAGCTCTAATTAAGAACCTCTCGTTAACCACTAAATTATTACAAATAATAATAATAAAACACTGCAATAAAAAGATGTCTCAACATAGGCAAAAAAAGGTTAGCACACAAAGCTGGCAAATAAAGAATTTCTTTACTCTCATATTATTTATATCAGGTATTATTTCAATGTAAGTATAGAAACTGCCAGCATTCAACAGCATTTCAGTGTTTAAGTCTGAAAGAATTGCTCAACTTCCATAATGCTTAAGTCTGAAAGAATGCTAAAGCTAGTACAGTAAGCAAACTGTATGATACATTTTATTAAATGGTACAAATCTCTGAAATACATTGTGGTAAGCACAAAGCATACACATATTAATGTATCAAAAGTACGGATCAGGACACCTCAGGGTTGGACCCATGAAAGGATCTCTAGGACCCCCCCCCAAGGGAAAGGGGAAGCAGGACTCATATTGAATTGCAAATAGCCTACCAGCTTCTCCTGAGTTAGTGTCCCTCCGTGCCACCAGCAGGTGTGGTAAATGCTAAAACAGTGAGGGAATTTAAACATGCATGGGATAGACATAAAGCTATCCTGGATCTAAGACCAGATCAAGGACTAATTAAGGTCTCAGTCCTTACATCTTACAAGCAGATGGTTCATATCTGCCACTAAATTCTGTTTCTGTGTTTCACTAAAGAATGTAACTTGCTATAGACTTTAGAGAGAGGCTGAATGTAAGACCTCAATTGACGAACTCTCAATATATTGGCTAAACCTAAATGTACTATGTCAAGTTTTCAGTGAGGATATTCAAGAAACTCTAATTTCACAAATTCTAATATTCCCAATATGCATATATTTTCTTAGATTTTATTTTATAAAGGTAAGATTCAGTTTCTGTTTTTATGACCCATCTTTTTTCTAACAGTTTCAATTGGCTATCCACTCGTATGGATGGTTTCCCACATCTCACCATGGCTAAGTATAACTCTAATTATTCTCAGCATCAATGTGAGATGGTCCAATTAAAACAAGTGGTCTTTCATTTTATGAACTGATGACAGCAGAAGCTGGCTTTTTTCTGAGAGGACAATAATCCCTTCCATTTCTTGGCCAGACTTTTCTGACTTCAATGTCTTTGTCATTGTCCTATTCAGTGTCTCCATTTATATTAAACAGGAAAGGAAAGAAAGGAAAAAGTGCCAGGAACCTGTATTGTTCCTGAGTTGCGGCCAGCGCCCCACTAGTGGACTCCCAAGTCGAGTGCCCTGCAAACGGGCTCCCTGGTTGAGTGCCCTGCAAACGGGCTCCCTGGTTGAGTGCCCTGCAAGTGGGCAACCTGCCGTGTGCCCTGCAAGTGGGCAACCTGCCGTGTGCCCCATCCAGAGGGCTTCTAGTTGTGTGTGCCCCATCCAGAGGGCTTCTAGTTGTGTGTGCCCCATCCAGAGGGCTTCTAGTTGTGTGTGCCCCATCCAGAGGGCTTCTAGTTGTGTGTGCCCCATCCAGAGGGCTTCTAGTTGTGTGTGCCCCATCCAGAGGGCTTCTAGTTGTGTGTGCCCCATCCAGAGGGCTTCTAGTTGTGTGTGCCCCATCCAGAGGGCTTCTAGTTGTGTGTGCCCCATCCAGAGGGCTTCTAGTTGTGTGTGCCCCATCCAGAGGGCTTCTAGTTGTATTTAAACAGGAAAGGAAAGAAAGGAAAAAGTGCCAGGAACCTGTCCTGTGCAGAGCAAAATTTAAAATATATGCTCAATAGGTTGTCAAGCAGTGGTTTCCTCATTAACATACCAGCAGTAAAAGTGTCGGTTTGGAGGATCACGTTTGTGTAGCAGATAAAGTTGTAAATTCATACTGCAGGAAGTCATGCATTCTGTCAGCCTAGCTCTAAGGGCACAAGGTCTAGGGGCCAGTATTCCCCTCGCCACAATACCAGCAATCTCCCCCTTGAGCAGGTTGGGGCACTGATGTGACTGCAGGACCTTGATGATCTAGTTATAAAATCCTAAAACCCAGGCAGACATGAGAATTTCAATGAATTTATTCAGTTGAGTAAACTAAATTGCTTAAAATTATTTCTCCTATGCTTCAAGCATTTTTATTTTTTCTTGTTAGAGGCGTCTTCTGATCACCTTAATTAACTCTTATATAATGCAGGCACAATTCTGTTTCACATATGGGACACTTCCATATTGTTAACAGACTTTATTAGATTTTAGCCATATTAGAAGTATTGACCTAAGGTAGGAACATCACAAATATATAGCTTTTCACCACTATGTATCTGATTAACATTGCTATATATAATCTATACTGTGCAAACTATGTAGATGATGACAGGCCATAAATCCAGGGTAGCGTCTAGAGCTACAGGTGCCAGGAAGAACTTTTTCAAACCTAGCTACACCATGATAATCAAGAACAGGGTTGCCATATGAATATTTTTTTCACATCACAGATCAGCGCATGTAAAGTGCGGCCCCTGTGAAATGTAAAAACTAGACTTGTGCATTCGTATTTGGCGTACATAAAAACGAACACGAAGAGTGCGTTTTTATGTTCGTCCCGAAGAAGCGAAGAAGCAAAGATAGCAGCGGTAAAACCTACATGAAGACGCACAAAACAAAGAATCTTTGTCTTCGTCTACTAAGCTCACTGGTCCCTTCCCCATCGCAGCGGGTTGACGGAAGCGGAAATCCGTAGGTTCGCCGTCAGTGCTTAAGGGGCCGTGCGAATGACACTATTGGTCGCCTGCGGGGTTGATGCCAGAGGAGGACCCTGCAGGCGACCAATAGGCTCTTCGCACTGCCTATTTAACTTCTGACGACGAACCTACGGATTTCCACTCCCATTAACCCCTGAGTTGCTGTGTGGATAACGGGGGCAGAAATCTGTAGGTTCGCTGTCAGGGGTTAACTTGGTGCAACCTGGCCAGCAGAGACCACTGGTCTCCCTGCTTCAACAGTTTAAAGTCCGTACAAACGACCAATAAAGTCCGGACCTTTAACTGTTGCAGCAGGGAGACCAGTGGTCTCTGCTGGCCAAGTTGCTTGACCAGGATTTTAAAAGTCTGTACGAGCGACTCTATTGGTCACCAGCAGGGGGCTAGTCTGCCATCAACCAATGAAGTACAGGTGTGCTTCATTGGTTGATGGCAGAGAAGGCCCCTGCAGGCGACCAATATAGTTTCTCGTACGGAGATTTTAAATCCTGGCGCCAAAGCTGCTGCGTAGTCCGTGCCACGTTAAACCCGTATTAACACCTTCTACCAAAAATGGAAAAAATTAAGAAAAAAAAGTACACGAAGAATGTACACGAATATTCGCCCGTACCGAACACAGGACATAAGAATAGGTATATACGTGGTGGAAAAAATGGCCAATATGGCAACTCAAATAAAAAATGAAGCAAGCTGAGAAGGGAGAACAAACTAAAGTATAGTTCTTCAGGAGATCTTGGTAATCTTTTATTATGATGTCCAATTAATGTTTTGTAAGTGCACATGAGTTTTGAGGTAAAATGAAAACAAAAAAAAGGTAACAACCCTTAAATTATATTAAGAATATTATGGCTTCCTTTAACGATTCCAGAAACGGACATGTTTTTATTTGCCATCTTTGAGAATGTTGTTTGTGTTTTGTGCCTACTTTGAGAGATGAAGTATTTTATTGCTATTACTTGTAATTATGCAGTAGTGAAAGGAGGTTCTTAATTAGTATATAAGGAGATATATTTAAGCATATTTCACGAGAGAAATTCAACATATCTGCATATACTGTATTGTGCGTATAATAGGCAAGACATTCTAATTACAGGGTGCTCTGATGTATCTAATTCTAGCACATTCCTTTATTATATTTCCTTAGAACATTTCCCCACTAATTAGAATAAATTCAATTAAGTTTCTGTATGAGTTCTATATATATATATGGCATCATATCAAATCACAGGGATAAGGATGGCTTAACTTCTGTTAGTAATCTTTTTTATGCATGCTTTCTGGGAGAATTGTCCAAGGAGAGTAATACAATCTGTAAGAGTGCACATTATTACCTTAAATTTGTTCAAGGTAATGGCCTATTTCCACACATATTGTTAATTCTCAAACCAACTCCAGTTGTAGAACCTAAGCCTGTCAATAAACAGATAAAACTTATCTAGTTCTAGAGAAGATAATTTAAATTGAAAATGATTGTATTCCTACCTAAGAAAGGGTTTATATCTGTATGAAAGGCTCAGCATAACAAATATTTTTATTTTTAAAGATTTATGTGGAATTATATGGCTGTGCATAGAAAAATACAACTGCTGGCAATGACCCGGGGCATGCCTAAAGTATTTGGCACCCAGGGGGATCCTGTTTCTAGCACCCACCAACACACATACTTTGTGTTAGCAAGAATAATTTTAGCAAGAATATTTATATCACAAATGTGTAAGCTGTATGCCAACGGGAACAAAACTAGAAATCTGAAAAAAATAGGTTTAAATAAATAATAAATTACTGAACAGATATGGTACAGCATAACTCCTAGCACTATATACAGAGCCAGACATTGGTGGTGGTACAGCACAACCCCCATCACTATACACTGAGACAGACAATGATGGTAGTGTAGCATCACTATATACTAAGCCAGACATTGACATGGTAGGTCTCTGCCCCTGACGCAGCATGCCTGTGCCACTTCTGGCCCTTAAATAGCTACTTGTGCCACCTCTGCCCCTGAAACAGCCTTCCTGTGCCCCCTCCGCCCCAGAAGCAGCCTCCCTGTGCCACTTATGCCCCTGAACCAGCCTACTTGTGGCATCTTTGTCCCTGAAACAGCCTGCATGTGCCCTCTCTGTCCCTTAAGCAGTCCGCCTGTGCCAGGAGCTAGTAGTAGTATTAGAGCGTGTAAAAAGTTAAAATACTATCATTTGAAATACCCTGAGATGTCAAGTTTGCAAACATATATGGCTTCATTGGGCATGTTTTTATACCCATCTCCTTTTCTTCTATATTTTACTATTTTCTTCTTCCTCTCTCCGTAAAGTCTGTCACGTCAGACCACTGCTTTGATGCTCCCTGGCAGTGCTCGGTGATTGATCCTGACATCCATCGCCGGCGCATAGTGCTAGGGAGCACGGAAGCCGACGTCTCAAGTGACAAACCTTGTGTTCCCTTAATGTTAGGCCAGTTAGAGGGAGAGCTGTGATCTAGAGCCCTGCGTGGGACTTTTTTTTAAAATCCCGCTCCCGCTGATTTTGTGACCATTACCGCTTGCTCCTGCAATGTGTGTGTTCCACTCCCGCCTGCTCCCGTAACATATGTGTCCATATGGGACCTGCAGGTACATTGTCTGACCGCCCACTCCCGCCCACAACTCCCAAAAAAACGCCCGTGCCCGCAAGGTTTTTGGCAGTCTTCTACTGTGATCTCCTTAACCTGTCCCTGCTCATTGGCAGTAAAGTTGATAAAGCAAAATTAAAAAGTAACAATTCAAGAGTACGGTTGTGAACTGCTAAAAAACATTTTTACTGAGAGATTTTTTTTAGATCAGTAAAACAGAATTAACATTTATAGTTATATAACTTATTTAGACCTGAAACAAAAGGTATTTAATACTTTAAATATCATTAAATTTAGTGGTGATTGGTAATTCCAGTCAGTAGGGTTACAAGTGCCATCTCTGATCTCCCCAACGGCCCATTTACACTATGCAGGACTGTAGCCAGCTGGCATGGCCTCTTTTGCAGCCTGTTAACAGGGGAAATTCCAGGATATAGCCTAATGCGCAGTGGTACTGATTATGTACTGAGTACATATTTTGATATTTTAGTAGAAAGCGGAATAGTTCAAAGAAGCTTTTCCACAAAGCTTTACTAGCTACGTCAGATTTCCAATCGTCTGTAAGATCAAATAAAATATTGTGAAATCATATTAATAAGCTATTTTTGCTAGTTTTCTAATAATATTTTGAAAAAGAAATGTGTACTATTTTTCCTAGAATTTCTCCAATGTACTGTTTATTCAGAGTTCCAGATTTAGGGTTAGAGGTGTCAGTTGGTAAGTGTTCTAGGTAATCTGTGTGGTCTGAAAGGAGTGACAAGAGAATGGCAACTCTAGAGAAGGCAAGGTTGGTTACGTGTATCTGACACCTCACTAGTTTTATCCCAGAAGATTCAAGATGTAGGCTCAGCATGTTGAAAATGATGGTGGCTGCATAAATGCAGACATACATTATTTTCTGTTTGGACTCTTTTGTTATTGTATAAATGAAAGCATTTTAAAAGCAAAGTTGTCATTTTTCAAGAAATTTCTCTACATTAAAAGCACAGGTGCTCCAATAAGTTTAGATCTGCATGGGACTATATACTAGCAGGAACAGTCAGTGACATAACAAAAGTGCTGGAAGTTTATGCTTTGAATGTAGAAGGGAAGTTTTGCTATAATTTCCCTCAGTTTACGGTTGTTGAGAGATCTTTCCATCTGCTCATGGCAGCTGCAAAAGAATCCTTGTGCTGACTCCTGATCTGAGAAAGGAAGGCACCTTGCATGTATTCCATGAACAGGCAAGGATACCATTTTATTTTACATCTTGAAATTGATAGGGCCTTTCAAACTATCAGGGTTACCTGTACTGGTTTCCTCCTCCTCCTCATGGCTTTCTGTGTTAGGCCACACCCACTCCTGTATCCAAACTAACCCCTCCTCTTCCTATAATTACCTGGTTGCTGGTTGCCCTTTTGTGGTTCCAGACCTGTGAGTGTGTTCCTCCTGGTTCTTAACCACCCGTTCTGGCTCCTGACCTTGGCTTGATCCACGACTACTAGCTTGTCTTACACTTTGGCTTCTTGTTGTTATTTTTTATTTTTAATAAATATTTTGACCGGTACCCTTTTGCCTCTGTCCAGATTCATTGGTATGCCAAAAGAAAGTGATGAAAACCAGTGTGAGGAGGGATATTCAGAGGAAAAAATATTTATATACTTCCCTTTCTCAGATTCATTGGTACCCTGACACAAACAAATCCAAGTATTCGGGCATCATCTGTATGTTGTTCGTTTTCTCCTAATTCTTGCAATAATTAAAGCAACCAAGCTTGTTCCTTTTAATGTGTAGCATTTTTTGTGCAGCATGCCGGGAGAGGCCATTTGAAACTGTTCTATATTTTTTAGCCCAGCAACATAAATACCTAGCACACATTGCCTAGAACCTATAAATCCTGACAACTATTAGTCATTGGGTGGAAAAACAGTGCTGAAAATTATGAGGCTGCCATCTAGCCCATAAACCACATACTAATTAACCCAAACAGGGCTGGTGCAAGGATTTTTGCCACCTCATTTTGCAGCCCCTTGGGGGCGAAGTCATACGAGCACATCATACTCATGACTTGACCCCCTCTACATTGACAGGACCTAGTCCTCCTCCATTACAAAGTGGAGGAGTTGGGTCAGAGGGGGCTTTCTAGGTGCTTACTCATTTGTTAGGTTACGGCAACCCTGTGTGCAGCCAGCCTTAGGTGTTTAGGCACATTGTGTGGGCCACCTTCCTGGCCCTCTGTATTTACTCCCAGAGTATCTGTGTCCCCTCCTTCACTGTGCCACACCTCTCTTTTCCTTCTTCATGTAGGTATAGATCAACTGAACAAGACACACAAACCCTGTAGTTGCAGGTATAGAGTAAATAAATAATACATAGAAACATTTAATTGCACTGTACCTGCAATGCTATAACACACACAAACCCAGCCTTGCAGGCATCAATGAAAAAAATCACATGCAAACTCAGCATTGAAGGTATAGATCACAAATTGCACACCCCAGATTGCATCCACAGGACTTGCCCTTCACCGATTGGATGCATAGGACTTGTCCCAGCACCCATATTGCACACATAGGACTTGCCTCAGCACCTATATTACATGCATTAGACTTGCTCCAGCACCTATACTGCCCACATAGGACTTCCCCCATCACTCAGATTGCACAGTGACGGGATTTGCCCAGATTGCATCCACAGAATTTACCCAGTACTCAGATTACACCCGCAGGATTTTCCCCAGCACTCATATTATACACAGACAGACTTGCACAGATTGCATCCACATAATTTACCCAGCACCCAGATTGCACCCACAGCAGCCTCCTCTGAGTCTCATGTCTCCTCTTACTTTGTCTCAGGGGCACCCTTTATTCATTCTGTACCATTTAGGCCTAAAACAATAACAATAATAGATAGACTTTTAGAATAACACATAAATAACATATAACCCCTACGAACAAACAAACACTTTCAAAACACAAACACACTCTTTCTCCCCTTTTTCATTCTCCCCCTTTATTTCTCCCATTTCTCTTTATCTCTCTCTCCTTTTTTCTCTGTCCCCTTCTCTTTGATCCTCCCCTCCCTCAGTATCGCACCTCTTTCTCTTTTCTTACACTTTCTATTTATCTTTCCTGTTTCCCCTGTTTCCTTATCTCTATTCTTTCACTTTCTCATATTTTCTCCCTACCTTTGCCCTTTCTCTTTATTCCTCTTGTTGATGGTTGATGGTTTTAATTCTCTCACTTCATTATTCATTATGAAGGACCAACACTAACAGTGTTCACCAGCTAGAAGTCCTGGCCCTGCGTAATGCATAATTTATTCAGTGAGGCGAAATCTTGAGAATTTATACAGGGACAGCCAAGCGCTTCCTGGAACAGATGCTTATTATGGATAGGTTTTCATAAAAGTGAAGTCAAAAAGCTGGAACTACAACTCTTGTGCAACTCTCCCTCTAGTGAATACATATTGAGGTTTTATTTATTTTTATTCAACCAAATATATTAGAATATTATTGCAACAATCAGATTTAAAATTCTAGATTTAAAATAAATATTTCATGCGTCTCCAAAATCTGTTCCAAGTGTAAATATGCAACAGTAGTTTTTTTTTGGACTTCTTCTCTCTGTATCATGTCTTGAAATGCCACATACAAATTTTGACATAGCCTTTTTCAACATGTGTTTTTAGCAACAGACTAATACTGTCTTTTGTGGTGTCTAACTACTGAAAGAGCACGGAGGGATGAAGAGCTTTAGAACACGAACATATATCAATAAAATAATTGATTTTGTTAATTGATAGCTTCATAAGCTTCCTGTGGGGAACCACACAGCCAAACCTTGCTAACAATCTTTTACGCAGCCTGAGAGAGAGCTAACAAGGATTGCTGAACACAGGGGGTTAGCGGGAGGAAAGATCAAAGTGAGTGCTAATTGGCTTGAAGACCCCTGATTTTTTTGAGGCATGTTTTAACCGTAGAAAGAATGTATTATATGAATTTAAAGGTACTTTGAGTCAAAGCTGTCATAATGTGTATTTTTTCAGGTAGTCAAAGTGTGTCTAATGGCTGTGGTGATGAACCTCATTGAGCTGAATTGTGCAGAGAACTGTGAATTGCCCAACATTTTGTCACAATATTCAAAAGGTGAAATCAATGTTGCTTTCATTAAATGTATCTATGTCTGTGGTTGTATTCCCTCCTTTTTATTTTTCCGACTGAAATATCACATGGACTGCCTGTATTACTGGGTGGCACCATGTTGGGTCACAAAATGCATAGAAAAGAGAGGAAGTAGTGCAACACTATTTTGAGAAATATCATATTCAATATATGGACTGCTGAGTTCCATCAATCCCACCTGTATCTATAATTAGGCACCAAGCGATCATTTAGATACAAACTAGCAAAATGGTTGATTTACGTTGGGATGAGTCAGTTTGCAAAAAAGTGGGAATACCATGGTGATGATGTGAAGTCTTTTTCTGAAATAATCCCTCTGTTTTAACAATTTAATGAACCCCTTTTTGTCAATATCTTACTACATAATAGGAGAATATTCATAAATACAATCCTGGTGATCTAATAGGAGTGTTTGCAGAGACCGCATTTTTACATAAAAAAAGTCTTAAAACAAAGTAGGGCTGAAACTAACGATTATTTTCATAATCGATTAGTTGGCCGATTATTTTTTCGATTAATCGGATAAAAAAATGAATGTAAATTTTTCATTTATTTAAAATAATGTAATAAACAAATGATGTTAAATACAAACAGCAGAATAAAAAAAAACTTTGATAAAATGCATTTCTTGCCTTTATTTCGCAACCAGCCCCCCCCCCCCAATTTATGCACATTTGAGCCCAGGCTTGCCACGCTGCCTCCTAGACATGCCACGCTGCCTCCCACATATGCCACTCCACGCTGCCTCCCACATATGCCACTCCACTCTGCCTCCCACATATGCCACTCCACTCTGCCTCCCACATATGCCACTCCACGCTGCCTCCCACATATGCCACTCCACGCTGCCTCCCACATATGCCACTCCACGCTGCCTCCCACATATGCCACTCCACTCTGCCTCCCACATATGCCACTCCACGCTGCCTCCCACATATACCACTCCACGCTGCCTCCCACATATACCACTCCACGCTGCCTCCCACATATGCCACTCCACGCTGCCTCCCACATATGCCACTCCACGCTGCCTCCCACATATGCCACTCCACGCTGCCTCCCACATATGCCACTCCACTCTGCCTCCCACATATGTCACTCCACGCTGCCTCCCACATATGCCACTCCATGCTGCCTCCCACATATGTCACTCCACTCTGCCTCCCACATATGCCACTGTGCCTGATACACCTTATACCCCGATACACCACTCCATCCTCCCCAGACATGCCACACTGCCCTCCCCACATATGCCACTCCACTCTACCCCCAGATAAGCCACTCCACTCTACCCCCAGATATGCCACTGTGGCCCCAGATCTGCCTTATACACCCTGATACACCACTCTGTCCTCCCCAGACATGCCACACTGCCCTCCCCACAAATGCCTTATATACCCTATATGCCTTATACCCCCAGATATGTCACTCCGTCCTCCCCAGATATACCTTATACCCCCCAGATATCTCATAGTCCCCTCATAGAGTCACAGACCATACTTTTATAAATAAGTACTGGGTTAATCTTCACTGCCCCCAGGATTTAGATTCCCCTTAGTTTGCCCCCCTTTATCTCTAACTGCACCTTAAGTTAACTTTAATAAATTAATAAAATTAACCCTCAGTCCTCATCATTAAATTAACCCTAAACACCCCATTAACCATAACTGCCCCTAAATTAACCCTAAAGACCCCATCAACCACAGCATCCCCTAAATTAACCCTAAAGACCCCATGAACCACAACAGCCCCTAAATTAACCCTAAACATACCATTAACCAAAACTGCCTCAAATTAACCCCAAACACCCCATTAACCACAGCTGCCCCTAAATTAACCCTAAACACCCTATTAACCATAGCTGCCCCTAAATTAACCCTAAACACCCCATTAACCATAACTGTCCCTAAATTAACCCTAAACACCCCATTAACCATAACTGCCCCTAAATTAACCCTAAACACCCCATTAACCATAACTGCCCCTAAATTAACTCCCACCTCCCCTAACTTTCAGTAGCCCAAATATTAATTTTATACTTACAGTTAGATGAGTGTCACAGCCATGTGGTTCTGGCCTTCTGGGAGAAGGAAGGGGGCGGGGCCAGTTGTCACAGTGATTACAGGGAGGGACTGGTAAGTAGGAGCTGCTGCTGTGAGTCAGACTAAACGGATTATATAATGAGGGGTATTTTTCAGAGCGTTTGCTCTGAAAAAACCCTCATTTAATAATCAATAAAAATCGATTCAACTAATCGATAATGAAATTCGTTGGCAACGATTTTCATTATCGATTATTATCGATTTTATCGATTAGTTGTTGCAGCCCTAAAACAAAGTACACATGCACAAGTATATCTATAGATGTTATTATTTGTTTTTGCTGTTGCATAGTTTAACCCCTTAACGACAATTGCCGGTCCTGGCACGACACGGAAAAGCATGTGCTTTACGACAATTGACGTGCCAGGACCGGCACGTCTTTAAACGGGTGCAGAAAGCGATCTGTTTTCGCTTTCTGCACCCAAAAAACGTTGCTGAATGCCTCGACCTCGAGGCATTCAGCAACGCCGCGATCGGAACGAAAGGGCCATCTCTGGCTCCTCCACGGGGCGTCAACATCCGCCACACTTTGTATGGCGGCGGACGCCCGTTTTAAAAGCGTTTAGGAGGCGATCGACGATCGCCTCCTAAACTTAAATGGTGTCGCTGGAATGCCTCGATCAGGAGGCATCCAGCGACACCAAACACTTACCTTTCGATGGGCTGTGACCGCTCCGGAGAGCGGTCACAGCCGCAGCTGCCGATGATCTTCGCCATCAAGCAAGATGGCCGCTGCCCTGTAACAGGAACCAACAAATTTTAAAAGTTCGCTAGATGGTCCAGACCATCTAGAGAACTTTGGCTCCACTTGCAGGTTGAATACAGGTACTGCATTCACCATGCAAGTCAATGGAACCCAGCTTTCTAATCACAGTGTGATTAGTAAAAATAAATTAAAAAATAAAATAAAATTAATAATAATTAGAAAAAAAATAGTAAAAAACTAGTACAATGTAAAAATCATTTCCCACTGATGTCACTATCAGGGGAACCTCCAAGTTGAAAAAAAAGTTAAAATTTTTTTTTTAAAAAGAGAAAAAAAAAATATATATATAAAAAATATATTTTTGTGAGCAAGTCCTAAAATTAGCATATTAGCTTAAAACAATTCTCGCATGGAAAGAGTTAAAATACTGGCATATTAAATGCCCGTGGGGTGTCTACTTTTAAAAAAGGTATGATTTGATGGGGTAAATTGAATTGGCCGGGTTCAACAACGTCCCAATTAACACCGGGGGAAGGATGGCCACACACCTAATTTCCAATTAGAAAAATGCACACGTACCAAATGTGGCCTTTTAGTTCCCACAAAAATGACACACCCATGCATGTGGGATATCACTGCACTCAGGAGATGTTGCTGAACACATTATGGGGTGTCGTGTGACAGCGGCATATACCAGGAGCTGTAAATTCATACATAAAGTAGGTGTGTGTGGGAAAAATACACACACAAAAATACTACTGCAAACATTGAAAACATGCTGGTGGTAAAATGTGTGCATGCAAAGAGTTAAAATACCAGCATTTAAAATACCCTGTGGTGTCTAGTTTGGAAAAATATATGGTTTTGTTGGGCATACTGAAATGGTCCGGCTCAAAGATGTACCAAATAGGGCATGGGCAGTGGATCCCCAAATGCCAAAGTTCAACATTGAAAAATGCGCATGCCCCAAATGTGGCCCTTTTGCCCCCAAACGACCAGGCAACATCATTCATGTGAGGTATCGCTGTACTCAGGAGATGTTGCTGAACACATATTGGGGTGTTTTGTGATAGTGACATATACGAGAACTTTTTAATTCATACCTGAAGTAAAATGTGTGTGGAAAACCAAATGCAAAAAAAATGACTACCACAAAGTTTGACAAAGACTGGTGGTAGATATGGTGCATGGAAAGAGTTAAAATACTAGCATTTGAAATACCCTGGGGTGTCTAGTTTTCAAAAATATATGGGTTTATTGGGCACACTGAAATGGCCCGACTCAAAGATGTACCAAATAGGGCATAGGCAGTGGATCCCCAAATGCCAAAGTTCAACATTGAAAAATGCGCATGCCCCAAATGTGGCCCTTTTGTCCCCAAACAGCCAGGCAAAATCATTCATGTGAGGTATCGCTGTACTCAGGAGATGTTGCTGAACACATATTGGGGTGTTTTGTGATAGTGACATATACGAGAACCTTTTAATTCATACCTGAAGTAAAATGTGTGTGACAAAACAAATGCAAAAAAATGACTACCACAAAGTTTGACAAAAACTGGTGGTAGATATGGTGCATGAAAATAGTTAAAATACTAGCATTTGGAATACCCTGGGCTGTCTAGTTTTCAAAAATATATGATTTGATGGGGTAAATTGCATTGGCCGGGTTCAAAGATACCGGAAATGGCACATGGGGGGAAGAATTACCAGATTTGGAAAAAATGGCTTTGAAATAGCAAAACGCTACCTGTACTTATTGCCCCATAATGGGTAGAAAAAAGCAAAAAAACATAAAAACATTGGGTATTTCTAAACTCAGGACAAATAGTAGAATCCATTTAGCAGGTTTTTTCATTACCTTTTATAGATGAGTAAAAGATTTTTCAACTAAAAGTTAGAAACAGTCATTTTTTTCTAAATTTTTCACCATATTTTATACTTTTTTTAGTAGTAAATAATATGATACAATCAAAACAATGTCATCTAAAGAAAGCCCTTCTTGTCCTGAAAAAAACAATATCTAATGTGTGTGGGTTCAGTAAACGGGAAAGAAGAAAATTACAGCTAAACACGAGCAGCGCAGAAATGTTAAAAAGGCCATTGTCACGAAGGGTACAAAAAGTAAAATCAGCCTTTGTCACGAAGGGGTTAAGTCCAATAAAATCATGCAACATATTAAAATTAACTACATAATTGAGAGCATTTAGTTTATTTACGTGAAGGGCATATAGTATATTGTCCATGCCAGAAAACCAGATATACAACATAGACATATGTTTTACATTTACATTTAGTTTTTTTGGTTGAGGAGTTTAATATAGTCCATACTTTCCTGGATATAAATGAACCACCACATTTTATATAATTTGTAACCTAGATGTCAAAAATGTTTTAAATGTGTTCTAGAGTTTTATTTGTGAAAAGGGTTATTTGGCATTTCCTTAAGATTTTTATATTAATTGAAGGAGTTAACATGATTAAAGCAGGCAATTTTTTTCTGCATAAAGCGGAGGTGCTCAGGGTAGGATGTGTGAAGCAGCCAGAAAGAACAGATCCCTGCTAATTAATTAGGGACCTTTTAATGATCTTTGCGAACAAACAAGTTGTACTTTTCATTATGACTGGATAGCATATGTTGTTCTTCTAGTGACTGAATTGTGGCAAAGTGTTTTTGCCTTTCATACTTTAGAAACTCATTGGTGTTTTTTTTGGTTGAAGCATCTGGGCTAATTTGGGTTTAAGGAGGCATTTTACATCCTTTCAAGGTCACCGTCAACTTTGCTCTATAAGATGCATCCTTTCAGTCATACTGTGTAATGAAAAACATAAAACAAAACAAAATATTCTCTGCAAATCAAACAGATACTGTGCAACGGGCCTCTGCATTTCTCTTACTTCTATTTTGTTGTCCCTTTTATTGACACACACCCTTATGGCAATTTAATAGTGAAGCACCCTCCTTTAAATTACTTGCCCTTCTGTTAACATCATCCACTGATTTGGGTGTTAAATAGAAAGGGACAAAATGGGGATCCCTAAAAATGAAAAAAAATATGGTAGAATGAGACCAAGGAAATATAGGTCCTGGGGTGAAAATAATCCCTAGAGTACTCAACATACTTTTTTGTATTAGTGGAGGGTGTAACTCAATATTGATAAGTGGTGGGATGCAGCCTCAATATGTAAAGTGACTGATGACCGAGCAGACAAATTACTTTTTAAGATCCATTACTCCATAGGGCCGGATTGGGAAAGAAGAGCAGCACTGGAAACATTTGGACACCAGCCCCATATATTTTATTGCGTGGTCGAGCTCTTGTACTCGCACGCATCCCTTATACATACCTGAGCCACACTATTTGCTGTCCAAATAACTATAAATCATTCTTTTTTTTATTACATTATTATTAAAATCACAGAAATCAAAAGTGTTAAAAGCCCCAAATAAATTAAGAGGATTAGACATAATGGAATCAAAACGTTTCCTACTGCAAAAACTTTTAGATGAAAAAGTAAAATTTCATTCAGTGCAACAAAACAGCGATAGCATTATTCTTCACAATATTCTTCAAAAGGAAATAAGAAATGTTTGGCCACATAACCATCCCAGCACTTCATCACCCAATGAATACCTCATCTCAGATAAAACAATGCATACAGTGAAAAGTTAAATATGACTTGGTCTGCCAGTGTCCAATGTAAAAAGTTCCTTCAAGGGGAAGGACTGTGAAACCAAGAGGGGACTATGAAATCAGGCTTTACCATTGAATTGGGTTTCAGATTTTTGTGACTAATCCTTTGTGATAAAATATGCAGATTGAAATTGAGTAAATAACACAATACCTTTACTTTACCTGTCACTGAAATAGAAACTAGAAAGTTTTGTCCTCTGAAGTGGCCTAAAAATTCTGGAGTGTATTTTATCTCTGGATAAGCAAAACATAAATAGTTCAATTTATTCATACAGTAAGCAAATGACCAAGGACGCACCAGGACTGGTGTACACCGACACCCAAACACACACACACCAGGACAGGCTCTGCCACACCGACACCCAAACACACATACTGTCAGGACTCGGGTGATCAGGTCGGGTAGGAGCCCATGTGCAGGGGATACTTGGGGTTCGGTCTGTAACCCACGGTGCTTGATTATACAAACAAAGACACCAGAAGCAGAAATCCAGGTAATGCAATTTATTGTATGTATATAACAGGACAAGCAAATAAGGGTAATACAGTCTGTAAGCAAGAAGCTGGACGTATGGCAGGATAAATAAATACCGGTAATAAGTCTTTTGGCAGGGAGCCCACTTGGGAGGGCACGAAAGGCACAGAGCCCACTTGGAAGGGCACAAAAGGCACAGAGTCCGCTTGGAAGGGTACGAAAGGCACAGAGCCCGCTTGGAAGGGTACGATAGGCACAGAGTCCGCTTGGAAGGGTACGAAAGGCACAGAGTCTGCTTGGAAAGGCACGAAGCAGGGAATCCACTTGATCAGGACACAAAGCAGGGAATCCACTTGATCAGGACACAAAGCAGGGAATCCACTTGATCAGGACACAAAACAGGGAATCCACTTGATCAGGACACAAAGCAGGGCATCCACTTGATCAGGACACAAAGCAGGGCATCCACTTTATCAGGACACAAAGCAGGTAACCAGGAACGGTACAGATGCAAAGCCACAGCAGAAAGGTCCACAGACTTCAATACAAGGGCCCTGACTGAAGGGCAGGTTCATAAAGGCAGGGTAATCCAGGTAACAAGGCCCAGCTGGATGTATTGACTAGGGCTCAACCCAGGTAACAAGGCACACCTGATCCTAGTAATTGAGTTCTGAGTGCTCCAGAGGGCAGAGGGTGGCCACTAGCGGTAGCAGATTTATATACCACAGGTATGAAAAAGCCGTGGTTCAGGCAGCGAAAAAAAAAAGGGTTCCTGACACATACCAGGACAGGCTCTGCCACACCGAAACCCAAACACACACACACCAGGACAGGCTCTGCCACACCGACACCCAAACACACGCACCGGGAGAGGCTCTGCCACACCGACACCCAAACATACACAACAGGGGAGGCTCTGCCACACTGACATCCAAACACACACACCAGTACAGGCTCTGCCACACCGACACCCAAACACACACACCAGGACAGGTTCTGCCACACCGACACCCAAACACACAGACCCATGCATGCATGCTGATTTAATATCATTTGGTGGATCTTATGCCCGCTTTAAAACGGCCCTGCTATTCCACTGCACAATTGTTGAACAAAATTAACTAGAAAATTAAAGAACTAAACAGTACATGGAATACGTAGAGTTGTTAAAGGTGGAATTTGCCAAAAACTCAAATTATTTGAAGGTGGCTGAACAGCTGAATTGCTGGAATGTGTCAATCAGTTTGTATGTCATACAGGCTCTACTACTGTGCTATGTTTGTTTTAGGCTTTTGGTGTGTATACTTGCCTGGCGTTGCCACACCAAAGCCAAAGAAGCCTTGCCTCTCACGACTGGGGGCTGTTATATAGCGACTCCATAAGCATAGGGACCCAGTGTTGGAGTGTGATGGGAAATATATTTTTCTATGGCTCCTTGGTGCTCATCAGGCTGTTGTTTCTTATTCTTCTCTTTGCTTTACTGTTTTTTGGCACAAGGACGTAGTGTAACAAACATGAAATTTGCTTAGTGTCTGTGTACATCGCTTGCTGTATTGTGGAGCACTGTCCATTCAGATAATGCTGCCGTCACTGCCCTGTTCTGAGAGTAATAGAAAGACATGTTGCGTTGTTATTAATTAGAAGCTCTGTGGGACTGCGGGATAACGTTGTCATGTAGTAAACTCTCAGTTGTGGTCATTGACGGATGCTGACATGGGCTTCCCTCCACGTTGCTGAAGTAACCCAAAGCAAAGTGTATGCTCTTTTCTTGTCTTTGATGCAATAAACTTTTACTGTTCTATAAGAGTGTGTTTTGGGATCTGAACTAGTTTACTGATGTAGGGTATTTCCCATCAGCTTATAAACTTACTGTTTATTATAACTATATATTGAAGTCACTGGAAAAATATACAAGTGCATATATAAGTGTTGATGGGATACAAAGCCCTTGTTTAATTTAAAAGCCTACCTTCTATGTAATTAATCTGCTGGTGACATATGGGAAAAATAAATGTCATAGATGTAAGGCATGTAAATTTATATGTAAATGTTTTTGAAAGGTTTAGGGTAAAAGTCAGCATTAATTGCATTGCAAATTGTGCTATTATTTATATTTAGCACAATGGAGTTGTCACAACACAGCATTGATAAAATAGAATGGAATTCTACTGTTAAACAAGCTAGCTTAAAGGTGACAGACAAATTTCCACAAGTATATTATAACTAACTATAACTTATATTTACATTTCTTTATTTTTCTTATTTTCTTTTTCTTGTTGTCACCAAAAGAGCTCTCTGATAAGTTAAGTTAAAGTGTCAAAATAATGCACAGTTGCCCACAGAACAATATAGTAGAAATGGATTTGAACATTCACACAGTAAGAAATGTTATTTCTTATGTTATTGAATGTGTAACTAGGTATGTATGTGTGTCATGGTATATGTGTGTCTCTGCCTGGGTATTTTAGTGTGTGTATGTCTGTATGTTAGTGTGTGTCTGGGTATGTATGTTAGTGTCTGTTTGGGTATGTATGGTATCTAAGCATATTCATGTGTGTCTGCTTGGAAATGTTAGCTTGTGTATGAGTAGGTTAGTGAAAGTTTGTCTGGGTATGTTAGTTTATTGACTCTCGGCTTATTATGCGTTAGTCAAAGTAGGTTTTATGCATTAGGCCAATGTAGAGCATTGCTGGGGGAACTACTGGGGATAAAGCCCCAAATCTCACCATAAAAGATATAATGAGAAAGGCGGATCAAAGGATAGGGGTAGCGATAAAAGAGAGACGTAGGGAGAAAGGAGAGAGAGAGAAAGAAGAGGGGAGATCTACAGAAAGGGGAGAGATAAAGAAAAAGGTGAGAAAAAAAGAGATAAAGGTAGAGTTAAAGAAGAGGAGAGAGAAAAAGAAAACTGAAAAGATAACGAGAACAAAGAGTAATGAAAAAAGATAGGGGAGAGGTAAACAGAAAGGGAAGAGATAGAAAGGAGAGATAAAGAGTAAGAGAGATAATGAGAAGGGGGATAAAAAGGTAGGGGGAGAGATAAAGACGAGAGCTAAAGAGATATGGAAGAGATTATGATAAAGGGGGTTGATCAAAAGGAGACCTGAGACTCTGAGAGGAGATCACTGTGGGTGCAATCTAGGTGTGGGCTAAATCATGTGGATGAAATCTGGGGCAAATTTTGTGGATGCAATCTGGGTGCTGAGTCAAGTCCTTACGCACATATTATAGAGTTAAAATAGGATCTCTAAAGAGGTAATAGGGCAAAGCCAGACATAGAGTTTCTTGTAGAGCACAACCATGAAAAAATATAAAGGGAAAGTGTAAGCTCACAGCTATTTATTTATCTTCTCTCGGACCAGCAACAGGCTGACATCGTGGTTTAATCCGTAATGCAAAATATTTTGAATCCAAAGGAAACATCCGCAAAGTAAATCCAAGCGGGAGGACAGGTGATTCAGGAGTTTCAAAATGTATTCCTCATGACAACATGTAGACATATCCCCCCATGGAAAAAAACATGTTTTTCTATAGGGCTTGTGACTGTCTATATGTTGTCATGTGGAATAAACTTTGAAACTCTTGATATAGCAGCACCTGTCCTCTGGGTTTGACTTACTTTGTGGCTGTTTCCTTTGGATTACAAAAAACAGATATTGTCCGTAAAGGTAAAAGTGAAAATAAAAAATAAATAAAAATACTTCCCTAATATTGCACTGCCGCAGCCCAACAAAACACTCCTCTCAGTGTTCAGAAACGTATACAGCAGAAATAGGGGCGCATGTGTAAATAGGGAAAAAATAAATATATATGATAGTGTAGTACTGTCTGATTAATATAAAATGTGTGAAAATTAGACTTGGGCAACAGGGGGCTCTTCGTGTTCGTCTTCGTGCTCGTCTTCGTGAAAAAAAAAATCTTCGTATTACGCAAATATACGCCTGTTAATGTCTTCTCTTCAGGCGAATATTCGTGGACATTCTTCATGTTCGGTTTTTCTTCGTTTTTTCCGGTTAAGGGGTTAATACGGGGTTAACGCGTACCGCAGCAGCTCTGGCGCCAGGAGTTTAAATGTCCGTATGAGCAACTCTATTGGTCGTCAGCAGGGGGCTCGTCTGCCAATGGTTGATGGCAGACGAGCCCCCTGCTCGCGACCAATAGGGTCACTCGTACAGAGTGTTAAACTCCTGGTACCGTAACTTGTCCGGCAGATACCATGGGTCTCCCTGTTCTATCATTTATTAACTGATAGGAGACTGATAGGAGACCAGTGGGATCTGCCGGGTAAGTTGCTGCATTAGGGTTTTAAAAGTCTGTACGAGCGACTATGTTGGTCGCTCGTACACACTTTTAGGCTCCTGGTGCCGTAACTTGTCCGGCAGATACCATTGGTCTCCCTGTTCTATCAGTTAAATGTCTGTACGAACGACCAATAAAGTCGCTTGTACGGACATTTAACTGATAGAACAGGGAGACCAGTGGGATCTGCCGGGTAAGTTGCAGCATTGGGGTTTTAAAGTCTGTACGAGTGACTCTGTTAAATGTCCGTACGAACGACCAATAAAGTCGCTTGTACATACATTTAGCTGATAGAACAGGAAGACCGGTGGGATCTGCCGGGTAAGTTGCAGCATTGGGTTTTTAAAAGTCTGTACGAGCGACCAACAGAGTCGCTCGTACAGACTTTTAAAACCCCAATGCTGCAACTTACCTGGCAGATCCCACTGGTCTCCCTGTTCTATCAGTTCTATTGATAGAACAGGGAGACCAGTGGGATCTGCCGGAGAAGTTGCTTCATTAGGGGTTAACTTTTTAGGCTCCTGGTGCACTTGTTGCACCTTAAGGGGTTAAGGGGCTGTGCGAGTGAGCCTATTGGTCGCTTGCACGGCCCTTTAACCTACGGACAATTGGTTGATGCCATAGGAGGTCCCTGTAGGCGACCAATAGGCTCATTCGCACTGCCCTGTAACCCGTGACGGCGAACCTGCGGATTTCCACTTCCGTGAACTTCCGCGATGCCAAGGTAAGTTAGAAGGGGAAGGGACCGTGGAGAGTGGTAGACGAAGACGATCACGAAGATCTTCGTGGTGTGTGTCTTCGTCTTCGCCTACGCTTTACCGCCGCTGTCTTCTCTTCGGCGTGTCTTCGGAACGAACACGAAAACGCACTCTTCGTGTTCGTTTTCATGTTCACCCGAAGACGAATGCACAAGTCTAGTTAAAATAGTGCCGGTATAAGAGGTTCTTCAAAGGTAAAATAAGTCCTTCATTAAAATCTATAGGTAAATAGATAAAAAGACAAAATAGTGTAGTATCTTCCTGTGTTGAATATAGGCAAATAGAATGCACTTACAGGATAGCAGGTTTCAATTGGAGCGTTCAACGTAAAAAGTCCGCGGACCGGAGAAGGGAGACAAAATCCTCACAAGTTTCTCTCCGATAATAAAACAATACTGCGATTTTCTTCTTCTTCTTCTTCTTCTTCTGTTTCTCAACACGTTTCGCCTTTAAAGGGGCTTCCTCAGGAGAAATTTGAAAAGTAATCCGCAGTGGTAGCATGTATTATACATGTAGCATACATGCTACCACTGCGGATTACTTTTAAAGGAACAGCAAATTTACACTTTTATACAGGCTGCACACTCACTACTTTACATTGTAGCAGTATAATTCAGTTGAATACTAAGGTTGATGCAATTCCAAACCTGTGCTGTGCTCATGGCAATCTATATAATACCAGGCTTTTGCAAATGAGGGAAACAATGCACCTACGGGTAAGGAGCCAAAAAGCCACATACTTTCTTTTCTTATTTCTATGTGTTAGACATTTCCGTATTGGAATAACTGAACTACACTGCAAAGTATCACACGCAGAGGAAAAATAACAAAGTTACTAAATGTGATATACAGTTATGCAAAGTATCCCTTACATTATGATATGTACTTAATTCAAAGTTATTTAGATTTTAATGAAAACCCTACCTAGTCTGTCCTTTCTGAATGTCACTGTTTATATATTTAGGATAGTTTTCTGTACATCTCAGTCTTCTCTGAATTGATGTACAGTGTTTGAATTACTTTACTCCCATTAACCGATTTTGGTTTCAGAGAGACTTTCCCTTTAAAAGTGACACTAGCTGAATGATCAGAATAAAAAGGAGAACATGCTGATCATTTGATCCCGCAGTGCTCTGAATGCCAGGAGAGCAAGAACAGGGCAGAGGTCTAATGGATTTCGGGACCCATTAACTTTTTATGGGTCTCTATAAACTTGCCTTGCTTTGAAATGAGGGAGTCTGAGAAGTGTTACTGCTGAAATCTGTGCAATAAACTTGGATAGCTCATTCCAGAAGGTGCTCAGCATTTTCCTCGCTCCCTCCCTCCTTCTCTCTGTAGCATTCTAGAAATATACTTTACCAACTTTAAAATGTTGCCATGGGTTTTTTAATTAAAGTGTCAGCAGAGAAAGTATAAATGGTCATGGCTAGTGCTTAGAATCCATAATGAAGAATTGACCCGATGGGTTTCTTCTTTTTTTTTTTATTGCTCTCACCATCTCATATTTTTTCCACGCCCCTCCACCCTTTCTTACCACTGTGGTTTCATAATTAACACCCATCATTAACCCTTTCTTCGCCATTCTCCTTAATACTTTCACCCAACATCCTCAAACTTGAACCCCATTGTGCCATTTTCCCAAATTATCTGTCCCCTTTACTTTATCCCTACACAATTGATTTATTTCATTCAGCATTTTGTTTAACCTTTTCTTAACTAATCCCATGTCCACCTTCCTAATGCCATACCCACTTCTTACCTACTGTTGCCTATCACTTCCTCCCCCCTAACATTTTTCATTCTCGACTAACTAACCTGCCCTGATGAGCTCCTGTTCCAATAATAGTGCAAAAGGCCATGTCTGTTTCCCACTTGAAAGAGGGGGGAAAGAGTGAGAGAAGAAAAGGGAGGAAGAGAGAAGTAAAAAAGAAAGAAACTGTGAAAGAAGAAAGAGTGGGAAGAAAAATGAAAATAAGTTCATACCATTTTAATGGCGTGCATATGTGCTAGTATATCCATAATTAATAAATGGGTATTCCTTTTCTAAGCCTTGTTCTTCATTATGTAGAAGAACTAAAAATGATTCCATTATCAACAATGAATTAAATCCGATGTTTTTTGTGTTACTGCTCTGTGCTTTTAATGTAACATTTCTACTCATACATATTAATATTCACAACATATAGAGAGTTACATTAATGCCCCAGGTGTGATGAGACCGTTTGGCAGAACTACTACAGTTAAATAATATACTATATTTAGTATACTAAATTTAGGGTGTCGTTAATTGTTATGAAAACATGCTTTTTGCTTTATTAGCAATTGCATTGAATTGACTTTATATTAATATCTCACTTTAAATGATCCCCTGGAAGAATTAAACTTTTAAATCAATGAAACCTGTACAATAAGTCCTGTATATTTCACTGACTCCCTCAAGGAATAATCATTTGTTAATTATGCTATGTTGATAATGCTCTATGATATATTGGTAACTATGAATGAATTTTGTATTATTATTAGAAAATGACTATTGTTAGCAAGACTTTTAGCAATAAATGGAAGCTTAGCTTTTGTTTATGTCATGGTCTATCACGTCCAATTATTTGTGCAGCATTTTGTGATTTTATTCTGTTTATTACTTTCATGGGATATATGGAGGGTCCTCCACCCGCAAGATAGAGAATACACCCTTTTTTTTCCTAAACCACATATATCTTACTCCAGAATTGATATGGTTTGGGGGGAGTCAGCATTATTGAGGACAATTAACAAAATCTCCATCAGGCTAGGTTTCCACTTGGGTTTTTGTCCGGCGTTCTTTTTCTTGATGAAAAACGCCAAGAAAACTGCCACTGCATTTTCCTGCGTTTTGGCGTTTTTTTCTGGAGTTTTTTCTGGCGTTTTAGCCTTTCTGTGGAAATTGCTTTTTTTTTTACCTTAGGCAATTTTCCAGCCTTTACAAGTTAGAGGTTTCACCCAGCTAAAAGGGATTAGGATAAATGGCAAGTATCTGCCCCCTGATGTCATTTACTTGGTAGAGTTCTACTTAAACGCCCCGGCGGACCCTTTTGTCACTTTTCTGTGGTTTGTAATGCCTGCTTTATTCCGAATGTCTGCTCCTCTAGGAAGATTGGCCCCAAATGATGGTGCAAATTGTTTGCTGTTGCTTTTGGCACGCAGGATCCAGTTGATGCATCGCGTATGTTTGTTTGTAATGGCATGTTTGTTCCAAATGGTGTAGAATTCAATATGAACTTTGTTTTGTGTGAAACTGTTTGTTTCCAGCCTATTTCTCGTAGTTCACACAGATACTGGGTCCATCCTCTGCATTGTAACTGTGGAAAAAACGCCATAAAAAACGCCAAGGCAATAAACCCACATGGCTTTTTCATGGCGTTTTTTCTCTCCCGTAGACTTCTATTGGAGAAAAACGCCAAGATTTCCTTGCAAAAAACGCCAGTGTCAACATGCTGCGATTTTGAAAAACTGCCACAGAGCCCAAAAAAGCAGAAAAACGCCATAGAGGACTGAAAAAACGCCAAACAAAAAAACGCCAAGTGGATATGGCATTCTGCGATTTCCTATTGAAGAACAGCTAACATCTGGCTGCTGCGTTTTTTCACTAAAAAAACGCCAGGTGGCGCTATTGGCGTTTTTATGGGCGTTTTTAGCTAAAAAAACCAAGTGGAAACCTAGCCTCAGGGATGTAGTTTGGTCAGATCATAATTCGGTAGTATTAGATTTAAAGCAAGAGCATAAAAATAAACCTAGGAATTCATGGATGATTAATGACTACATATTGACAATAAAAAAAATACAGAGTACATTGACCGAATGACTGATTTCTTCTCTGCAGAAAATTGCAAGGAAGAAACCTCCTACACAAATATCTGGTGTGCTTATATCACCTGATAAAAATGGGACATCAGATGAAAAAAGATTCGGCGGGGGAGACCCTCCCCGATCTATATATATATATATATATATATATATATATATATGTCCCTGGAAAAACTGTCTTCCCAAAATAAAGCTAGCCCCTCAAAAGGAAACTCAGAGAAGATTGCTGAGATAAAGACCAAAATCAATAGTATTCTGATTGAGGAAATTAACAAAAAAATTGCATTATCTGAATATACAATTGTATTATTTGGGCAATAGGGCCCACACTTAGAGATAGAGTAAATGGGAAAAAACTCAAAAAAGAATAAGATTAAAGACGGTCAAAAAGAATATCTATCCCCTGAGGAAATAAGCGGTACATTTAACAAATAACAAGATATAGCTGATTATATGGGCAAATATAAGGCTAAAAAACTCCCAGAACAACAAAAAGAAGAGCTAAATGCCCCCATAACTGACCTAGAAGTCAGAGGCGCCATTGAAACTTTCTTGTGTTTTTTATTGGATTAACTTTTAGTCTTTCTCCATTTATCCATTGGTCTTTTGTATACCTACCTCAATTTTCAAGAAAACTCATTGTGATACTGATATATACTTACCATGTAGTGGTTCATAGCAAAACCACCTCTTGTGTTGGACCATGGCTGTGTGGACTGTATTTGCACATGTGGCTGACCATTATCTGACCTAAACTGAGGTGTCCAGTGGATTGTAAAGTAGCATAATAAATATTATTATTCAACTTATGTCTAAAAACACCATACCCTGTTTGCACAGTTTATATAAATAAATATATTTAGGTTTAAATATTTAAATAGGTTTAAAAGAATGTAAGTCCGAGGACTAGCGTATTAGACCACCAAGTCAGTAAGACACAGAAATATAGATGTCAAAATGCAGCATACATTTCAAATTCATCTTTTTTAAAGAAAGAAAAAATTGCATTTTCATGATTAGCACAGAATCTTCTTTCTGGAAAGATCTGCAGAGTAAATGCTGTCCAATTTCAGTGGGTGCATTCTTGGATCTACCAAGACAGGACATTCTTCTATTTAGTGGCACTGCATCTTTAACTACTCATGTTTTATGCCTTGCATTAATTATGCTAACATTGTCTTTGTACTTACAGTATGACCTCTGGCATCTGCAGATAAGGGAAGCTTGTTCTACACACCATTATTGTAATCAAATAACAATTGCTGGCTATGATTTATTAGAAATAATGACTGAAAGAATCGCTCCTGGTTTTCTTTTATAATTACATTCTGAGAGTAAATTGAGTTGAGTCTCTGTAAATAGAATCTAATGATTAGTAAGAATCACCAGTAATAAAACGGTTTCTGTCATATTTCTTTAATGCATAAATAAACCTTTTGTGGAGTGAACTTTCCATGCCGAGTGTCTGTGTTGAAGCCAATCTACTTCGAGTACAATCCTTAGGTTTATTAAACTGGCGTGAAGTAAATAAGGATCAAACATCTTTTTAATCCTATTTAATGCACATGAAGTTCCATATAAAGTAGCAATTGTGCAAGGATTGTTGTACTATGTTTAATAAGGGTTTTTTTTTATTTATTTACATAAAAGACACAATGCAGACCTAAGTTTTGTACAATGTAGCCTTGAAATATGCTTTGTAGAACAATCCCATATGTAGGCACAGATATGGCAATGCCACAATACATCATCTTCACAATAATATTGTGGCTTTTCACATTTAGAAAATCTACATTAATTTCTTGATAAAGAATAGCTAGATGGGATCCCAAATACTGTTCGTATTTCACTCCATAGATGTATCAGCCACCACATTAGAATTTCACTTAATGTATAGTTATGCCGCATTATTGTAATTTTATTATGATGCAAAGCACCCAACAACAGCTGGAAAAAGACAGAAATTGTGGATTTAGCCAGGAGAGTAAACTGTTTAAGCTGCGTCCGGTTCATGCTTCTAAGATGGTCTGAATTGATCACAAATGTCGTCATAAAATGGCCATAAAATGTATATTTACTATATATATATATATGTGTGTGTGTGTAAATATACATCTTTTTTTTTCTTATTTGCATAAACATGTGTGGTCATTTATCAAAGCTACATGTTTTAATATGAAAGCAATATTAGCAACAATATAGAGCAAAATGTTTAATAGAATAATTAATCTTACACTTGATCTGAGAAAATGGCTATTTTAAATGTAATTTTCAATTTTAACTTTGATCAGTTATTCCCCTTGTGTAATCATTACACTGCAAACCTTCATCAACTTTAAGGATATAGTCTAGGTTTATACCGATTTTAGTAATTTCATGGCTGTTTTAATATATTTCCTGTTTCCTAAAGAAGCAACAATTCTGGGATGTCTTGGTTTAGTCTATACATGGATAAATGAGGCAATTCATTTTTTTTTCACTTAAATTGTTATTGAATTTTCAGTGAATGAGAAATAACATAAACAAAAGCGATGATATGAATGGGTACGTAAGGCCAAATCCAACATGCATAAGATCATGAAGTCGGCAGAAATAATACCAAGAAAATACACCAAGAAACAGCACCAATTGACAGAACGTACCCCACCAGGGGGGTGGGAAAGGAAAGAGGGGGGGAGAGAAAAAAAAAAAGAAAGAGCAAACAAACATACTACAATGGACGAACGGCTTTCAGACCCCAAGGAGTACGCATATTGGGAAGCAGGACACCAGGGGGGAGACCTCTAAATTTGCCAAGGTAAAACTAATCCCACCTGTCCCAGGTCGATTGAAAAATATGCGAAGTGCCCAGCGCCAAATGCGTCATTCGTTCATATGTACGAGTAGTAGCCAAGGAGTAGAGAACCTCTTGTAATGGAGGAGGCACCGGGTTTTTGTCCCCGCACACAAAATAGGATTGTGAATACCACCTCCTGCGTGATAGATCTAATGAAAAAAAACAGTTGATCTAACCGGATCTAACGAATATCTACCAAAATCCATAAAAAAAATTCCAAATTTCAGTTGAGGGGGGGCCAGCCCACATGTATACCCTAACCTAGGGTACAAATCTAATGAAAAAAACAGTTGATCAAACCTGATCTAACAAAGATCTAACAAATGCAATGATCTTTTGTAAAAATTCTTAATATGGGGGGCTAACCCGGGGGAGGTTTCTGACGCTCGGTTTGAACTTCAGCAAGTTTTCTTGACCAAGTCTACATGCCTAAATGCATTGAGTTACTGCCATGTGATTGGCTGATTAATTATTTATGTTAACAAGCAATTAAGCGCGTGTACCTAACAAAGTGGCCAGTGAGTGTATATGCAAATGAGAATAGGGAAAAAACGGTAGCAGAATCATGAAAATTGCTCTGGTCCAGTAGAATAAAATAGCCCTGGTCTTTAAGGGGTTAAAATGACATTCTGGTCTTGGGTTGACGCAAACATAAAACAATGCACACCATTAAGCTCATTAAGTGTTAAAAAGATCCTTTGAGTTTCCTTTCAGAAACGCGCAGCATTATTTAATTAAGCTTTCAGGGGGATGAACAGGGAAGCAGACTTGTTTTCAAGCTTGAAGTAGAAAAAAAGCCATATTAATGAAGAGGAATTAGCCTAGAAGAATGATATGACCCAGTGTGGTGTCAGCAGGGGTACTTTGTGCATTACTATAGCAGATGTACTCCAAATAGGGAGATAGCACTTCCTACCAATCTGTGCCAACAAAACAATGATGAGAGTTATAGGCTTGGAAGATGAGATGGCTTGTTTTTCCCAGTGACTTCTATCTATAGCTTCATTTAAGATGGTCTAAATGCCAGCATGAAGATATGTTATGCTAACTCTTTCTGTCCTGAGAGCAAACATATTAAAGTTTCCCATAGCTCTTATTAATCAATGGAATGGATCTCTGTTGTAACAGTCTGTTGAAAAAAAGAAATTTTAGGTGTGAAAATATTGGATAACAATATTTGTAAATATTTTTTTTTACCTTTTTAGCTTTTAGTTTTAAAATTCCATATTCATATGAGACAGTTGATTTTTCAGTAAATCAGAATTGAAAGTACCAATACTTCTGTCTCAAGAACATGTTATAATGCTTGTATCCTAGCATGAATACAGAGTATGAAAGAACAGCAGCAATAACTGGATTTTGCTTAAGTGGGTTTGATAAAATTGAAAGTTAAGTGTGATTAAAACAATTAGTCTGAAATTCTAGGCCCATGGCAATGGTTATGCTTTAAGTGTACTCATGAGTAAAAATATTTGAATCTGCAGAGCAATTAAACATTTTAGAGGAAACATGCAGTAGTTACAATACAAAATATTTGCCTTCAAGGTGGGTCTTGGATAAATAACCTGGTATATCTATCCAGCAAATAAGAAAAGTGATACTCTTCTTCCTAATATTCAGGAGAGGACGTACCTGTGTCTCTGCTATTCCAGCATGACTGTACCCCAGTGTACAAAGCAAGGTCCATTAATGGTTGGATAAGTTTACTGTGGAAGAACTTGACTAGCCCACACAGAGCTTTGACCTCAACCCCATTGAACACCGTTGGGATGGACTGGAATGGAGATTGCGAGCCAGGCCTTCTCGCTCAACATCAGTGTTTTGACCTCACAAATGCTGTACTGGATGAATGCTCAAAATTAACACAGCAATCTTGTGGAAAACCTTAACACAAGAGAGGAAGCTTTTAAAACCGCAAAGTGGGGACCAACTTCATATTTATGTCTATGTATTTAGAATGCAATGTCATAAAAGTCACTGCTACTGTAATGGTAAGGGGTCCCAATACTATCAGGACATCATTATAATAGTCTGTTCCTTAGCAGGTGTAAAAACAAGTTAAATACAACCTTGGATGAACAACAACACATAACATATTACACATTGTCATGATTTTTTCAACAAAAATAAAACCAAAATGGAGAAGCCATATGTGTAAAAATAAGTTCACCCTTACTGCTTCCATACGAATTAAGATGTTGCTAAACAAATACCCTTGACTAATTGATCATCAGGTTTTAACAGTTTGCCGGTCTGGAGCATTCAGATGTCAAGGAGGAAAGATATCAGCTCTGTGTCGGCCATCCCCCGTGTTGTCCCCTCTCCTCTCATCACCCCCAGAGTCCCTTTGTCCCCTCCTTCACTGTGTCACAACTCTCATTTTCTCCCTCATGTAGTTCATGTATAGATCAAATAAACAACAAATGTAAACACAGCACTGGAGGTATAGATCAACCCTGTGCCACCTTTGCTCTAAACAGCTTTCTTTTGCCATATTTGTCCCCAGTCTCCCAATTCCAGTTTTCCCCCAAACAACCTATCTATGCCATGTTTGCCCCCCCACTTACACATCCACATCCATGCTATAGTACACTTATACATACAAATATTAATACATACTTATTCACACATTCACAGATACGTGTTCATTCACATGTATTCATTCACACGGAATTACTTACTCATTCACACATATTCAGTCATACTCCCTCCCACACCACCTTACCTCACCTGTAGATCTCTGTATGTTACTTGCACACTGTGTGAGCAACTTCTCTTTTACTGCCCGGTGGAAGCAGGAATGCAGCAGGGTCACGTAACATAACGTACAAGAGATGTTGCTCGTACAGTGTGCGAGCAACACAGAGGTGTGCTGTGGGCCTGTGCGCTGAGCTGAGATGCAGCCCGCGCGTTCAGCCCCCTGCTAGTTCCCGTCGGCGGGAGCCGCCGCCGGGTCCGTCCTGCTGTTAGACACGCATCCCCGCAGAGATCAAGGGATCTTGACAGGGCGCGCGTCTCGACGTCATGAATATTCATGTCGCTTCTTAAAGCGACATTTATCCTTTTTCCTCCTCCCCCTAATTAGGTGGGTAGGAGGATCCAGTTTTGTGGAGAGATATTTAAACCCTCAGTTGGCACTACACCTTTGCCTGTGATAGTGCCTTATAGCCTTCACTAGCGTTTGACTTGCTGATTTCTATCTGTTTATTGATTCCGGCTTGTTCCTGACCTATGTTGTTTGGTGCCTGCCCTGACCTTTGCTTGTGACCCGGACTACTCTTTTGCCTGACCCCTGAATTTATTATTTTGAATTTATTATTTTTTGTTCCTGAATTATCTGAGCATATTTACGTTCCTGATTCGGCTGTGCGTCTCTGTTGTGCCGGTTGCTGAGCTTTCCATCTCCGCTAGGAGGCGCCTTTTCCAATTTCTGCAGTGTGGATCCACTGCCGGTACCACTGTCGTGACAGTGTGTCCCAATACTTTTGTCCATATAGCATAGCAGAACTGCAAATAATGGATATTAAGATGTTTTTTTCTCATGGAACCTTATATTGAGGCTTCTCTTTGTAAAGGAGTTGTGATGGATATTTGAAAGACAACTTGCAGGTGTTGATATTTTGGTGCTTATTATTTCTGTTTGTTACAACAGTAGCCATGATGGTGACATAGCTGGTGTAATATTGGTTGTCTGATGGTGCCACACTGAGAGATAAGAAGTATCTTTTTAGTGCCTGATGCCGACTGGTTGTTACTCAAAAAGTTCACAGTTCCACTTGGGCTCAAGAGAGATTAGAAATAGTTTTAATTAATTTCTGTGATTAGAAATTAAAGTAATTACTTCTTCGATCCCCCGAAGGTTTGCAATGCTCTCTGGGATGGATGAAAATTCTGCATGACTGCTTGCTCTATCGCCCACATGCTATGTCCAACTTAATTAAAAGGACATTATGCAACACTGAAAGCGCGGTATACTCTGCGTATTTCAGTATCTGCAGTGACCTTATCTGACAAAGCACTGGTGGCAAATACAGATTGTTTGCCAATCTCCAGAGCCAATGTGATAATGAAAACTCACGAAAATTGATGCATTGAATGTTTAATTGTGACACAGAGGAAGCAGTCAAATATGCACTACCCTATAAATTGCCATAGGGTAAGAAGTAGTGTGCTACAGGTGGAGAAAACAGTGGCTCAAAGACCGAATTAGCTTCCGCAGTTGTAATCTAATGCAGAAAAAAAGAAGCATTATCTTGGCAGTGCTATTTGTCTGCCTGCAGAATAAAACATGCACAACCAGGTTGAATGATTAATAATATTTTTTTTCCACAGAAATAATGGAGCACAATCATAATGCGATTGAGTAGAGAAATAAAAGAACTAACCATATTCTTTTTTGAAAATCTGTCTATAATTTCTTCTGGACAGTTCCATAGTGTTTAGGCTTCATGAGATAACACCATCTAAGTCTATTGCTGCAAGGTGACTCTGTCACTTGGATAGAATCCATGATAATCAAAGTTTGTCATTCAAACTGCAGTAGGAGACTGTAACATATGTAAAGCTATGACAAGTACATCCAGTCTCTGGACTCCTGCAAAAAAGTTCTAATCAAAATATCCCTTCTTATTACTAGATTTCACTTGCTATTTACAATCAGCAAAAATATTATTGAAGACTGGAAATGCACAACAAGTTTAGTCACATTCACTCTACCAGGGACACCATCTGGACGAGTACAACCATTACTCACTAGGTTGAATAATGCATCAGCCAGTCAGGGGAGACCTGTTAACTTTCTTATCCATATTCAATGGTGTGTGGTGTCATTATTGGGGTTAATGGGGAGTTAAGCCTAGCCCGGAAAATCGAAGCAACAACAGTCATGATAATAGAGGGGGGAATAATTGTTTCTATAATATAAAATGTATTTTATGGGTATGTGAGGGTATGCAAATGTGAATCAGCTTGTGTGCAACATATATACTGTATATATAATATATGCCTGTGTGTGTAATGTTATCCGTTCCATACTGTGTCCTTGAATGGCAGAAATAAAATGTGCTTACTCTAGCCGTAGTGTCAGTGGAGTGTAGGGCAGGAATAACAAAAAGAAAAGCCACAAACTATCCTGGGGTTCAAAAGCAGGCAGTGGTTTAATGAAGCAAATAACACCCAGGTAGGACAGGTTATGTAGAAAGCAGAGTCCAGGTGGTAGCTGCGGTCAGGGTAACAGAGTAACACAAAGTCCAGGTACTTAGCCAAGGTCAGGTCAAAAGAGTATAACAAAGTCCAGGAAAAAAACAAGGTCAGAAGCCAGGAGGTCAAATGGTAAATAGGGATAAAAAAGGGACTGTAGCTTTAAGGGAACAACTGGTGGTCTACCTTGTGGAGTACACAAGGTAAACCACACAGCATGCAACAAGCAAGCAATGAAGGTATGGTGTTTGGCAGGGGCTAACTAGAAGCCTCAGGGCCCCGGTGCGAGAATCTGTTATGGGCACCCCCCAACCCTCCAGAAATGCCTTATACCCCTATATGCCACTCTGGCATTTAGGGGGTTAAAAGGCATATTATGGGGCAGAGTGGCATATAGGGAGGTATAGGACATTTCAGGAGGCAGAGTGGAGTATAGAGGGTTAAAAGGCATTTCTGGAGGCAGAGTGGCATTAAGGGGGTTAAAAGGCATTTCACAGAGCACTCTGCCTCCAGAAATGCCTTATGCCCCCCATTTAACACTCCCTCCCCCTCCCTCCTCCAAACTTGCCGGTGCTTCTGAGTCCCCCGGTGCTTAGTCCGGGCAGCGTGTAGAGCTCTAGGCGATTCGCGTCGACAACTTACGCTCTACGTGAATCGCGTAGAGCTCTACACGCTGCCCGGACTAAGCACCGGGGACTCAGAAGCACCGGTAGGTTGGGGGGGGGCCATACACAGGAGGATCCAGGTCCCCTGCATCGCTGCAGAGGATCTGGATCTTAGTCTCATAGTCAGACCTATAGGGAGGTTTAAGGCATTCAGGAGGCAGAGTGGCGTATAGAGGGTTAAAAAGGCATTTCTGGAGGCAGAGTGGCATGCCCCCCATTTAACACTCCCCCCCCAAACTTACCGGTGCTTCTGACTTCCCTGTCATGTAGCTGGGGCAGCGTGTAGATCCCACGCACTTACGCTGCAGCCGGAAGGAGGCGTGGCTAGCAGCTGCGGGGGATCTGGATCTTAGTCGTCTCATAGTCAGACCTATTTGAGGTCTGATTATAAGACGACCCCGATTATAAGACGAGGGGTATTTTTCAGAGCATGTGCTCTGGAAAAAACCTTGTCTTATAATCGAGCAAATACGGTATTTGGGGCTTTTATAGGAGATGCAGGAACTCCTCCTGCTACTACTTTCCTAGACTCCTCCCTCTACTGTATGACCGTATGGGAAGTAGGGATGAGTCTTCCCACTTTCCTCATTCCCCCTTCCTGTGTTGACCAATAGCGCCACATCACCGTCCGCAAGACACGCCCCCTACTGGTAGCAGGACTCGCACCCGATATTCGGGAGATGCGTCTAATTCCAGGCCGGGGACGGTGCAGTGCGAGGGGTAGCTGGAGGATTCCCCTGGAAGGTAGAAGTTGGGCCAGGAGTCTGACACGTAGCCTCCAGGGGTACTTCAACAACGTCTTTGTCCCCAAACGGCTTGTCTGTGCCATTTTTGTGCCCAAACGGCTTGTCAGTGCCCCCAAACAGCTTTTCTGCACCATCTTTGCGCCCCAAATGGCTTGTCTGTGCTCTGCAACAGCTTGTCCGTGCCATCTTTGCACCCAAATGGTTTGTCTGTGCGTTCAAACAACTTGTCTGAGTCATCTTTGCACCTATTACTGTGTGCTACCTTTGTACCCAAATGCCTTGTCAGTACCCCAAACAGCTTGTCAGTGCCATTGCTGCACCCAAACGGCTTGCCTGTACCATCTTTGCGACCATAAAACATGAGTAGAAGAGAAAATCCTGGTGGTGGGCAGGGAGGGTAATCTGGAGAGGTGGGTCATCTGGAAAGGAGAGGGACCAGACCGTCTTTTCTGTAAGGGGTCCCAAATCATCTGATGCTTTTTCAGTTTGCATTGTCCTGAAGTGCTACAGAATGCTAGAAGCAGGCACAAATGAAGAAGGGCAACTGTATTATGTCCCAGAATAAACCACATTGCCATTGACTATTTAGAGGACACTAACTATACACAACCCCCTGCAAGGCTTTGCATCTATTGCATCTGGCTAATGAAGGAGTAACGTGCTTATAATCACAGATATCAGCAAAACACAGAAAAAGCCTAATGGTGCTGTTCGATTTAGACTAAACGCTAATTAGATTCTCTAGGACACTAAGCAAATAAACATATCTTTAATTTTATTGTTTCATCTAACCATGTCTTTATGGACCTTGCTTTGTGCACTGGGGCACAGTCATGTTGGAATAGAAACGGGTCTTCTCAAACTGTTCCCACAAAGTTTGGTCGTTAACTGGGCCTAGTCTAAACCCTGATTTCAAGAATTAAGAGGTGTGTCCCAAAACTTTGATGCACAAAGCAAGTTCCATAAAGACATGGTTGGATGAATTTGGAGTGAACCTTACTGGCCCACACAGAACCATGACCTCAACCCCATTGAACATTTATGGGATGAATTGGAACAGTGAGTACGAGCCAGTCCAACCTCACACATGCTCTACAGGATGAATGGGCAAACACACTAAACGCTCCAAAATCTTGTGGAAAGCCCTCCTAGAAGAGTGGAAGCTGTTATAGCTAAAAAAGAGGGACCACTTCATATTAATGTCTATGTAGTTATAATTAGACTTGGGCACCAGGGGGCTCTTCGTGTTCGTCTTCGTGCTCGTCTTCGGCAAAAAAAACCACTTCGTATTCCGCGAATATTCGTCTGGTCCTGTCTTCTCTTCGGGCGAATATTTGCGGACATTCTTCGTGTTCGGGTTTTCTTCGTTTTCCCCGGTTAAGGGGTTAAAACGGGGTTAAAGCCGCTCTGGCGCCAGGAGTTTAAATGTCCGTATGAGCAACTCTATTGGTCATCAGCAGGGGAGCCCCCTGCTGGCGACCAATAGGGTCGCTCGTACAGACTGTTAAACTCCTGGTGCCGTAATTGTCCGGCAGATCCCGCTGGTCTCCCTGTTCTATCATTTATTAACTGATAGAACAGGGAGACCAGTGGGATCTGCTGGGTAAGTTGCAGCATTGGGATTTTAAAAGTCTGTACGAGCGACTCTGTTGGTCGCTCGTACAGACTTTTAGGGTCCTGGTGCTGTAACTTACCCGGCACATCCCACTGGTCTCCCTGTTCTATCAGTTAAATGTCAATACGAGCAACCAATAAAGTCGTTCGTACGGACATTTAACTGATAGAACAGGGAGACCAGTGGGATGTGCCGGGTAAGTTGCAGCATTGGGGTTTTAAAAGTCTGCACGAGCCACTCTGTTAGTCGCTCGTGCAGACTTTTAAAACCCCAATGCTGCAACTTACCCGGCACATCCCACTGGTCTCCCTCCCTGTTCAATTAATTAAATGTCCGTACGAGCGAACAATAAAGTCGCTCGTATGGACATGTCACTAATGGAACAGGGAGGGAGACCAGTGGCATCGGCAGGGTAAGTTGCAGCATTGAGGTTTTAAAACCCCAATGCTGCAACTTGCCCTGCAGATGCCACTGGTCTTTAACTAATTGAACAGGGAGGGAGACCAGTGGCATCTGCAGGGTAAGTTGCAGCATTGGGCAGGGGCGTAACTAGACGCCTCAGGGCCCGGGTGCGAGAATCTTTTAAGGGCCCCCCCAAAAAAAACATGATTTTTACCCAACAATTTTTTTTTCAACAAATTACATGTCGAATAATATCTGTACATTTTTTCAACTTACTTTATCTTCAACAATGCAGCATTCAGGACAGGTAAAAGGTGGCACGTAACAGCCATTGATGGTGTGGTTCTGCAAATATAAAGGACAACCATTAATCAACCTGTTTTATACATTTAGTGAAGTTATTGTCAATGATGTATATTTCTATAAGAAAACCAAGAGAAATTCATGGCAATTATGGCAATGTTAGACAGGAACCAAAAGTGTTAAAAGGCCAAAATAAATAGCAGGGAATAGACAGAATATTGACTCCTCACCATCCATGTATGCTAGATAAAGATGACCTCAGAGCTCAGCAGATGTATGAGATAGAATCTTTTGTGATGGGATTGGGAGTACATCAATACACTAAAAAAGTCATGTTACATCCGAAGCCACAATTTAGTGCCACTAATAATTTTTAATAAAATATGCAGATTGAAATAGAGTAAATAACATAAAACCTTTACCTTTCTTCTCACTGATTTCAGGGCCTAGAATGTTTTGTCCACTGAAGTGACTACAAATTCAGAAAGGGAGTTTTATCTCTGGATAAATAAAAATTACACAGTTCTATTTATTCCTACAGAAAGTAAAAAAAAATGCCTAACATTAGGGTGCAGTCTTCCCTCCTTCTGACCCTGACCATGGTACTCTCCCCCGTAATCATTCCCAGAGTCCCCTTGTCCCTCATTCACTAAACCATACCTCTCTTGCTTACTCCCTGTAGTTCATGTATAGATCAAATAAACAACACATGTAAACAGTACGTTCATGTATAGATCAACTGAATAAGACATAAAAACCCTGTATTTACAGGTATACATAAATAAGGCTTAAAAACAAATATAGATCACCCTATCACGTGATATGTGTTCAAATTAAAAAGTGAAAATTAAAAGTAAAAATAATAATAAACAAGACTCCTCAAGCAATGCACTGCAGCAAAAAGGGGCTCATGTACATAGGGCCCCTTTTGTACATGCGCCCCTTTTTCTTTGAATACATAAATAATGTATGGAAACATAGCATAGCAGATATAGATCAACAGAATAACACACAAACCCAGCATTGCAGATATAGATCAAATAGAATTCACATAAAAACTCTGCATTAAAGGTATATTTAAAACCCCCTAAATTATAGGCATTGATCACAGGTTGCACACCCCAAAACCAGCCGTGGTCTCCACACTGCCCACATAGAACCTGACCAGCACCCAGATAACACACGTAGGGTTTGCCATCTTTGTCCCCAAACAGCCCATCCTCTGCCTGGCTGGATGGTGACACAGGGGACACAGGTGACACTGGGGAGCTGAACTTGTGTGTCTAATCTATATATAAGTGTTTATATATGTATATCTATATAAAAATAAATCTAGAAATCTCCATTTTTTTAAGAAAAAAAAACTTTATGCGTTTTGTCCCCCTCCACAGACACACACATATATTTATTTTTATGTTTATAATTGAAATAATAATGAAATAATAATTAAATGCCATATACAATATTTTTTTTTTAAATACATTATTGTACCGACCTCCCTATTCCTTCCACTTTGGGGCCCTGATGAAGTGCTGATGGAGTGATAGCTCCACCTCCAGCAGTCTGTGTGATGGGGCGGAGCTTTCAGCCCTCATGCAGCTCTTGTGGCACGATCCAGTGCTCCTGCAGTCTGTATGAGGGGGCGGAGCTTTCACCCCTCATGCTCTATGTGATCCGGTGATCCTACACTCTGAGCGTGAGGGGGCGGAGCTTTCGCCCCTCACGCTGCATCAATGATTAGGCGGCCGTCGCCAGCTCCGTGGCGCGGCTTGCCCGATTTCTTGCGGCCCCTTGGCTTGGGCCCCTCTGCCGCCGGGGCCCGATTTCGTGCGGCCCCTTGGCTTGGGCCCCTCTGCCGCCGTGGCCCGATTTCGTGCGGCCCCTTGGCTTGGGCCCCTCTGCCGCCGGGGCCCGATTTCGTGCGGCCCCTTGGCTTGGGCCCCCCTGCCGCCGGGGCCCGGTCGCAGTCGCGACCCCTGCCACCCCGGTAGGTACGCCACTGGCATTGGGGTTTTAAAACCCCAATGCTGCAACTTACCCGGCACATCCCACTGGTCTCCCTCCCTGTTTAATTAATTAAATGTCCGTACGAGCGAACAATAAAGTCGCTCGTACGGACATTTAACTAATTGAACAGGGAGGGAGATCAATGGCATCGGCAGGGTAAGTTTTAAAACCTCAATGCTGCAACTTACCCGGCAGATCCCACTGGTCTCCCTCCCTGTTCAATTAGTTAGGGGTTAACTTTGTTTTTTAAAGGGTTAAGGGGCCGTGCAAGTGAGCCTATTGGTCGCTTGCACGGCCCTTTAACCTATGGATTTCTGCTCCCGTTAACCCCTTCGATGCTGTGTTAGATAACGCAGCATCGAAGGGGTTAACAGGAGCGGAAATCCATAGGTTCGCTGTCAGAGGTTACAAAGACCGTGCGAGTGAGCCTATTGGTCCCCTGCAGGGTCTTCCTCTGGCATCAACCAATTGGTTGATGCCAGAGGAGGTCCCTGTAGGCGACCAATAAGCTCATTCGCACTGCCCTGTAACCCGTGACGGCGAACCTGCGGATTTCCACTTCCGGGAACTGCCGCGAAGCCGCGAAGACAAGGTAAGTTAGAAGAGGGGGGGAGAATGGTAGACGAAGACGAAGACAATCACGAAGATCTTCGTGGTGTGTGTCTTCGTCTTCGCCTACGTTTTACCGCCGCCGTCTTCTCTTCGGCGTGTCTTCGGAACAAACCCGAAAACGCACTCTTCGTGTTCGTTTCCATGTTCGCCCGAAGATGAATGCACAAGTCTAGTTATAATGCAATTTCATCAACGTCCCTGTTGATGTAGTGGTCAGGTGTCCCAATACTTTAGTCCATATAGTGTAAGTGAGCAGTGAATCATTAGCCCTCCCTGCTTTTATTCAGCTTGTAAAGTACATATTGTTTTCTGAGGCTTTGGACTTTCATAAACTAAAGTAGGCTTTGTATATGTTACGTTTGCACAGGTGTGGAAACCAGGATGCAGGAAACAAACGGACCTGTCTCTTCTTAGTCAGAGAGTCCAGGTTTAGGAGCAGAGAAGTAAACGAGGTCAGGAATCAAGCCGAGGTCGGTACCAGGTATCAGGCAGAAAATGGTCAAAACAAGCCGGGTCAGGAGCTGAGAGGTTAACGTGGTCAGGAATCAAGCCGAGGTCGGTACCAGGTATCAGGCAGAGAATGGACAAAACAAGCCGGGTCAGGAGCTGAGAGGTTAACGTGGTCAGAATTCAAGCCAAGGTCGGTAACCGGAATCAACATAGACAGGTAAACACCAGGTAGATACAGCAGCTAGTTGTAAAAACAACTGAGCACTGAACTGGTGTCAGTGCTCTGCTTTTAAACCTGCCGCCCTTCCAGATCCCGCCCCCAACTATGATGACGTCCAATGGACGTGTTTCTCCTCCATAGGGGTAGAGGATTGACAGGGGGGCGTGTCCTGTGACACCGTGGGTGTCCATCACTGTGCGGCGGTTCATTCTTGTGAACCGCCGCGGAAGAGGACCCTGTGCCGCTGGATCGTCCCGGGAGGGGTAAGTACCGAGTACCTGCCACTCGGGGGTACTCGGGAGATGTACTCCTCACCGGAGCGCGACGCCACGAGCACCCGGGCGACGCGTCCCGGACGGGGCTGTGACGCCGCGGGTACTCGGGCGACGCACTCCGCACGGGAGCGCGACGCGGTGAGTCCCCCCGGACCGTACTCCGGCCGGGATCGTGACAGTATACTTATCATCTACCACTATACTGTACCTCCGGTCACTGAATACTGTATATATGTTGCTAGCTTTATATACATATGTATCCAAAACCCGCGGAATTAATATAAAACAAAAAAAGGACTGAGAACACTTTAAGTCAGACATACCCACCTTGCTAAGGCATTATCACACAGAGGAGCTGGAGTACAGTGCTGAATACATTGCTTGTGCTGCACTTGTAACACTATTGCTACATTCTGTTCTATACTCTCTGTTTCAATTGTTGATGCTGAGTTGTAAGTGGAAGTGATGGAGAGGACTGTGCTGCAAATGTAAAGACCTCTATTGTCTTACGGTGGTTGGCAGGTATGTCCTCCACCTTGATTAAGGCTTATGAGCCAGCTGCCTGGGACATCCAGTATGAGGACTGACCCTGATTCCAAGTTGTTTATAGGGTTAAGACCCCATGAATAACAACAAACTCTGCTAGGCTCCCTGTGCCTAAAAGAAGGCCTTCTTTTTTCTGCTTCAGGTTACAGACTGTTATTTTATGAAAACTTTTACTTTAATTATTTAAATACCAGGTCATTTTTTATTGTTGGCAATATCCTATTGATACTAAAAGAAGACAAAAATAATTACCAGCTCATTCTTTAGGAGGGAGCAGATTTTAAAAAAGCTGGTAATTAAAAACTGAACAGAAAGGTAGCATTACTGTCTTGAAAAGTAAAATTTTAATAGCAGCACACTTTATTTTACAAAAGAGAAAACTCCTGATTGCAAATGGTTAGAAATGGTGTCTAATATGAACTGTTTACAGCTAAAAGAATTGCACTAGTATGAACAATGTTGAAAGCAAAACTTGACACTGCAGGTAAGGAGTGGTCATTAAATATAAATACTATACTTGGGTGCCGGCCAACTCTTTGTGTTTGTCTCTGTGTTCGTCTTCATGGGGAAAGAAATCTTCACATTCCACGAATATTTGCCGTTTCCTGTGTTCGGTTCAGGCAAATATTTGTGTACATTCTTAGTTTTTTTTCTTCGTTTTTTTTTAGAAGGGGTTAATACGGGGTTAACGTGGTAAGCACTACACAGCAGCTTTGGCGCCAGGATTTTAAAGGTTCTGCACCTGCACTTCATTGGTTGATGGCAGATGAGCCTACTGCTGGCGACCAATAGAGTCGCTCATACAGACTTTTAAAATCCTGTGCTGAAACTCGCCCTGGGGGAGACCACTGGTCTACCCGCACCAGAAGTTAAAGGGCCGTACGAGCGACAGTTAGAGTCGCTACTACGGACCTGTAACTCTTGGATCGGGCCCAGGCCAAGTTCCGCCGTTAGATGTTAAAGGTCCATGCGAGCGACTCTATTGGTCGCCTGCAGGGGCCTCCTCTGGCATCAACTCTTATGGACCTTAACTCCTGACGGCGAACCTACAGATTTCCACTGGTCTCCCCGCTCCAAGAGTTAAACGTCTGTACGAATGACCAATAGAGTCGACCTTTAACTCTTGGAGCAGGGAGATGTTAAAGGTCCTTAACTCCTGAAGGCGAACCTACGGATTTCCGCTCCTGTTATCTACGCAGCATCGCAAGGGTTAACGGGAGCAGAAATCTGTAGGTTCGCCGTCGGGAGTTAAAGGACCATGCGAGCGACTCTATTGGTCACCTGTAGGGGCCTCCTCTGGCATCAATCAATTGGTTGATGGCGAATCTATGGATTTCCGCTCCCATTAACCCCTGCGACGCTGCATAGATAAGGTAGGTTAGATGGGGAAGGGACCAGGGAGATTAGTAAACGAAGACAAATACGTAGATTCTTCGTGTTGCGTGTCTTCGTCTTCATATATGTTTTGCCACTGCTATGTTCGTTTCTACAGTATTTGGGCTGAACAACACAGAATTGTGTGTTAGTTTTCATATTCGCCTGAATAGTATTTACAAGTCTAGTAAATACCTGAAACAGAGTCAGCAAGTAGAGTTAGTCCTGTTATTGAAATTCAGAAAATTATACATGCTTTTAGGGCTGCAACTAACGATTATTTTCATAATCGATTAGTTGGCCGATAATTTTTTCGAATAATCAGATAAAAACATTTATGTAAATTTTTCATTTATTTAAAATAATTTAATAAACAAACAGGATGTTAAAAACAAACAGTAGAATAAAAAAACTGATAAAAATGCATTTCTTGTTTTTATTTCCCAACCTGCCCCCACCAAGTTATGCCACACTGCCTCCCAGATATGCCACACTGCCCTCCCCACATATCCCTTACACGGCCAGATATGCCACATACCCCCAGATATTAAATTAACCCTAAAGACCCCATTAACCACAACTGCCCCTAAATTAACCCTAAAGATCCAATTAACCATAACTGCGCCTAAATTAACCCTAAAAACACCATTAACCGTAACTGCCCCTAAATTAACCCTAAAGGCCCCATTAACCATAACTGCCCCTAAATTAACCCTAAAAACCCCATCAACCATAACTGCCCCTAAATTAACCCTAAACACTCCATTAACCATAACTGCCCCTAAATTAACCCTAAACACCCCATTAACCATAACTGCCCCTAAATTAACCCTAAACACCCCATTAACCATAACTGCCCCTCAATTAACCCTAAACACCCCATTAACCAAAACTGCCCCTAAATTAACCCTGAACACCCCATTAACCATAACTGCCCCTAAATTAACCCCCACCTTCCCTAACTTTCAGCAGCCCAAATATTAATTTTATACTCACAGTTGGATGAATTGCTGAGCAGTGTGGCCGCTATAAGGAAAGGGGCTGGACCAATCATCAGTGTCACTGCAAGGAGGGACTGGGAGAAAAAGGTGGTGGGGCCAATTGTCAGAGTGACTGCAGGGAGGGACTGTAAGTAGTAACTGCTGTGAGTCACACTGAATGAAACAGATTATAAAACCCTCTGAAAAAACCCTCATTTTCTAATCGATAAAAATCGATTCAACTAATCGATAATGAAATTCGTTGGCAACGATTTTCATTATTGATTTTATCAATTAGTTGTTGCAGCCCTACATGCTTTGGGAACGGACTGTAATAAGAGGGGCAAGCAATACATTTAGGGTTGTATTACAACCCCCCCATCATGCTGCATCTTGCTTGCTATTTTAATACTGGGGAATTGCCAAATTTTCAAATCACTTTGACTTGTGGGTAAATTCATAAACTGTAAGCTTGCAAGACCATCTTCTCTTTCCATAACAGTGTGTTTTATACATGTTCATGTTATTATATTGCTAGTTTTGGTGTCATTTAAATTTAATAATGCTGCATAATCTGCCAGTGCTCTATAAAAAATAACACTCTAATGCTATTTTCTTTCTCTCCAGACTCTAACAATATAACAATAACAACAATAATAACATTAGGGTCTGGAGATAAAGTGTCCCATTTAATCTATGGATGCACCATAGACCAAAACTAAACTTTAAGTGACGAAGAACAAATAAAACAAACATAAAAATACAAAATGTATTTTCAGGGGGAATTAAATAGATATTTAAAATGTTAATCTGTTTGTGACCTAAGTGTTTAATCAAATTAGGGTAAAAATGTAAAAAAAATATATGGTCCTATAAAGGATTAATCCACTTGCCATGGACCTAAAAATCCAGGGTTAATACAAAAACATTGATGGAGGATTTATGAATTAAATACAATAGGTTCCACTGAAAGTTTTACAATGAGATTACCGTATTTGCTCGATTATAAGACAAGGTTTTTTTCAGAGCAAATGCTCTGAAAAATACCCCTCGTCTTATAATCGGGGTCGTCTTATAATCAGACCTCAAATAGGTCTGACTATGAGACGACTAAGATCCAGATCCCCCGCAGCTGCAGGGGACCTGGATCCTCCTGTCTCCCCCCCCCACCCGCCCCACATACCGGTACTTCTGAGTCCCCGGTGTGTGGCTGGGGCAGCGTGTAGATTTCTACGCGATTCGCGTAGACAACTCCTGCTGCAGCAGGAAGGAGGTGTGGCTAGCAGCAGGGGTTGTCTGCATCCATCGCGGTGCGGGAAACTCTGATCTCTGACAGCCGGGGAAGGTCTGCGCGATGGACGCAGACAACCCCCGCTGCAAGCCACGCCTCCTTCCGGCTGCAGCGTAAGTGCGTGGGATCTACACGCTGCCCCAGCTACATGACAGGGAAGTCAGAAGCACCGGTAAGTTTGGGGGGGGAGTGTTAAATGGGGGGCATGCCACTCTGCCTCCAGAAATGCCTTTTTAACCCTCTATACGCCACTCTGCCTCCTGAATGCCTTAAACCTCCCTATATGCCACTCTTCCCCATAATATGCCTTTTAACCCTCTAAATGCCAGATTGGCACATAGGGGGTCAAAAGGCATATCATGGGGCACAGTGGCATATAGGGTTAAAAGGCATATCATGGGTCACAGTGGCATTTAGAGGGTTAAAAGGCATATCATGGGGCACAGTGGCATATAGGGGGTATAAGGCATTTCTGGGGCAGATGTGCATAACTGGGGGGCAGGTTGGAAAATAGAAGGAAATAAAACCAAAATATTTTTCTCAATCATAGCTTTTATTTAAAAAAAATAATTTAGATGAATTAACATTTACTGGTAAAACTTTTTTCCTATAGGGTCGTCTTATATTCAGGCGTTTTCTTTTTTTTCCTAAATTTAATATTCAGATTTGGGGGGTCATCTTATAATCGAGCAAATACGGTAATTATGTTCTCTTTCTCAAATACAAATGAGTTGTTCGTAACCTTTTGTATGTTCCACTGAGCTGATGAATATACCAGCTTTCTGATCACAATATGATTAGTAAAATATTTTAAAAATAATCAAAAAATAGCTTAAGAAAGTGGTAACATTTACAAATAATTATGCAGTTTTTTTCTTTTTTTTTGTAATAGACGCGGAGGAGAGAGAGAGGCGCCGAACGGTCGCGGAGGAATACGTTTTCAGAAACCGTCCGCGCCTCTCACTCTTCTCCGCGAGGCCTCTGCCTTGGTCGCAGTGCCGGCATTTCAAGTTGAGCGCCGGCATATGATGTCATATCCGGCGCTCACCAGTGAAGCCGCGCACATTGCGGCAGAACCAGGGAGACAGGGACTTCGCGATCGCACCGCTGGACTTCTACAAGCCCAGGGTAAGTGAACTTCGAAGGGGGGAGAGGGTAGAAAGTTAGGAGGGGGTTAGAGAGTGAGAAGAGGTAGATTGGGAGGGAGAGGGGAGAGATAGGGTTGATTGGGAGGGAGAGGGGAGAGATAGGGTAGATTGGGAGGGAGAGGGGAGAGATAGGGTAGATTGGGAGGGAGAGGGGAGAGATAGGGTAGATTGGGAGGGAGAGGGGAGAGATAGGGTAGATAGCGAGGGAGAGGGGAGAGATAGGGTAGATAGCGAGGGAGAGGGGGTAGATAGGGAGAAAGGAGGGTGGCAAGAATATTGAAATAAAGAGTCAGAATGAGAGAGAGAATGAATGGATTAATGTGTGGATGCATTAATGAATATGTGTAAATAATTTGTGTGAAAGAATAAATGATTGTGTGAATTAGTGAGTGACTTTAAAAGTGTTTGTGAATCATAGGTATATTATTGATTTGTCAAAAAAGCAAAGATTGTATAAGCAGGGTGTTTAGGCAATGGGGACAAAGATGGCACAGATAGTGTGTTTATGGGACAAACATGGCATACGTTCAGCTGTTTGGGGACAATGTTGACTCATGCTGGGCTGTTTGGCGACAAATATGGCACGTCCTATGTACGTGTAATTTGGGTGCTGGTCAGGTTCTATGTGGGCAATGTGGATGCCAGGGTTGGCTTTGGGGTGTGTGACCAGAGATCTATGCCTGTAATTTGGGGGGTTTATCTATACCTTTAATGCAGAGTTTATATGTAATTTCCAATTGATATATACCTGCAAAACTGGGTTTTGTGTTATTCTGTTGATCTGTATCGGCTATATTTCCATACATTATTTATGTTTACCTGCAAATATAGGATTTGTATGTCTTATTCAGTTGATCAATACCTGGAGTGCTGTTTCCATGTGTTGTTTATTTGATCTATACCTTCAGTGCTGAGTGTACATGTGATTTCCAGTTGATATATACCTGCAATGCTGGGTTTGTGTGTTCTGTTGGGTTATACCTGCAATTCTGTGTTTCCATACATTATTTATGTATACCTGCAAATACAAGTTTTTTTTATCTCATTCAGTTGCATGTGCTGTTTCCATGTGTTGTTTATTTGATCTATACCTGAACTACAGGGTGTAAGTAAAAGAGCGGTGTGGTTTAGTGAATGAGGGGACAAAGGGACTCTGGGGCTGATTACAGGGGAGAGGACCTCTCAATGTCACAGTGCAGGACTGACTCTCACGTTCTTCCTCTGATCTGCAGTCAGTGTGGCAAATTTATTTTTTTTGGTGTGGTAGCAGAGGGAGTGATTGCATGCAAGGAAGCGTTGAGCGGGGCCCAAGGAAATGCTTGGGTAGGGTCCAATTTTTTCACTATAAAATATATTGGCAGCAGGTTCTAATATTTATATATATATATATATATTGGCAGCAGGGGCAAATATTTATATATGTTTTGGCAGCAGGGGCTAATATTTATTTATATATTGGCAGCAGGGTCTAATATTTATTTATATATTGACAGCAGGGATAAATATTTATATATATTGGCAGCAGCGTCTAATATTAATATATATTGGCTGCAGGGGCTAATATTAATATATATCGGAAGCAGGGTGTAATATTTCTATATATCGGCAGCAGGGTCTAATATTTATATATATTGTCAGCAGGGGCTAATATTAAAGAATGAAAAATAACTGCCAGTTTAGCTGTTATTTTGAAATCATATTTCAATCACGGTCTTTACTATTATGTAGTTAAAAATGCACGTCTAACTATATATATATATATATATATATATATATATATATATATATATATATATATAGTGTATATGTGCTGTTTTATAATTGGCCCCCCTACTTTGGTCCCTGGCCTCCCATGGGCCCCCCCTAAATATGAAAGCTGGAGATGCCACTGCCTGTATCACATGTGTCTTTTGATATGTTAACGAGGGCACACCAATTGGGCACACTCCAATGATCTCACAAGCACTTCAAAATGCCTGTTGAATGCAAAATCTTAGTTCAGTCTCTCTCTGCCCACCATCCTGCATGGATGGGGCAAGCTGTGGTATCCTGGGATAAGATAAAAAAAGTATCTGAAGAAAGCCCTTTTTGTCCTTAAATAAACAATAGATAGTGTGTATGGGTACACTAAATGGGTGAGGAGAAAATTACAGCTAAACACGAGCACCGCAAAAGTGTTAAAACAGCCTTGGTCCCAAAGGGTACAAAAAATGAAAAATAGCCTGGTCCTTAAGGGGTTAAAAAGAATATTTAAAAAGATCTCTCTACAGGCTTTTGATACCACATTCAGGTTGTGAGTGCTTTATAAGTGTTATATATCCCCCACTTGCCTGAGATACTACACTGTTATCATTTATTATTTTTTCCCCTCTCCTATATCATGCACATCACCACCTTGGCGGTTTTTGAGTTAATCTACAAGTTGGGATATTATTTTGGAGGTTGTTGAATTTTTGGATATTTCAACAGATTTCAGAGATAATATTTTAAAAGATCTCTCTACAGGCTTTTTATATCACATTCAAATTGTGAGTGCATTATAAGGCGTCACTGAACGCCTGGAATGACTTCCGACACTCACTAGACATCCTATACGATGACCCTCACAGAACCGCAACAGCGGAGACCGCTCTGAGAGCCCTCAAACAAGGACGGAGGCCTGTGGAGGAATACATAGCGGAATTCTGTGGGGTAGCTGTTGAAACCCAATGGAATGAACCAGCTCTTGTGCATCAGTTGCGCCTGGGCCTTTCTGAAATCTTGAAAAGATAAGTTGGCCAGAGTAGGCATTCCAGAGACCCTGGAGGGTCTGATCCAACTGGTGACGCATATGGACAGGCGATTTTGAGAACGGCGCCTAGAACGTTCCACCAACGTCGGTCCTCCTCGTCCTGTTCCGGTTAACCACCCTGTTTCTGCCTCTGCTCCAGGAATGACAGAGGAACCCATGTTAATTGGCATGGCTCGTGGTCCGTTATCAGAGGCAGAAAAGGAAAGAAGGAGAAATGCAAACCTCTGCCTCTACTGTGGAGGTCCGGGCAACACATTCTACAAGTGCCCTGCCTTAGCCTCCAGAGGTAAGCGTTCTCCACCAGAATATCCTGTGTTGTTTGGGGGTCTGACCAGTCACTTATCCATCCCTGTCTCCTTGCAGTAGGACAGAAAAAAGATCCAGCAGAACGCCATTATTGATTCCGGAACAAGCGAAAGCTTCATGGATCTCACACTGGCCCGTGGCTCTGGACATTCCAACCCAACCCAAGAAACTGTAACTGCGGGGTACTTACCTTCCGTCTGCCCGAACCGCCGATCTTCTGAAACCCCTCGACGCCTGTAGCCGCTGGCAGGTTTCCTGAACACAGACTGCATGGACTCTGGCCCTGTGTACTCGCGCGCCACCGTGTGGCCTCTTATAGGCACTACCCTTGTGCGTTCCAAGCCTCCGTTTCATGCTGGGCGGGATATGCAATTAGTATGTCTATTTAAACCTGGCTGTTGCACTAGCTCATTGCTTGTGATAGTGCCTTGTGCATGTTGGCTGTGCTTATTAAATACCTTATTTCGTGATTTTGGCTTCTGACCCTGGCTTGTTTTTGACGTTCCTGTCTATCTCCTGTGTTTGACCCGGCTTGTTTTTTGATTATCCTGTCCTCGCCTACTCCTGACCTCGGCTCCGTGTAACGACTACTCTTTTGCCTGTTGCAACCAGTAAACTGCCCTGCTCCCGTACCGGTGGATGATACCAGGTTCCTGCACTGCTGGTCCTCTAGCCGTGACAGAAACAACCACTCACCATCCGTCTTGTGGATGGTACTTCAATAAAGTCGGGTCCAGTTACCAACGAAACCATACCAGTCGCCCTCACTGTTGGGACCGGACATCAGGAGACTCTTTGTTTCACCCTGGCGCAATCACCCATGTTCCCTATAATTCTGGGTTTACTGTGGCTTCGCTGTCACAACCCCCACATTGACTGGACTGCAGGTGTGCTGACTTTTTCCTCTGTTCACTGTACTCGACACTGCCTTCTCTCTACACGTCTGTCGACACCACACTTCGTTTCTTCCACTGTGTCCTCTCCATCAACCAATAGTCCCAGAATACACATACCATACTAAGACTTCGCTAAAGTCTTCGATAAAGAACCTTTACCACCCCACAGATCATATGAGTGTCCAATCAATTTGTTACCGGGTGCTGCTATCCCTTTCGGTTGAATATTTCCCCTCTCAGAACCAGAACTCAAGGTCTTAAGGACTATATCGAAGACAACCTACGTAAAGGCTTCATCAGAAATTCGACGTCACCTGCAGGCGCTGGTATCTTCTTTGTGGGAAAGAAAGATGGTAGAGTCAGGCCTTGTGTGGATGATCGTGCAGTAAATAAAATAACCATTAAAAACAAATACCCGCTTCCTCTTATACCGGAGTTGATGGATAGACTTTGTGGGGTGCGAATATATAGCAAACTCGACCTATTGGGGGCTTATAATTTAGTGCGTATGAGGAACGGGGATGAATGGAAAACGGCTCTTTGTCATGCCATTCGGTCTTTGTAACGAACCAGCCACGTTTCAGTATTTTCTCCATGACATATTCCAGGATTTATTGGACTCCTGTGCTATAATTTACCTGGACGACATGCTTGTTTATTTCTCGTCTCTGACGGAACACAGGAAACACGTGAGACAGGTGCTTAACACAGGAGAACCAGCTTTACATGAAATTAGAAAAATGCATCTTTGAAACGACAAGGATCGAATACATCGGCTTCATCATTACCCCTGGTCACATCGAAATGGATCCCAAAAAGGTGGAAGCCATTCTGCAATGGCCCACGCCAACGTCGGTCAAAGCAGTACAGAGGTTCGTGGGATTCGCCAATTATTATAGGCGGTTCATTAACAGTTTCTCCCGGATCGTTCAATCCATCACTCAGTTAACCACAAAACAGACCCGTTTTCAGTGGACCCCACAAGCACAACACGCCTTTGAGCTCCTAAAATGGAAGTTCACTACTGCCCCCATACTCATCCTGCCTGATCCCGAAAAGGCCTATTATTTGGAGGTAGACGCCTCAGAGACTGCGGTGGGTGCTCACAAAGACACGGGGAAAAAGACTCCTTGCATCCTGTATCCTTTTATTCCAAACGACTCAGCCCTGCAGAGCGTAATTATGGTGTGGTTGATCGCGAACTACTTGCCATCATGATGGCTTTGGATGAATGGGGCCACTTGTTAGAAGGCGCTCAACACCCTGTTACGTTGTTTACGGATCACAGTAATCTTGAATATCTCCAAACAGCACGTAGAATATGTCCTAGACAGGTTCTTTGGGCTCTTTTCTTTATTCGGTTCCAAATACACATTACGTACAGACCAGGCACCCGCAACGGAAAAGATGACGCTTTATCTAGACTGTACGATGAACAAGAAAAGAACACAGGGTCCGGAGACACCATCCTTCCTGCTGGCCTTTTCCTTGCTGTACAGATGTCTCTTCTCCAAGAGATCCAGACTCACAGTGGGTCTCAGGTACCTCCTGTGTGCCATACCCCCTTCCGTTCTGAAAATGGTCTTCTTTACAGAGGCGGTCTGGTTTTCGTTCCTGATCAGGTCAGACCCGATGTCCTCAACACGTTACATGATCATCCTCTAGCTGGACATGGTGGAGTACGGAAAACCCAAGAGCTAGCCAAGAGGACCTTCTGGTGGCCTATGATGAAACAAGACATCATGTTATACATCAAGTCTTGTGATACTTGTGCCAGAGCGTAACATCAGACAGCCAAGACTCTGTCCATACCTACACGACCATGGGAAGAGATAGCGGTGGATTTCATAGTGGACCTACCCGTGTTCAAACAACACAACACCATCATGGTAGTAGTCGATAGACTTACGAAAATGGCTCACTTCATTCCTGTTCGCCATTTGCCAACTGCCACACAAACAGCTGACCTTTTTATACGCCACGTCTTTTGACTCCACGGTATTCCTGGATCAATACTATCTGACAGGGGTGCAATTCACATCTCGGTTTTGGGCTGCCTTCTGTAAAGGTTTACAACTCAAGAGGCTGTTGTCTTCTGCGTACCATCCACAAACCAATGGGCAAACTGAGAGAACAAACCAAATCCTTGAACAGTACCTCCTTTGCTATATTTCCCATCTCCAGGATGACTGGTGTCAGATGTTATCATTGGCCGAATTCACATACAATAATCAGATACAGAGTTCGATTCGGATGACACCCTTTCGGGCCAATTACGGTTATGACCCAAGGTTCCATGTTGACCTACCTCCCTCTTCCACCTTACCTCTTGCTGTCGATCGGCTTCAACTCCTGCAACAGGGGTTTCAGATCCTACAGACCCACCTCAACAAGGCACAACTAGACCATAAACCACAAGCAGATAAACGAAGACAAGCGGCACCCCGGTATCAAGTCGGTGACAAGGTGTGGCTGTCTTCCGCACATATCAAACTACCCGGACCTACGAAGAAATTGAATCCAAAATTCCTAGGTCGTTCACCGCCGTCTACGGCCCATCGGCGGTTCGTCTTGACCTCCCACAGTCATGGCGCATACACCCGACTTTTCATGTATCCCTTCTCAAGAGATTGTTTCCCGATATGCACCAAAGGAAACCACAAGCACCTACACCTCCCCCCCCGTCTCAGTGCATGGCTTGGATGAGTATGAAGTTGATAGTATACTGGACTCTTGAATCCGTTATGGTTGCTTGGAGTACTTGGTGAGTTGGAAGGGCTACAGCCACCTTCCTGGGAACCCGCTTCGAACTTCCATGCTCCCGGGACGAGTGGGATGATGGGGGGGCGTGTCCTGCGGTCCCACACTGCTGTGGGCAGCCAGGGAGGCGGAATTAGGAGGTGACGGACTGTGACTGGGACAGTCACAGTCCCAGGGGGAAGGAGGGGTTTTGGGAGGTGCTACAGCTTGGCGGGCTATTTAAACCTGCAACCCTGAACATTCAGTACTTGGTTGTTCAAGTTCCTTGCCGTACCCCATACCCTTGCTGCTGAACGTTTCTATATTGAATTACACGGCTTTTGACTTTGATTATTGGATTAACCCTTGCTGCTGTACATTGGTAATTTGGATTTCACAGATTTTGACCCTTGGCTGGCTTACTGGACTTTGATAATACGATTTACCCTTTCATTACTGCGTTGTACACGGTGTCTCTCTGCGCTGTGCTCCGACATACCCTTGACAGGTGACTGGAGAGTCAGTGCTTTGGAGTGTTTCCGTATACAGTTCTTGTAAGAGCTAGGATGCAGCTATTGACGGGGGTACCCAGTCGGGGTACAGGATGTCCCGTCACAACTACTATTGTTTTTTTTTTCTCCTCTCCTTTATTTTGCGCTTTTCCACTTTGGCTGTTTGTTATTTGTTTGGCAAGTTGGGAGTATCACTTTTGAAGTTGGTTTTTGAAGGAGGTTTCTTTTTTGTTATACACTTTATGCAAAAATTTGTATTACCATATTATGATTGGTGTGATACACACCCACTTTTTGTGTTTTTTGATTCTCTTAACCATAGATTATATAGGGCCAACCATGCTATTCCTGCAGCTCCTTGCTCCTGATGTTGGCCCTTCAAAATGTATAGTGAAGTCAAGGAACTAAAACCACAACTCTCCTCCAAACTCTCCCCTCAACTATCCCTTTAGTGAACAGACCCCAAAGAGACAGGATCCAAAATCCCGTTTCCTTTAGCTTTAACTAAAGATTCAATACTGCTATAGAAATGTTTGTTCCTGTTTATCTATATAAACACTAACATTTCAAATATCAAATGTAATCACAGTGCAATGCCTTAGGTAATTTAATTTGCAATTGTTCTGAGATATCAGATTTCTTAATAAATATATTAAATGTACCCTCTACTTTTTTAATACACTGGCAGTTATCAAATTGTACCAGGAATGCAAGATTTATCAAAACAGGTGTTTTTGTTTATTTTCTTTTTACATTTTCAAAATAGTTTGAAGCTACAAGTATGAGAACCTATACTGTACATAGAACAATAATAAGTGACATTGTACCAGGCTACAAACAAAAAACATAATTCAAGGGTTAAGAACAAGAGCTTTCATAACAGCTACTATTGCAGTTTACACTTACAATTCTTTAAAACCTGTGTTCCATGTATTGTACTATGTCAGATAGCATTTTAAATCTAGAACGTTAATGTACTAGTCATGTGACAATGAGAGATCAAGGTCACATCTTTATGTTGTTATGTTGTATGAGACATTCCTTTGAATGCCATCGCATAGCTTCTCATCTATTTATTAAAAGTTTTAATATGCTCAAAGTTGTTGGCTTAAAATGATTCAGAATCTATACAATGTAGTCATCAGGGAGCAATTAAGGACATTTTGTAAACGGTTTTGTGAGCAATAATGAATGAAACAAACACTTAATTGCTTCAAGGACATAACAGTATAACATTGAATTCTGGCAAATTCAGTATATTTTATCCCATGTTGGGCACAAGGGTGATATAAATTGTTGTGTAATAAAAATAAAATATTGAGCAAATAATAATCCATATTTAAAAAACAGTGTTCCTATGGCAAATTACTCTATGGGAAGCATGAGCATTCCACAGTTTTTTTTCTGCTAACTCACTTGAAATGATAAAAATAACATGTCTGTTTTGAAAACCATTCCTACCATTGCAACATTTTTGCCTAAACTTGCCTAAAACTTTTGCAGCGTATCATATCTAACAGTTATTAGACAACATGATTTCTTCAGTCCCATACATCGTAACTCCATGGTTGACAACACTAGAATAATTTTGGCTGCCCTCCAACTGTCTGAGAGAGTTTGGGTTTGTGGCCAATAAAACTGCAAGTGTGAATGCTGCAAAATGGTTTCTAGCTCTAGTATCCAACAGTTGTTAGGACACTGTTCCCTTCTTTCTGTAGGATCATGGCTAACCAAGACATAGAATTATAGGAGATACTTATGAGACATAATTATGGAACACTGAAAGTTTCACATCTCTCTGTGCATTCAGACATAAACCATAGCATTGTTCCTAGATTTATTTTGTAAGCTTCTAGTGTTTTTGGTAAAGACCCAAGAATTCCAGTTGTAGTATATGATGTTCTGATTGGCAGGAGTAGCACTATTCAGTTGCAGAACTAATGGCGTGTTGGCGTAGCTGTGAAGCTGGAAGCATCTCGCTAATCTAAAACAATCATAACCAATTCAGCTATGGACAGAACTGGCTACAAGCAGCCAAAATATGTCCCTTCCAAGAAACAATCACAATAACACTTAACATGTTGATTACAGAGTGCTTTTCATTGGCAGCTTAGTGAATCCTGAACATATTTAGCTGCTGGAAAATTTCTATTAATAAAAAGCACTATAATTTAATGAATGCATATAACTTAGATTGTAAGATGTACATAGCAGGAATTCTCTATACTATATATACCAATATATAATTATTGGACTGCCAGTTATTGTACGGTAATATAACATGCAAAAGTAAAAGTATATGTCGGTGCTATATAAATAAAAGTACACATAAAATATATAGCATCAAGTGTGTGTTGGCGTTCTAGAAATAAAAATATCCATGATGGTTTCTGTTCTAAAATTTACTGGCATTTTCATAATTATGTATATACAGCATTACGCTCCTATTTACTAATAAATGTAGGGCCAAATATATTAATGCTAATTTTAAAACACTACTTTTAAAATAGGACCTCCTTAAATTTGACATTTACTACAGAAGCTACTACTTTTCATATAGTAGGCGCATGACTCATTAAATGGCCAATACAATCTAAAGGTCTTGTTCAGTTAAGTTATTGTTCTATCTATGTGTTGGCCTGTGCGGAAATGTATTGTGTTTTTAGTATTTTAAGTTGCAGCGATTAAGGGTATTTCTCCTACCATGCATTACATACACTCCATCGTCTAACAATTTTCACTGCAGGGCCCTGTGGTTTTTAGTTAAGCCTGTACTTATTTATGTTTTTTTCAAAAGGCCACTCCTTATTGATTTCATTGATGTTTTCTAGTTGCTCCTCTATTATATACCTTGTACAGCGCTGTGGAATCTGTTGGCACTTTATAAATAAAGTATAATAATAATAATAATTATTCTCTGTCAATACCTTGTCTTCTCTCTTCCCTATAGCTGTAAGGCATGTGGATCGCGAGAGGTTTTAAAGAGTGGTTGACTCAAGGTAAGTACATGTTCCTCCATTTCTATTATCACCATTGGCAAAGCAGAGGTTCCCTAAATGGCTTTGTATTATATCATGTGCAGATTCTTGCTATTTATATAGTGCCTATAAGAATATGAAGATTTAGACAAGTTTGCCCATTACAGCAATACATACAGGATTAGCCTTTCAAATTGTCTTATCCAGAGGGTTATAACTTTTTTAAGCCTTTTCTATTAGGACTGTAGCATTAGCTTATCAATGTTACCTGAATCACAAGACATATACTTATTCCAAAAAATATTTTCTGCAATCACAGAACTTGGACTTATTGTCACACTATTTAGTTGTAGTTATTACCTGGGCCAGACCATTAACTGCATTGGAATAAACCCAGGTCATAACACCAAACAGAGACTGAGAGTGCCTCTTTTTTACGTTCTTGTTGCCTGAGGTTATTACAAAATGCTCAGTTACCATGTTAATGACTTTCTGCTGAACACGTTGGGGTTTATGTGTCAGCAGAATGAAAGAGATATTTTGTATTCATTTCTGCTGATGGCTGCGTCCTACATTTTATTGATGTTGTCTGTGTCTGAGTCAACATAAAATGTTTATTTAATAAAACTCATCCCAGAAAATGTTGGACAAAAACACTGTACAGTCCCAACACTGTAATTTATTTTTGTAAAAGTGTTCCCTAAATTAAATGAAAAACAGAAAAAAATACAGAAATAAAGTAATTTTTACCAGGACATCATCATATTAAAGTTACAATCCAGCCACGCACTTTAATAGAGCAAGAAATCATACCCAGCAAATACTATTCAGAAACATCTCTGAGGGGATTCAGTCACACTATATGGCTATTTATTGCTTAGCCTGCCACTACGTCAAAGTAACCCAATTTTGGCGAGCCCATCTAATTTTACATGGCTACATTGCATACCAAGGAGTTGAATCAGTGGGCATCCACTGGCTATTAATCCACTGAGACTCTCAAGCAATTTAAAGACTTCTCTGGACAACACTAATGAGGCACCTGTGTAGCAGGCCGGGTGGCTCATATGCACTTTAATCCGTATAAGGCTAGGTTTTCACTTGGGTTTTTGTCCTGCGTTATTTTCTTGATGAAAAACGCCACTGCATTTTCCTGCGTTTTGGCATTTTTTCTGGAGTTTTTTCTGGCGTTTTAGCCTTTCTGTGGAAATTGCTTTTTTGACCTTAGGCAGTTTTTCCAGCCTTTACACGTTGGAATTTTCACCCAGCTAAAAGGGATTAGGATAAATGGCAAGTATCTGCCCCCTCCTGATGTCATTTCCTTGGTAGAGTTCTACTTAAACACGCCCCGGCGGACCCTTTTGTCTCTTTTCTGTGGTTTGTAAGGCATGCTTTATTCCGAATGTCTGCTCCTCTAGGAAGATTGGCCCCAAATGATGGTGAAAATTGTTTGCTGTTGCTTTTGGCACGCAGGATCCAGTTGGGTATGTTTGTTTGTAATGGCATGTTTGTTCCAAATGGTGTAAAATTCAATATGAACTTTGTTTTGTGTGAAACTGTTTGTTTCCAGCCTATTTCTCACAGGACACACAGATACTGGGTCCATCCTCTGCATTGTAACTGTGGAAAAAAACGCCATAAAAAACGCCAAGGCAAAACCCACATGGCTTTTTCATGGCGTTTTTTCTCTCCCAAAAACACCAAGATTTCCTTGCAAAAAATGCCAGTGTCAACATGCTGCGATTTTGAAAAACCGCCACAGAGCCCAAAAAAGCAGTAAAATGCCAAAGAGGACTGAAAAAACGCCAAACAGAAAAACGCCAAGTGGATATGGCATTGTGCGATTTCCTATTGAAGAACAGCTAACATCTGGCTGAATTGGCGTTATTATGGGCGTTTTTGCACAAAAAAACCCAAGTGGAAACCTAGCCAAATAGTTACTTAGTCCCTTTAAATTTCTGTGGTGTCCCTCTTGCAAACATATAGCGGGGATCTGTCCTGTTAACCCCACCCCCCTACTCTTCATGGAGATGTGTTTATTTGAACAGATCTCCATGCATATGATATACTCACATACATAGAAGCATAGTAATTGACAGACATCTAGTCTGCCCATTTTTTCTAATGTTAAGATTCAGATCTTAACCAGTCCTTGTCTTTACCTTAGATACAGGATTAATTTAAGCCTATGCCATGCATGTTTCAATTTCATGTACTTTTCAATTCCCTCACTATTCAAAACCGCTAGAGGTTGAGTGGAAAGCTATACTATTGATTTCAAAGGGAACGCCTTCCTGCCACTGACAAGCTTTTTCAAGCAGCTAATCAGTGACAAGAATAACCTGACCACAGGGGAGTGGGGCGGCTGCAGCTGCTGGGCTGCAGTTTCCAGCTCAGGTAAGTGCTTTTTTGGCCTTTGAAGAATACATATTAAACTATTCAGAGTACTGTAATATTCATTCTTCTTTACTGAGGCTGCCAGGGAGAGTAAACTGTCCCTTTAAGCAGACCAACCTCACAGATGATGCTTGAGTGTGATAAAGAGATTCTTGCTCTGCTTGCTATATGTGTACTGGGCCTAGTTGGGCCACGGCAGATTCTCAGTCCTGGCTTGTTGAGCCAGACTTGCCTGTCAGATAAGGAGGGTCCTCAAGAGTGTCCTTCTGGGTACTTCTAAGGACCAATAATAAATAAAATAATACAAGAAAAGAAAAAGTGATACACAGACCTAAAGAGAACCCCACTTTGAAACATCATGTATACTTTGTGCATAAAGTAAACCTACCAGTCAGTACTACTGTTTATACATCTGCACTATCACTTTTTCTTTTTTTGTATTATTTTATTTATTATCGGTTAACACGAGCGCACCTGGTTGGATTGTTTTGCAAAGTTTCTACACCTGGAGAGTGTGATACAGGGTTGCAGCTGTGTAGCCGGTCCAAGAAGGGTAGTATCCCCCTTTTTCTATCTTATTTATTCACTTTATATACGGTCTGAGACTGGTTTTCACAACCTTTTACTCTTTTACTTCTAAGGACCCCAAGGTTATTTTGCAAGCTGTCTTCCTCATTTCTCCTCATGATGAGCCAGGCATTGGACTCTCACCCAGGTTGAGCAAATAAGTAAATATTTACCTGATAAAGTGTTCTTTGTAAAGAATCAAAGGATCATGTAACTTTATTTGGATCATTGTGGTTTATTGGTTATTTTCACTTATTTGAACATAAAATTGCCCTTTATTTGAATATCTAAGAGTAAGCAGCACAAGGTGCAAAATGCCTAGGGTATGTCCTGTTGTCTAATAACTCCATATTTCTGTCAATGTTCTTTTAGCAACTTCAAATAAAGTACATTCTATTAGTGATTATATGTTTGCGCTCTTATCAAATGTAGATAGCTTTGAAGATAGTTATGAGAATTGTCATCCAGGATGGTAAATTTACCTAGAAGACACTACTATAATAAGTTTTGTTCTATAAAATAGTTACTTGACATTCTACACATCTTTAATGCTAATTAATGAAATGTTTATTACTAGTGTTTTTTTAATGACATACCATACAACTGTTCTCTAAATATTAACGGTGATATATAGGTTCTAGCCAAATTAACTGTTTATATTAAATGGCACAGTTCGGATGTCACTGATGCAGATCAAGCTCTTATTCATTAAAAGCTTAATTGCAATATAATCTCATGTTCTACCTATGAGGGGAATGATGGGTTAATACAAAATATCTTGTTATATATCATGCAAGAATTCTGCCTCACCGTCAGAAAATGTAATCACTTCATCACTTATGCATACATGGTCTTTATATATTCTTTTGAATTGAGACCTTATGGAGGCACTTAAAACCAGGCAAGTTTAGTTTCTAGTACAAGATATAGACAATTTTAAAATAATAAAGTTTAGGAATAAAGCCTGCAGACAGCACTGGATTTAATTAAAATACCCAATCCCAAGCTTTCTATTAATCCAGCCCCCTCTCTTTTAATTAAATGCTTCAGCTACTGTAACTCCGCAGAGGATTTGCAAGTGCTTTTTCCACAGTTTTACATATAGCCTCAACAAAATAACATCAGTTTAATGGACACAAATGAGTGGTATATGGGGTATCTGTATGTGTTGCAGATATCCTGGAGGCAGTCCAATGGAGTCACTGAGCTGGCACTTTCTAGTGTTTGCTGAAACACTGCTTTTGCATTGCCTGTTTTTGTAAACAAATGTTAGCTAACTGCATTTCTAAGAATTTTTATTTTGGAAGCTATGTATTGATATCCAGGAATGACTGCCTCCATACTGGGCCTCCTGAGTCTCAAAGCATTCATGGGACAGTAAACTGTCTAACTGAATTCCTGCAGCTTTGGTAGGTGCTGAGAAGAGGCCAATGATGCTCTGCCCTCTTGCCAGCGCTTCAGCTGGGGTTAGGGAATCTGTGGGTCGGCCTGCCGCTGGGGAGGAAGGACCGTTTCCTCCGCTCCCGGACATGTGAGCTGCCGCTGGGGAGATGGGCCGGCTGCCACATCTCCCTGGATCCCTGTAGCCATTGCAGGTGTGGGGCAGAAGCCAGCAGCGCTCTGCCCTGTTGCCAGCTCCTCAGCTGGGGCTAAGGGATCTGGGCAGACTGCCCAGCATTCTGAGGACCCAGGTGGGGAGACCGCAGTGTTATCCACCCCCTCTTGGGTTAACATCCTCAGACAAAAAATCTAATAAATCCCCAGTCTCTGGTTCCGGTTGTGGAGCACAGTCGCACAGCTCCAGTATCGGATCTGGGCTCCCTACCCAGTATCCCTGTGCCTCAGAGGTGGAGACCCCAGTTTTATTCACCTCTCCCGGGTCAACATCCTCAGATGAATAATCAAGAAAATCCATGGACACTCGGGCATTCTGTTGGACACGGTCGAATAGTTTTTTATATGCCTTCTCCAGTTCCCATTCCCGTGCAACTAAAAAGTCTAGATCACCTCCCAGTCTGAGTGCATCTAGGAGGTCCAACTCTCTGAGATGCTGGATGTCCTCAACCGCCACTTCGCTGTACTGCCAAACTCCGGATCCTTCTGGAGACTGTACCATATTAATCCCAGGCCGCCAAAGTCATAGACCTCCGTGGGCTCTGTACAGTCCAGACCTGGACACAGCTGTGCTGCGTACCACAGCAGAGCCGATAGCCATCGTTCAACCTCACCTCTTTCTGGACCAGCACCTCTAGCTCAGACACCCACTCCTCTTTGGGCTGCTTCCCCAAAAACGGCATCAGCATCTTCTGCTGGAGCCAGAACCTTTCCTCAAAGGTTAGGAGGTTCTTACCCTGGTAGTCCTGTTCCCATTGAAGAGCCTCCAACCAGAGATGCCGACGAATACAATCCCTCCACAGCAGCTCATCCGCTGCCGATACAGGTCCACCGAGTTTTGTCCATGCCTCCTGCATACGCCATCCGAACTCCACTTCCAGAGCTGGGAACCCTGGCATCGCTCCTTCGCTGCCTCCAGAGTGATCAATCCCGGTGGTGGTTTGGATGTCCCGCTTGCAAGGAAGCATCCCACCAATGTCACGGATCTGGCTAGTCCGACCGACTACTTCCGTTGACTCGTGCTCCCTTAGCCTGGGACACCACACCTTCCCCGGTTTCCCAGTCATCAGCCGAGACTCAGAGTAGGGTAAAAACAAAACGAAGATTTATTTTAGACACACAGGGCTGGATGTATCCAGCAAAACACACATTAACATAAAAACAAGATATTGGCATACAAACCACCCCCTTAATCTGCCTCCCAGAGACAACAGGGCAGTAACGGGATTAACAATACAATAGGGTCCCAACCTCCACTATCTATTGGTGGCCAAAACCAGTTCCAGGGATGGCCGGGGTAAATGTCTGTAGTAGTGGAACTGGGGGGAGGGTGGAGGGGTCTGATATTAAATTAAAACAATGGTGGTCACTCCCTGCTTGCAGATCCTGGCTGTCTGACAGAGATAATCCCCTCAACCAGTGATGACGTGATATACTGTTGGGGGTAGCCACAGAAGTCTTTACAAACCCAGGGCATATGTCAATAGGGAGGAGGCTGGCAGTCAGCCCTCTCCAGTGGTCCCAGTGATGGAGGGTTCCGTCACCATGCCCATACCTGAGAACTCTGCCGGGTGAACGCTGCTCCTCCGGTTCTCCGGGTCAAGACCCGAATCCCCCAGGTTTTGTCTTCTTGACACGCCCCGCCCATTTTTTCCTTTAAATGGGGGTGTTTCCCGCTGCTGTCAGCGGGGCCGCCCTCGAAGTCAGTGGGAGCGCCTGCTGACGTCAGTGTGCAGTCCTGGCCGAGTCCGGCAAGAGAAAGCTCCGGGTAGCCCGAGCCAAGAAGTTCCCAGGTATGATAATGCTTAACTATTTTTTGTTTTGTTTTTGTTCCATTCATTTTTAGACAACCAGCTTTGTCTCCTGCTCTTTCAGTTTGGACATATTTCAGAGGGCTTTTTCCATTTGGAAACTTTTGTGGTCACCCTCATTCACTCTAATGCTTCATGCTGTCTCTCAATGTCTCCCTACCTTCTCCGCCATCTGCTTCCATATGTAAGAACTTACTTACCTTCACTGCCATCCTCTGCTGCCTGCTTCTGACCCCTTTCGATGAATGGATAGGCCTGAATTTTCTATTGCACCTATAATGCAAAATGATGGCCTTGCACCTAAAGGGCTTGATGTTGCACCTAAAGGGCTTGTTTTGTTTAATTTAATATTCTAAATATGTGCAGAGTCCCTGTTGCTTACCTGTGCGTTGCTCGCCCACACTCTGCGAGCAAAGTCTCTTGTACCGCCCAGGGGAAGCAGGAACCCAGCGGAGTCACGTGAATTTAAGCCACGTCACATGACCCTGCTCCGTTCCTGCTTCCTCTGGGTGTGACAAGAGAAGTTGTTCGCACAGAGAGAAGCAGCAGCGCCTGCGGAGGTCCGTGAGCGGCACCGGGAGCTCTGAAGTTCAGGTAAGGGGGTGGGGGTGTATGAACGAGTATGCATCATAGATTGAATGAACGAGTATATGAGTGAATTAATATTTGTGGATGAGTAAATTAATGAATATGTGTGTGATAGCATGGATGTGTAAGTGTGGGGGGGTATGGGACAGAGAGGCTGTTTGAGGCTAGAATGCCACAGGCAGGCTGTTTGGGGGAAAAGGTGACAAGTCCTATGCTTCCAGTCTGGGTGTTGGGCAGATTCTGTGGATGCAATCAGGGTGCCAGGGCTGACATGATACTAAAGAGGGGGCATTAATTCACAAGGGTCACATAAATCAATACTAAAGGGGGGTGGGATAAATATACAATATGGGGCTAGCTGGGGCAATACACAAGTGTGTGGGGGCATTAGGGTGACCACATCGGCCATGTTTTCCAGGACACATGACTTTTACACGCTGCTGACCAGCCCAGATAAAATGCTAGCCTGCAGTATAGGGGATGTATAGACTCATGGAAGGGAACCAATTAGTTAGATAAACATCTCCCATACTGCAGGGCAGCATTTTATCTGGGCTGGCAGCATCAATACACAAGGGGGGCAGTTGGGGCTATTACATAAATCAGTACTAAAGCGGGGGGCAGGACGGAGGCGATACACAAGGGGCAAAAACACAAAAAGGAGGGGTCAATGACAAAGCAGTGTGGAAAATACTTTTTTGTTATTGTTGTAGCTTAGCTCCTCCAGATGTGGGTGTCAGTGTGGCACAGCCTGTCCTGGTGTGTGTGTTTGGGTGTCAGTGTAGAAGAGCCTGTCCTGGTTTGTGTGGCAGTGTGGCAGAGCCTGTCCTGTTGGTGCAGCAGAGCCTGTCCTAGTGTATGTGTGTTTGGGTGTCGATGTGGCAGAGCCTGTCCTGGTGTGTATGTTTGGGTATCTGTGTGGCAGAGCCTGTCCTGGTGTGTGTGTTTGGGTGTCAGTGTGGCAGAGTCTGTACTGGTGCGTGTGTTTGTGTGTCGGTGTGGCAGAGCCTGTCCTGGTGTATGTGTTTGGGTGTCTGTGTGGCAGAGCCTGTCCTTGTGTATGTGTTTGGGTGTCAGTGTGGCAGAGCCTGTCTTGGTGTATGTGTTTGGGTGTGTCAGAGTCTGTCCTGGTATGTGTATTTGATCATCTGTTTCCTGATACTTTACTTACTGTAGAATGTTTTACTTATTCAGAGATAAAACACCCTCGTGAATTTGTCACTTCTGAGGAAAAGTAAAGGATTTGTGTTATTTACTCTATGTCAATCTGCATATCTTATTAAAAAGGATAAGTAGCACTAAATTGTGGCTTCAGGCGTCCCGTATGGTGACTTTAATTTTAGTGTACTGATGGACTCCCAATCCCATCACATTACACATCACATTAATATGCATTAGAAAATCAGGAAAAGATGGGCATGGATGGTGGCCTGATTCAGTTGTGCAATGGGCCACCTGACTAGACTTGCCTCCCAGGCCTCAGGCTGTCAGCCCTCCCCTGCAGAAAGAGACACGGATCTTTGGATGAATCAGGCTCTATTGGAGCTGGAAAAAAAGGCTATTTCTTATATCCATGCCTTAAAATTTTACAGCAGCTCTAATGTTATTAGTGTTTAAAGGATTTAAAGAAATATTTTTCCCTGTTACAGTTGTCCTTTAAAGGGACAGTGTGACCTCATTAACCCCATTTCCTGGAGGGGTTATTATTTAAACCCTAGGGTGGCATATCATATATAGGGAGTATTCTGCTGCTATTTTGGTTCTCGGCCTGCCTTGTTCCTGACTATGCTTTGCTCCCTTATTTTGCTATTTCTGTCCTCTATCGGCATTCTCTTACTATTTCGCTGTCTAGTCTCTGATCCCTATGCTGAACATGAAACCACGTCCCTGCCTCCATTCCCACAGCTGCCTTTTCTGATGTCCTTCTGTTGGCTGTCTGTTGTGAGAACCAGTCTGTCCACCTGCTATGATCCTGTGAAAATCTGGTTTTACAGAGTGCAGTCTTAATATTATTTATTGGAGCCCTGTCATTTTTATTCCAGCGCTCATATCTATTATACAACATAATGGTCCTTTAGCAGTAACACTTTTACAAGATATGTTCATATGATAGGAATTCCATTATATCAAACTTTCAAGGCCCCGAAGAAAGGCTTTGTTATAGCTGTGAAGCATTGAAGAATATACATTTAAACCTTATGTGAATAAGCATATATAATAATATTCTGTTTGTCTGTACAGGTTTATCTGCCTTGACAGGAAAGACACATTAATTGGATCTGTGTTGTTGATATTTGTCACAGAAGGCTCTGTGCCCTGGGCTCCTTGAGGGGCCTGGGGGTCAGTCTCTTCCCTACAGACTATGGGCCCTAGACTTGGAAGGGGTTCTGTTTTTGGAGGGGTGGGTACAGGGGGGTCCACCCTGGTACAGAGTGCCACGTTTCTCCATTGGGTCAGGACTTACAGGACAAAGATCTCCATGGCCAGTATTTGCACTTAGATATCCAGCAGGTTTCAGCCAGAAGTCAGGGAACTGCCCGTTTTTACCATCCGTCTCACAGACTACAATAGCGACTCCCTACTGGGCTGAAGTGGATGCTGAGCCGTGTGCAAAGAAGGACCTGATGGAGAACTTTGCGTGGTTTGCTGTGTCTGTTGTATGTAAATTACCCCCTGGTATGTTTCCAAATAAACTGAGTCCTGTTTTCACCTCATCATGAGAGCTGTCTGATGCTTGGGGTGGGCTGCTATGATACTTTATTTTCCTTTTTAGGATAATAGCCACACTGTGTAGCTAAGCTTCGGCTAGCCACAGTGCCAATGCAGGTCCAGTGAAGTGGACCTGCATTGGCACTGTGGCTACCAACGCTGGTTCTGTCTGGCACTGAAAGGGTTAATTGCTGGTGTCCCGACAGGAGGAACCATTGTTTGGCGGGAGTACCTGGTTGGGGTACTGGGCGTCCCGTCACAATGACCATACCTGGGAACTCTCTTCATTTTGAGTGGATACTCTGGAATTCTGATCTGATTTGTCACCTACCCACTGGTCAGCCGTCGGGCAGGCCTCCAGCAGGTGGCACGACGTCTGCTCCTCCACCACACCATTTGGGCAGATTTCTGTCTAGTGTCCCACACCTTCTGGCAGTTCATCCATCTGGCTCTGACGATCCTTGCTCTTCTCCTACTAATGATCCAGCTTCCTCCTGCTACAAAGGCCATCTATGGCCTCGCTCACACCTGCACCACGCACAAGATGGCCATGGGCATACGTCCTGAACAGAGCAACTTTACTCCATTAAAACTATTCTCTTCTTGTGTCCTATCTAAGCTTCGTAAACCCACCATGCCTTACTTCTGATGGTCGGACCTATGGTTGTCATTGTTTATCCTGCCCTAGCGCCTTCTGTACTACTGATCCTGTGTTCAACTTAGCTTGATCCTGCCTATTCTGTTTTCTGGCTTCCTGACCTTGGCTCTGTTTTACGACTGCCCTAAACTCTGGCTACCTGATCATGTCTATAACATTGTTTATTCTGAACTTTGGCTTCCTGACTACAACTTGTCTTAACTTTCCTGCATGAGCACCCTTAGTTTTATCCTCGATCTTGGAGTAATATCAGAAAATTCCACAGCTGCTTAAACCCAAAAGGCTCAACTCGAGGGGGAAAACAGTTGGATGGGAAGACCTCTTCAGAGACATATGGGCTTTTCTTGGGGGACACAGTGTCCTAATCTGCACCAGCATCTCCTTTTAGCGTGACATAGTTGATCTGTTTAATCTCCTGGCAGGTGACCAGTGCTTCGGCTCACTGAATTCTGCCCTTTCCAACTCGATATGGGACCAGTGCTGCCTCTCCATCTCTGTTAAACCCACTATGTGCATCCTATAAGAAACAGGAGAGGGAGAGCTTCATTGGGGACAGTCCTGGGAAGTCCCTCAAGTATCCCACTGACATATCTATAGATATTTGTTACACTATTCTTCCAATATTATATGCATATGGAAAGGAAATTAAAATATGACTACAAAGGAAGAAATTAAGAGACAGGGCAATGTTTTCTGCAGACAATAGCTAGCTGACAGTAAAGCATAAGCTCTTGTAAGTGCAAATTATATAGAGCTATGCTGAGACATTAGTTCCCGGATCATTTTTATTTGCCATTGCTATGGAAACATGTTAAATATAGATTCACCTTTTTCTTCAATGTAGTGCATTTTGTTTTGATAATCACCAAACAAAACCCATGCAGAACAAGGGCATATCAACAGGTTGTTAATGGAAAGATAAATAAGCAAACCTCTGCTACCATTAATGAGGTGTACAAACATATGTCAAAGGGTAATTATTTGCAAAAGTCTATGCTACATAAGAGGTGGGATTTAGTAAAGGGAATGTATGCAAACAGTTGCATGTTTCTTTAACAAAACAATTCAACAAACCAAATACACAAAGTCCTTTTTAATACCAGAATAGCTATTTTTTGTTTTAGAAAAAGCTAGATTCTTACAAAATCACATACAAATTATTCATATGCTAGTTTCGTTGTTTTCATTACAATAACAAAAAATTACACATTTTCATTCCAAACAAGCCAAAAGTAGCAATCAATACCAGGACAGGACTAGGACCATACTTACACTAGCCATGGCTTAAGTGGTTCTATGTAGCTGAAATCCAAGCCTCTCCAGTGGTGCAGAATGGAACCGCTCAATGGCCAGTCCAATCCTGATAAGCACTGTGGTTTACTAACTACAATATAATATCAAAATATTGTTATTATATTGACAACACAATTAGTATATTCAAAACTTTATACAAGCAAATTTGTTTGGTCTTATTAGTGTCAAAGAGAGCGTTTCATATGTGTATTGCCCCAGATAGCTAAGTGATAAAAGTAATGATATTATTACCAAAGAGACAAGTGGAATGTTCCAATTGTTTCATTTTTTATCACTTTGACATAGAATTGCTTTTTTATACATAACACCAATGGTATCCTCCCTATCACAGAACATCACCAAAGTTTAGAAAATGCTAAAAAGAACATATTAAACCTTTACCTCCTCATTGCCTTACCTTATTTGAGAGGGATCTCCAAAAACACTTCTAGAGGCCTTTAATGTTACTGTATAATACATTCTTAAACATTTTGAAAAAATATTAGGCAGTGTTGAATTTGATGCTGAAAATTATAGCAATGTATTCTATTAAACTGCATCAGAATCCATACATGTGCAATGCAACCTTTGCTTATGTTTTAGTCATTATGTTTTTTGGGGTAATCTGACAACATTAATAATGTTTCCTGATACCATTAAAATTGCGATGTGCAGGTGTAGCATGTTTTATGTCCAAATTCTGCAGGCAGGTAATGTAATCTAAAACCATCAATTTAAAGCCTGCAACACACCCCTCCATCTTCCTAAGGCCATATCCCCTGCATCATGGAGTTTGGGCACCGGCAGGGTTAAATCCTTGCCAGTGGACCAAGACTTGACTGTAAAATCCAACAACCTAGACGCCCCCTGATGGCTGGGTTGAAATTTGTGTCCCAAAACTGTCAGATTAAAATGAAATGGCACTCTAATAAACTTCACTGACATTGTTGGAGCATCTCCGTAATACGGCAGGGACTTTTGGGCTTTATAGAGACCAGGATCGGGTTGCCTGGTACTGTAAGTCACTGACTGATCGCATAATTATACGGTCAGTGTGTGTAAGGGTATGGTGCAGCCATATGACAGAGCTGTCACAGGGATTCCCCTGACTGCTGTGGAGTGGAACACCACAGGGATACTGTTGAACATATTCACTTACTTTCTGGCAAGATAATTGTATTGAATATTATCACCAGCCTTTGACAAAGAATTAGTGCATGGAAAGTGTTAAAATACCAAAATATGAACTACCCTGTGGTGTCTAGTTTTCAAAAATACATGGTTTGATTGGAGGTAAATTGAAATAGAGGTCCTATTTGGCACATCTTTGAAGGCAGCAATTTCAATCAATTCCAGTCGATGGAGATGACTGCAGGATGACCAGATGTCAAAAACCTGAAATGTGCATGTCCAAAATGTGACCTTTTAGCCCCCAAACAACTTGATAAGCCTATCAGTGGCATCAGCAGGGGGGGCAGAGGGGGCCATGGCCCCCCTACATTATACTGTGCCCCCCTGTGTGTCCCCCGATTGAAACACTGTTTTTTTGTTTTTTTTGCGCAGCCGGAGTCCCTCTCACTCACATCTGTCTCAGTCGCGGTGCCGGCATTTCATCCTGAGCGCCGGAATATGACGTCATACTCCGGTGCTCAGCAGTGAAGCAGTGCACACCACGGCAGAGCAGGGAGACAGAGGCCTCGCGATCCCACCGCAGGAATTCTACAAGGTAAGTGAACTTCAAACAGGGGAGTGGGTAGATAGCGAGACAGGGGGAAAGAGTATAGAAAGGGAGACGAGGGGAGTGTGTAATAAAATATAGGGCCAATACAAACTTCAAATAATTGGATCACATATAAATGTATGTGCGTCAAAAATAGGCAGAGTCACTTAGATGCAAACAAAGGTAAAACATTTAATACGAACAAAAATAGAAGAATATAAAAAGAAGATAACAAAAATAATACGAAACAAGTCTTACAAAACCTTCGAGAGGAATTTAGTTCATGACATCTGTCCTATGCATTCCTGAGGATGGAGGGAGGGAGTGTTGGGACGTGAAGAGTCCGTGGATGGCAAGTACATCTCCCCTCTACCTCTCCTCCCATGCTTCTCCAAGGCTTCACTTATATACACGGTTTGAATAATGATATCAGTCTTGTCAGTCTATTGGTCTTCACCTAATTGGGTAAACATGCTCACTAAGATCTTTACACGTCGAAACCCTATTTTAGGTGGTCACTGTACGCATATTGTAATGCCCTTTTACAGTTACAACTATACCATGCATTAGCAAGTTACTATCCTATCTATAGAATGCCTGTTCAGCAAATCCTTCATTCTATATTTTAAGGTCAAGGAAACCTTGAAGCCTATCATTGAAACATATTAATATATCTTAATAATCATTTATTTATGAACAATGATTACATATCTTTGACTACTGCGTATACCAATAATTATATATGGTCCATTTCTTAATTGAGGTTAGAAAATGTATTAGAATCTTTTACAGAGTGTAGATATGGAGAGGGTAGATAGTGAGGAAGGGGTAGATAGGGAGACGGGGGAGAGGGTAGATAATGAGGAAGGGGTAGCTAGGCAGAAGGGAGTAGATAGGGAGAAGGGAGTAGATAGGGAGTGAGATGGGATAGATAGGACAGAAGGGAGTGAGAAGATAGGGCAGAAGGGAGGGAGAAGGGGTAGATAGGGAGAAGGAAGGGAGAAGGGGTAGACAGGGCAGAAGGGAGTAAGAATGGATAGATAGGGAGAAGGGAGGTAGATAGTGAGGAAGGGTTAGATAGGCAGAAGGGAGTAGATAGGACAGAAAGGAATGAGAAGGGATAAATAGGACAGAAGAGAGTGAGAAGGGGCAAATAGGACAGAAGGGAGGGAGAAGGGATAGATAGGGCAGAAGGGAGGGAGACGGGGTAGATAGGGAGAAGGGAGGGAGAGGGGGGTAGATTGTGAGAAAGGAGGTTAGCAAGAATATTGAAATAAAGAGTCAGAATGAGAGAGAGTGAATGAATTAATGTGTGGATGAATTGTGTGAATGAGTGAGAGAAGTAATGAATTTGTAAGAATGCATTAATGAATATGTGTAAATAATTTATATGAAAGAGTGAAAGAATAAATGATTGTGTGAATGAAAGTGAATAAGTGAGTGACTGTAAAAGTGTATCAGGGTTTAGCCCCAGTGCTGCAAACTGCCAGGCGTGGCCTGCCCTTTAAGTGCTCTGCCTGGAGTTGAACTCCTCTCCACAGCTTGCTGTCCTGTTTATTTCTGTCTATATTTTATGTACCTTTGCCCTCTTTCCCTTATACATCTCAGCTCCTCACTCCATCCCCTGTGTTCCTTGCCTTGTTGCCTGTCCTTTGTGGCATCCTGTACCATGTAAACTCAATAAAAGAGTTCAAAAGGAGCCTGGACGTGTTTCTTGAAAGCAATAATATTACAAGTTATGGATATTAGATTAATAGGGACAGAACGTTGATCCAGGCATTTATTCTGATTCCATATTTGGAGTCGGGAAGGAATTTTCCCCCTGGTATGGGGCAATTGGCATCTGCTTCATAAGGGTTTTTTTGCCTTCCTCTGGATCAACACAGTAGGGACACAATATGTATATAGGTTGAACTTGATGGACTTTGGTCTTTTTTCAACCTTATGAACTATGTTACTATGTATGCATGTCTTGCTATCAGAGGCGTATCTAGGGTATGGCACCTATGGCTCGTGCCATAGGCGCCATTTGAAGGGGGCGCCAGTGAGCGGCTTTCAAACGCCGTCTTTTTTTTTTTTTTGTGGCGCCCCTCATTCTCCTCCACGAGGCTTCTACCTCCGTCCCGGTCCCGGTGCCGGCGCTCAGCATCATATTTCGGCGCCCAGCAGTGAAGCAGCGGGCACCAGCGAGCGGCTTTTAAACGCTGTCTTCTTTTTTTGATGACATATATATATATTGGCAGGGTCTCATATTAAAGAATAAAAAATAACTGTCAGTTCAGCTGTTATTTTGAAATCATATTTCAATCAAGCCCTTTCCTTCAAGGAGATAAGTACATATTATATAGTTAAAAATGGATGTCTAACGCATATATATATATATATATATATATATATATGTAGCTTTTTATAATTGCCCCCACCTACTTTGGTCCCTGTCCCCCCATGTGCCCCCCCCGAAATATGAAAGCTGGAGAGGCCACTGAAGCCTATGCATGGGTATCACTGTACTTTAGGAGATGTTGCGAAACACCTATTGGGATGTTTTGAAGTGACAATTCCAGGCACTGTACGTTCATACCTGAAGTACAATGTGTGCAAAATAAAAATTCTACCAAAATCTTTGGCAAAGGCTGGTGGTAGAATTAGTGCATGGAAATTGTTGAAATACCCTGGATTTTTAAAAAACAAAATGTACTTATTGCCCTTTAACTTGCAAAAAAAACCAAAAAACAATAAAAACCAAAAAACAATAAAAACATTGGGTATTTCTAAACAGGTCAAATATTAGAATCAAGTTAGCAGTTTTTTTATTAGCTTTTCTTGCTGACCTAAAGATTTTCCATATAAATGTTCATTTTTCACAATATTTTATTATTTTATTATTTTTATTGTAAATTACATAATATGATCAAAATATTAGTATCTAAAGAAAGCCCTCCTTGTCCTGAAAGGACAGCAAAAAAAAAAAATTACAGCAAAACACAAACACTGCAGAGATGCTAAAACAGCCACGATGGGTACAAAATGTAAACAAATATTCTGTCCCTTGAGGAGCAAATCTCTTAAACAGTGCAGGGCACTAGAGCCCTGGGTGGGACTGCTTTTTTAATCCCGCTCACTCCCGCAATGTGGGTGTTCCACTCCCGCCCGCTCCCACCACATCTGTGGCCAATCAAGCTCACTTACCAGTCGCGTCTCCAGATTTCATATTTAGGGGGGCACATGGGGGGGCCAGGGACCAAAGTAGGGGGACCAATTATAAAACGGCACATATACTGTCGCGATCGCGGTCCCGGGTCCGGTCGCGGTTCCGGGTCCGGTCGCGGTTCCGGGTCCGGTCGCAGTCCCGGGGTCTCGTGTGCGGCGATTCGCTCTCGGGTCACGGAGACCCAAGCTGGAGAGCTCGGGCTCTGTCTCCGGCGGGCGGACGTCCGCACGTAAGTGCAGTGGGGCCCGGAGTTCCCGATCTCCCTGCACTGGCGATCCGCAACCCGATCGCTGGTGCAGGAAGCAGGAAGGCAGGTCTGGGGATTCGGCAGCGATCAGAATGGAAACCGCTCGCTGCCTTAGGAATCCCCAGAGAGGTTTACTTACCGGTTCGCCGGTCTCCACTGGGGGCGCAGCCAATTCTCACGGCTGGAGCCGTGAGTCAGAGGGACGTCTTAGGGCACGCGCCTGACGCTCTGTTGGGGGCGTGGCTTTAAGTGGCGCCAGATTCAAAAACCCTGCAGATCTGTCCACAGGCACCCTGTTGTGGTCTTATCTCTGAATAGAAGTTTGAGTTTGCTTTGTTACTATTTGGTTGACCATTGGATTTCCTGACTACCCTCTTGCCTGCTGATTTTGTACCTCTGCCTGAGACTATCGTTACCGACCCCTGGCTTGTCTAACTACCTGCTTTGTGTATCTGACCCCTGGCTTGGCTTACTATCCGCATCGTGTATCCGACCCCTGGCTCGTCTGACTACCCGTTTAGTGTTCGTGACCCCTGGCTCGTCTGACTTCCAGCATTGTGTATCTTATCCCGGTCTGTTCATATATCTACTGCTTCTGCACCTCGCTGCTTCAGCTCAGTATCTACCATTTTCAGCTATCACGGCGGCTTCCTCACTGTTGGGATCATCCTGAGTTCCTGGTGATTCCTTATTCTGAAGATCTCCTGCGGTGAGTGCTTTTGGTGCTAGCATACGTTACATTACAACAGGGTCATGGATCCCTCTGAGCTTAGCAAGGTGCTGTCGTCCCATAGTCAAATGTTGGACTCCCATGAAGCAAGATACTCTGGATCCTATGGCCAGAACCCTGCAGGTACTGGTTGTCAGGTCTGACCCGGCATCCGGAGGCCCTGCCTCGTCTTCAGCCTCAGACACAGCTTCCCCAGCCATGATGTCGGGGTCTTCTCAAGCTACAGTTCCTCTTAAATTACCGTCTCCGAACAGATACAGCGGTGAACCAGAATCATGCCGTGGATTCTTAAATCAATGTTCGATTCAGTTTGAACTCACCCCTCATATGTTTGCCTCTGAAAAAGCGAAAGTGGGCTATATCATTTCATTGTTGTCGGGTAAAGCCTTGGCCTGGGCTTCGCCGTTATAGGAAAAAGACTCTCCTAAAGTTTATAACAGTGCATTGTTCATTTCTGCATTTCGTAGAACCTTTGATGTTCCTGGAAAAGCAGCCACAGCTTCGTTGTCGTTACTACACTCTTCTCAAGGCTCCCACTCTGTAGCTGAATACGCAATTGAATTCAAGACTTTAGCAGCAGAGGTGAATTGGTCGGATGAGGCTTTAATTGCAGCATTTTATGACGGGCTATCTGAGCGTCTTAAGGATGAACTGTCTACTAGAGATTTACCCGGTGACCTAGAAGATTTTGTTTCTTTGGCTCTGAAGCTGGATAGTCGCATTCGTGAGAGACAATCGCAAAGAGCTAAAAGATTTGAATTCAGATCCTGTCATCAGCTACCCTCCAGCCCACCCCCCAGACCTTCGTCACCTGTTTTACCTCCAGAAGAACCGATGCAACTGGGAGCTACTAAATTGTCTTATACGGAAAAGAATCGTCGTTGGGCAGAAGGGTTATGTCTATATTGTGGCAAGAAAGGTCATTTTGTTCGAACCTGCCCCAACAAGCCGGGAAACTACCGTGCCCAGTCCAAGTAAAGGGGCCTTGTCTGGGTGAGCATATTTCAGCCCCTAAATTTAAAGATTGTTTTCATGTTCCTGTGTCCCTGGAATGGGGTGGGATGAAGATTTCTTCATCAGCTATGATAGACTCTGGAGCTGCTGGCTCCTTTATTGATAATAATTTTGTTCTCTTTCATAAGATTCCACTTGTCAATGTATTTACACCTATCGCCATTTCTGCCATTGATGGTCGACCGTTACAACCTTCCTTCATTACACAACAAACTTCTACCATACTACTCTCCGTGGGATTATTTCATCAAGAAACCATATTGTTTCATGTTATTTCGTCTCCTGCATGTCCGGTTATTTTAGGCCTTCCTTGGCTTCGGCTTCACAATCCCTCAATTAACTGGTGTTCCGGGGATATCCTGGGATGGGACCAGAAATGTTCTACCCAATGTTTTTCCAGAGCTGTTTTCAAGACAACCTCCATTCGATCTATATCATCTACAGCAGTGCCTTGGGCTTATCAGGATTACCAGGATGTATTTGATAAAAAACAGGCCGAAGTGTTGCCTCCTCACAGACTGTACGATTGTCCTATTGAATTGCTGCCAGGCACTATGCCCCCACGGGGTCGTACCTATGCCTTGTCTTTACCTGAGTCACAGGCATTAGAGGAATATATTAAGGACAATTTGAATAGGGGATTCATACGTAAATCTACCTCCCCTGCCGGAGCAGGTTTTTTTTTCTTTACTAAAAAAGATGGAGGATTACGACCATGCATTGACTATAGAGGTCTGAATCGTATAACTATTAAAAACAAATATCCGCTTCCCCTCATTCCAGAACTTTTTGACCGTTTACGTGGCTCTACTGTTTTTACGAAACTAGACCTTCATGGGGCATATAACTTAATACGTATTCGAGAAGGTGACGAGTGGAAAACTGCCTTCAATACTAGAATGGGGCACTACGAGTATACGGTCATGCCCTTCGGACTTTGTAACGCTCCGGCTGTGTTTCAAGAATTTATCAATGATATATTTCACGATATTTCTCTCCAATTCGTCATTGTCGACCTGGACGACATCCTGATTCACTCGCCGGATCTTCAATCGCACCGTACCCATGTTCGGGTTGTTCTACAGCGCCTTCGTCATAACAGACTGTATGCTAAACTCGAAAAATGTTTGTTTGAAGCTGCCAGTGTTCCGTTTCTGGGATTCATCATTTCTGCAGCAGGATTTGAGATGGATCCCAACAAGTTGTCTGCCATCTCCGATTGGCCTCAACCTCAAGCTTTACGTCCCCTGCAAAGATTTTTAGGGTTTTCTAACTATTATAGGAAGTTCATTAAAGATTTCTCTAAAATTGTACACCCCCTGACCGCCATGACGAAGAAGGGAGCCGACTGTAAAAACTGGTCTGCTGGATCCATTAGTGCTTTTACCCTCCTTAAAAAAGCTTTCGCATCTGCTCCAGTGTTATGACATCCTGATGTCACTAAGCCTTTTGTCGTTGAAGTGGATGCCTCTGAGATTGGGGTGGGGGCTGTGCTTTCTCAAAGGAAAGACTTTAATGCGAAACTTCATCCGTGTGCTTATTTTTCGAAGAAATTTTCTCCTGCGGAGATGAATTATGATGTGGGCAACCGTGAGCTTCTGGGTATCGTTTTAGCACTCCAAGAATGGAGGCATCTTTTAGAAGGGGCAAGGAATACCGTCACTATTTTGACTGATCATAAAAATCTAGAATACCTCAGTCACGCCAAAAGACTCAATCCCAGACAAGCTAGATGGTCCTTGTTCCTCTCTAGAGGGTCTAAGAATATTAAGGCCGATGCCTTGTCTAGACAGTTCGCATCTGATACTGACAATACGTCTGAACCTGAACCTATTATCTCCCCATCTCAGATTATTGCATCAGTTTCTACTCATGTGTATTCGCCGATGTATGCGCATATTCTTAAAGCGCAAACCAAGGTAGTAAATGGCCTATAGGTTCTCTGTTTGTTCCGGCTTCAGAACGACTTAAGGTTTTATCCTGGGCACATTCGGCTCTCCCGGCAGGTCACCCTAGTGCTCGGCGTACGCTGGAAATTATAGGAAGACAGTTTTGGTGGCCTGAGATAAAGTCGGATTGTGTCGATTATGTTGCTTCTTGTCACCCATGTGCCACAGCTAAAGCATCTCATTCTAAGCCTTCCGGGTTGCTTCTACCTTTACCTGTTCCCTCTCGTCCTTGGACCCATTTAGCTATGGATTTTATCGTTGACCTCCCTCCCTCTGAAGGGAATACTGTTATATGGGTTGTAGTTGATCGTTTTTCTAAAATGGCGCACTTTGTTCCACTCCCTAAATTACCTTCGGCTCCCTATTTGGTTCCTATTTTTGTTGATAACGTGGTTCGTCTACATGGTATTCCTATGGAAATAGTTTCTGATAGGGGGGTGCAATTTACGGCGTTGTTCTGGAAAACCTTTTGATCCTCATTAGGGATATGCCTAGCCTATTCCTCAGCATATCACCCCCAGACCAATGGCATTTCTGAAAGAACGAACCAGACTCTAGAACAATTTTTACGTTTATTTATAAATGAATATCAAGACAATTGGACCCAACTTTTGCCCTGGGCCGAATTCACTAGAAATAATACCATTCATGAATCATCATTACTTACTCCGTTTTTTTGTAATTATGGTTACAATCCCTCCTCTTTGCCCGATTCATTTAAGGATTCCCAGGTCCCAGCGGTAGATTCTTATGTCAAACCATTACCTTCCGTATGGAACAAAGTCCGTCACGCCTTATCCACAGCGGCCCTCAAATATAAACGGCATTCTGATCGTCGTCGTCGGTTGGGTCCGTCTTATATGCCTAACAATCGTGTGTGGTTATCCACGAGAAATATTAAACTTAAAGTTCCCTCCATGAAACTTGCCCCGCGTTACATTGGTCCTTTTCGAATTCTGCGCAAAATTAACCCAGTAGCTTATGAACTTAATCTTCCTTCCTCCCTTAGAATGCCTCTCGTTTTTCATGTGTCTCTACTTAAGCCTCTCACCTGCAACCGTTTTACCAAAGTTATTCCTCGCCCTAGCTCGGTTATAATTGATTCTCATGTTGAGTACGAGGTCCAATCCATCCTGGATTCCAAGAAAGTCAGAAATTCTGTGTTTTATTTGGTTCACTGGAAGGGGTATGGTCCGGAAGAGAGGTCCTGGGTTAAATCTAAAGATGTATATACCCCTGGGTTACTTCGGTTATTTCACCTCAAATATCCCACCAAGCCTGGGACGTTGCGGCCATCGGCCGGCCTTCGAGGAGGGGGTAATGTCGCGATCGCGGTCCCGGGTCCGGTCGCGGTCCCGGGGTCTTGTGTGCGGCGGACGTCAGCACGTAAGTGCAGTGGGGCCCGGAGTTCCCGATCTCCCTGCACTGGCGATCCGCAACCCGATCGCCGGTGCAGGAAGCAGGAACGCAGGTCTGGGGATTCGGCAGCGATCAGAATGAAAACCGCTCGTTGCCTTAGGAATCCCCAGAGAGGTTTACTTACCGGTTCGCCGGTCTCCATTGGGGGCGCAGCCAATTCTCACGGCTGGAGCCGTGAGTCAGAGGGACGTCTTAGGGCATGCCCCTGACGCTCTGTTGGGGGCGTGGCTTTAAGTGGCGCCAGATTCAAAAACCCTGCAGATCTGTCCACAGGCACTCTGTTGTGGTCTTATCTCTGAATAGAAGTTTGAGTTTGCTTTGTTACTATTTGGTTGACCATTGGATTTCCTGACTACCCTCTTGCCTGCTGATTTTGTACCTCTGCCTGAGACTATCGTTACCGACCCCTGGCTTGTCTAACTACCTGCTTCGTGTACCTGACCCCTGGCTTGGCTGACTATCCGCATCGTGTATCCGACCCCTGGCTCGTCTGACTACCTGTTTAGTGTTCCTGACCCCTGGCTCGTCTGACTTCCAGCATTGTGTATCTTATCCCGGTCTGTTCATATATCTACTGCTTCTGCACCTCGCTGCTTCAGCTCAGTATCTACCATTTTCAGCTATCACAGCAGCTTCCTCACTGTTGGGATCATCCTGAGTTCCTGGTGATTCCTTATTCTGAAGATCTCCTGCGGTGAGTGCTTTTGGTGCTAGCATACGTTACATATATATATATATATATATATATATATATATATATATAAAACACTTTCAAAAAGATGGTCAGCACTCTAGGTCTTTAAATTGACAATTTCATTTTATTCAAAGTCAAGTCGACGTTTCAGTCATTACTGACTTTCATCAGGACATACTAGCACCGGGCTTGGAATATTTGGAATGGTGTGCAATGGACTCTGTGAGTAAATATATATATATATATATATATATATATATATATATATATATATACATACACACGTTAGACGTGCATTTTTAACTACATAATAGTAAAGACCGTGATTGAAATATGATTTCAAAATAACAGCTAAACTGGCAGTTATTTTTCATTCTTTAATATTAGCCCCTGCTGACAATATATATAAATATTACACCCTGCTTCCGATATATATTAATATTAGACGCTGCTACCAATATATATAAATATTAAACACTGCTGTCAATATATAAATAAATATTAGACCCTGCTGCCAAAACATATATAAATATTAGCCCCTGCTGCCAATATATATATATAAATATTAGAACCTGCTGCCAATATATTTTATAGTGAAAAAATTGGACCCTACCCAAGCATTTCCTTGGGCCCCGCTCAACGCTTCCTTGCATGTAATCACTCCCTCCGCTACCATACCAAAAAAAAAATATTTGCCACACTGACTGTAGATCAGAGGAAGACCGTGAGAGTCAGTCCTGCACCGTGACATTGAGAGGTCCTCTCCCCTGTAATCATCCCCAGAGTCCCTTTGTCCCCTCATTCACTAAACCATACCGCTCTTTTACTTACACCCTGTAGTTCAGGTATAGATCAAATAAACAACACATGGAAACAGCACATGCAACTGAATGAGATAAAAAAAAAACTTGTATTTGCAGGTATACATAAATAATGTATGGAAACATAGCATTGCAGGTATAAACCAACAGAACACACAAACCCAGCATTGCAGGTATATATCAACTGGAAATCACATGTACACTCAGCACTGAAGGTATAGATCAAATAAACAACACATGGAAACAGCACTTCAGTTATTGATCAACTGAATAAGACATACAAATCCTATATTTGCAGGTAAACATAAATAATGTATGGAAATATAGCCGATACAGATCAACAGAATAACACAAAACCCAGCTTTGCAGGTATATATCAATTGGAAATTACATATAAACTCTGCATTAAAGGTATAGATAAACCCCCCTAAATTACAGGCATAGATCACCCCAAAGCCAACCCTGGCGTCCACATTGCCACCTGACCAGCACCCAAATTACACGTACATAGGACGTGCCATCTTTGTCACCAAACAGCCCAGCATGAGTCAACATTGTCCCCAAACAGCTGAACGTACACCATGTTTGTTCCATAAACACACTATCTGTGCCATCTTTGTCCCCATTGCCTAAACACCCTGTGTTACAGGGTCACTGTACCCAAGGCTGGGTCCCCCTGTTTGAGGGCTGAGGAATCACCAGTCAGTCTCTCATACGGATAGCACTCAGCTATCCATGGATCATCCAGACCACCATTCGTAGTAAACCAAGAAGAACTCTCTTTATTACAAACACACAGAATTTATATACAATCTCAATTCAATGTGTACCGAACCCAACCCCCAATCCCATCAGCCACATCCCATCACAAATCCCATCAGTATACAGGGGATGTATCAGGTGAGGGGATTACAGAATACAATGTGTTCCCCCACCTGTGTTATCCCCCCTGTAGTGCGGGTGCCGTCTGGGCAGACAGGGCTGTGTTGGCTGATTAAGAGTCCCAGCCAGATTATAGGATTGTCTCTTTGAAGGCTGGAGCTGAAGCCACATCAGTCTCTGGGCCGGTTACACAATAATACACAATATAAAATATTACCGGGTCATAGTATACGGAACCGGACAGAAAAGTGCTCCGTGACCCGGCTAAACTTCATATGACACATGAGCCAGCTAGCCTGGCCCTGTCACAGATCTCCCCCTTGACCAACGGTCCGGCAGACCAGGCAGATCCACACGGGTCTGCTGCAGGCTGTCCGAGTGGACAAAGTTCACAGGTGCAGGCCTTAGTTCATGGCGCCCTTTGTCAGAAGCATCCAGAGAAGGTGGGCCAGGGCCCTGGTTGCCCAAAAAGATAGTCAGTAGTCCTCTGTGAATTGGAGGATGGTCCCAGCTCAGCCAGGGGCACATGGCTATCCCCCTCACCAGGTTAACAGGGGCACCTGGAGACTCTTGCTCCCTAGCCTTGGGAACTGAGTCTGGGGCAGCTTCCAGGCCAGGGCGGTTGCATGGAAGGAAAGCCCTGCTGATCGGACCGGGGGCACTCGGGGAACCAGGGAAACACGTAGAGGTAGTAAGAGGGGCCTCTACCGGGACACTGGAGTGACCTAGGGGACACTCTGGGACAGGAACGGGTGTCCTTACGGGGTTATTGGGCGAGCTAAGCAGCTCTGCGGGGTATTCAGGGGACCCAGGGGAATACTCCAGGGCAGGGACAGGTGCCAATACTGGACCACCGGGAGGGTAAAGCAGACCCTCGATCTTCCTCTCTGGGACAGGTGCCTCTGCCTGGGCACGGAGAGAGTCAGAGGAACACTCTGGGACAGTGACCTGGGCTTCTACCAGGACACTTGGGGAACCAGGGATCACTTCGGAGACTAGACCTGTGCCTGTATTAGGTCACCGGAAGGCCCTAGGAAAGTACACAGCCCCTTCGGCGTCCTTACTAGTTCAGGAGCCGGTACCTCTCTCAGGTCACAGGTACTCTCAGGGGTGCACGCAGGACCAAACAGCTCTGCGGTAATCTCAGGGAGACAAGGGGGATACATAGGGATAGGGACCTGGGCTTCTCCCAGAAATCAGAGAACACTTCGGAGAACACAGGGATAGGAACCAGGGCCTGCGCCAGGCTACTGAGAGGACCCAGGGAACTGGCGCCCTCGCTAGGTCGGGGAACGGTGCCTCTACTGGGTCCCCGGGGACTTCATAGGGAACCTCTGGGGCAGTGACCCGGGCTTCTTCCAGGACACTCAGGAAATCAGGGGGACAGTCTGGGGCACTGGCTTCTACGGGCATAGCTAAGGGTTTGGTGAGGGAGATTGTGCCACTTACTCGGGAGGTGGGGACAGTCATCTCTTCTGCCGGGTTAGAGCAGCCAGGGTTGTTGGTGAGGACTTGGGTCGGAGCTTTTGGCTTCCTCCTCCGCTTCTTCTTGCTGGCGAGGACCTCGGTTCTTCTCGCCAGGGCAGGGGCCGCGGAGTAGGTGAAGAGGACCTCGGTCCCACTCCTGCAAGTTGTAGTATCATGCTCCCAGTCTCCTTGTAACTCCTGAAGCTCCACTCTCCGCAGCAATTCTTTATAGTCCCTCTCGAACTCCCTCCCTACCGCCTCTCCCTCCCTCCCTACCGCCTCTCCCTCGTTATCTACCCTACCTACCCCCTCTCCCTCCCTATCTATCCCCTCTCCCTCCCTATCTATCCTGTCTACCCCCTCTCCCTCCCTATCAATCCTATCTCTCCCCTCTCCCTCCCAATCAATCCTGTCTCTCCCCTCTCCCTCCCAATCTATCCTATCTATCCCCTCTCCCTCCCAATCTACCTCTTCTCACTCTCTAACCCCCTCCTAACTTTCTACCCTCTCCCCCCTTCGAAGTTCACTTACCTTGTGCTTGTAGAAGTCCAGCGGTGCGATCGCGAAGTCCCTATCTCCCTGGTTCTGCCGCAGTGTGCGCGGCTTCACTGTTGAGAGAAGGATATGACATCATATACCGGCGCTTAACTTGAAATGCCGGCACTGCGACCAAGGCAGAGGCCTCGCGGAGAAGAGTGAGAGGCGCCAAACGGTTTCTGAAAACTTATTCCTCAGCGACTGTTCGGCACCTCTCTCTCTCCTCCGTGTCTATTACAAAAAAAAAAAAAAAAGACGGCGTTTCAATTGGGGGGCACACGGGGGGCACAGAATGATGTAGGGGGGGCAATGGCCCTCTCTGACCCCCCCTGCCGACGCCACTGCTCCTTACCTGAACTGCAGGTACAGTGCCTGACCACCTGCTCCTGCCCGGAACCCCAGCAAGACCGCCTCCTCCCAACAAATTTACCCATTTAAGTGAATGTGTTGGCAGGCAGACTCAGATGTAGGATTGCTGGAAAAGCCATCCTCCCTTACAGCCTGGAGAGCAGCTCATCCAGCCTACAGGGGATTCTATCGTTAAGAAAACAGATAGGGTAATCTGTGGCTCTGATCGGTGCGATCAAATGGTTTGCTGTGTTTCGGGTGCCTGGGTGCATGTTGCAGACAGAGTGCATAGATTATTGGGAGAGGCTGGTGAGGATCCAGCTGTCTTGGTGCACATCGACACCAGTGAAATGGTAAGAGGAAAATGGAGAGTAGTTTTAGGGATTTGGAGAGTTAGAAAGACAGAGCAAGATTAGGCAGCTAAATGCATGGCTAAAGTCTTGGTGTAATAAGGAGGGTTTTGGATTTTTAGAGCACTGGGCTGATTTTGCTTTGGGGTGTGATCTGTATATTCATGATACCAGGCTAGGCAGTATAGAAAGGGAAGGCGTTTTAGTTAGTGTCACGGATCTGGCTAGTCCAACCGACTACCTCCGCTATCTTATGCTCTCTTAGCCCGGGACACACACACTTTCCCCGGTTCCCCAGTCACTAGCCGACACTCAGTGTAGGGTATAACATTAAGAACACTTTACTGGACACAGACACAGGTATATATATCCATATAATCACATCAACACACAGAATAAGACGTCTGAGTAACATAACCGCCCCCTTAAACTGGGGGATTCAGGTCTCCCAGGAACAATAGGGGAGATAACGGGATTAGCCTCTGATATCTTCCACCGATAGTCAGGCTGGAGCCCTGACTGGGCACCCTGTGGAGATAATCCTGTCTGGTACACATAGTGGGACAGGAGGCTATTCTAGCTGCCCAGCAGTTCCAAAAGTAAAACCTGTATGTCCTGGTACTGGGCCTGGCGGTGTGGGCGGCAGAGGGCAGCTTCTGGGCAATAGGAAAAAGGGGCATAACTGTCACGATCCGTAAGTGAGCTGGTAAGTGAAAAGTTCCTAATCGCAAAAAAACACCAATCCACACAGGACAAAAAATCCAGGCGAGGTACAATAGGGCACGAGCGGAGGCAGAGTCGAAAAACAAGCAAGGGGTCAAAGGCAGGCAGCAAATAGATAATGGTCGGTAAGCGAGAATAGGGTCTGGTACACAAAGGGTCAAAACACAGAGAACGCTTCAGTATAGGAATCTAACTTCAACTGATACTTCAGCAAAGGATACTGGGACTGAAGCGTCTAAATACGTTCAAATTTGGCGCCAAAATGACGTCAGTATTTAAAACGTGTTGCTATGGCAACGGTGGAGCGTGTCCTACGTTTCACTTGATTCTGCCGGCAGCTAGAGAGAGACGCGTCTCCCTGGCAACGGAGCGAGCGCCCCCTCCCTCCTGTTAACCTCCGGCTGCAGCTGCGTGGGAGTGTAGCTGGAGAGGCCCTGCTTGCTGCTGTGTCAGTAAGCCGGGAAGGAGCAGAGACGTCAGCGTGGGAACGATGGTGGGGGTAAGTACTTGATTTATGACAATAACATAGAAACTGGGTTCCAGGGGAACGGGTGGTTGGGCTGTATAATATCCACAGCGGTGTGCCTGAAGGGACGAGTCCGTCACAATGCTCCCCCTTGTGGGACACCTCGACCTACCCAGCCAGACCCCAATTGGGTCCACTTGGGATGGTTCGAAGCCCTCGTACCCATTGCCTCCCAAACACAATCACCCCGTTAGCTCCGTTTGTCTGGACAGCCCATCCGCATTCCCGTTGAGCCTCCCTGGACGATACTGAATGGTGAAGTTGAAGGGCTGTAGGGCTAGGCTCCACCGTAATAACCTGTCGTTGTCCCCGGCTACCCTGTTCAGCCATACTAAGGGGTTATGATCCTTAAGGACGGTGAAGGATCGCCCATACAAATAGGGTTGAAACTTGGAGAGCCCAAACCAAAGCCAGGCATTCTTTTTCAATGGCGGCGTAGCTCACCTCCCGGGGAAGTAGTTTGCGTCTGATGTATGCCACTGGGTGTTCGTCGTCATTGTCTCTGACTTGGTTTAGTACTGCTCCCAACCCAAACGTAGAAGTGTCTGTATGGACGACAAAGCGTTTGGATGCGTCTGGTGCAGCTAGTACAGGAGCTTGCACTAAAGCCTGTCTGAGTTGTCTGAACGCCGCCTCACACTCCGGAGACCACAGGACTTGTCGGGGCAAACTCTTTTTGGTCAGGTCGGTCAGGGGTTTTGCAATAGTGCTATAGTTGGGGACAAACTTACGGTAATAACCCGCAGTCCCTAGGAACGCTAGGACCTGTGTTTTAGTACGTGGTACTGGCCAGTTGGCAACCGCCTCTACTTTAGCGGGCTCTGGTCTCTGTCTCCCACACCCCACCCGGTGTCCTAGATATTGGACTTCAGACAGCCCAATGTGGCACTTGTCTGGCTTAATTGTCAGCCCTGCATCGCGGATTCTGTCTAGCACTGTCCGTAGATGTTGGAGATGTTCCCCCCAGGTGGCACTATGGATGGCTATATCATCTAGATAGGCGCAGGCATACTCCTGTAACCCATCCAGCAGGCGGTCTATCATCCTCTGGAAGGTAGCCGGTGCATTCTTCATCCCAAACGGCATGACTTTAAACTGGTACAAGCCGTATGGGGTGATGAATGCAGACTTCGGCCTAGCCTCCGCGTCCAGAGGTATCTGCCAATAGCCCTTGCATAAGTCTATAGTGGTGAGGAACCTTCCCCCTGCGATCCGGTCTAATAAGTCGTCTACCCGGGGCATCGGGTACGCATCAGTCACAGTGCGGTCATTCAGTCGCCTATAGTCAACACAGAATCTGGTGGTGCCATCCTTCTTAGGGACGAGAACGACTGGGGAAACCCAGGGGCTTACGGAAAGTTTGATGACCCCGAGATCTAGCATCTCCTGACGCATGCTTTCTCGGACAGCATCTGACGCGGTAAGCGGGTTGCCTTAAGGGATGGGGGTCTGTGGTCTCCACTTTATGAACCGCTAGGGGGGTGTGGCCAGGTAGAGATGAAAACATGGCTCGTCGTTCCTCTAAGATCTGGGTGACCTGGTCCTTTTCTGAGGGGGCCAGCCCTTCTGCTAGCCTAACACTCTCTATACTTTTCTGGGTTTCAATATCCCCTGGTAAGCCGGGCAGGGGCAGACCCTCCCATTCCCCTACAGCGGGGCCGCATATGGCGACCACCGCCTCCTCCCTTTCCAAGTACGGCTTCAGCATGTTCACATGGAAGGTCCGCTGGACCCGCTCATCTGAACATCTGGCCACAATATAGGTGGTGTCACAGAGTTGTTGCGTTATCTTGTAAGGACCCTGCCACGCTGCCTGCTTTTTTGTTTTTCTTGACCGGACGGAGAGCCAATACTTTTTGCCCTATCTGGAAGGTGCGATCCCTGGTGCGTCCTGTCATACCACCTCTTCTGTCTGCCCTGAGCTCTCTGGAGATTGTCCTTCACTAGGGTCGTGTATCTCTGGAGCCTATCTCGGAGACCCAATACATAGGTAACTACGGACGGGTCGTCTGTTGGTCTAAGGGCCCTCGAACCCTCCGGTCGTATAATAGCTCAAAGGGGGGGAACCCTGTGGATTCCTGCAGGACTTCCCGGTAGGCAAACAAGAGATGGGGCAGCTGGCGCTCCCAGTTCTTGTGCTCTGCGGCAAAGGTCCGAAGCATCTGCTTCAGAGTGCCATTAAATCTCTCGCATAACCCATTGGTTTGCGGATGGTATGGGGAGCTGTAAAGGGGTTTAATGCCGCACAACTTCCAGAGCTGTTGGGTTACCTCTGCGGTGAACTGTGTCCCTTGATCGGAGAGCAGCTCCTAGGGAAACCCCACCCGGGAGAATATTTGCAACAGCGCCTCCGCTATGGTTTCGGCTTGGATGTTGCTTAATGCTACAGCTTCAGGGTACCGGGTGGCATAGTCCACCACGGTAAGTATGTATTTCTTCCCCGTGGGGCTTGGCTTAGCTAACGGGCCAATAAGATCTACTGCAACCCGGCTGAAGGGTTCTTGCACTATGGGCAGGGGTCGTAATTTAGCTTTCAGATGATCTCTTGCCTATCCGCTGGCAGATCTCGCAAGTGCGGCAGTAGTCCCTAATGTCCCCAGAGATACCAGGCCCAAAAAAGTCAGATGCGTAGTATGTCTGCCCTATATTTCTGGGGTATCACTAGCTGCGTCCTGGGCGCTTTACCAGTCTGTCCCCTTCCCAATGGAACCAGTAGTCATCCATCCCCCCAGGCTTACTGAGAGCCTTCTGTCGGTACACTGCTAGGGAGTCGTCCTGTTGTACTTCCTTACTGAAGTCTGTCGGGGAGTCCCAGGTGAGGAGGTCGGGGCCAGAGTCAAGGTCAGTGGGTCTTACCTGGGTCTCTTCGGAGGGAGGTGGCTTGGTTTGTTGGGCTTGTAGCCGGGTGGTTACAGGGTGTGCTTCCGCAGGCTTGGAGGGGCCAAATGTGGAGGTGAGATGGCCTAAGTCGTTGCCCAGTAGAATTTCCTCGGGAAGCCCAGTCATGAGTCCCACTTCTAGGGTGCGGGCAGCTGCCCCCCAGTCCAGATGCACCTGAGCCGTGGGGATTCGATATACTTTGCCCCCAGCGACGCGTACTGCCACAAATTTTCCAGTTGTTACCGGGACTGGTACCCTCTGGGGATCCACCATGGTTAAGGTGGCTCCGGAATCACGGAGCCCCCTGGCCGCTTGTCCATTGTGTAACACAGGCTGGCAGTGATGATGGCGGTTGTCCCCCGCAATGGCTTGTACGATGTCAGCCTCGTGTAAAATTCCCCAGTCTTCTTCCTGACCAACACATTGAACCACTGTGCGCCGGGGCCTTCCTCGATATGGTCCCGACGGCTGGGGTTGCTGGGGAAAGTTCAACTGAATGTGTCCCATTTGGTTGCACGAGAAACACCTCTGAGTGTCGGCTGGTGGGGGGTAGCGAGGACTTCCCATGGCTGTAGCTTGCGGTCAGGGCCGGCCCTACAATGGAGCCGACTGGGGGTTTTTTTTTGTTTTTTTTGAAGCGGAGGAGAGAGAGGGGCACCGAGTGGTTTTCGCTTACCCGCTCGGCGCCCCTCTCTCTCTCCTCTGCGGCGAGTTTCCCTGTTCGGTCTCGGTGCCGGCTTGTAATGCAGAGCGCCGGAAGTGACGTGAATTTCCGGCGCTCAGCATTACAAGCCGGCACCGTGGCAGCACAGGGAGACTCGCCGCAGGACTGTTTAAGGGTAAGTACCGGTGGGGGGGTAGATAATGCCGCCCCCCCCGGCGTCGGCGGGGGGCGGCATTTTAAACTTCGCCCCAGGCGGCGTTAAGTCTTCGGCCGGCCCTGCTTGCGGTGGGGATGGGGCTGGCAGATACTGAGGGGCTGGCCGGGTGTTGGTGGAGTTAACCCGACGCGTGTCCTGGTACTCATCTGCCAAGCTGGAGGCTTGGGCTAGGTCTCGGGGGTGACGGTCCCGGACCCAGTCCCGGACATCAGGGGGAGTGTGGTTAAAAAACTGCTCCAGAAGGAACAACTGAGTCACCTCTTGGGCGGTCACTGCTCGGCTCCCTGTGAGCCAATTTTGCACTGCTTTCTGCATCCGATGCCCCCATTCTTGGTACGTGTCTTTCTCCATCCTCCGCAGGCTACGGAACTTGAGTCTTTGTGCCTCCGGGGTGATGGCGAAACGAGCTAGTAATTGTTCTCGCACTCGCTCATAGCTGTTACAGTCCTCGTCGGCCACTGCTCGGTAGGCTTGTTGCAACAGACATTGCCGCTCGAAGTCTTGGAGATATCCTTCGATGTCCCCCTCCGCCTCGATGAAGGATTTGAAGGCTGCATAGGGGAGCTTTCGGCGGTTACTCGCCTCAAAGTGGGAAATCTCATCTCTTTCCCCTGAAGAACGTGCTTGTTGGGGATACCTTAGCGCAGTCACCTCTGCTAGCACCCGTTTCACTATCTCTGCGGGTGGATGGGGCCCGTAGCAGCACAGGCGGAACAGAACGTCCCTCTGGAACTCATCCTGGTCTGGTGGGGTAACAGGGCCGGCTTGAGCCTGGTCGTCCGCCATAAGTTCCGCAATTAGGGTATCCCTGGTTTTGTTGCTGGCAACCTTTCCACGAGCCTCCAGGAGGTCTTTCAAAGTATTCCGCTTAATTTTAGCATACTGCTGGTCCATGCACTCGTAGGGTGCTCTCCGTCTCGGCTTCTTGGTCCTGGTAGTGGTTTGGATGTCCCATTTCGCTAGGAGCAAATCCCACCGCTGCCACCACTGTCACGGATCTGGCTAGTCCAACCGACTACCTCCGCTATCTTATGCTCTCTTAGCCCGGGACACACACACTTTCCCCGGTTCCCCAGTCACTAGCCGAGACTCAGTGTAGGATATAACATTAAGAACACTTTATTGGACACAGACACAGGTATATATATTCATATAATCACATCAACACACAGAATAAGACGTCTGAGTAACATAACCGCCCCCTTAAACTGGGGGATTCAGGTCTCCCAGGAACAATAGGGGAGATAACGGGATTAGCCTCTGATATCTTCCACCGATAGTCAGGCTGGAGCCCTGACTGGGCACCCTGTGGAGATAATCCTGTCTGGTACACATAGTGGGACAGGAGGCTATTCTAGCTGCCCAGCAGTTCCAAAAGTAAAACCTGTATGTCCTTCTACTGGGCCTGGCGGTGTGGGCGGCACAGGGCAGCTTCTGGGCAATAGGAAAAAGGGGTATAACATAGAAACTGGGTTCCAGGGGAACGGGTGGTTGGGCTGTATAATATCCACAGCGGTGTGCCTGAAGGGACGAGTCCGTCACAGTTAGTAACCAGGTGGGTGGATCTGGATCTTGGTTTGTACAGATAATAGGGAGGAGCATATAGTTTGCCCCTCAAAACAATGACAGAAGATGCCTGCAGCATGACAAGGTTCAGGTCATTTCTACAAATGCCTGCGGTTTAGAGAATAAGATCCATTAACTTGTGACAGTAGTGGCAACTGAGAATGTTGATTTAGTGATAAACCAGGGTACTTTTTATATAGACAAGACAGGGAGGGCAAGAAAGGAGGAGGGGTGGCCCTATATGTGAAAGATAACATAAAATCTAACCTAACGCAAGTTAGTGAGGTGAACATAGTGTCAGTTTGGGTTACAATACAATAAAAGTACAGTAACTATTGTTGTGAGGATGTGATTTATAGACCCATTGGACAAGTAGAAGAGTTAGATAATTGAGGAAATAGCTAAAATTACACTGAAAGAAGGAAGTTATAATCATGAGTGACTAATCTTTCTGATGTGATCTGTGTAGCTGGTTGTGTCAGGAGTACATATTTTCCAAACTCCCTACTGGGATAATTTTGAAACAAGTAGTTAAGGAGATAACGTTTTTTTTAGATATATAAGTGAGAAAAGGAAAGTAAAACAATGATTAGTTAGATTAAAAACAAAAGAAAGGAGGTATGTAGAAGAGGATAAATGGCTAGTTGACTGCCTCAATTAATATTTCTGTTCAGTTCTTACAGATGAAAATGAAAAGGACTTCAGTTAGGAAAAAAGACTAAATGAGTCATTTGATATGTATGAGTTTATCAAGGGGGTGGTTCTATTTCAGCTGTCTAAGACAAATAAGTCGATGGGACCTGATGAGATACACTCCAAGTCATTAAAATAGCTTGGTGGTGTACTAGTAAAAGTAATGGATTTATTTAACGAATCATTGTTAATGGGAGTTGTCCCAGAAGACTGGAAATAAGCAAATGTTGTGCCTATTCGCAAGAAAGGCAGTAGGGAGGAGACGGTCAACTACATGCCAATAAGTCTTGCATCTGTAGTGGGGGAAATAAATAAAAACTATGTTAAAGCATAGGATGTTGAACATATAAAGTCACATGGGTTTCAAGATTCAGAATTTTTTGCAATTCTGCTCTACCCCTGCTCTGTAGACTCCAGAGAAACTTAAAAGTATATAATCCATAGACAATCCTAACAGTGTCGTCATTGTGCATGAACAAAATAGGAAGTTTAAAAGGTGAAAATCCCCATGACATTGCAATTCCACAATCACAATGTCACCAATGCACCAATGTGAGAAGTCCCGGGTATTAATGTCACAACTATCCTTTGCTGCCAACGTTGGTCCAGTATATATGCTCATTTATATCAGTATAAAAATTGAATCAGTATTAAGGTTCCATTAGACATTACAATTAAATCTGCATAAGTAAAACCCCACACATTCAAATAATGGGGATATCTTTTTACATACTGCATGGTTAGTTCTATATCAGTTCTGAAGTCATGAGACTTAAATCTCCCTTGTGCAGAATAGCTAAAATTGATAAATAACCCCATACACAAATTACCTAGCCAGAAAAACCTGTAGTCAGTGTTTGGCTCAGCAGCAGACCTCTTTTGAACCTGTTAATATTATTTTTTGATGTGAGATTGAAGAGATTTTGCAAAATGAGAAACTAATATCTTAAATGATACAAATGAATTCAATATTTGAACTCCTGGATCCCCCTACACCACTCACAATAGTGGGTATGACATTAATGATATTTAAATGATATATATAATTTATATACGCAAGAACATCTCCCTATAAATTGAACTACATAGATGTGGTGAATGTGCTTCATTAATTTACACACAAGGTTAGACTGCTCATTTTTCTAATCAAGTTGGACAGTGTTAAATACCCTATTCTCTGTGACTGGTGTCTGCGTGACAATAGAAATAAAATTCAATATGCGTACAATAAATGAACAATTTCTAAATCTCTTGCAGTTTGTCTGTCTACAGAATTGTTAGTCATACAAAGAATATCTTCCATCATCTTTCGTCATTGTAACAAATCAAATATGGAAGAATAAATTGTTTTATTAGATTCGTGTGTACAGCATTTGTTTGGTAAAGGTATGCATTGATCAATAGTTACCATATCAGTATGATTTTGTCAACATTTTTTGTTTGTGCGGTTTTTCTTTTATAAGAGTTAGCAAATAATAATTTTCCAGAGAGAGTTTATACAATATTTCTGAATGAATAATATGATTTGTATGTATGTCAGTGTTCAAAGAACCTTGTCCAGCCAATTACAGACAAACAGCCAGAGATGTCATGTCACAAACATACATACTGCTGTCAGCGTAAATCAATGCTAGAGAATGTACATTATATGACCAGTATGTGGATACCTCTCATAATTATTGGGTTTAGGTGTTTCAGCTACACCCATTGCTAACAGGTGTATAAAATCAAGCACCTAGGCATGCCATCTCCATAGACAAACATTGGCAGTAGAATGGGCCATACTGGAGTGCTCAGTGAGTTTTAATGTGGCACTGCCATAAGTATATTTGTGAAGTTCCTGCCATGCTAGATGTGCCCTGATCCACTGTGATATTATTTTGATATACTGTGATATATCTAGGAGTAACAACAGCGCAGCCATGAAGTGGTAGAGCATGCACACTCACGGAGCAAAGCCACAGAATGCTATGTAAAGATTGTCTTTCCTCTGTAGCATTGCACAAGCACTGTACATCGAGAGCTTCAAGAAATGGGTTTCCATGGCCAAGTAAATACACACAAGCCGAAGATCAACTTTGAGGAAGTCCTTTTTTTTGCTTAAAGATGTTGTTCAGTCCTGGACTGCCCATTTTGGCACATCAGGTAAATGTTATAGGCTGCTGACCTACAGCTCCCCACAATCACCAGATTTGCTGCAGATCGGGTGCTGCAGCCAGCAACTGGATATGCCCAGCTGCACAAGCATTAAAAGGTGCCAGGGCCACCTGTCATTGCCAGTCTGACCCTGGTGCTGTTCCACCTACTCTGTTAAATTAAATACTTTTGGTAACTAAATACAGCATTAGAAACATAATTCAGACTAGAGCCCTGCGTAGGACTGCTTTTTTAATCCCGCCCGCTCCTGCGGATTTTTTGACCAATCCCGCCCGCTCCCGCAATGTGGGTGTTCCGCTCCCGCCACATTTGTGGCCAATCCTGCCTGCTCCTGCCACATTTGTGGCCAATCAAGCCCACCTCCTTACCTGAACTGCAGATTTCCCACGCAGTCCCGCAAGGCTGCCCTCAAGTTGCTCCCTCACAGCATCTCTTCTCTTGCTCCACCCAGGAACAAGGCGGAGTCACGGAAAGTGATGTCACATCACGTGACTCCGTTTTGTTCCTGGGCGGAGCAAGAGAGGAGACACTGTAAGGGAGCAGCGAGAAGGCAGCCTTGCGGGACTGCGCGGGATTACCGGGACCCGCAGGTACAGTGCCTGACCGCCCGCTCCCGCCCGCAACTCTCTTGGCGCAGGACCCGCCTCCCAATGCAGTCCTTTAATTCAGACTACTATAGAATGTTTGAGCTCTTCACAGAAATAATTCTTTAAACATGTAAAATAGTACCTCATTTAGGCACTTATAAGTTGTTTAGATAGAACGCAAAACAGTCTATTCCAACTTTCTGTATTTTTGTGTGATTAAACATTCAGAAGAAAGCATGAAATACCAGGTATGCTAATGGTTTATTTTCTTTCAAAGTGTAATAATAAATCTTTTGTCTAAATGGAACAGCACATTAATGATGCTGGAGTGCTGATTACATGATGAACAGCATTTATACTAAACAACATACATAAAAGGTATTAATGTAAGAGCTGCTAAATTTTGCTATGGTATTATCGATGCAGAGATTTTTCTCCAATCACTATCTATAACTAGCCAGACACTGCACAGCTACACAGCGCAACGTTATATAACAAGGCTATGAAATCAATAGGTTTTGTTTAAGATTTTTTTATATTGGTATGGTTGCTGCCTAAGGCTACTTACAAAATTGTGTGTGTCATTACAGGGTTACTGTGAGCTTGTAATAAAGCCTTAAGGTTTCCAGTTTATCTAAAACAACCCTTTAAAATTCACAAAAAAAATCCATACTACCACTTATGTTTCCCTATATGTATACATTTTGCAAACCATAGTAAATCTATGCATGGTTCAGCAATTTTAACTACCATTATTTCAACCCCATTTTATCAGCTTATGTCCAAAGTAGCATCTATGTGATCAAGGAACAGCAACACTATCACATAAATTATTTAAATAGCTTAAATATATAATTATACCTGGGAACTCTTTGGGTTTGACACAGAGTCTCTAGGTGCAGCCATATATCCCCATCTCTCTGGGTCAGTGTCACGTCCTTCCCAGGCTGCGGAGCTGCATATCTCGCTCTTGTTTCAATTTCCCTGTTTTGCTTCAATCCATTCCTGGATTTCCTTTTGCACTGTTCTGATCTCCCATTCCTTGCTTCTGCTTCAGCTCTTTGCTTTTGCTTTGTATCCTTTATAAGGTGTGCCCCTCCCATGTGTTCTGTTTGTCTCAGTCTGCAGTCTAAAGGTATGTCTCGGTGCTATGTGTTTGGTTTACATGTTTAGTTTGTTTCGTTCCTCTGTCAGCAGGTATTAGCGTTAGGACCCACCGTCATTGGAGTACTTTGGCGTAGTGGTGGGCTAAGCATACTATGGCCATAAGATGTGACAGAATCTCCAATAGTTATCAAACAGTCCTAGGCTAGTTTCTGTATTTTTGTGTATCAGTCTGTCCCTGCAGCATCCTGCACATGAGTCTCATGCCTGTTCCAGGGAGCCTGCAGGATTTAACTTCGTTCTGGACTACATCCGCTGCTATATCTGGGCGCTGGTGTGTGGCTGCACAACCCTAGATGCTCATCACCTGTGTGAGTGCAGTCGTCCCGCACCAGGCCCTGTCCTGAGACTCCGCTACTGCATACTGAACTCCTGAACTCCATCTTTGGGCGTGCTGGGTCATTACAGTCGTCCGTATGGACCCAGTTTCCTGACAGTCAGTTTCTTCTTTCTCTGGGTTTGGCTGTGCCCACTCCCCACCCACATATGACCCACTTAAGGTTGTCTAGGGCTATGTGTGACTAGTCCCACCCCTACCTGTGACTAGACCTACTCTTTTACCAATCAACTCCCAAGAAGAGGAAGAACTCTGGCTTGTCTATTCTGGAAACTTCACAGATATGTAATTAGGAAGAGACTACCAAATTAATGTAACATGACATAATCTAATCTATTTGCAAAATGATTTAACTTTCTTACCTCGAAAAACAGTGTAATATAACTTAAAAGAAAACAGCCAAACTTCCTAAGCATATCTCTTCCCTCCCGTTATTCTGCACACTCGTTTTGCTGCTTGTTGAAATAAGCTTTTCATGTGGATCTGCTGCATCATTTTGTGCATTTTGGACATTTTGCAAGTTTATTATTTCAAGTCACGTTCACCAATTAAACCAATGCTGTTTCTGTACCCCAACTGAACCATCTAATTATGCTTAATTAAGATAAAGCCAGTATGGTCTTTTTTCAGTACACCTTGCATGGATCTTGAAGAAGTCCCAGTGGAACCTGAAGGATAAGGATGTTCTGCGGTGCATAAGATTATTGTACAAATCTGAAACATAAAAGAGCCTGGGTTGTAGGTCAGCAGTTCTAAACACTTTACGCATTCCAAGCCATAAAAGCGCTTATGCTTTTTGTAAGGTGCAATGTCAAGCTGCTGATGAAGCAATTAATATTAAGAGCCTGGCCTTTCTTAGCTGGAATGCTTGGTTTAAATCCAAGTGTCAGAGTAATATTAAGTACATTTGGATCCAATTTAATGTCGGCTACCAGAGCGGGTCATTAAAAACATAACCCTATAGACCCATCATTGGCCAAGGTCTTTCTAACAAGCAGGCCATAATTACCTCCTAAATGTGTTGCAGCTTTATTTGTTGCATACAGCTGCAATCATGTATTTAAATATTCAAAAAAATGTAGCTAGTCATCTTTTTTCCTTGCACACTTTACGATACTGTGTGGAAGCTGTTTTATTCAAAATGATTTATAGACCAAGTCATCACTGAATTCACTTAATGTAGGATGTCGTTAGCCTCATTGTATAGAGTCACCAGTACAAGTAGGATTATTGTGGAAATAAATACATGGGAAATATTATAACCTAAACGCCATTGCCTATAATATGATAAACATAATAACTGCTCCCCCTGAACATTATTATGTCAATAATTACATGTATGACAATCAGAGGTTCCAGAAGACACCACATAATTTAGAAAAATACTTATTTGTATGAAATAATTATTTATTTATGTATTTATTAATCAAAAATATTCATTCTCATCATTATTATTTATAACAGACCAATCCGGGCAGATAGATTAGGTAGCTAGACACATAAGTGTGTTTGTTCTCAGATCTGCACTGTGGATTTTCTAGCTTTCTGTTTTATTGAACTGATGATATCTAGAAACCTCTTCATTTCCCTGTTTGAGCAGAGTGTGAATCAACCATAAAATGTACATTATAGACTCATTTGGTTGGGTTATGCTGACGTCAACAGCAGCTTATTGGAATCAGTAGTTAGCAAACCTGGAGGCTAATCAATGAAACAGGAATTGGGGTGTGTTTTAGAACTGCTTTGATATACTTTGAAACACTTGGGTCCTAAGTGGATCAATTAGTGGGCATTTCCACCAGGTATGGATAAATGTACCCTGGAAACAAGCATCCAAGTGTAGTGATTTTTAACTGTTGGTACTAACACCCTGATATACTGTTAGCATTCCACAACTTATACCACCTCTTAAATCTAGATACGAATTAAGATGCAATATGCAAAACATCCACCATACTATTCCCAAGCGGAAACAGGTGTTAAGAACAGTGCCCCCTGTACCTTAGTGTGCTAGTCCTGTCTCTTGTACTTTAAATGTGATGTTGAAAATAAACAAATACTTCTATGGCCTTATTACCAGGGTCAGAATACATATAGATGAGGCTGGAGGAGCAATATATCAACCAGGTAGTAAAATATGTATGATACTACTATTTCTGTGTAGCCTAAATATCTCCCAGATGGTGAGTCATATACTGAACTAACCAACCTAAAACCAATTTAAAGTTTCTTAGGAAGTGCACAACCAATTGCATTGTAAAATTATTAGCCCTGCATTGGTAGTTTTGGTGAAGCGATCACATATTTTAGAATTTGGAGCTAGTCAATCATCAATAGGTTAGGCTAACTGGGTTCTAGTTTGTTTTCTGTATGAATTAGTGATGATGTTCCTGGATAGTCTAGCTGTTTTGGTCTATTATATGTGATGCTCATTTAAACATACTGGCTGCTGAAAATGCTTTGTGGCTGTACGGGAAAAAATGTCTCTATCAAAACGTAGAAAAACATATCTCTCCATCATGGACGTTATTTAAAAATCATGCATTGACTGTGAATGTATCCCCTTGATGTTGTAAATGCAGTGATACTTTTTATCATTTCACCTCAGCATGTTATTTACCCCTTGGCAAGCAGCCCCAAAAGTCTGTTCCATTTTGTTTTCTTTTTGTCATGTGATATGCACACATGCACATAATTCAAGTGTGTGTCTTTCGAGTAGAAAATTACTTTACAGTGCATTGATGTTCATGGTGGAAAGAGGTTTAAAGCAGATATATTCTTCTGTAAGGTTTTCCACCTCGGCGTGGTAGTTTGCAGGATTGCAAGGAAGCACAATAGTTCTCTTAAGGGTGAGAGCTATTTTTATTTCACAAATAAAGGTTATAGAGTGGGGTTTTCCTTATTTATTTTTGTTGGAGGTCCTCTGGCCTTTTAATCCCTTAATGAGAACTGATGTGCCAGGCACATCATGAAAAAAACATCCCCTAAACGACAACTGACGTTCCCGGCACTTCATGAGGATAAAGGACCTTAGAAAACGATTAATGATAGCTTTCTTCGCTTAAGCCGGTGACGCTGCAATGCTTTAATACCGAGGCATTAAGCAATATTGACCAGGGGCGCAGGGGCGCTGTGTGATGCTCCATGGAGTGATTACATTCTTCATATTGAAAATACAAAATTTGAAAAACAGTCCAGTCATGAAGCGGTTTACCCAGCATCAAGCAAAAAAACAAAAAAGTAAATCTCCTATTTGGAGATCTTACTGAATAAGGGCAAGGTTATTTTGTTGTCTCTCCAGATCCCTTGCTTTACCAAGCACTTACCTCTTATGAAAAAAAAACTAACTTTTTGCATGTGGATGAAAACATAAGCCATACATTGTAGACAGACTTAGCAAAGAACAAGAGGAAAGACAAGAAGGGGAGCTTCAGAAAAGGAGACAAAGCCCACAGAATCATTTAATCACTTACCTATCACAGGTCCTAATGCCATAATTTGTCTATATTTTCTCATCTTCACTCATCATATGTCTCTCATGTTCCCCATTCCCTCTAGATTGTAAGCTTGCGAGCAGGGCCCTCTGTCCTCATATTTTAGTCTAAATATGTTTGTCCAATTTTGTCTGTAACTTACCTTCTTATGCTTTATACCAAAGCGTAGTGTAATTTCTTGTGCTATATAAATAAATGGTAGTAGTAATAATAATAATACTATGTAGACATTGAGAGAGAGATTGAGAGTGTGTAAGAGTGAATGAGGGTGAGTGACAGTGACTTTGTTGTGCAGGAACTTAAGTGGTCTGCACAGAGCCCTGACATTATCTTCATTGAACACCTTTGGGATGAATTGGAATGCTGATTCCGAGCCAGGCCTTCTAGTCTTACATCAATGCCTGACATGATCTTTTGGCTGAATGGGAATCTGTATTAATGCCAATGGTTGTGGAATGGGATGTACAACAAGCACATAAAAGGTGTGATGGTCAGGTGTCCACGTACTTTTGGTAATTTATTATATACGCACCTAAACTTTTATCCAACTTATTTGTGTTTGCTGTTGCATAGTTATGTGCATTTGTTACCAACTTGCAAGCACTTGCACAGGGGAGGGCTGGCAGCCTACGACCTGGGGGGCAAGTCTAGTCAAGTGGGCCATTGCGCCACCGAATCAGCCCATCATCCATGCACATTTTCTAACGCATGTTGATGACATGTGAATAGATGTGTTTGAGCTAATGCAGACATTTGTCAAATGCCTCAACTAAAAAGCAGGCAGGTTGTTCCTCTTAGGGGTAACCTTAGGGTGAATAAGTGCTGTATGCTGCATTTTGGGGGATGCCTTACTAGATGAGTGTGAATACTGCAGTAGCCCCCTCCAGTGATCTTTAACTAAGATACATATATTTCAACAATAGGTAGCCCCGCTCCCACCTCATGATGCCCAGCGATCTATTGGATGTTCATGCCTTCTTTAATACAGTGCTGCATGATCCATCTTGTTCATGTTGTGTTGAGCCTCTGAGTGCTGAGAATGCAGTCTGTAGCTTTAGAAAGAGATGTGTAGCCACACACATCTGCTGCTTAAAGGGTGGGGTAGCAGGTAGATCTTTGATCTCCTCAAGCCTACCTGCCTCCTCAGTGCACACATGATTCCTCTTGTATTATATGCAACCAATCAGCCTGAAAGGGTTCTATTAATTGCTAAATGGAGAGATGTTTTTATATAGGAGTAAGCAGGGGTGGACTGACAACTATGATTTTGGACAAACACAACAAATGGGTTGTTAGTAGCGTAGTCCAAAAGCACATTGAAAGACACTCACAATGCAGAATATCTAGCCCATGCTTTCTAAATGTACAGGAGACACCCTGGTGGTTATATTTTGAAATGAAAAAATGGCTTAGAAATACAAGGGGGCACACGTGTTTGCAGTATGGTATCATTAGGAATGGTGCAAAGTAAGCTATTTTTTAAACACTTGTGTGATGAACAGATAGACCCTTTAACACTTATTTAATGCCAACAATTTTAATTTCTATAAGACTTTTCAGTGTCACTATAACATACACAGATTGAAGCATGCAATATCATTGTGATTTTAATTATAGGGAGCTGGAAATAAAATATATTTGAAGTTCATAAGAAAATGTATATGTAGTCAGACTCATAGGTAAATACATATTATAAGCAAATAATACGAGGAGTGCAAAAAGTGTTTGACAAAAGTGTTGGTGAGAAAATAATTGTAACATAGTAACATAGTTCATAAGGTTGAAAAAAGACCAAAGTCCATCAAGTTCAACCTATATACATATTGTGTCCCTACTGTGTTGATCCAGAGGAAGGCAAAAAACCCTTATGAAGCAGATGCCAATTGCCCCATACCAGGGGGAAAATTCCTTCCCGACTCCAAATATGGCAATCAGAATAAATCCCTGGATCAACGTTCTGTCCCTATTAATCTAATATCCATAACTTGTAATATTATTGCTTTCAAGAAACACGTCCAGGCTCCTTTTGAACTCATTTATTGAGTTTACCATCACCACTTCCTCTGGCAGAGAGTTCCATAATCTCACCGCTCTTACTGTAAAGAACCCCCGTCTGTGCTGGTGTAGAAACCTTCTTTCCTCCAGCCGTAGAGGATGTCCCCTTGTTATAGATACAGTCCTGGGTATAAATAGGTCCTGGGAGTGATCTCTGTACTGTCCCCTTATATATTTATACATAGTTATTAAGTCCCCCCTAAGCCGTCTTTTTTCCAAACTAAATAACCCCAATTCTGATAATCTTTCTGGGTACTGTAGTCCTCCCATTCCCCTTATTACTCTGGTTGCCCGTCTTTGAACCCTCTCCAGCTCCACTATATCTTTCTTGTACACTGGTGCCCAGTACTGTACACAGTATTCCATGTGTGGTCTGACTAGTGACTTGTACAGGGGTAGAATTATTTCCTTGTCGTGGGCATCTATGCCCCTTTTGATGCACCCCATGATTTTATTTGCCTTAGCAGCAGCTGCCTGACACTGGTCGCTACAGGTAAATTTACTGTTAACTAAAACTCCTAAGTCCTTTTCCATGTCAGTCGTCCCCAGTGTTTTCCCATTTAATACATATTCCCAGCCTGGATTTTTCTTCCCCATGTGCATAACCTTACATTTATCTGTGTTGAACCTCATCTGCCACATCCCAGCCCAAGCCTCCAACCTATGCAGATCCATTTGTAATCGTGCGCTGTCCTCTATTGTGTTAACCACGTTACAGAGCTTAGTATCGTCTGCAAAGATTGATACTTTACTATGCAATCCCTCTACAAGGTCATTAATAAATATATTAAAAAGAATAGGACCCAAAACTGACCCCTGTGGTACCCCACTAGCAACAGTCACCCACTCAGAGTATGTACCATTAATAACCACCCTCTGTTTCCTATCACTGAGCCAGTTACTTACCCACATACACACATTCTCCCCCAGCCCAAGCATTCTCATTTTATGTACGAGCCTTTTATGTGGCACCGTATCAAATGCTTTGGAAAAATCAAGATATACGACATCCAGCGATTCACCCTGATCCAGTCTTGAGCTCACCTCCTCATAAAAGCTGATCAGGTTAGTTTGACAGGACCGATCCCTTGTAAACCCATGCTGATATGGAGTCATACACTTATTTTCATTGAGATACGCCAAAATAGCATCTCTTAGGAAACCCTCAAACAGTTTACACACAACAGAAGTTAAACTAACAGGCCTATAATTCCCCGGGTCACTTTTTGTCCCCTTTTTGAATATTGGCACAACATTTGCTATGCGCCAGTCCTGGGGAACAGACCCTGTCACTATAGAGTCCTTGAATATTAGAAATAGGGGTCTGTCTATTACATTACTTAACTCCCTTAGAACGCGGGGGTGAATGCCATCTGGACCTGGTGATTTGTCTATTTTGATTTTTTTTAGGCGGCACTGCACTTCTTCCTGGGTTAGACAGGCGACATGTACTGGGGCATTTATCTCATCCTGCTGTATATTACCTGGCATTTCATTTTCCTCTGTGAATACAGCAGAGAAGAATATATTTAATAGATTAGCTTTTTCCTGATCCCCGTCTATAACTTCTCCCTCATTACTTTTTAAGGGGCCAACGCTTTCATTGTTAACCTTTTTACTATTTATATAGTTAAAGAACATTTTGGGGTTTGTTTTACTCTCTTTGGCAATGAGTCTTTCTGTCTCCAATTTTGCTGCTTTTATCTGATTTTTACATATTTTATTTTTTTCCCGATAGCTTTTTAGTGCTTCCTCACTGCCTTCCTGTTTTAGTAGCTTACATGCCTTTTTTTTGCCATTTATTGCCCCCTTTACATTTTTATTTATCCACATTGGTTTTCTCTTGTTCCTGACTCTTTTATTCCCATACGGTATGTACCTTTCACAGTGAGAATTTAAGATATTCTTAAAAATCTCCCATTGAGCGTCTGTACTCTTGTTTTTGAGGACATTTTCCCAATTCACAGTGTTAAGGGCTTCTCTTAGTTGATCAAACTTTGCCCTCCTAAAGTGCATAGTTCTTGTGGCTCCTCTAAGAGTTCCCTTATTGAAGGACAAGTTATAATGCATCATATTGTGATCACTATTTCCTAGATGTCCCCTGACCTGCACATTAGTTACTCTGTCAGGTCTGTTGGTTAATATTAAGTCCAGTAGGGCGCCCCCTCTGGTCGGGTCCTGTACCATTTGGGACAGATAATTATCCTTACTTATAGTCAGAAACCGGTTTCCTTTATGAGATTCACAGGTCTCGGTTTCCCAGTTTATGTCGGGATAGTTAAAGTCCCCCATAATAACCACCTCATTGTGATTAGCTGCCTTGTTTATTTGCTTTAATAATTGATCTTCTGCTGCTTCCATTATATTTGGTGGCTTATAGCAAACCCCGATCAGTATTTTATTATTTTTCTTTCCATATATTTCTACCCATAATGACTCCACATTATCATTTCCCTCACATATATTCTCCCGCAGTGTGGCCTTTAGGCTGGACTTTACATAAAGGCAAACTCCTCCCCCTTTTCGTTTTTTCCGATCCTTCCTGAATAGACTATACCCCTGTATGTTAACCGCCCAGTCATAGCTATCATCCAACCATGTCTCTGTTATACCCACTATGTCATAATTTTCTTCAGACATTATTAACTCCAGTTCGTCAGTTTTATTGGTCAGACTTCTGGCATTAGTAAGCATACAATTTAGAGGTGTATGGTTTTTTTCCCTATGAAGCCTATCCCTATTAACTATTCTAACCCCTCCCTCTGCTCCACCCCCAGGTACATTTATAAGCCCCAGCTCTCTATCTACACTATCTTCCCCTTCTATATTGTAGTTTCCCTCCCCCCCTTTCCCTAGTTTAAACACTCCTCCACCCTTCTGACCATCTTCTCCCCAAGCACAGCTGCACCCTCCCCATTGAGGTGCAGCCCGTCCCTACCGTAGAGCCTGTATCCGACAGAGAAGTCGGCCCAGTTCTCCATGAACCCAAACCCCTCCTTCCTACACCAGCTTCTGAGCCACTTGTTTAGCTCCCTAATCTCCCGCTGCCTCTCTGGTGTGGCACGTGGTACAGGTAATATTTCAGAAAATACTACCTTGGAGGTCCTTGCCTTAAGCTTGCTACCTAAGTCCCTGAAATCATTTTTAAGGACACTCCGCCTCCCTCTCACTTTGTCATTGGTGCCAATGTGCACCATGACTGCTGGGTCTTCTCCAGCCCCTCCCAGTAATCTGTCAACCCGATCCGCGATGTGCCGAACTCGAGCGCCAGGCAGACAACACACTGTTCGGCGATCCCGGTCTTTGTGACAGATCGCCCTGTCTGTCCCCCTAATAATTGAGTCCCCCACTACCAGCACCTGTCTGGCCTGCCCTGCGCTCCTCCTTCCCTCCTTACTGGAGCAGACACCCCTCTGGTGGTCAGAGGCAGTGACTTGCTGCAGTACTGCTAACTCTGAACTAACATCCCCCTCATCTGCCAACCGGGCAAACTTGTTGGGGTGTGCTAGATCAGGACTAGCCTCCCTGGCGCTTTTCCCCCTACCCCGCCTTCTAACTGTAACCCAGCTAGCTGCCTGACTGTCCTGTACCTCCATCCCACTATCCTCCCCCACCTCTACCTGCGAGAGAGCTTGCTCAGTGAGCAGCAGACTCCTCTCCAAGTTGTCAATAGATCTCAGTGTTGCCAGTTGCTCCTCTAGACTCAGGATTTGTGCTTCCAAATGAGCAACCCGCACACATCTCGCACAGCAATATGCACCCTCGAAGCGCTGCTCAAGGATTGCATACATTGAGCAAGATGTACACCTGACCGCATTGTCAAACATGGAGGACATCTTGGCAATGGGGATAGCTCCAATAACTGGCAAAAACAGACAGTAAGGCGCAAAATATATATAAATATATTATATGCAATCACAAGGATTTATACTTTACCCTCCTTCTTGCTTTTTAACTCCTTCTTTGCTTGTAACTCCTCACTTAGAGATGTCACTTAGGAGATTCGCCCCAGCTCAGGATTCGCTTGTGTGTCCAAGCTAAATGCAACTGCAAAAGCCAAGCAGAACTCACAGAGCAGGTTACTTAATTAGCAACACACCTGAAATAGCCCTTACCCTTTTTTTTTTTGCTTTTTCAACAAAACTTTACACTGAACACAACACAAACAAACACAGTGCTCCCCCTTGCAATAGTAATGAATATACTCTCCTTCTTTGCTTGTAACTCCTCACTTAGAGATGTCACTTAGGAGATTCGCCCCAGCTCAGGATTCGCTTGTGTGTCCAAGCTAAATGCAACTGCAAAAGCCAAGCAGAACTCACAGAGCAGGTTACTTAATTAGCAACACACCTGAAATAGCCCTTACCCTTTTTTTTTGCTTTTTTCAACAAAACTTTACACTGAACACAACACAAACAAACACAGTGCTCCCCCTTGCAATAGTAATGAATATACTCTCCTTCTTTGCTTGTAACTCCTCACTTAGAGATGTCACTTAGGAGATTCGCCCCAGCTCAGGATTCGCTTGTGTGTCCAAGCTAAATGCAACTGCAAAAGCCAAGCAGAACTCACAGAGCAGAAAATAATTGTGAATAAGAATTATTTAGAAAGGTAATAAGTGTCTTGTGTTTTCTTTAAAATAACAACTTAACAACAATTATAGTTATGACCACAAATTGTAAATAAATATTACTTGAAAATAAAAAGATAAATAAAAATGTCCAAAAGAATATTTTGCAAATAGAAGGTATCCCACTTAGAAAAATAGAGCAATGCACAATTGATCAGATGTATTTCAGGGCAGTTTCTTTTACTGGCCACCATTAGTTGCCACTCAGTATCAAAACTGATGGAACCCGAGTGTAGCAATATGACTCATGTTTCAATATATGTGTCACGGCGCTGGCTAGTCCAACCGACTACCTCCGCTGACTTGTGCTCCCTTAGCTTGGGACACCACACTTTCCCCGGTTCCCCAGTCACTAGCCGAGACTCAGTGTAGGGTAAAACCAAAACAAAGACTGATTTATTTTTCACACACAGGGCTGGATATATCCAGCAAAATACACATTAACCTAAAACAAGATATTGGGATACAAACCGCCCCTTAATCTGCCTCCCAGAGACAACAGGGGCAGTAACGGTATTAACAATACAATAGGGTCCCAACCTCCACTATCTATTGCTGGCCAAAACCAGTTCCAGGGATGGCTGGGGTAAATGTCTGTAGTAGTGGAACTGGGGGGAGGGGAGGGCAACATAATAATGCACCATGGGGTGGAGGGGTCTGATATTAAATTAAAACAATGGTGCAGATCCTGGCTGTCTGCTGGAGATAATCCTCTCAGCAAGTGATGAGATGATACTGCTGGAGGTAGCCACAGAAGTCTTTACAAACCCAGGGCCCATAGTCAATAGGGAGGAGGCTGGCAGTCAGGCTTCTCCAGTGGTCCTAGTGATGGAAGGTTCCGTCACAATATGTAGAGGAGAGATACAAAGCCAATAGTGTATACCGGTGTACAATAAGATTTAAAAGGCACAAAAGACAGATACCTACTTAATATACATGTGATATCCATAGAAACATATAAAAATAGAATTTGACGGCAGATAAGAACCATTTAGCCCATCTAGTCTGCCCAGTTTTCCTGATGTAAGGGGTTTACACCCATATCAGTGTCAGGTCAGGTCCTATAGTGAAGAAAGCTTTATGTCTATGCCATGATTATTTAACCCCTTAATGATGACAATTGACGTCCCTGGCACGTCACCTGAAAATGAGGGGTTAACGACAATTGACGTGTCAGGACCGTCAGGACTTTAAACGGGTGCAGAAAGCGATCTACGTTTGCTTTCTGCACCCAAATGGTGTTGCTGTAATGCCTTGACATCCAGGCATTCAGCAACACTGCGATCGGCATCAAGGGCTGCGTCTGGCCCCTCCTCGGGGCGTCAACGTCCGCCATACACTTTATGGTAGCGGACGCCCGTTTTAAAAGTGTTTAGGAGGCTTTAAGTTTATACCCCCTCCTTAGATTGTTCCCCCGTTTATATTCAAAGTGACTGAATTAGCCAATACATTGCCACTCCTACATCTCATTTGTTTTGAGTGTGTCATCGGAAACAATAGTCGTATGACTTTTTATGTTCCTGTCAGGGGCTGGGTCGATACTGACGACTGTAATGACCCAGAGCGCCCAAAGATGGTTTCAGGAGTTGTTGCACAGTAGCTTAGTTGGACAGGGCGTAGGAACCCCTAAAAATCTGGGGGGGATAGCATTTGTACTGGTAGGGTATATTCTTGTTCAGTAAACTGGGAATTGTTCATGGCAAATTTTATATAAATGTATGTGTGTGTGTATGTACAATTTCCTCACAAAAAAAGTATCATGTTCAGTTTTCACAGAGAAGCTCTTTATTAAACAAACAGGTCAAAGAAAATTAACCAAAAGTTTGGCCTATATTTCAGTTATTTCACTTAGAACAACTGGTAATAATACTTTAAGTAATGCACAATTGCCAAAATTTTAACAAAAGATCCTACAGAAAAACAATGATGCAATTAACCCTTTCCGCATTTGTGGTCTGGGAGCAGACAACACTTAAATACTCTTATAGAAATATTTTATTAACTGCAGGCAGAGTAAGACCCTACAACCAACGCACTGTAGTGGTTATGTTGCAAAGTAGCTGTTTTGCACACTGGGGCACAGTCATGATCTCCAAAACTGTTCCCACAAAGTTAGAAGCATAGTGTTGTCCAAAATGTCTTGGTTTATCACCTTCAGCTCATAAAACGTTCTACTGGATGAATGGGAGAAAATTCCCACAGAAACTCACAAAAAAAGACAAATCTTACAACCACAGATGGACCCCACTGGACACGGCCACAGAGACTACTATGAACTACTAGGAACCATCTAAGACTCCTAACACGTCATACACACAGGAACATATCCACACACTTAAACACTTGAATAACATACACACGCATGCACACACTTACATACACACACACAATGGGTTAAACATGTGTTACAGGGAATCATAATCTTCCCTTTAAGTACGACATGCCTGCTCATACACACATATGCACTGCTCTTACGCATGCCTGCCCACAAAAACACACGTATACGCTGCAATTGCCTGCACATACACACTTGCCAGTACTCACACATATGCACTACCCTTATACACGCCTGCCCAAACATACATAATCTGCTCACAGACACACACACGCCTCCCCATAAATATACACTGCCCTTGCACATACTTACAAAGACGTATACACTATAAGACAAATACACTCCTTATATACACACATATACACTGCCCATACAGACGTACACATATACACTGCCCATACAGACGTACACATATACACTGCCTATGCAGACATACACACTGCCTATACACACGTACACATATACACTGCCCATACACACATACACATATACACTGCCTATACAGACGTACACATATACACTGCCTATACAGACGTACACATATACACTGCCCATACAGACATACACATATACACTGCCCATACAGACGTCCACATATACACTGCCCATACACACATACACATATACACTGCCCATACAGACGTATGCACATACACGCACATATACACAGCTGCCCTATACACATATGCCTGCCCAAGTGCCCATACACATGCCTTACCATATGTATATGCACACACAAATCTACCATCAGACCCCCCCACCTTCGTTCTCCACATCAGACCCCCCAACCCACCTTTGTTCTCCACATCAGACCCCCCCACAACCTTTGTTCTCCACATCAGACCCCCTCCCACCCACCTTCATTCTCCACATCAGACCCCCCTAACCCACCTTTGTTTTCCACATCAGACCCCCCCACACAACCTTCGTTCTCTACATCAGACCCCCCCAAAACCTTTGTTCTCCACATCAGACCCCCCAATAATCAATCAACCACCCACCCACCTTGGTTCTCCACAAATCTTACCCTTTCTTCCTTCTTCCTCCTTTCTGCTTTCTCTTCCTTCTTCCTGCTTCCTCCTTTCTGATTTCTGTTCTAACTTTCCTTCTGTTTGCCGCTCGCAGTCTGTGCAGTGCGGCCGCGCACAGCTGTTTCTGCTGAGCGCCGGGGCTGGATATAATCGTCATATCCCGTCGCCCGGCGCTCAGTTACAGACAGCTGGTGAGTGTGACCTTAATGCAGCTGCAGGACTGGTTGGGGAGATCACGGATTTCCCTAACCAGTCCTGCAGCCTGCAGCTGCCGATCGGGAACAAGGACCACAACGGATGGAGTGAGGAGCCGGGATCCTCGGACGCTTCTTCTTTAAGCAAGGATAGGACATCTTAACTGGGACATGGGGAGAGGAGAGAGGAACCAAAATCCTCAGATGATTCAGGGAAAATAGGGCAAAGGTACATTAAAGACAGACAAACATAAATATAGGAACTAGCCTAGGACTATATGATAACACTTGGAGATTTAGTCACATCCTATGGCCATAGTATGCTTAGCCTACCACTATGCCATAATACTCCAATATACGGTGGGTCCTAGCACTAAACCCTGCCTACTGAATCTTAATAAACTGAAACTAAACATTGAATCTAAACACAAAACCAAGAAGCACATACGGGTGGGGCACGCCCTATAAAATAAATAGCTGAATCAAAGAGCAGAACTGGAATCAAGGAATCAGAAGCACATAACAGAGCATATGGAAATCCAGGAATGAATTACAGCAAAGGGGAACTAGTGAGACAGGGGGAACTCTGGCAAGAAGGGGGGAACTGTAGCGAAGCAGCTCCGCAGCCTGAATGGGGCCTGACATTTCCTCAAACCTTATGTGACTTCACATAAATATTTCATTAAAAATAACAGCAACATGAGCTAATCAATTGCTAGAAAGTCTACTACAATACATACTGCCACCAAAAGCTGCCACATTATTAAAGCTCACATAACACATAAATTACTTCAAAATACACTAACAATAAATACTCATATTCAACATAAATATACATACTCATATATAATCAAATATACATATCATATACACATATCAATGAAAATATAAAAATCATACCTAGTTTTTTCTGCATGGTTTTTTCTCAACTTTAAAATTGGCATTGGAGATATTCATGTTAGGGACACACTGATTACAGTTAAGGTAGGACAACTAGGCAATTGGGGGAATTGATGCAGAAGTTCAAGTGAGCACACTTATGGACGGCACAATTGGCTCTATAAATTCTTTGTTTTAGTAGCTTAGTAATTACTTAGTGTGGCAAGCATGTAATTATAATGTGAAATTGTTCAAAGTATGTTCATTGGCCTTAAACACATCATTGTACTGAACTGTATTTACAGTACACAAAAAATGTTTGTTAAGCCTACTTAGTTAATTTTATGTACATCTGGGCAGTAGGTCAATTACATATATAACATAAAAAAATATATACAAAATCTTATATTAACATTTCTCCATTTTGTACCCACAATAATGTTTACATGTATTAACAAACCATCACTAACAATTTATTTGAAGTTAAGTACCACTTGTAATAACAATTTTCCTACCATATAAGCCTAAAACAAATTATTTGTCCACATAAAAATACAGTTGTAGTAATGCATATATCTGTTGAACTCCAGAGGAAAGAATTAGATCTAGATGCAGACCTAGATGTGGTCCATTTGAGGTTTTTTTCTCTAGTGCAGTTTAAACTATACCTACCTTTCAATGATTTTATAAGCATATCTAGCTTAAAGAGGTGGTCAACTAGGTAGGTCCAGTTTATGTTCTTTAATGAGTGTTAGTATCTATTATGTACTTTGATGAGTGTTAGTATCTATCTTTTCAGTGCATTGCAACGGATTGTAGACTGCATTTGGATTCAATTCTTATTTTTTTTTATATGGTTGTGGTTGAATGCAGAGCCGGCCTTAGGCGTTGTGGCGCCCTGTGCGGACTACTCCTCTGGCGCCCCCCCTCACTACCCCCCCTCTCTGCCCCTTCAAACTACCCCCCCTCAAACTACACCCCCCCCTCTGCCCCTTCAAACTACACCCCCCCCTGCCCCTTCAAACTACACCCCCCCTCTGCCCCTTCAAACTACCCCCCCTCTTCCCCTTCAAACTACACCCCCCCTCTGCCCCTTCAAACGAAACCCCCCCCCCACCACCACTTGCCTTGTTGCCGGAGTCCTGCGGTGAGAGCGTGAGGCATCCGTCTTCTCGCTCTGCCGTGGTGCCGGCATTTCATGTTGAGCGCCGGAATAGTCCGGCGCTCAACGTGAGATGCCAGCACCGCGACGGAGTCACGGAGAGTAAGGGGCGCCGAGCTGCTGAGAACTTCACGAGCAACCGCTCGGCGCCCCTGCCCGGGACTTAGATTAAAGCATCGGGGTTTTTTTTAAACTTTATTTAACATGAATGATGTTAAATAAAGTTTAAAAAAAAACACCAAAAAACCGATGTTTCAAGTTAAGTCCCGGGCAGGCGCCCCTGCTACCATCGCGCCCTGTGCGGTCGCACAGGTCGCACACCCCTAAGGCCGGCCCTGGTTGAATGTGTTTCTTTGCCAGTGCTTGGCCTGTGCCCTGCCCTGTCCTGTACCTCAATGCCCTTCCTTACTCTGGGGGATCAATTCTGTTTTTTGTAATGTGGATGGGGGATCGGTCTTATGGCTGGATGCAACTGTGGGCCAGTGCTTGGCCTGTCTGGTGGATCAATTATTGTTCTTGTTTCTAATATAGGGGACGGGTCAGTATGTGTGCCAGTATGTCTACCTGTGACATGCTCTGCTACTCAATTTCCTTCCTTACTCTGAGGGATAAATATTTTAACATTTTGGGGAAAATTCAGTGTCTTGTATGGTAGGGCTCGTTATATGTGCAAGTGTCAACCTACTCCCAGTGCCCTGCTACTATTGCTGCCAAATGACCTTCCTTACTCTGAAGGATCAATTCATCAAACTGGTCCAACGTTTGGAGTCCCAGTGCATATAATATGAGTTGAAAATTATATTACGTTGCACATCAAGGTGAGTTTAGGAATACACAAGACTGATAAAAGAAAGAAACCTATATGAAGTAGACTTGGGCACCAGGGGGCTCTTCGTGTTCGTCTTCGTGCAAAAAAAAATCTTCGTATTCCGCGAATATTCGCCTGTTCCTGTCTTCTCTTCGGGCGAATATTCGTGGACATTCTCCGTGTTCGGTTTTTCTTCGTTTTTTCTGGTTAAGGGGTTAATACGGGGTTAACGCGTACCGCAGCAGCTCTGGCGCCAGGAGTTTAAATGCAACTCTATTGGTCGTCAGCAGGGGGCTCGTCTGCCATCAACCATTGGCAGACGAGCCCCCTGCTGGCGACCAATAGGGTCGCTCGTACAGACTGTTAAACTCCTGGTGCCGTAACTTGTCCGGCAGATGCCATTGGTCTCCCTGTTCTATCAGTTAAATGTCCCTACGAACGACCAATAAAGTCGCTTGTACGGACATTTAACTGATAGAACAGGGAGACCAGTGGGATCTGCAGGGTAAGTTGCAGCATTGGGGTTTTAAAAGTCTGTACGAGCGACTCTGTTGGTCGCTCGTACAGACTTTTAGGCTCCTGGTGCACTTGTTGCACCTTAAGGGGTTAAGGGGCCGTGCGAGTGAGCCTATTGGTCGCTTGCACGGCCCTTTAACCTACAGATTTCCGCTTCCGTTATCTAACGCAGCATCGAAGGGGTTAACGGGAGTGGAAATCCATAGGTTATCTGTCAGGGGTTACAAAGGCCGTGCGAGTGAGCCTATTGGTAGGCGACCAATAGGCTCATTCGCACTGCCCTGTAACCCGTGACGGCGAACCTGCGGATTTCCACTTCCGTGAACTGCCGCGATGCCAAGGTAAGTTAGAAGGGGGGAGAGTGGTAGAAGAAGACGATCACGAAGATCTTTGTGGTGTGTGTCTTCGTCTTCACCTACGTTTTACCGCTGCTGTCTTCTCTTCAGCGTGTCTTCGGAACGAACACGAAAACGTAGTCTTCGTGTTCGGTTTCATGTTCGCCCGAAGACGAATGCACAAGTCTAATATGAAGTATGTATCACTCTTAGATTGTAAGGTCAATAGCAGGGCTCATAAAAGCCCACCATTCTTGTCAGGAATAAGGCTTTATTGCAAAGTTACGAGCAGGGTTCTCAATTCTTGGTGTATCTGTATATATTGGCAACTTTTGTTGCCAAGGTTTAGACATTAATGTGAGTTATTTTGATGAGAAAACCAAATTTACACTGTTATACAGGCTGTACACTCACTACTTTACATTGTAGAAGATTGTCATATCGTCAGTGTTGTCACATGAAAAGATATATTAAAATACTTTTATTACAAAAATGTGAGGGGTGTACTCACTTTTGTGAGATACTGTCAGGGATACTGTCAATGTTAATAAAACGGCCGGCTGAGTGGCCGATGCGCCACTCAGCCGGCCGCCATGGCCGTCTTTAATGCGGGACAAAAGCCTACATTAACCGTGATCGTAAGGGTCACAACCCCCACGATCACTTCAACAGACGCCCTGCCACTTACCTCTGCATTGCTCGCTGTGCGAGCAGCGTCTCTTGTTCCACCTAGGACAAGCAGGAAACCAGCGGAGTCACGTGACTTTACGTCACGTTACATGACTCCGCTCTGTTCCTGCTTTCCCAGGCGGTACAAGAGAAGGGATGCAGCGGCTCCTCCAGAAGTTTGCGTGTGGCACAGAGTGATCTGAAGTTCAGGTAAGGGGGTGGGGGAGGTTGTATGAATGAGTATGCGTGATCGAGTGAATGAATGAGTTTCTGTCAATGGGTAAATACATGAGTATCTGTAAATGAGGAAATTCATATATGAATGAGTGAATAAATGTTTGTGAATAATGAATGAATAAATGATTGAATACGTGTGTGATTGGATGTGTAAGTGGGGGGAAAGCATTGCACAGGGAGGCTATTTGAGGATACCACAGGTAGGTTGTTTGGGGGCAAAGGTAGGAAGTCCTATGCTTCCGTTCTGGGTGTTGGGCAGATCCTGTGAGTGAAATCTGGGTGCTAAGGGGGGGGGGCATTAATTCACGAGAGGATGCCGGCTGGTGGCACCACATAAATCGATAATAAATGGGGGGCTGGGCGGTGGGATAAATATATAATGTGGGGCTTGCTGGGGGCAATACACAAGGGTGTGGGCGCATTAGGGTGACTGCATTGGCCATGTTTTCGAGGACACATATAGCTTTTACATTCTGCTGACCAGCCCAGATAAAATGCTGCCCTGCAGTATGGGGGATGTATAGACTCATGGAAGGAACAAACTAGTCAGATATACATCCCCCATACTGCAGGGCAGCATTTTATCTATGCTGGCGGCATCAATACACAAGGGTAGCAACTGGGGCCATTATACAAAAAGGGGCAAAAACACTAAAAAAAAAAGGGGTCAACAACAAAGCAGTGTGGAAAATACTTTTTTTTTAAAAAAAATGTTGTTATATCTTAGCTCGTCTGGTGGGTGTTAGAGCCTGCCCTGGTGTGTGTGTCTGTCTGTGTGTCAGAACCTGTCCTGGTGTGTGTTTGGGTGTCGGTGCGGCAGAGCCTGTCCTGGTGTCGGTGCGGCAGAGCCTGTCCTGGTGTGTGTGTTTGGGTGTCGGTGCGGCAGAGCCTGTCCTGTGTGTGTGTTTGGGTGTTGGTGTGGCAGAGCCTGTCCTGGTGTTTGTGTGTTGGTGTAGCAGAACCTGTCCTGGTGTGTGTGTTTGGGTGTCGGTGTGGCAGAGTCTGTCCTGGTGTGTGTGTTTGGGTGTCATACTCCCAATCCCATCCCATCCCATTACATCAACATGTGTTAGAAAATCAGGAAAAGATGTGCATGGATGATGGGCTGATTCGGTGGCACAATGGGCCACTCGACTAGACTTGACTTGACCCCCAGGTTGTAGGCTGCCAGCCCTCCCCTAGATCCTGTATATACACTTACTGGCCACTTTATTAGGTACACCCGTTCAATTGCTTGTTAACACAAATAGCTAATCAGCCAATCACATGGCGGCAACTCAATGCATTTAGGCATGAAAACGTGGTGAAGTTCAAAGCGAGCATCAGAATGGGGAATAAAGGGGATTTAATTGACTTTGAACGTGGCATGCCAGACGGGTTGGTCTGAGTATTTTGAGAAACTGATGATCTACTGGGACTTTCACGCACAACCATTTCTAGGGTTTACAGAGAATGTTTGGAAAAAGAGAAAATATCCTGCAATTGTGTGGATGACAATGCCTTGTTGATGTTACTGGTCAGAGGAGAATGGGCAGACTGGTTCGAGATGACAGAAAGGCAACAGTAATTCAAATAACCACTCGTTACAACCAAGGTATGCAGAATACCATCTCTGAATGCACAACACGTCAAACCTTGAAGCAGATGGGCTACAGCAGCAGAAGACCACACCAGGTGCCACTCCTGCCAGCTAAGAACAGGAATCTAAGGCTACAATTCGCACAGGTTCCCCAAAATTGGACAATGGAAGACTGGAAGAACGTTGCCTGGTCTGTTGAGTCTCGATTCCAGCTGCAACATTCAGATGGCAGGGTCAGACCTTGGAGTAAACAACTTAAAAGCGTGTATCCATCCTGCCTTGGTTCAGGCTGGTGGTGGTGTATTGGTATGGGGGACATTTTAATTTTGTGTCCCTTAGTACCAATTGAGCATTGTTTAAACACGACAGCCTACCTGAGTATTGTTGCTGACCATGTCCATCCCTTTATGACCAAAGTGTACCCATCTTCTGATGGCTACTTCCAGCAGGATAATGCACCATGTCACAAAGTTCATCATCTCAAACTGGTTTATTGAATATGTAGTGAGTTCACTGTACTCCAATGGCCTCCACAGTCACCAGATCTCAATCCAATAGATTGAATGTGGTGGAAAGGGAGATTCGCGTCATGGATGAGTAGCCGACAAATCTGCAGAAACTGCGTGATGCCATCACGTCCTGTGAATGTCGGCAAGAAATTTGACGGCACCGGTTCAATGAGTTGAATAAGCAAGAGCTTCTTTATTCAAGTGTACACAGGGGAGAGTCTAGTTCGCAGACTTCTCTACCCCCTCCTTAATTCTTTAACAATATATAGGCAAAAACTGCAAGTCAGTTAGCATAAAAACTAGACATCTGGTATGTAGACTACCAAATATAATCATAGTCCTGTTTAAGCTGATTGGTGAGTTCCGCTATTTTACTAGTAGGTACTATTTTTACAGAGGTGAGGAAAAGGACAACTTCTCTGGTGTGGAGAACTTTCGATTCTTTCACAACAAGGCACTTAGAGCAAAAACATGCCGCACATACACATTTAACCCATTCATACAAGATAAGGACAAGACAAGCAAGACAAAATGGTTGCTGTTTAATGGTAGCTGCAAACCATAAAAATCTTCAACTTCCACAGTCCATATGGACCAAAATCTTTGAGGAATGTTTTCAGCACCTTGTAGAAAGTATGCCATGAAGATTGAAGGCAGTTTAAAGGCAAAAGTGGGTACAACTCGGTACTAGCAAGGTGTACCTAGTAAAGTGTCCAATGAGTGTATATACACACACAGTTTATATGTTTGTGTATATATATATATATATATATATATATATATATATATATAAATAAATTAGAAAGTAGATTCATGCTAGTCATACATCAGACAGCTTTCCTGGTAGGTTTCAGTTTTAACACCATGACCACGGCACAAAAACATTTTTTTCTGTCACGTGACCTCTGTGACCAAGTATTGCCACTAATGTAACCACTAAAGCATTTTATTTACCTTCTATAGTTCCATATATACATGCCAGTATCTTCCAACATTAGTTTATAGGAAACATATTAAAAGGTGTATTGCAAACATCTGTATTTTTAAACAGGTATGCTGTCTGTAAATTATGGTAGAATAATCTTAGAAACATCAAGTTTAAAATGCTTCACAGCCTTAGCTGTACCAAATGTATTTAATAATTAAAATAACCATAAATGGCCGGCAAATCACCAACACTAGTGTGAGATAGCGGCAATCATTTCTTATCTGTTATATATTTATGAATGGAGAAATTGTGGAAAAAGAGAAATAACTGACAGTTCCATTTCTACACACACACATTTAACCCATTCATACAAGATAAGGACAAGACAAAATGGTTGCTGTTTAATGGTAGCTGCAAATCATAAAAATCTTCAACTTCCACAGTCCATATGGACCAAAATCTCTGAGGAATGTTTCCAGCACCTTGTAGAAAGTATGCCATGAAGATTGAAGGCAGTTTAAAGGCAAAAGTGGGTACAACTCGGTACTAGCAAGGTGTACCTAGTAAAGTGTCCAATGAGTGTATATACACATACACAGTTTATATGTTTGTGTATATATATATAAATATAAATAAATTAGAAAGTAGATTCATGCTAATCATACATCAGACAGCTTTCCTGGTAGGTTTCAGTTTTAACACCATGACCACGGCACAAAAACATTTTTTTCTGTCACGTGACCTCTGTGACCAAGTATTGCCACTAATGTAACCACTAGAGCATTTTATTTACCTCCTATAGTTCCATATATACATGCCAGTATCTTCCAACATTAGTTTATAGGAAACATATTAAAAGGTGTATTGCAAACATCTGTATTTTTAAACAGGTATGCTGTCTGTAAATTATGGTAGAATAATCTTAGAAACATCAAGTTTAAAATGCTTCACAGCCTTAGCTGTACCAAATGTATTTAATAATTAAAATAACCATAAATGGCCGGCAAATCACCATCAATAGTGTGAGATAGCGGCAATCATTTCTTATCTGTTATATATTTATGAATGGAGAAATTGTGGAAAAAGAGAAATAACTGACAGTTCCATTTCTACACATTCTCAAATATAATATGATGCATCATATGCTGTAGCCACACAAATCCTTTCATATATATATATGATGCTCATTTTGACATTTTCATCTACTTTTGCTGAGTGATTTATGGGGCACATCTAACCTCAAATATTCTCGTAAGACCCACTGCCACTGTCAGCAAGACTAAGATAAAAATAACTACAACATGCATTCCTGTGGAAATTAACAGGTCAAAAGTCTTTTTTTATTATTAGACATAGGCAATGTACGTTGGAACCAGGATAAACTATTATAGGGGTATAAATACCGTATTTGCTCGATTATAAGATGAGGTTTTTTTCAGAGCAAATACTCTGAAAAATACCCCTCATCTTATAATTGGGGTCGTCTTATAATCAGACCTCAAATAGGTCTGACTATGAGACTAAGATCCAGATCCCCCGCAGCGCTGCAGGGGACCTGGATCCTCCTGTCTCCCTCCCCAACTCACCGGTGCTTCTGAGTCCTAGGTGTGTAGCCGGTGCAGCGTGTAGACGTCTACGCGATTCGCGTAGACAACTTCCGCTGCAGCCAGAAGGAGGTGCGGTTAGCAGTGGGGGTTGTCTGCATCCATCACGCAGACCTTCCCCGGCTGTCAGAGATCAGAGTTCCCCTCACCGAGGAATTGTCTCTGACAGCCGGGGAAGGTCTGCTCAATGGACGCTGACAACCCCCGCTGCTAACCGCACCTCCTTCCGGCTGCAGCGGAAGTTGCCTACGCGAATCGCGTAGACGTCTACGCGTTGCCCGGACAACACACCGGGAGTCGGAAGCACCGGTAAGATTTTGTTTGGGGGGGGGGCATTTCTGTAGGCAGAGTGCTCTATGATATGCCTTTTAACCCCCTTAATGCTACTCTGCTTCCAGAAATGCCTTTCAACCCTCTATACACCACTCTGCCTCCTGAAATGCCTTATGCCTTCCTATATGCCACTCTGCCCCATAATATGCCTTTTAACCCCCTAAATGCCAGAGCATTTTATCTATGCTGGCGGCATCAATACACAAGGGTAGCAACTGGGGCCATTATACAAAAAGTAGCAAAAACACACAAAAAAAAGCGGTCAACAACAAAGCAGTGTGGAAAATACTTTAAAAAATAAATAAATATTATTGTTATATCTTAGCTTGTCTGGTGGGTGTCAGAGCCTGCCTTGGTGTGTGTGTCTGTCAGTGTGTCAGAGCCTGTCCTGGTGTGTGTTTGGGTGTCGGTGTGGCAGAGCCTGTCCTGGTGTGTGTGTTTGGGTGTCGGTGCGGCAGAGCCTGTCCTGGTGTGTGTGTTTGGGTGTCGGTGCAGCAGAGCCTGTCCTGGTTTGGGTGTTGGTGTGGCAGAGCCTGTCCTGGTGTTTGTGTGTTGGTGTAGAAGAACCTGTCCTGGTGTGTGTTTGGGTGTCGGTGTGGCAGAGTTGTCCTGGTGTGTGTGTTTGGGTGTCATACTCCCAATCCCATCCCATCACATTACATCAACATGTGTTAGAAAATCAGGAAAAGATGTGCATGGATGATGGGCTTATTCGGTGGCGCAATGGGCCACTTGACTAGACTTGACTTGACCCCCAGGCTGTAGGCTGCCAGACCTCCCCTAGATCCTGTATATACACTCACTGGCCACTTTATTAGGTACACCTGTTCAATTGCTTGTTAACACAAATAGCTAATCAGCCAATCACATAACGGCAAGTCAACGCATTTAGGCATGAAAACGTGGTGAAGTTCAAAGCGAGCATCAGAATGGGGAATAAAGGGGATTTAAGTGACTTTGAACGTGGCATGCCAGACGGGTTGGTCTGAGTATTTTGAGAAACTGATGATCTACTGGGACTTTCACGCACAACCATTTCTAGGGTTTACAGAGAATGTTTGGAAAAAGAGAAAATATCCTGCAATTGTGTGGATGACAATGCCTTGTTGATGTTACAGGTCAGGCCTTCCTATATGCCACTCTGCCCCATAATATGCATTTTAACCCCCTAAATGCCATAGTGGCATTTAGGGGTATAAGGCATATCATGAGGTACAGTGGCATATAGAGGGTTAAAAGGCATATCATGGGGCACAGTGGCATTTAGAGGGTTAAAAGGCATATCATGGGGCACAGTGGCATTTAGAGGGTTAAAAGGGATATCATGGGGCACAGTGGCATTTAGAGGGTTAAAAAAGGCATATCATGGGGCACAGAGGCATATAGGGGGTTTAAGGCATTTATGGGGCAGAGTGACAAGCCTGGGGGCAGATGTGCATAACTGGGGGGCAGGCTGGAAAATAAAAGGAATTAAAAACAAAATATTTTTCTCAATCATAGCTTTTATTAAAAAAACTAGTTTACATAGTTTACATGAATTAACATTTACTGGTAAAACTTTTTTCCTATAGGGTCATCTTAAATTCAGGCTTTTTTCTTTTTTTCCTAAATTAATATTCAGATTTTGGGGGGTCGTCTTATATACGGTAATATTAAGATCAGTGGCATTTTTTGAAGTTCTTAACACCCTATAACTAGATGAGATAGTTTTGCTTTCCATTTAGTTTGCAGGAAGCTTCTACAACCATTTGAGGAACCTTTTTTGCACATTCCTTTGACCTAATTATCTCACATTTTGGCCTCATACAGCCATAACCCCTGTCTTTTTTAACTTATTTTTGTTATTTATTTCTCTCTCTCTTCCCCCTCTTGTAGCCTTCCTGCATCATAACAAACAGCCTGCTCAGGATAATAAGTTATAAAGCACAGGCCCTAGGGATGCTGCACTACTTTTTCTGCTAGCAGCGTGGTACAGGATTAAACCCTACTGCTATCTATCAGCATAACCTAAAAGGGGTAGCCAGTAACTATCTGGCCTGAAGGATTTAATTATTAGCTTACAGATTTAATATGATAAAAAGTTTAATATGTAATGGACCCTTGGGAGCATAATATGAAGAGATCTGTTGCTATTTAAAGCTTGGCCTGTACGAGTTGACCAACTGGAGGAGACATTAGTGGATGGCAAAAATATTTTTAATACTGTGACAGAAAGCCCGGTACAGTGGTGGATGGGCGGTATATACGCCCTACTTTGGCTAATTTTGTGTGTCCTTATGTGTAAAATTAAAGCCCCAGGGAAAGAGAAGCACAATAAAAAACTACAATATAGGAAGTGACTTGTGTAATGGGTCCCTGGGGTGGAGTATCCAGAAGAGCTGGGTGGGCTGGTGCTCCAACAGCTTTTAAAATCCAGACCAGGATTTACAGGTGACCAAGTATAGCTCACCTGGTCTAATCAGGAGGGTTTAAAAAGCCCAGCTTGGTTCAATTCACTCTCTTATTATTGCCAGCCAGGAGAGCTGCTGGATTTATTTTGTTTGTTTGGCGTGTTTTGATTTGAAGAAAATAAATATTTTAAATTCTATCTGGATCTGGAATTGGCTTTTTACCCTAGAAGACAAGTGACTCTGAAAGATCTCTGACTAACTCCTTGTGTTTCAAAGGACGTTCAGTTACAATACTTGTCCTTTCGCATGTCAAAATGTGGAATTTTTTTACCGTGACATTGAATTATTGTGGTGTAGTTTTGTTTTCCATTAAGCTCTGTACTGTTGATTGCTGCTTTGTTTTTCAAAAGAACACATGTTGCTGCTGTCCTACCTAGTGCACAAACTATATGTTATTTATGTGGTTTATAAAAAAATAAATGTTTTAATTATATATTACAAATTACATAAAAGATAAAATGGGACCTTTATGTTCCATTAAAAACATTAATCTGAAAAGAGAACAGAAAAATAGCGTAAAAAAACATCTTTTAATCTGTAAATGTTCACCTGCAGTGGCGTCGCTACAGGGGGGCAATTGCCTCCCCTAGTTTAATCCTTGCCCCCCCTGTTGCCCCCCTGCCGATTTTGGAATAAAGTTGCAATGCGACTTTAAATCCCGTCTTTTTTTTTAAATTATTATTATTTTTTTTTTAATGCGGAGGAGAGAGAGGGTGCAGCCCGCGTAAGATCGGCAGCCAGGGCAACCTCGAGCCCTGCTACTTACCTGTGGGAGGGTCTTCTGTACTGCATAGAGGAAGCGGAACCTAGCAGAGTTCACGTGACATCACATGACTCTGCTCCAGTCCTGCTTCCTCTGTGCAATACCAGAGAACGCAGAGGGAGGCCGCGCCCTCTGCTGAAGTCTGTGAGCGGCATCGAGGAGCTGCAGTGCAGGTAAGGGGGTGGGGAGGGTGTTTGAATCAGTATGCGTGATTGAGGGAATTAATCTGTGAATGAATGAGTATATGAATGAATGAGTGTGTGTGTGTGATAGCATGGATGTGTAAGTGCTGGAACCTAGGCATGATGGGACTGTGATTGCTGTTAGTAATCACACTCCTATCATGCCAAGTTAGCCAGTACATGCTGAAACCTAGCTAGCTGCCCCTCTTGTGTGTTGATGCTGCCAGCAGTATGGGGTATGCACATCACTTACAGCCACCCTGTACCAGCATGTACTGGCTGACTTGGCATGATAGGAGTGTGATTGCTAACAGCAATCACAGTCCCATCATGCCTAGGTTCCTGCATGTACTGGTTGGATGTGTAAGTGCTGGAACCTAGGTATGATGGGACTTTGCTGTTAGCAATCACACTCCTATCATGCCAAGTCAGCCAGTACATGCTGAAACCTAGCTAGCTGCCCCCCTTGTGTATTGATGCTGTCAGCAGTATGGGGTCTACACACCACTTACAGCCACCCTGTACCAGCATGTACTGGCTGACCTGGCATGATAGGAGTGTGATTGCTAACAGCAATCACAGCAAGCACAGTCCCATCATGCCTAGGTACCAGCATTTACTGGTTGCCTGGGTATGATAGGAGTGTGATTGCTGTGTGGGCAGTGTGGACGTCAGGGCTGGCTTTGGGGTGTGCAACCTGTGATCTATGCCTGTAATTTAGGGGGTTTTAAATATATCCTTTTAATGACGTGTTTTTATGTGAATTCCAATTGATCTATACCTGCAAAGCTGGGTTTTTGCATTATTCTGTAGATCCATATCTATATATTTCCATACATCATTTATGTATACCTGAAAATACAGTATTTGTATGTCTTATTCAGTTGATTAATACCTGCAATGCTGTTTCCATGTATTTATTTGATCTATACCTGCAATGCTACATTTAATATATACTATTGTATACCTGCAAATACAGGATTTGTATGCCTGGTTCTGTTTATTTGATATATACCATCAGTACTGAGATCACAAGTGAATTTCAGTTGATCTATACATGCAAAGCTTGGTTTGTGTGTTAATGTGTTGATCTATACCTGCTATCGGCAACTGGGGCTTATATTAATATATATGGGCAGCAGGGGCATCAATACACAAGGGGCAAAAACACTAAGGGGGGTATAAACTACAATGCAGTGTGAAAAATCCATCCTGATGTAGACGTCTGTGACGTAGATTGTGTCCTGCTGTTTGTGTGTTTTTGGTTATCAGTGTAGCAGAGCCTGTCCTCGGGTGTATGTATAGGTGTTGGTGTCCTTCTGTCCTTTCGCATGTCAAAATGTGGAATATTTTTATCGCGACATTGAATTATTGTGGTGTAGTTTTGTTTTCCATTAAGCTCTGTACTGTTGATTGATGCTTTGTTTTTCAAAAGAACACATGTTGCTGCTGTCCTACCTAGTGCACAAACTGTATGTTATTTATGTGGTTTACAAAAAAAAATGTTTTATATAGTACAAATTACATAAAAGATAAAATGGGATCTTTATGTTCCATTAAAAACATTAATCTGAAAAGAGAACAGAAAAATAGCGTAAAAAAACATCTTTTAATCTGTAAATATTCACCTGCAGTGGCGTTGCAAGGGGCAAAAACACTGAGGGGGGTATAAACGACAATGCAGTATGAAAAATCCATCCTGATGTAGACGTCTGTGACGTAGATTGTGTCCTGCTGTTTGTGTGTTTTTGGTTATCAGTGTAGCAGAGCCTGTCCTAGGCTGTGTGTATAGGTGTTGGTGTGGCAGAGCCTGTCCTGGTATGTGTTTGGGTGTTGGTGTGGCAGAGCCTGTCCTGGTGTGTGTGTTCGGTTGTCAGTGTGGCAGAGCCTGTCCTAAGGTGTGTGTTTGGGTGTCAGTGTGTCAGAGCCTGTCCTGGTGTGTGTGTGTTTGGATGTGGGTGTGGCAGAGCCTGTCCTGATGTGTGTGGGTGTCTGTGTGGCAGAGCCTGTCCTGGTGTGTGTGTGTTTGGTTGTCGGTGTGGCAGAGCCTGTCCTGGTGTGTGTGTGTCTGGGTGTCGGTGTGACAGAGCCTGTGTTGGTGTGTGTGTTTGGTCATCTGTTTCCTGGCACTTAACTTACAGTAGGAATTATTTAATTTATATTTATCCAGAGAAAAAATGCCCTCCTGAAGTTGTAGTGACTTCAGGGGACAAAACGTTCAAGGCCCTGAAATCAATTAGTGGAAAAGTTATTTATTGTGTTATAATTGTGGCTTCAGGCTTCCCATGTTGAATGATCAAGCATTATTTTAGCCCAATAACAAAAGTATAATTCCATAGCACATTACTTTTGGAAATTATGAATGCCCCCAGTTTGACTGTGGTATCTTGTGTGCCCCCCCTATATATTGTTTCTAGAGTTGCCACTGTTCACCTGGTATTATATCTTGCAGTTAAGGTCACTAAATAAACCTAAGTAGTGGTGTTTACATATTCAAATTGTATGTGCAAAACATTGGGATAACCATAGTAACATCTTGTTCTTGGGATGTGGATGACTATGTATGATCATTAAGGTATCTCTGCTTTATTTTTGGTTACTTTCTCTGTTGGCAATATTTGTAAAAGTAGGAGAGGAAAAGGGAAGACAACATTAGTCTGTTACTTTTAATCAAACATATTTAAAGCAATAACAGCAGAAAGGGGCTCCCTGAACCAATAGGGAAGGAGGTCATGACTGCTGGCCCATGCACGGGGCTGTAGTCAAGGTCCCCTGTCATTGGTAGGTAGCTGTAACATTGTTGCAGCTATAAGAGTTATATTGAGGGCAAGAGGTGAAGCTTACCTCTTTCCCTCTGTCACCAGCAAGCTTCCAGACATTCCCCTCCTGCCCACCCTATTTAGTGTTTTACATTTACTACACGCTACATATGGTCTGTTTGTGGTTGTGATAAGTTATTTATCTTTCTCAACCTTGTCTTGTTTGTATTGTCTGGGTCTGGGTACCTTGGCCAGCGCGAATTACAAGTAAGTTTATGGCACCAACGGGGCTAGGACTCTTGGCTTGTTATGGTAATTATATGCCTGTTGAGCCTAGTGCTCAAAAGCTGGCAGGTGGTTTCAGAATGTGGTTATGTGTTGTACTGCTGGCCTGGGGAATGTTTATATAACTTTAATAATGCTGTGGCCCACTAATGGTGTCTTGTGTCTTTATTTGGGGAGTAATCTTAGTATTGCGTGGCTGTTGGGCCTGGGGCTATGGGCATAAGTAGTCATGTTTCCACCAAATCTATACTAATGTATATAATATAGAGGTGGACTTAATGTCACAGACAGTGACATTAATATTATTATGCAGGGCTATACAATTTCAATGGGGCAGTAAACACATATGAAACAAATAATACATAAGATACATCAGGAGTTGAGAACCATGCCGGAAGCCTGTCATCTATCCTCATGGTACTTTTAGACAAATTTCCTGGCAGGAATGGTGGGCTTTTGAGGCATTCTAAGAGAGAAGTATGATTTAGTGGAACTAAAGAGGGGTAAAAAGAGGGAGTAGTAGGGTTACATGGTTTTAAGATGTAGAATTGGATGTACAAATAAAATGGAGGGGTGGGTGAGTTAGTCCTTGGTTTCAAATGGTGGCTAGCACACAGTTTGGGATGTAACAAAATGGCTACAAGAGAGGAAAGAGAGAGGTGAAATAAGAACTTGAAATAAGGATTAAAACTATCTAAAAGCTCATCTAATACAGAAAATCCAAAGAACGACAACAGAAGTGTTAGACAGAGAGATCTCTGCAGAAGGACTTAACTTGGCAATCAAACTAACAGCTAACGGAAAGAGCCCAGGCACAGATCAGTTTCCCATAGCATACAACAAATCATGTCAAGATATCTTAAGCACACACTTTGGCGCAGCACTTAATGCCACACTTGAAGGCCATAGCTTTCCTAGCCAAACTCTGGAAGCAACCCTAGCAGAAATCCCTACATCTGGCAAGCTAGTAGCTACAGGCCTGTCTCCTTACTTAATGTTGAGCTGAAACTCTTGTCAAATTTCTGGCCTTGAGGCTCCAGCCTATTATACCTGACATTATACACAATGACCAGTTGGGATTTGTATGGAGTTGTGAAGCTTACGATAATGCCACACAAATTATATATTGGGTTTTTGTGAGGACATGAAGGGCTTTCTTTAGATACCATTATTTTGATTATATCTAATTTACTATAAAAAAATTAAAATATTGTGAACATTGAAAAAAAATTACCTAGACTTACCTAGAAAATCTTTTTACTCTACAAAAGCTTGTGAATAAACCTGTCCTGGGTTTAGAATTACCCAATGTATTTTTTTTTTTTTATAGGGCAATAAGTATCATTTTGCTATTTCAAACTCATTTTTTTCAGATCTAGTCAGCCTGTGCCATGTCCTATTTGTGGGCATCATTGAAGCTGCCCAATTTAATTTACCTTATCAAGCCATATATTTTTGAAAACAAGACACCCTAGGGTATTTTAAATGGTGGCATTTTAGCATATATAAACTATTGTGGTTGTAATTTTTGTAGTAGTAATTGTAGTAGCAATTGTGTGTTTTCTTTCTGCAAACATTGTATTTCTGGTTTGAATTTACAGCTCCTGGTATACGTCACTGCCAAGCAACACCTCAATATGTGCTTAGCAACATCTCCGAAGTAGAATGATACCACCCATGCATGGGTTTATCGTGTTGTCTGGGGGATAAATGAACACATTAGGGACATGTGCAATTAAGTTTTTCAACTTTGAATTTTGACATATTGTAACCCTCCCCTGTGGTCTATTTGGGACACTTTTGAATCTGCCCAATTCAATTTACCTAAACTATATATTTTTAAAAACCAGACACCCCAGGGTATTTCATATGCTGGTATTTTAACATCTTATGCACTAATTCTACTACCAGCCTTTTTCAAATTCTGTTGTAGTACTTTTTGGTGGTTTTTTCCCCACATACATTGTACTTAAGGTATGAATTGACAGCTCCTGGTATATGTCACTGTCCCCCACCCATGTCCTATTTGGGACATCTTTGAAGTGGGCCAATTCAATTTACCCTATCCAACCAGCACAAGGCTGAAACACGGCTAGAAGCCCACAGATGGGACACTGGATTCATGGCAGGGCACACGACAAGGAACCCCCAGGCAGGGCATACAGCAGGCAAGCCAGGTCAATACTAGGAGATCACAGGAACAAGAGCCAAATCCGAAGACTAGAGCAGGGTCAGGACAAGCCGGGTCAAAACGGGTAGATTCCAACAGAAAATGGTTAAGAACAGCACAGGGCCAGGAAACAGAGAAACAGCAAATCTGAATACACCACGATGCAAAAGCATTAACTGAGGTGCTGAGCAGGTATTTAAAGGCAGGACTTATATTCAGATAATGTGGCTCAGCTGTCCTGGATAGTTAAATGGGTGCTCCTGAGAGGGAAAGGTGGCCACTAGTGGCTGCAGGTAGGCATAGCTTCGTATAAAATAGACAGGGTTCTGGCAGGCAGGGTGAAACCTCACAGGGATAAAAGGATACTTTTGGGACATGCACAATTCAGTTGTTCAGTGTGGTAGTAAATTGAAAGTGTTAAAATGCCAACATGTTCTTGCCCAGGAAATAAGGGACTGGAAAAAACCCACTATGTTATGTTCGTTGATATCATCTAAGTTAGTTTAGCTGCCCCCATGTTCAAATTAACCTGTATTATTTGTCCCCCTAAAAAAGTAGTCAGCAAACTATTTTTTTATTTATTCATTTTAGATGTTAGCTGGAGAGTAATGTAGGGGACTGGAAGGGTATTTAAAAAAAATAATAATTTTATTTAAAATTTTTATAACAATTACTGTAATTTCCTTTCTTACACTGCTGCTTAACGTATAGAGATCCATCAGCGATCTCTATGAGCACAGGGGAACCCCTGCGATGTCACTAGTGGCAGCACCTGTTAGGGTTTCCCAGCACAGCAATTAGGGGGTCTCCCTGTGCAGTAGATGGTTACCTTGTGGGATTCCCCTTTACAGCAGTGAGGGAAATCGTATGGGAATCTCTCTGATTGCTGTGTGCAGCCCTGTGACAGCTCTGTCATTTGGCTGCAACATACCCTTATACACACACTGAATGATTGGACATTGTGCCCAGATCACGAGGGAGGGCTAGTTATCTCCAACTTAGAGAGATACAAATATGCTATTTATTATGAATATTGTAGAATGATCCATATCTTGAGTAGAGAATGCTTGGATCGACCTGGGCACTTCTTTACAGTTTTTCTGCACAATTGAATATATAGTAAATACTGCCAGGAGAACTGGGGGGCAGAACGAGCTGCGATGAATGGTTTGGGCAGATAAACTTAAAATCTGATCTCCATAAAACCCTCTTGACATGAACAGGTTGAATAGTGATCAGAGGGCATTGGTCCAACATTCTGTAACGCTTCTTAAACCATGTGGGCTATCAGTTCCTACAGAGGGGCTAGAAACCACAGGGCCCTGGTGCTAAAATTGCCCCAGGACCTCCCAACTTCAACAACCAACATGTCACACATGGCCACCTTTGCCCCAAACAGCTTATGAATACAATCCTAACGCCACAAAACTCTGTATGTAGCATCTTTGTCCCTTAACAGCTGGTCTGCATCATCGTTGCCTTCAACTGCTTGTGCCATCATTGCCCTCGAACACCTTGTGTGAGACTTCTTTGCAACATACCTAAACACAATTTTATACATGCTAACACACACATACACTTACTTATACTCAGTAACACACATGTATACACTCATTCTAACAGACACAATCCCTCTCACACCACTTATGTATACACAAATTCATGCTCACATGCAAACCCAACACATACATATCTTCTATCAGACACTTACACACATGCTAGCACACACTCCATCTCACACCACTTACACATACATTCTCACACTCAAACACACATCTATGCTAACACATTCATAACTGTACAAGAAACGCTTTCACATAGACATCCTTGCTCACATCTACTTATACATAGATATATATCTATATATATACATACTTATCTATATACATTGATGCTCACACTCACTCATGAAGGTAAAAGGTGTACTAGTTTCATCATGGGCAGGCCCCATATATAATAGGAATAAGTCCACCTTATAGATATCTTTGTAGAAACCTTACAATGTATGTCAATGCGTGAATGTCAAGTATCCACAAGTATGTACAGTCTCATTGCAACGCCCAGTTGCCACATTTCACTCTATTGAGAAGCCTCCTATTGTAAAGCAATTACTTCAAGGAATATCTCATTTTGGTGATTTATAAGGTGTCTGAGTATGATGTATTACAATGAGAAGGGGATGTTTTAAGTGACAAAGCCAATGAAATCAATCAATGACAAATCCATACATTCTATGGTGTATAACAACCAAGAAACAATTTTTCATAATAGATTCTCTATATAATTTATGAAAGTAATTCTTCACAGTGAGGGCAGTGAAGTTAATGAAAACACGTAAAGGTCTATTAGCAAACATACCCACATGAGAAACATCACTTTAAGATTGTATTAGATATTATCTGGTACATGTTTAATATTTAAAAAAAAAAATACAAAAATAATATATATATAACGCACACACTTTTGCTGAAGTTCAGGGGAGATTATTTACTTTTAGTCGGTATTATAACAGAAACTCAACGTTTCAGCCCCTGTCTGGGGCTTTTATCAAGAGACTATATATCAAGAATCTATATATATAGATTTTTATCATTTCTGAAGTGACTTCCTGCTGTGGAAGATTCTGTAATCTGGTGATGCATGTCTAAAATAATAATAACATAAAAAGATAATTCAATGTTATTATGTTATGTTAACTTTTGTATTGGAAAAAAGAAACAAATGTGACTGTGCACACACCAAAAAATAACTAAAATATTACATATAAAATAAACAAAGAACAAAAATATTGCAATATATATATATATATATATATATATATATATATATATATATATATATATATATATACCGTATTGGCTCGGATATAGGCCGCCCCCGTATATAGGCCGCACCCTAAAAGTTTGGTGCTTCCCCGTGGGAAGTGCTGGCAGGGGAGGCTGTCTGAGCGTATCGGGGAGTAGGATGCAGGTCCCCTGCACCGCTGCGGGGGATCTGTATCCTAACCCCGCTGCCTGCTAGACCCCGAATATAGGCCGCACCCCCACTTTAAAGACTTAAAGTGGGGGGAAAAAGTGCGGCCTATATCCGAGCCAATACGGTATATATGAAAAAAATGTATAATATGGGAAAGACAGACCCTTACATTAATAGACGGCTTAAAAACGCCCTACATGAGAAATGGTGTGCCTCTGATCGTCACGACTCCTCGTCTTTATCCGGGTATTTTAACTTGCAAACATGTAAAGGGCAGAAACCAGGAGGCAAACCAATAAATATAAAAAATATTCTTTAATATAATAAGAACAATGTCAGTTCTTACATTTTTTACATCGAACCGCAATTCTCTGGTTGTGAGTGCGGTTTCTTGCAGTGTCCTGCGAGAGTCCTGTTTCTCCTTCACTGCTCACTGTATCTCCTCCCTCTGGTGATGTTTACACAGTCAGTGTTGTCAACATGTACACGCACAACGCGTTTCGCTAAACTGCTTCATGAAGTGCATGTCCGTTAGTGCCGTCTTCTTCCTTATAAAGTGCCCAATCCCACTCAATTTACTTTACAATTTACTTTACTATTTTATTTAAATAAAAAAGGGTGATAAAAGCTTTTTGTAGAAAAAAAGGCAAAGGGGGGATTTGCGCGATTATAAGACAAGGTTTTTTTCAGAGCAAATGCTCTGAAAAATACCCCTCGTCTTATAATCAGGGTCGTCTTATAATCAGACCTCAAATAGAGGTCTGACTATGAGACTAAGATCCAGATCCCCCGCAGCACTGCTGGGGACCTGGATCCTCCTGTCTGGTAACCCAACCCCCAAACTTACCGGTGCTTCTGCCTCCGCGGTGTGTTGTCCGGGCAGCGGGTAGACGTCTACGCGATAAATAAAAGCCTGGGTCGCAATAACGTTGCTATTGTATATGCAGTTCCTACATTGTGTTCCTGTATGTGGCTCCTCCTGCTGAATAGCTGATTGGCTGTCTTAGTTTCCTACATATGTAAGGATAGAATGTATTACATTTTTGTACTTCTATTTGATCTATCTACCTCTAAGGTGCTTATATCAGCCTGTTTTATCTTTTGCACATAGGACATTTGTGTTTAACCCCTTCGTGACAAAGGCTGATTTTACTTTTTGTACCCTTCGTGACAATGGCCGTTTTAACATTTCTGCGCTACTCGTGTTTAGCTGTAATTTTCTTCTTTCCCATTTACTGAACCCACACACATTAGATATTGTTTTTTTCAGGACAAGAAGGGCTTTCTTTAGATGACATTGTTTTGATTGTATCATATTATTTACTATTAAAAAAAGTATAAAATATGGTGAAAAATTTAGAAAAAAGACTTTCTAATTTTTAGTTGAAAAATCTTTTACTCATCTATAAAAGGTAATGAAAAAACCTGCTAAATAGATTCTACTATTTGTCCTGAGTTTAGAAATACCCAATGTTTTTATGTTTTTTTGCTTTTTTTCTACACATTATGGGGCAATATGTACAGGTAGCGTTTTGCTATTTCAAAGCCATTTTTTCCAAATCTGGTCATTCTTCCCCCCATGTGCCATTTCGGGTATCTTTGAAGCCGGCCAATGCAATTTACCACATCAAGTCATATATTTTTGAAAAATAGACAGCCCAGGGTATTCCAAATGCTAGTATTTTAACCCTTTCCAAGCACTAATTCTACCATCAGCCTTTAGCAAACTTTATGGTAGTAATTTTTTTTGCATTTGTTTTTTCACACACATTTTACTTCAGGTATGAATAAACAGGTTCTGGTATATGTCACTATCATAAAACACCCCAGTATGTGTTTAGCAAGATCTCCTGAGTACAGTGATACCTCACATGAATGATTTTGCCTGGCTGTTTGGGGGCAAAAGGGCCACATTTGGGGCATGTGCATTTTTCAATGTTGAACTTTGGCATTTGGGGATCCACTGCCCATGCCCTATTTGGTACATCTTTGAGCCGGGCCATTTCAGTGTGCCCAACAAAACCATATATTTTTGAAAACTAGACACCCCAGGGTATTTTAAATGCTGGTATTTCAACTCTTTGCATGCACACATTTTACCACCAGAATTTTTTCAAAGTCTGCAGTAATATTCTTTTGTGTGTATTTTTCCCCCACACACCTATGTTATGTATGAATTTACAGCTCCTGGTATATGCCGCTGTCACACGACACCCCAATATGTGTTCAGCAACATCTCCTGAGTACAGTGATACCCCACATGCATGGGTTTGTCATTTTTTGGGCGAACTAAAAGGCCACATTTGGTACGTGTGCATTTTTCTAATTGGAAATTAGATGTGTGGCCATCGTGTTAATTGGGACGTTGTTGAACCCGGCCAATTCAATTTACCCCATCAAATCACACATTTTTTGAAAGTAGACACCCCATGGGCATTTAATATGCCAGTATTATAACTCTTTCCATGCGAGAATTGTTTTAAGCTAATATGCAAATTTTAGGACTTGCTCACAAAAATATATTTTTTATATATATATTTTATTTTTTTTGCATTTTTTTTTAAAAAAATGTAACATTTTTTTCCAACTTGAAGGTTCCCCTGATAGTGACATCAGTGGGAAATTATTTTTACATTTTACTGTTTTTTTACTATTTTTTTCTAATTATTATTAATTTTATTTTTTAATTTATTTTTACTAATCACACTGTGATTAGAAAGCTGGGCTCCATTGACTTGCATGGTTGAATGCAGTACCTGTATTCAACCTGCAAGTGGAGCCAGAGTTCTCTAGAGGGTCTGGCGACCATCTAGCGAACTTTTTCATCTTTATTGGGTTTTTTTCCCGGGCCGCCGCCATCTTGCTGATGGTGAAGATCACCGGCAGTGGCAGCTGTGTCCATCCCGAGGTAAGTGTTTGGTGTCGCTGGATGCCTCCTGATCGAAGCATTCCAGCGACACCATTTAAGGTTAGGAGGCCTCCTAAACGCTTTTAAAACAGGCGTCCCGGGGAGGGGCCAGAGATGGCCCCTTAGTGTTAAAGTGTTAACAGAATTACTTAAAACAGTCATTACAGGAGTTGTTCCAATAGATTGGAAGTTGGCAATTGTAGTACCACTTCACAAAAAAGTCATAAACATAGCTCAGTAAGGCTTATATCAATAAAAGAAAGTATCTGCATGTAAATTAGGTAACTAAAATAATAGACCAGGGAGGAACAGTAGCCTATTTTGATTTTCAGTAAGTAATTGACACTGCCCACATAGAAGAATAAAAAAAATAGTTAAATGTTTGTACATTAATATATAACTTAATTTTAATCATGTATATCTCACAAACACATAGATATTGTATATAGATATATACATGTGCCAGGCACATCATTGGTCCTTAAATGTATGCTTTTCCGTTAAGGGGTTAGCTAAATTAGAATGGGACAACTGTAGTTTTTATGTTGGTAAATTTAAAATAATACACTTGAGAAGTAAAAATCCCAAGGTAAGATATAGTATTAGCAGTACTGTACTCTCAGCAACAACAGAAGACCCAGGAGTAATTATTTCTTAAAGATAAGCAGGTAATGCAAAAAAAGCAAGCAGTAGAAGTGGTAGAAGTTAGTACAGGGATGAAATTTAAACAAGCATATGGCATATTGCTATCCTGGATCTAAGACAAGACCAAGGACCAATTAACGTTTTAGTCTTCACAGCAGGGAAAATGGGCCAGAAGGCCAAATGATTCTTATCTACCATCAAAATAAATTTCAGTGATGCTTGTTCAATGGTCAGTGTTGTTATAAGTTAAGTTACTTGGCAAGGCATCATCACCTGTTGGTTTCTCAGTCCTTGGCCCTTTGTCGTTCTCTCTTTACACTTCATCTCTTGGCAAACTAATCAACTCATTTGGCCTCCGGTATCATCTATATGCAGATGATACCCAAATCTACCCTTCTTCTCTTGATCTCTCTTCATCTCTCCTGTCCTGTATTACAAACTGCTCGTCTGATATTTCTTTGATGTTACAACGCTACCTGCAATCTTTTTGAAACTGAACTCATTATCTTCCCTCCTTCCATCTCTACCCTAGCACCTGAATTCTCTATCACCATTAACAATTCCTTGCACGCTCTTCCTCTTTCTGAGAAATCCTCCACTGGCTCATTACTTTAAGAATTAAATGTAAAATCCTTGTACCAACATATATGGCCCTCCACAACACTGTTCCTCCCTTCCCTCAATATTCTAAGCTTGCCTAATGTAGTGGTTTGTCTTAGTCTGTCAATTCTAGTCTTGTCATGCCACTTAAATATACAGTATGTATTGTAAGAAGTGCTGCGTAAATTGTTGGCTCTATATAAATAAATTATACTAATAATAATGTTACCAAGTTTTTATTATATATCGAAAATCTTTTGCACCTTTGTCTCTATGTTTTTATAATGATATGGATTTTTTTTCCATTTGCAATACAATATCCCTCGACTTAGATGTATGATCCTGTTCCAAACAATCTGTCAGACTATGTTCAATTATGTAGAGTCTCAATATGCAAATTAAACCGTGTGATTCTTCAGAATTCAAATGTGCTGGTCCACACCAACTGATTTTAATTGTAATGCGCCAAAGCTGAAAGGAAGGATTAAAGGTGCCCCACACATTTTTTTGATGGCGATGACATTTTCTTATCAGCAATCACAGAAGTCACAGCATGCAATCAATATTTTAAGTACCTCTAAGTACCGCTGAGATGATAATCAGAATTTAGCAAGACTGAAATGAATCCAGTGACTAAAAAGTTGGTTCATATCTTATATATATACACTGTGTTTGTCACTGTTTGTTTGTCACTGTGTTTGTCTGTTTGTGTGACAGTGTGTGTAATGTCTGGTAATAGAGGAGTTCATTCTCTGAATCTACTCATGCCTGGTATTAGAGGGGTTAACATTCTATATTTACTCATGTCTGTGATGAGTGTATGTATATTATTAAATTTGAAATCAACATGGTTTCCAGGGCTTCTTAATAATTAATATATAACAGTATATGTGAATCAGTGTGTATGTGAGATATATAGATATATATATAATATAAAATGTTTTTGTGTATAAGTGAATCAGTGTATATGAGATATATATAATATAAAATGTATTTATGTGTATGTGACGGTGTGTATATGTGAATCAGTGTGTATGGGATATATATATATATATATATATATATATATATATATATATATATATATATATATATATATATACACACACACACACACGAATGTAATCTCATCTGCTTCATAGTGTGTCCCTGAATGGTCATCCTAACTCAATGACAAAGGCAGATTGCAGTAGACAGTCTTGATTCAATCAGGACTATTCACTAAACAGGGAATACATGCAAGCAAAAAAATGAGTTTGTAGAAGCAAACAACACTCAAAAAACACACACAATTGCAGGAAAGTTTTGATGATGTGACTTGAAAAAAACAAATAACTTGTCCATTCATTAACCCCTAATCCATTTTGGGGTCAAGAAGGATTTTTTTTTTCCCCTTTAAGTGCAAAATTGGAATGAGCCAAACTGGGAGTTTTTGCCTTCTTTTGGATCAACAACAACACATTAACAGATATAGGAAAGTCTGAACTTGATAGATGCATGTCTTTTTTCAGCCTATATAACTATGTAACCAGGGTGGGTACCCTATCTTCCAACACCATGTGTGTTGTGGGGGTTAATTAATAATCATCAGTGGTGTAAAGAGTCTAGCTATACCGACTCACCCTTTACCCCATGTTCAGTGAAATAGACTTTTAAAATATATAAAAATACTCTATGGTAGGCACAGAGCTATCCATCAGCCTCCATTACATGGATGCGGCTTTAAAGTAAGAAAATTACTCTTGGGGTGCAAAGGTGACAGGTATTCACCTCACTATTTTTCTCACTTTTGTGTGTATGTTAAAGTGAAAACTAAGCCTTAGGAAATCCTAAGTACCCTCTTTATTTCCCTGTCCTATGGGATGGAGGGGTTATGTTAAAAAATTCACAAACAATTAAAATAAAAAAAGCTACCTACCCCCTACCTCTAAGTTTTCCAGTGGGTGATATCTATACAAGCACCCTCTGGGTGCCAACAGGGTGGACAGTGAAAATCCAGTGTCATCAACCCTCATCTGCAGCCCGCAAAAGTCACATGCACTTGCAAACAAGCTGTTTTCAAGTGTTAGCAAGTACTTTATTTGACCATACAGCATCTAACTACTCATATGGCAGATAAATATATATAATACTGTTATATTTAACACAATTTTATATCATTGATCGAAAATATTACAATGAATGCAATGCACTTTGGGAGAGCGCTAATTGTCAGTAGCCAGTTTGAACGTCTAAAGCTTCTCTAAGAAGTTGTTATTCAGGATAAGTTCTTCTTCTAAAAAAAAAAAAAAAAAAGTCAATTTATGAACTTCTTTAGGCTAGGTTTCCACTTGGGTTTTTGTCCTGCGTTTTTTTTCTTGCTGAAAAACGCCAAGAAAACTGCCACTGCATTTTCCTGCGTTTTGGCGTTTTTTTCTGGAGTTTTTTCTGGCGTTTTAGCCTTTCTGTGGAAATTGCTTTTTTGACCTTAGGCAGTTTTTCCAGCCTTTACAAGTTAGAGGTTTTACCCAGCTAAAAGGGATTAGGATAAATGGCAAGTATCTGCCCCCTGATGTCATTTACTTGGTAGAGTTCTACTTAAACGCCCCGGCGGACCCTTTTGTCACTTTTCTGTGGTTTGTAAGGCATGCTTTATTCCGAATGTCTGCTCCTCTAGGAAGATTGGCCCCAAATGATGGTGCAAATTGTTTGCTGTTGCTTTTGGCACGCAGGATCCAGTTGATGTGTCGCGTATGTTTGTTTGTAATGGCATGTTTGTTCCAAATGGTGTAGAATTCAATATGAACTTTGTTTTGTGTGAAACTGTTTGTTTCCAGCCTATTTCTCGTAGGTCACACAGATACTGGGTCCATCCTCTGCATTGTAACTGTGGAAAAAACGCCATAAAAAACGCCAAGGCAATAAACCCACATGGCTTTTTCATGGCGTTTTTTCTCTCCCATAGACTTCTATTGCAGAAAAACGCCAAGATTTCCTTGCAAAAAACGCCAGAGTGTCAACATGCTGCGATTTTGAAAAACTGCCACAGAGCCCAAAAAAGCAGAAAAACGCCAAAGAGGACTGAAAAAACGCCAAACAGAAAAACGCCAAGTGGATATGGCATTCTGCGATTTCCTATTGAAGAACAGCTAACATCTGGCTGCTGCGTTTTTTCACAAAAAAAACGCCAGGTGGCGCTATTGGCGTTTTTATGGGCGTTTTTAGCTAAAAAAAACCAAGTGGAAACCTAGCCTTATACTGTAGACCGATGTCCTCAAATTATCAAGTTCAGACCATGAAAAGGCACCACCCAAAAACTAAAATGCCTGCAAAAATCACAATCACAAGCACATGCAAGCAAGCAGTTTTACAGCTTTGGCCCCAGAAGCTCAGGCATTCCGCACGTATTCTTCTTAAATAAAAAAGCCAGTCTATAAATTTCTCTATATTGTGGTCTGAAGTCACACAGCTTCTTCTCTTGTTGAACACTCATTAACACCTGTCACATGTTCTTCTTTTTTTTTTTTTTACTCTTATCTTAAAACTAAACAATGGAGGCTGCGGCTCAGCTGAGTACCAGCAACAGCACTCAGCTTGGACCCTGTGACCAGGTGTGCTTTGTAATTTAATTTCTAAGTCTTATTTGTGGCACCCAAGTTTTAATTTTTTATTACCTCCTTTGCTGTTTAAAGATAAAGTACTGCACAGCAGGAGAGGGATTAAAAAGGGAGTATTACGTTTTGTTAACTCACAAATACGAGGCAATGTGCATGGAACAAAATGTTATTATGTTGATTCATAAAACAGAAGGCGAGGTAAATTAAAAGGAATACAAATAAGCCAGACCACTGGAAAAAGTGGAATGGGCACATCATTGTCTACTTTTATAGCACTATGAATTTACTATTGAAAAAAAGCACAGTAAAGTAGTCAACGTATAGGATAGTGCCTCTACAGCCCCCTACCCCAAAACGTTTTTGTTCACTCATGATTCCCCTTTTCCATGTTTAGAGAACCCACTCAAATGATGGCTTTTGCAAGGAAAGGCCTTTCTCTTTGTACCACTTTTATCTGTACAGTCTGTCATTTCATAGGAATGTAAAAAAAAACAGTCACAAAGCGGCAAACCACACAGTAAAGTTTTAATCAATGGCTTTTTAATGCAGAAAAGTTGTCTGCTTTCAACCCTTCTCTTTGTCTGCACCATTGAACCCCTTTTAGCCCTTGTTGAGAAAGCATATGTTTATATGGGGCATCCCATATTGTTATGGGGGGGTGGCAGGCTCTTGGGTAAATGAATGACATATAAGTATATATTGCACAATCCCAGAGTCCCTGAAAAGAGCTATAACAATGAGTATTTTACATGTGCCTCTGGTTTTATGCTGAATCTGAACAAATGTGATTGTTTTACTATCAGTGATTGGGATGGCAGTCAGATACCTGTTGTCGAGACCCAAAGTGACAGTATTAAAATTTTGGGAGTTGTTTTTGATTCTGCAAATAAAGGCCAGAAATTTCAGATAGAATTTTAGAAAAACTAAACAGTAAAATAGAATTATGGCAAACCCAAAAGCTGACAATGGAAAGGAGAATTTAATCATCAACAATCTTACCAATATGATGTATTTAGGTGTGGTCTTGCTCCCATCTGAGTTTTTTTTACTATGTGTTTTACTATGTGTTTTAAAAACTATTAGAAACCATGTACCTTTGCTTCCTTTTTACGTTATGTGCATGGCCAAATTTTTAGGAAGTATAAAATTTACTCATTGTCTCTTAACTCTCCTGTGCTTTTAAATCCGCCAAAGCATTATGTCATTTTAAGCAATACAGTTTTATCACCTCCAAGATTTTAGCCCAGATGTTTAATCAAATCCAAAGAAGCTGACTGCTGCTATACTTGCTATAATGCACTTGGGATGCATTGGTGGCACTGTTCTGTCAGTAACAATGGAAGAGAGGGACTTGGAGCAATTATTTCTGATGACTTAAAGGAAAGTAGCAGGAAGTGGGTGTCACAAACTGGGTCCATACAGAAGACTGTAATGACCCAGGGCGCCCAAAGATGGAGTTCAGGATGCAGTAGCGGAGTCACAGGGCAGGGCCTGGTACAGGGCGACTGCACTCACCTGGGTATTGAGCATCTAGGGTTGTGCAGCCACATACCAGCGCCCTAATATAGCAGCGAATGTAGTCCAGAACAAAGCAATGATATATCCTGCAAGCACCCTGGAGCAGGCATGAGACATAGCACTGGAATCATGTGCAGGATGCTGCAGGCTGGGAGTAGGGAAGCTAAGCAGAGTTTATAGCAGAAACATAACAAGCAAGGGACAGGGAGACCATGCAAGAAACATAACCGGACAAGATATACATAATACAGGGAACAAGACAAGGAATACTCAAGATCCAACATGAACAGGACAAGTCACCCCCTCTACCAGGGATTCAAGACAGGACGCCCCTCTACCGGTGATTCAAGACAGGACACCACTCTATCAGGGATTCAGGACAGGACACCCCTCTACCAGGGATTCAGGACCTGACACCCCTCTGCCGGGGATTCAGGACAGTACTCTCTACCTCCCCCGGGTTAGCCCCCCATATTAATTTTTTTTACAAAAGATCATGGCATTTGTTAGATCTTTGTTAGATCAGGTTTGATCAACTGTTTTTTTCGTTAGATCTACTCTAAAATAGGCAAAATTAACAATCTTTTTCAGGGGGGGCTAACCCGTAGATCTAGTCTAATTACTGAGATATTGCATATTTAAATATGCAATATCTCAGTAATTAGACTAGATCTAACAAAAATTTTGTCTGATCAAACCTGATCTAACGTAGAGCTATCATAATCAGTAACATTTTGTTGAAATTTTTGTTGAGGGGGGGCTGGCTACGGGTTAGCCCCCCTGAAAAAGATTGTTAATATTGCCTATTTTAGAGTAGATCTAACGAAAAAAACAGTTGATCAAACCTGATCTAACAAAGATCTAACAAATGCCATGATCTTTTGTAAAAAAATTTAATATGGGGGGGCTAACCCGGGGGAGGTGTACTCTCTCCCTGAGTTCAGGCGAGTTTGGCAGAATGTGTCGCCGCTTTCTAGCCACCTCTCAGAGATCTAGCACCTGTAGTGCAGAAGTGTTTGTCTACTAGGAATTTTCTGCACAGAAAAGGTACCCTAGGTGCCCAAAGGATCAGTGTGTACAAGATGAGACAGTGCTGCATATATTTTGCAACTGCTTTTATGCGAAGGATATATGGAAAAAGGCAGGAAAGCTTTTAAAATGGATTTGCAGTCTTAGATTTTTAAATTACACAGTTGTTTTATAACGCTATATGGCCTTTTTACTTTTCCCATATTTGACTAGTCGCATGTTTTTTTCCAAAACTGTTTATTCAAGCACAGCGTATACATTAGTAAAACATTTGAGTTCAACATGAAGTAAATGTATCGACAGTCCAGAATGGAGAGATCTGATAACAGTAAAGGTAAAGTCACATCTAGTTGGTGTCGCATTGGAGTTACAGAGTATGCGGGGTCAACCCAGCCAAGGCATCATATCATGTATACAAAGAATGCGCAGTGAACTCAAAACTGCAGCGTAACTCATTGTAGAGATAAGACTAAACACTTGTGCTTTTTTTTTTGTGTGTTTTTGAGAAAATAACAAAAATTAACAAAGACAAGAAATGAAATGAAAAATAACAGTAAACGAAAGAGACCGAGACCAGGAGAAGTATATGCAAGTACCACGCTTCGTCCGACCAAGGGGCCAAGCAACAAAAGCCATTGTATCGCATGTAGATTATGATTCACAACATAGCGATGGAAGACAAGACATATACACCATTAGTTAGGTAGAGGTTAATACCCGCGAACAAAACCATACAGTATGCTGAAAGACCATAGTAACTTGACGTTGCAGTTTTGATGGCAGGGTGAGTATGTACGGTTCCCACATCTCATAAAATTTCTCACCACGTCCCTCCTTATCGCGTAGGACTATAGTCCATTCCAGAAACATGGCCTTAGTGACCTTATTCTTCCAATAAGATAAAGAAGGAGCTAACGGCTTTAGCCAGTGATCCAAAATAGATTTAACTGCTATCAGTATTAAGTAGTCTAGCAAGGCTATCCTGTACCACCCCCTGATCTCTAATGAATCATAGATGCCCAGCAGAATATCAAAAGACATAGTAATGGGATCACCACCCAGTATGGTGCCTATGACACGGCCCATAGACCTCCAAAAGGCGAGAAGGTTGGGGCAGGTAAGTAAGCAGTGATCCATATCAGCCGATATCATGGCACACTTACAACAGTGGCATGGTGTATGGGGGGTAAATGTGGATAGCTGTCTTGGAGATATGTAAGCTCTATGCAGCAACTTGAGTGTGGTGTCATGGAACCAAGAGGCTTGTAGGTTCTTCAGTCTACGAGTATAAGCTTGTAATAGATCACGTGTAGTGAGAGAGCTAGTATGGAGGATAGTAGACCATCTGGTGATGCCAGATGTGGAATCGGAATAATTCAGGGGATGGAAAATCGCCCTGTATAGAGTGGATATGGAGACTTTGCCTGAGTATGAGGGATTTAGAAGCAAATCCAATATATGGTTCCTTTGGGTGGGATGTATACGGCGTACGGTTTGTTGTAGATAATGTTTAGCTTGCATATACGGCCATATATGGGAAGGAGGTAAGGAGTACTTTTCCTTGAGGAAAGGAAATGTATGACAATCCCCGGAAGATGGGTTGAAAATATCTGCTAATAAGTTTATACCTTTGGCCCTCCAACTCTGAAATCTGGTGTCTGGACTCAGCCCTTGAAATTTACAGTTGCCAGTGAGAGGCAAAAAGAGCGAGTAGGCAGAGTTGCCATAGAGCGACCTACGGGCACTACGCCAGGCTTGTATAGTAGCCATTATAAGGGGATTAGAGCGACAGGAGACTGGGATGTCTCTTGTGGGAGCATGTAAGAGATAATTTAAGCTCCACTCTAAGCAAAAGGTTTGGTCGCGTCTCCAATCAGTGTAGTGGTCAGTGTGAGAGATCCAGTCCTTCGCAAACCGGAGAAGACAAGCAATGTTGTATAATTTGATATTGGGAAGGTTTAGTCCACCATTGGACTTCTGTTGTGTCAGTTTCTGAAAGCTAATTCTGGGCCTCTTTCCTCTCCATATAAAGCGAGAGAATGCGTTGTGTATTTTCCTGATATCGCGTGGGGATATTATTAGTGGTAGCATGCTGAGGCAATAGAGGAATCTGGGAAAAATGACCATCTTGATGAGATTTACCCTTCCAACGAGATTAAGTGGAAGAGTGGTCCAAGCTTTTAAATCCGACAGAGATTTAGTAATGATGGGGAGCATATTTAAGTCAAATAAACTGGATAAGTCTGTAGAAAAAACAATTCCCAAGTATTTAATGGAAGTTCGGGCCCAACGGAAAGGCCAGGATTGCAGATCGTCGGGAGGTCTAGGTCCCGACAACCACAAGGCCTCCGATTTATCTAAATTTATCTTGAGCCCAGAAATTAGTTCAAATTGTGTCAGGTAAGACAGCAGGATAGGGATAGTAGTATAAGGATTCCCGACGAAAAGCAACATATCATCCGCAAATGCGGTCACCCTCATCTCTCGATCTCCCACCTGAATGCCTTGATAAGATGGTGACTGCAATAAAAGGCGGAGAAAAGGGTCTAGAGCCAGGTTAAAGAGGAGCGGAGATAGGGGGCAGCCCTGCCTGGTGCCTTTACCTAGAGTGAAAAGAGGGGAGTTGACTAGTCGCATGTTTAATGGATTATGATAAATTGTATAAAAGATGCAATTTGGAAAAAAAGGAATATTTTATTGCTTACGAAATAATATATAGACCTTTCCATTTATCCTAAGATGGCTTTAAGCAACATGTATGTACAGTTTTTAAAGGATTGTAAATGCATGGTGCTTTAACATGTGGGAGATTTTACTTGAATTGGACTGATAGCTTCAAAGACTGCTTTTATGTATTTATTTTAATTTTGTGCATGTTTTAATTTTTTTATCTTTTAATGTTCTATTATATCCTTTAGCAAACTTTGCTAAGTTCTATATTTTAGCTGATGTCTTACCTGTTTATCTGACTATGACTATGTACTGCCTGCCCCTGACTGTGTTTCAGGTTATCCTTCAGTACCTGAAGGCCTACTCACATTGATTGTGACTCATGGGGTGACTTCATCTGAATACAATCCCCTAGACCTTCACCCTTCAAAGTGGTTTTTAAACAGAAGGTGTATGCTCCTGGGATCACACCTGGGGGGGAGGGGTATGTCAGGGTTGTGCTCCAACCCATATTGCAGGTCTGCACACAGTTCATTGGGGAGGTCCCTGGCACAGAACTTGAACCTGACCTCAAATCTTCAAGCAGGTTCTCTGTTCTCCCTGCCACTTTTCTAGCTGTGCAGCTGGCACATAGTTTTGCCATTCACTACCTGTTCTATTTTAGTATCTGCACTCAGTGTACTTCCACCTGCATCCACTGAGTGCTGATCACCTGCAACTGGTACCTGTTTAGCAAACTATTTAAACCTACTTTAAGGCTGGATTCATTGCTCAGTTTGCCTGTGGAGCTTGTACTGTGGGGTTTCATGATCTCTGACTTGACTGGTTACTTGGCTATGAATCTGTGCTGCTTGCCCCTAAATCTGGAATGTCTGACTATGCTTCTGGTTATCCTTCCATACCATGCTGCTGGATCTGGCTTTGTGCCTACTCACACTGCTTCTGTAATTTGTGGCCTGGAAATTTGGGTGATCAGACGTCCCCAGATTGAGGACACTGTCCCCGGATGCAGGGCTGGATGGAGCGTTAGTAAGGGAATGGTAGGATATGTATAATAGTTATTACGAGACTTGTGCGTTTGTATTCGGGAGACGTGAAAATTAACATGAATGTTGTGTTTTCGTTGTTCAAACCGAATACCAAATGAACTAATATTGTGATTGACAAACATACACGAAGACGCACAACATGAAGAATCCTAATTTCTTTGTGTTCATCTTTGTTTCCGCATCACACCCGCCATTTCTTGAAAGAGGAGGAGGGACATTGATTGAATTAGCAGATTTTCGTTTGTCAAATCAGCTCACTCTTGTTACATCATGTATTTAATAACACCTATTAAAATTAGATAATATATATTTAACCAAACCAGTGCTTCTATAACAAGTGATGTTCTTGTTTAACCAAACCGGTTACTAGTACCCTTAACCTTACATTAGCCCTATAACTCTAAGTCTACGCTTATTTTGAGTTTTTGACCAACTTTCTTCCATCCGCATACCTGTAAACACTCTCGAATTTCCCGGGACAGCCCCGTTTTTTTTCCAGTCTTGTCAAATTAGGGTTGTAAGTAAGTATGCCATTTTAGGTAAGTTGCAAATGTTAGGCAAGTATGTAAAATTGGTCTCAAATTCCCTATTCAACTACTTCTAAGTGTTCATTTATTGATTTCATCACCGTTTCATGGGATTTTCATGGCAACTGTCTTAAAACGAAGAAAAAAACTGAATAGGAAGAACATATACGAATATTCGCCTGAAATGAACACGGGAATGGACGAATATTAGCAGAATACGAAGAAAACCACAGATAATATATTTCCATTAACCCTTTGTGTCTTCTTAGTGCCAGTTCTTTATTGTTATTTTTTGTGTGTGATGTTCTTGTTGGTGTATAATGGCAAGTTAGTGAGGAAAGAAGGACTTTCATCTCCAGGGCTTGTCTGGTTTTAGTGGGTACAAGGCCTAGCTTTTAGGCTTTGAATGATAATCAAATGCATAAGGACATGGTGATTTTCTTTGCTATTAGATGACAGGACATACTAGCTCAAAAAACGTATGGGATTAGCAGCATGGTTGATTAAAGTGACAGTGAGACTTCTGGGCCTGCCAGACAGGTTTTCACTAACAGTCAGATCTGCTGCCAAGTTTTACATGTCACATTGGCCATGCAAGGCTTCACTTTAATGGCTCATAGTACCATGGCAGGACTCCAAGGTTCTGCAGGTGATATTCAAAGCTTCCTTCTGTCAGGTGTTGAAGGTGCTAAATATAGCTAATGTTTCTGTGTCAGGCTAAGGATAGGTAAGTTTACTTAGCCATGATTTATGAGTAAGAGTTAATAAGTGATTAATGTCTTCTTCCTCAAATATGAGGGAGGCTGGAATTGGAGATAAAATGCTACCCACCAGCCTTAGTACACTTCAGAATCTAGGGCTATACTTGAATCTCTTTTTTTTTCTTGTTTTGTAAATATTTACACAAACAAACAAAAAAAAAAACAAATGGGGGAAAGAGAAGCAAAATGCACATGCAATAAATACATAGCACCACAAACAGGTTTCCTAAGTGATTGCAATTTTATTGATGCAATGTCTGACAGATTTCTGCCATAGATATCAATCATGGAAAGCACCATCAGAACCTTTACATAGTTATTTAAGTATCTGAGCATCAGTGGCGACTCTAGAAACAATATATAGGGGGGGCACACAAGATACCACAGTCAAACTGGGGGGGCATTAATAATTTCCACCATTAAATCATACCACTGAAAAAACATATATATATATATATATATATATATATATATATATATATATATATATATATATATATACACACACCGGTATATATACATATATATATATTGCCAAAAGTAATGTGCTATGGAATGATACTTTTGTTATTGGACAATACAATACTTGATCATTTAACATGGGAAGCCTGAAGCCACGATTTAGTACGACTAATCCTTGAAATCCTTTAAACAACACAATACCTTAACTTTTGCACTAAATGATTTCAGGGCCTAATATTAGATCCTGCTGCCCATATATATTAATATTAGTCCCTGCTGACGATATATATATATATATATATATATATATATATATATATATATATAAATATTATATCCTGCTGCTGATAGGAGGTGTAGATCAACACATTAACACACAAACCCAGCTTTGCATGTATAGCTCAATTGAAATTCACTTGTGAGCTCAGCACTGAAGGTATATATCAAATAAACAGAATCAGACATACAAATCCTGTATTTGCAGGTATACAATAATAATATATGAAATGTAGCATTGCAGGTATAGATCAAATAAATACATGGAAACAGCATTGCAGGTATTAATCAACTGAACAAGACATACAAACCCTGTATTTGCAGGTATACATAAATAATGTATGGAAACATAGCATAGCAGATATGGATCTACAGAATAACACAGAAACCCAGCTTTGCAGGTATAGGTCAATTGGAATTCACATAAAAACACAGTATTAAAGGTATATTTAAACCCCCTAAATTACAGGCATAGATCACCGGTGGCTCACCCCAAAGTCAGCCCTGGCGTCCACACTGCCCACATAGAACCTGGCCAGCACCCAGATAACACACATAAGATTTGCGATCTTTGTCCCATATACACCCTGCCTGTGCCATCTTGGTCCCCAAGGCTCAAACGTCCTGCTAGTGCCATCTTTGCCCTTCCACAATTATACATCTATGATACACACAAACACATTAACTCATGCTCTCCCTCATTTAGACAATTCATCCACATATTAACTCATGCTCTCTCTCATTCAGACAGTTCATCCACATATTAACTCATGCTCTCCCTCATTCAGACAACTCATCCACATATTAACTCATGCTCTCCCTCATTCAGACAATTCATCCACACATTAACTCATGCTTTCCCTCATTCAGACAATTCATCCACATATTAACTCATGCTCTCCCTCATTCGGACAATTCATCCATTTTTAGAATCTACGCCCCTTGGAGCTTCAAATGAGGGGCTACATGTATTTCTAGGACAAAAGTTGATTGCACAAATAATGATGGAATATGTCGCTTTGGCTAGAAAACCATAGCGACATGTTCATTGTGCGCACTCCAGGTTTGTACTAGAAACACATACAGCCTCTCATTTGATGCGCCAAGGGGTGTAGTTTTTGTGCCATAATTTAACTTCCTACGTGAGCAGTAATGCCACGTCAAGGCTTCAACCCTAATTACTGATCATTCACACGCCTTTCATATCTCCATTCACTCGCAGAAGCACACACCATACTTTCCATACATTCACTCACAGAAGCACACACCATTCAATCCCAAAGAAATGATGGTAAAGGGAGAAAAAAATCACTTTTACAGCAAAAATAAGTTTTGCAGTAAAAATGCAAGGCGCTCCAGGGATAAGATGGTTACTCACGTACCGCACAGGCTAAATGGCTGATTTTATTAATATTTGCAGTTCATCAGGATTTCAAAAATTGCCTCCCTCTACCGTTGGCTAAATTTAACCCCATGATCAATGGGATCATAGGAATAAAAATGATTATCGGCCATTTTTAAAAAGGGAATGTGACTTTTTATAGCTATATGATCACTGTGGTAACATTGGCTACCACAGTGGATCATTTAGCTAGAATACTTAAACTTTTTTTTTTAAGTTAAACTACTTTATGTTTAAAAAAAAATGTAAACTTTTTTTTACATTTTTATTTTTTTAAACTTATATTTTTTAACTATATGTTGGGGGTCTGTAGCTGCTTAGATGCCTGAGATACAGGCATCTAAGCAGCATGCCCCCATACCTCTTTAACTGACAATTGTCAGTTGTTAATAAAGTTGCGCGGTAACGGATCGGGTGGCCCCGGTGATGCCCTTCAGTTTGAGGGGCGGATCGACGGGGTAGGTGGTGATGGAGGTCCACAGACCTCCATCAAGGTAGGGTAGTGCTAGTGACGGCATGGTGCCGTCGTTAGCACCTGACTGGGACTGCTAGCGACGGCACCATGCCGTCGTTAGCAGTCAAGGGGTTAAAGTCCTGGGTGACTCCAAATTCGGCGGGGGGGCAACAGGGGGGGCAAGGAATATCCTAGGGGGGGCAATTGCCCCCCCCTTGCCCCCCTGTAGTGACGCCACTGCTGAGCATACATTTAGAAGAATTGTAAATAAAAAAGTTGTATATCATTGTATTAATTTATAAATCCATTTCTTGTTGTTTCTATACACATTATTGTGACATATAGGCCCGTAGAACACTGAAATACACTAATATCTACCAAACATTTGACCAGGGATAGGCAAAGCATCCGCACAAGGACTGTGTATTTGAAAACAAATACTGCAGAATCGGGAGCAATGGTATTTAAAAAAAAATTGTGAAAAAACCCCCCAAAAAACAGTTCAGACAGAACTGTGAAAGATATATGTGAAATAATAGATGTAGAAGGTTATTACATTATTTTTTCATTTTTTAACTTTTTTGAAGTTGGTTCTGCAGTATTTGTTTTCAAATACACATTCCTTAGTTTTTTATTTGGAGGTTTTGTGGTTACCCCATCAACTGAACCCGTATCTGAGTGATCTTTCAACCCCCTACTCCTCAACCCCTCAGATTTTCCTTTCAGGAATTTATCTACACTTGTACTTATTGTCTGCAAAAGGACGCCAGTGTCTGTGACAAGGTTTGTGAAGGGCCGTAGAACATCATTAAATTGTCTACCGCATACCCCAGTAAATGTCCACCGTCAGTAATGTCCATACCTGGGAACTTCTGGGCTCCGGCCAGGACTGCACACTGACGTCAGCGGGACCAGTGATGTCAGGGGGCGTTCCCGCTGATGGCAGCAGGAAATGCCCCCATTTAAAGGAAAAATGGACGGAGAGTGGAGCATGTCAAGACCCCACGACCTGGAGGATTCGGGTCTTGACCTGGAGAACCGGAGAGAAGCAGTGCTCACCTGGAGAGTTCCCAGGTATGGTAATGTCGCTGCCTATCCCTGCAATTGGTGATAATAGAAAAGTGAAAAAGAAAGAATGACAGGGGGATTTGGGGCCAAGAGGGGCTATCCCTTCACAAAAGGAAACTTGGTAGTTATAGATAGAAGCCATATAAAACAGTTTATTAAATGTTATTCCTCCTTAGCTAATTCCATGTAATAATACATATCCTATATAAAGGAAATAAATTCTCAAAGGGCCATGACCTTGGATTGAGAGTTAACCTTACTAAATTAACTTTTTTAAATTATGTATAATCAAAGTAAAATTAACAGCCAAAGTCCCAAACCAACAGAACAACAAAAAAAGGAAACCATGTTCTACTTGTAAATTGGCTGCTTTGCCTCCATACCAGGAACAAAACAATTTTGTGTTTCTGCAGCATTTGTGTGAGCCAGAAGCCAACCGTGCATTAACTTTGAGCCTGAAAGAACTCTCATCAGTGGCCTGGTAGCGTTCACACAGCATTACTGAGTTCACAATGCACTGTATAACTGAATGCAGAAAGCATGGCCTGCACAGATCACTCAGTATGGTGCTGTTATAATAATAATCACACAGTAGGGGAGTCATGCCCCAGGAGAGCATTAAATTACATTTACTCCACTCTTATCTCAGGCCTTTTAGGAGGTAGCATCAGCAGTTGCTGACACAGTTTAAAAGACTAATGAATACCTTTTTGGCAAGCTTCAAAATCGGAGCTCTGATGCAGCATTATCTGCAGAATTGGCTTGGAACTAATCTTAACCAGTGGGAATAAAACATAGGCCCTGAAAATCCAGTTAGGGTTGCCTGTGCCTCTTGCACCCAAAGGGTTAAACTCATGATTTTCTTAACCTAAGCTTGGATACTTAGTTGACATTTGTAATGCGAGATTACTGTTGTTTTTATTTCCTGCTATCCTTAGATTGCAAGTTCTGCTCTTTATGTATTATTCTGCCAAGGTTGGAGCGTGCTCATTCGTCAAGGATAAGAATAGATAGCAGACATAAAGATATATTGTTCTTCTTCCTCGCTAAAGGGAATGAGAATTTCCAACATAGGTGTTACAAATGCATCTGTTTGTTATTCAGGTTGAATTTCTGCTTTGCTATCAGCTGAAATGGGCTTTAAGATGAGCTGGCTGGGAATAAAAAAGGAATGCAATTCTGGGACAACTACAAAGAGAAAAAGTAATAAATGTATAAAAGATAATATCCATGTGTCAAAATACCCAAACATTGGAGGAAATCCAGAACAAAATATTGCACCGGGGTAAATATTAGCAAAAAGTGATTCGAGGTTCTAGTTAAATGTATAGTTCTTAGATTACATATACACCATATTGTATTCTCCTGCCCATTGCGCCTGACTTGAAACACAAAGCTTTTTAAAGTGATGAAAGTGGATCTTTACAGTAAGAACAATCTACAGAGGTTGTGCTATCAAATTCAAGTGATACCTTTAAATATGGCATAGAAAGAGAAAAAAATATTACACGGGTTTTAAGGATATGGTGAGTTATAGCTCCAGTGGAAATTAGTTTGCTATAGGGTCAGAGATTTAGATTTAATGTAAGGAAGTTTTATTTTACTGGGAGGGTGGTAGATAAATAGAACAGCATCCCATCAGTGGTTGTAGAGGATAATACAGTGCGTGAATTTAAACATACATGAGATAGGCATAAAACTATCCTGAATCTAAGACTGATTAACGTCTGAGTCTTTACATATTTCCCTCAGTTCAAGTTAAGGCAAAATGACTGGATGCTCTGGGAGAGGACGTTACCGCAAGCACCAACATTTTGGTTGAAGTTCCTGCCACATTATTTCCACGGAGATGCGCAAAAGATAGCAGATTGAAGATAGAAGTTGAAGAACATGGTCGGCAGACAAGGTAGGGAAACATTTAGAAAGCGTGAGAGAATGTGGTCCACGTCTTTCAAATGAAAATTCTGAGCTTTTTGCTTAGTTTTTGTCTGATTCATCGGGATCTGGCCTAGTTTCTATTAAATTTGCAATTCGTACAAATCCCAGTGCACAAATCTTATGCTAATTATAAGGACACAGGTGCATATGAGGGCTGGATTGTACCTTTTAAAGGTATAACTGGTCAATGTTTCTCTGTCCAAATACTTTAAATCTTACAACAGAGAAACATTAATAATTCAGTTGAGGAGAAAAGTACATTCAAATAACAGCACCCATGACCATACCAAGACAAATGCTACTTATTTGAAGCATTTGCATAGATATTGATGTCTAATGCTGTGGATTAAGCAATAGTAAATACCATATGACTGTAAAAAGGAAGTAATGAGTGCTCTTTTACATAGTAACATAGTTCATAAGGTTGAAAAAAGACCAAAGTCCATCAAGTTCAACCTATATACATATTGTGTCCCTACTGTGTTGATCCAGAGGAAGGCAAAAAAACCCTTATGAAGCAGATGCCAATTGCCCCATACCAGGGGGAAAATTCCTTCCCGACTCCAAATATGGCAATCAGAATAAATCCCTGGATCAACGTTCTGTCCCTATTAATCTAATATCCATAACTTGTAATATTATTGCTTTCAAGAAACACGTCCAGGCTCCTTTTGAACTCTTTTATTGAGTTTACCATAACCACTTCCTCTGGCAGAGAGTTCCATAATCTCACCGCTCTTACTGTAAAGAACCCCCGTCTGTGCTGGTGTAGAAACCTTCTTTCCTCCAACCGTAGAGGATGTCCCCTTGTTATAGATACAGTCCTGGGTATAAATAGGTCCTGGGAGTGATCTCTGTACTGTCCCCTTATATATTTATACATAGTTATTAAATCCCCCCTAAGCCGTCTTTTTTCCAAACTAAATAGCCCTAATTCTGATAATCTTTCTGGGTACTGTAGTCCTCCCATTCCCCTTATTACTCTGGTTGCCCGTCTTTGAACCCTCTCCAGCTCCACTATATCTTTCTTGTACACTGGTGCCCAGTACTGTACACAGTATTCCATGTGTGGTCTGACTAGTGACTTGTACAGTGGTAGAATTATTTCCTTGTCGTGGGCATCTATGCCCCTTTTGATGCACCCCATGATTTTATTTGCCTTAGCAGCAGCTGCCTGACACTGGTTGCTACAGGTAAATTTACTGTTAACTAAAACTCCTAAGTCCTTTTCCATGTCAGTCGTCCCCAGCGTTTTCCCATTTAATACATATTCCCAGCCTGGATTTTTCTTCCCCATGTGCATAACCTTACATTTATCTGTGTTGAACCTCATCTGCCACATCCCAGCCCAAGCCTCCAACCTATGCAGATCCATTTGTAATCGTGCACTGTCCTCTATTGTGTTAGCCACGTTACAGAGCTTAGTATCGTCTGCAAAGATTGATACTTTACTATACAATCCCTCTACAAGGTCATTAATAAATATATTAAAAAGAATAGGGCCCAAAACTGACCCCTGTGGTACCCCACTAGCAACAGTAACCCACTCAGAGTATGTACCATTAATAACCACCCTCTGTTTCCTATCACTGAGCCAGTTACTTACCCACATACACACATTCTCCCCCAGCCCAAGCATTCTCATTTTATGTACCAGCCTTTTATGCGGCACCGTATCAAATGCTTTGGAAAAATCAAGATATACGACATCCAGCGATTCACCCCGATCCAGTCTTGAGCTCACCTCCTCATAAAAGCTGATCAGGTTAGTTTGACAGGACCGATCCCTTGTAAACCCATGCTGATATGGAGTCATACACTTATTTTCATTGAGATACTCCAAAATAGCATCTCTTAGGAAACCCTCAAACAGTTTACACACAACAGAAGTTAAACTAACAGGCCTATAATTCCCCGGGTCACTTTTTGTCCCCTTTTTGAATATTGGCACAACATTTGCTATGCGCCAGTCCTGGGGAACAGACCCTGTCACTATAGAGTCCTTGAATATTAGAAATAGGGGTCTGTCTATTACATTACTTAACTCCCTTAGAACGCGGGGGTGAATGCCATCTGGACCTGGTGATTTGTCTATTTAGATTTTTTTTAGGCGGCACTGCACTTCTTCCTGGGTTAGACAGGCGACATGTACTGGGGCAGTTATCTCATCCTGCTGTATATTACCTGGCATTTCATTTTCCTCTGTGAATACAGCAGAGAAGAATATATTTAATAGATTAGCTTTTTCCTGATCCCCGTCTATAACTTCTCCCTCATTACTTTTTAAGGGGCCAACGCTTTCATTTTTAACCTTTTTACTATTTATATAGTTAAAGAACATTTTGGAGTTTGTCTTACTCTCTTTGGCAATGAGTCTTTCTGTCTCCACTTTTGCTGCTTTTATCTGATTTTTACATATTTAATTTTTTTCCCGATAGCTTTTTAGTGCTTCCTCACTGCCTTCCTGTTTTAGTAGCTTAAATGCCTTTTTTTTTGCCATTTATTACCCCCTTTACATTTTTATTTTTCCACATTGGTTTTCTCTTGTTCCTGACTCTTTTATTCCCATACGGTATGTACCTTTCACAGTGAGAATTTAAGATATCCTTAAAAATCTCCCATTGAGTGTCTGTACTCTTGTTTTTGAGGACATTTTCCCAATTTACAGTGTTAAGGGCTTCTCTTAGTTGATCAAACTTTGCCTTCCTAAAGTTCATGGTTCTTGTGGCTCCTCTAAGAGTTCCCTTATTGAAGGACAAGTTCTAATGTATCATATTGTGATCACTATTTCCTAGATGCCCCCTGACCTGCACATTAGTTACTCTGTCAGGTCTGTTGGTTAATATTAAGTCCAGTAGGGCGCCCCCTCTGGTCGGGTCCTGTACCATTTGGGACAGATAATTATCCTTACTTATAGTCAGAAACCGGTTTCCTTTATGAGATTCACAGGTCTCTGTTTCCCAGTTTATGTCGGGATAGTTAAAGTCCCCCATAATAACCACCTCATTGTGATTTGCTGCCTTGTTTATTTGCTTTAATAATTGATCTTCTGCTGCTTCTATTATATTTGGTGGCTTATAGCAAACCCCGATCAGTATTTTATTATTTTTCTTTCCATATATTTCTACCCATAATGACTCCTGTCACGGAGCTGGCTAGTCCGACCGACTATCTCCGCTGTCTTGTGCTCCCTTAGCCTGGGACAACACACACTTTCCCCGGTTTCCCAGTCACTAGCCGAGACTCAGTGTAGGGTATAACATTCAGACCTCTTTATTGTGCACAGGCACAGGTATATATATCCATATAAACACATCAACACACAGAATGAGATGTCTGAGTAACATAACCGCCCCCTTTAGCTGGGGGATTCAGGTCTCCTAGGAACAATAGGGGAGATAACGGGATTAGCCTCTGATATCTTCCACCGATAGTCAGGCAGGAGCCCTGGCTGGGCACCCTGTGGAGATAATCCTGTCTGGTACACATAGTGGGGCAGGAGGCTATTCTAGCTGCCCAGCAGTTCCAAAAGTAAAACCTGTATGTCCTGGTACTGGGCCTGGCGGTGTGGGGGTAAACATAGAAACTGGGTTCCAGGGGAACGGGTGGTTGGGCTGTATAATATCCACAGCGGTGTGCCTGAAGGGACGAGTCCGTCACAACTCCACATTATCATTTCCCTCACATATATTCTCCCGCAGTGTGGCCTTTAGGCTGGACTTTACATAAAGGCAAGCGCCTCCCCCTTTTCGTTTTTTTCGATCCTTCCTGAATAGACTATAACCCTGTATGTTAACCGCCCAGTCATAGCTATCATCCAACCATGTCTCTGTTATACCCACTATGTCATAGTTTTCTTCAGACATTATTAACTCCAGTTCGTCAGTTTTATTGGTCAGACTTCTGGCATTAGTAAGCATACAATTTAGAGGTGTATGGTTTTTTTCCCTATGAAGCCTATCCCTATTGACTATTCTAACCCCTCCCTCCGCTCCACCCCCAGGTACATTTATAAGCCCCAGCTTTCTATCTACACTATCTTCCCCTTCTATATTGTAGTTTCCCTCCCCCCTTTACCTAGTTTAAACACTCCTCCACCCTTCTGGCCATCTTCTCCCCTAGCACAGCTGCACCCTCCCCATTGAGGTGCAGCCCGTCCCTACCGTAGAGCCTGTATCCGACAGAGAAGTCGGCCCAGTTCTCCATGAACCCAAACCCCTCCTTCCTACACCAGCTTCTGAGCCACTTGTTTAGCTCCCTAATCTCCCGCTGCCTCTCTGGTGTGGCACGTGGTACAGGTAATATTTCAGAAAATACTACCTTGGAGGTCCTTGCCTTAAGCTTGCTACCTAAGTCCCTGAAATCATTTTTAAGGACACTCCGCCTACCTCTCACTTTGTCATTGGTGCCAATGTGCACCATGACTGCTGGGTCTTCTCCAGCCCCCCCCAGTAATCTGTCAACCCGATCCGCGATGTGCCGAACGCGAGCGCCAGGCAGACAACACACTGTTCGGCGATCCCGGTCTTTGTGACAGATTGCCCTGTCTGTCCCCCTAATAATTGAGTCCCCCACTACCAGCACCTGTCTGGCTTGCCCTGCGCTCCTCCTTCCCTCCTTACTGGAGCAGACACCCCTCAGGTGGTCAGAGGCAGTGACTTTCTGCAGTACTGCTAACTCTGAACTAACATCCCCCTCATCTGCCAACCGGGCAAACTTGTTGGGGTGTGCTAGATCAGGACTAGCCTCCCTGGCGCTTTTCCCCCTACCCCGCCTTCTAACTGTAACCCAGCTAGCTGCCCGACTGTCCTGTACCTCCATCCCGCTATCCTCCCCCACCTCTACCCCCGAGAGAGCTTGCTCAGTGAGCAGCAGACTCCTCTCCAAGTTGTCAATAGATCTCAGTGTTGCCAGTTGCTCCTCTAGACTCAGGATTTGTGCTTCCAAATGAGCAACCCGCACACATCTCGCACAGCAATATGCACCCTCGAAGCGCTGATCAAGGATTGCATACATTGAGCAAGATGTACACCTGACCGCATTGTCAAACATGGAGGACATCTTGGCAATGGGGATAGCTCAAATAACTGGCAAAAACAGACAGTAAGGTGCAATATATATATATATATATATATATATATATATATAAATATATGGAATCACAAGAATTTATACTTTACCCTCCTTCTTGCTTTTTAACTCCTTCTTTGCTTGTAACTCCTCACTTAGAGATGTCACTTAGGAGATTCGCTTGTGTGTCCAAGCTAAATGCAACTGCAAAAGCCAAGCAGAACTCACATATTTCCTTATGATAAATGTCAATTTAGTAAATATGTAATCTGGTAATTTAGACTAAACATACTGACTCATTATAGAAACAAAAGACCCTGATGCTAATGAAGTGATAACTCATTTCAAATATTCATAGATAAATGTCACTTTCCATCCTCTCACTTTTCTCCAGGTATTGCAATTACTAAACACTGTTTCTTAATTGTTATCCCTTGTACACCCCCAAAGGCGGGAGAAAATATGAAGCATATTCTAACCCCTTAACGACAAAGCCCGTACATGTAAACCGCATTTTCGCAGCAATCGGCGGCTTTGCAGCATCCATGGAAGCCTCACAAGTGAAGCTGACCGTGGATCCGGGGAGGAAAGCCCTCCCCACAAGAAAAATGGGTCTCTAGAGCGCCTCCTGCAGGTTGAATGTAAGACAATTTCAAACATCTTTGCTCATGCAAACATTCCGAGCTTCAGCTCCCTTAGCTCCCTAGCAACGCCTCAATTCTTCTTGAAGTTGAGTTCGGGCGGGTGGCTTTGTATGCCACCCCCTGTAAAGTGCCACCCAAGGCCTAGTTTGCCTAGGCCAAGATACATCGCAGGCAAATGACATTGTCTGGGACCAAGGATGAAACACTGCCCTCCACACACAACCACGTAAACCACAGCCACATCGATTGTAATATCATGATTAAAAATTTCATTCTCATGCTCTCTCTCACTCATGCTCTCACTCTCTCTCACACACTCTCTCAATGTCCTCCTACCTTCTCTGACTACTGCTACTGTGTCCCTGTCTCCTTTCTGGAGTTATGCTCTTGTCTCTTCTTGTTCTTCTGCCTTCTTCCATTTGTCTTCTTTCTTTGTCCGCTTCTTACCATGTCTTCTTTGTGAATATGTCCCCCTGGATCCTATATTTTGGCCACATTTATGCAGACTTACACACTTATAACACGCATTCACATGGACATACTCACTTACACTCTATAATCCCTCGCTCTCACACACACACATAAACATACATATGCATGTTCACACACACACATCCTAACATCTACACATTCTTTTTCATACACACTTACACATGCATGCTCACACAAAAACACCTACACAGTCATGCTCACAAATACACATACACATCCATGCTCAAACACACTCATAAATGCTCATGCACCAACACTTGCATGCTCAAACACATCCAGGCTCACACATATTTACACAAACACATCCATACTGGCATATTTACCCATGCACATTCATGCTTATGCACATTTACACATTAATGCTCTCACAGACATACACATCCTTGCATGCATACTCCCACACCAGTGGCATCACTACAGGGGGGCAAGGGGGGGCAATTGCCCCCCCTAGGATATTCCTTGCCCCCCCTGTTGCCCCCCCGCCGAATTTGGAGTCACCCAGGACTTTAACCCCTTGACTGCTAACGACGGCATGGTGCCGTCGCTAGCAGTCCCAGTCAGGTGCTAACGACGGCACCATGCCGTCACTAGCACTACCCTACCTTGATGGAGGTCTGTGGACCTCCATCACCACCTACCCCGGCGATCCGCCCCTCAAACTGAAGGGCATCACCGGGGCCACCCGATCCGTTACCGCGCAACTTTATTAACAACTGACAATTGTTAGTTAAAGAGGTATGGGGGCATGCTGCTTAGATGCCTGTATCTCAGGCATCTAAGCAGCTACAGACCCCCAACATATAGTTAAAAAATATAAGTTTAAAAAAATAAAAATTAAAAAAAAAAGTTTAAATTTTTTTTTAAACATAAAGTAGTTTAACTTAAAAAAAAAAGTTTAAGTATTCTAGCTAAATGATCCACTGTGGTAGCCAATGTTACCACAGTGATCATATAGCTATAAAAAGTCACATTCCCTTTTTAAAAATGGCCGATACTCATTTTTAATCCTATGATCCCTTTGATCATGGGGTTAAATTTAGCCAACGGTAGAGGGAGGCAATTTTTGAAATCCTGATGAACTGCAAATATTAATAAAATCAGCCATTTAGCCTGTGCGGTACGTGAGTAACCATCTTATCCCTGGAGCGCCTTGCATTTTTACTGCAAAACTTATTTTTGCTGTAAAAGTGATTTTTTTCTCCCTTTACCATCATTTCTTTGGGATTGAATGGTGTGTGCTTCTGTGAGTGAATGTATGGAAAGTATGGTGTGTGCTTCTGCGAGTGAATGGAGATATGAAAGGCGTGTGAATGATCAGTAATTAGGGTTGAAGCCTTGACGTGGCATTACTGCTCACGTAGGAAGTTAAATTATGGCACAAAAACTACACCCCTTGGCGCATCAAATGAGAGGCTGTATGTGTTTCTAGTACAAACCTGGAGTGCGCACAATGAACATGTCGCTATGGTTAGAAAAAACATATTTTCTAGCCAAAGCGACATATTCCATCATTATTTGTGCAGTCAACTTTTGTCCTAGAAATACATGTAGCCCCTCATTTGAAGCTCCAAGGGGCATAGTTTCTTAAAATGGATGAATTGTCCGAATGAGGGAGAGCATGAGTTAATATGTGGATGAATTGTCTGAATGAGGGAAAGCATGAGTTAATGTGTGGATGAATTGTCTGAATGAGGGAGAGCATGAGTTAATATGTGGATGAGTTGTCTGAATGAGGGAGAGCATGAGTTAATATGTGGATGAGTTGTCTGAATGAGGGAGAGCATGAGTTAATATGTGGATGAATTGTCTAAATGAGGGAGAGCATGAGTTAATGTGTTTGTGTGTATCATAGATGTATAATTGTGGAAGGGCAAAGATGGCACTAGCAGGATGTTTGAGCCTTGGGGACCAAGATGGCACAGGCAGGGTGTATATGGGACAAAGATCGCAAATCTTATGTGTGTTATCTGGGTGCTGGCCAGGTTCTATGTGGGCAGTGTGGACGCCAGGGCTGACTTTGGGGTGAGCAACCGGTGATCTATGCCTGTAATTTAGGGGGTTTAAATATACCTTTAATACTGTGTTTTTATGTGAATTCCAATTGACCTATACCTGCAAAGCTGGGTTTCTGTGTTATTCTGTAGATCCATATCTGCTATGCTATGTTTCCATACATTATTTATGTATACCTGCAAATACAGGGTTTGTATGTCTTGTTCAGTTGATTAATACCTGCAATGCTGTTTCCATGTATTTATTTGATCTATACCTGCAATGCTACATTTCATATATTATTATTGTATACCTGCAAATACAGGATTTGTATGTCTGATTCTGTTTATTTGATATATACCTTCAGTGCTGAGATCACAAGTGAATTTCAATTGATCTATACATGCAAAGCTGGGTTTGTGTGTTAATGTGTTGATCTATACCTCCTATCAGCAGCAGGATATAATATTTATATATATATATATATATATATATATATATTTATATATATATATCGTCAGCAGGGACTAATATTAATATATATGGGCAGCAGGATCTAATATTAGGCCCTGAAATCATTTAGTGCAAAAGTTAAGGTATTGTGTTGTTTAAAGGATTTCAAGGATTAGTCGTACTAAATCGTGGCTTCAGGCTTCCCATGTTAAATGATCAAGTATTGTATTGTCCAATAACAAAAGTATCATTCCATAGCACATTACTTTTGGCAATATATATATATGTATATATACCGGTGTGTGTATGTATGTATATATATATATATATATATAATGTGTTTTTTCAGTGGTATGATTTAATGGTGGAAATTATTAATGCCCCCCCAGTTTGACTGTGGTATCGTGTGCCCCCCCCTATATATTGTTTCTAGAGTCGCCACTGTCCCACACTCACCACCTTACCTCAATCACAGCTTTTTCTCCAGCTGTGAGCAGTCTTGCATTTAACCACAGTGTTGCGTAATCTCTCGTTGCGTGACCCCACTATCTAATTCTGCCCCACCCTGCAGTTCCTGGCACACCATCCCCCCCCATTGGAGGAACAGGGTAGAAGCTTTTCTGGTGGCTCTGTCTTTTTGTGCAAGTGCACTAGAGGTGCAGAGAAGTGCAGAAAGGTTACTCTGTCTCCATAAGCCCATCCAGAAACATGTCTTTGGCTAGCAATTTGCCAACCCTGTCAAAGTGACATATGGGTTCCGATTGTCCCAACGGGACTCATGTAAGGGCCAGCCCTGTAGGTATACAGGGAAGGAAGTGCACACCCAGCTAAATGAGTGTGTGATCCCCTTTAAAAATCTTAGATTGTATGCGCTACCAAGCTATGTGCCATGGAAACTACACGCTGTTGGGGGTCAGCCTGCGACCACCTTAGGAGAAAAGGATTCTCTGGTTCCCAGATACATGCAGGGCAAGGTAAGAAAAACTCAGAAATCCACCCCTGCATGGCAGGGACAGAAAGGCCATGGTCTCTGGATACTCGTCATTAGTACATGGTGAGTGAGAGCAGAGGGGACCTGGGGTGGACATGACCTTCGTAATAAGATGTAGAGAGTTTACTTGTGTAACAGATTGATAGTTCTATATGGTCCTATTAATTCTACTACGGGAAGCTTAGTAAATTGAACAGGAATCCATAACCAATGTTTTCAGGTGGATGTTTATTAACAGAAGTTACATTACTAAATAAGCAGACCCTTTCACTACTGCATGCGACAACAGAGAATAAGCTAAAATAACAATGATAAAATGGAGGATATGCCTCAGCACCCCCACCGGTGCTTTATAGTTATAGTTCCATATAAATCATTGTAGTGAAGGCTCAGCTTTTAATAATCATACACCCACTGGAATTACCTTGTACAATGCTTATTACACTTGGGCATTCAGATCCATCTGAATTTAAATTTGTCAATTTTGTCAATTTGTATGACAATTTTTCCCACTCACCCTCATTCACTCTCTCTCGCTCTTTTATACTCTCTTACACTCTCACTCATGTTCTCTCAACAATCTCATTTACTCTCTCTGAATATTTCCCTACCTCCTCAACTGACCATGTCCCTGACTCCTCGCTATGCAGCTCCACTTCTTCTCTTGTGTCTTCTTGTTCTTCTTTTCTTGGTCCTCTTTCTTTTTTCTTCTTCCCCTGCTTGAAATAGTCTACTTTCTCTCTCCGCTTCTCTGCAGACAACTGGACATCACCTCCTGTTGAGCAAGGAGACAAGGACACTGAAGAGGTCACTGGAGAAAGTTGGGAGAGATGGTTTAGAGAGAGTAAATGAGAGTGTGAGAGAACATGAATGATAGTGTGAGAGAGTGTAAAATTGCATGAGAGACTAAATGAGTGAGAACGGATTTCGTTTCCAGGTTTAAAAAGCCCTCCGATTTTCATCTGACCCAAAGGGATGGGAAACTAATATTGTTGTCCAAAAATAAATAGGCCGAAAACCAAATGAAAAATTTGTCCAAATTGTTTTTGGACCATTTGCATAAGTCTAATGCTTATTGAGTCAGAAAAAAACTGATACATTTAATGTAATAAGACCCACAACAATCTCAGCTTTCCATGTCTTTGATAATGTTTAAAACAAGGGACTTCATTAAAGAAAACACTTGGCAGCTGAAGTCTCTGCATCAGTAACACTTTATCAAAGTTTAACTTGGCTCTGCAAATTCAGAATACCGATCCAGCGATATCATTAAATCAATAAAGGAATGACATCAGAAACTGCGAAAAGGATAAGTCTTGCTGGGGTGGAACTAGTTGGATTTCCAAGAAATTAAATAAATCTAAAAACAGTGTGTTGGACGAGAACACTACTCAAGTATAGAGAGTTAGAGTCACTCCAAAAAAAATATCACTACAGGAATCCCAATACAGTATTGTTTATGTAGTAATCTAGCTTTAAATGATGGGTCAGCATTATATTGTTGTAGTATTACAAAATGATCTAAAACTTTCATCACTGTAATTTTTTAGTTACCAAAGAAATTATATTCAGTGCAGCCAGATAAAATAAAATTGAATGTGTTGAAAAATAATTAGTAGTCACCTCTGGCACAGCAGACTATGCAAATGTGCACAGTAAGATCAAAGTGTGATTCTTAATTCTTGATTCACTGGCATATGAGCCATTTGCTCGCAAAATATTTGTACCTAATCTAAATGCTTTAGCGTGTAATACTAAGCCCTTCTGGCTCTGTTAAAACTTGTGTTCTTGGGTTTTTATGCATATGTTATGAGTATAAGTGGACACTACCTACCCATGTGCTGACATAGAACCCTGTTGTTTTATAAGGCAATAAAGCTTAGGAGAAGAAGACAATTAGGCAGATCCTCTATTCAAAATGTAAAGACACCCTCAAGAAAATTAACATTGGCAAGAATATTTATTGCACAAATTTGTAAACCGTATGTCAACTGCTCCAGCATAATTGCTGTCATTATATGTTAAGCCAGACATTGATACAGACATTGACGTGGTAGGCCTGTAGAGCATAACTCTCATCACTATATACTGAGCTAGGCACTGATGGTGCTACAGCAGAACTCCCATCACTCTCTAATGCTTTCTCTCTCTCTCAATGTCTACCTTTCTTCTGTCCCTGTCTCTTTTCTTGCTGCAGCTCCTTTTACTCTTCCACCTCATCTTAGGCTTTCCTGTAGGCTCTTTTATTCGGTCTCCTTGGTCATTGCGAAAGCCTTTCAGCGAAATCACACAGGCGGGGGGCATGGCAAGAGAGCGGGATCGGAGGGAGATCCTTGATCTTCCCAACAGCCTGCTCCTTTAGCGGTGAACAGTATAGTCTATCTCTGGAAGGGTGCACACCTGATGCTGGCCTGGTGGCACCTCCCTGATGAGTGGCATCTGTGGCTGACCACCTCTCCCCACCCACCCTCTAGGTACACCACTGATTCACTGCACTAATGCTTGGCAAACACAGAAAACAATAGTTACTGCTTTACTTGCATTAATGAATGTTTTAGAATACACTATAGAATGTATCAAGCACATAATAATAAGTATATTGCCACCACTATTACCCTAGCTCACCCCAAGTATTTAACCATGTAAACGGGCTATCTCATAAAGCAGGCAATTTATCTAGTGACTTAGATGTCTCACACTGGAGACAGGAAGTGCACATGGAGCAAACCCCTTAAATTGAGGGTAGATCAAATATATTCTACTTAGTTTTAAAATGTTATGAATGTTCTCTCTCGTGTTGCAGTTGATGTTGTTAAATGTTTCATAATTCTGTCCTACCCCGTTACAACATAAACTTTCCTGACTGAGAGTTGCCTTGTATGTCTTTGTATGCCAGCAGTAACAATGTTTGACAAATAGAAATGTATGGAACCATATGTACAGCAGACTTACCTTGCTGTAGAAGAGCCATTGATGTGTCATTTTGTTTGGAGCATATAGAAACATGGAACAGACAAATTATAATAAACACAGGTAGTCAATCAATAAAAGTTTTAATGCATGTAAATAAATCCCACATGACTATCCACAATCACATGCATCATCTGAAAAGGCATAAAGCACACTACCACTTGACTTTGGAGTGGTGGAAACATGTTCTCACGAGTGATAAATGATACTTCACTATTTAGAGGTCTGACAGAGGAATCTGGCTTAATGCCGACTGTAATTTTTGGTAAAGGATGCAAAATTATCTGGGGCTTTTTTCAGGGCTTGTGCTAGGCCTCTTACTTACAGTGAAGGGTAATGTTAATGCTATAGCATACAAAAGGCATTTTAGACAATTGTATGCTTCCAACTTTGTGGCTGCAGTTTGGGAAAGTTCATTTTGTGTTCCAGCATGACTGTGCCTCTGTGCACAAAGCAAGGTCCATAAAGACATAGTTTGATGAGTTTCTTGTGGAGGAACTTGAGTCTCAAAAGAGCCCTGACATTGAACACTTTTGGGATAAACTGGAATGCTAAATGCGAGCCAGGGTGTCTCAGCCAACATCAGTGCCTTGCCTCACAAATACTCTTGGCTAAATGGGCATCATTTTCTACACACATACTCCAACATCTTGTGAACTGCATGATTTTAGAATGGGTTGTCCAACTAGTTCATATAGGTGTGATGGTCAGGTGTCCACATAGAAGCCAAGGTGATGTAAATGTTATTAGCATGCAGGATATCTGAGGAGTTATGTATTATTTTTTTTTTTGAAAAAAAGTATTTCACTTTTCATGTATAAGGTATTTGATACATTTTACGCAGAATTCGGAGTTTAGAAGATCTGAGTATAGTACAGTATTTGATGATTGAAGCAGAACCTATGGGTTATTAATGATGGCAATGCCACCCACTGGTAATGTATTCATAAAATAGTAACGCCTAAAAATTCAGGTCATAGCACAAGCAGAAAATATTAAACAACAAACTTAGCACCATATGCTACAGCTAATCATAAGCATATAAAGTATATTGTAAATATATGATTTCTATATAAATGAATTATCTATTATATAATATATATAATTCCAGACAATATGACCAACTGACCATCACAATTACAGTTTGTTCCAACATCCTATTCCAAAACGATGAGCATTAATATGCTATAACTGCCTTCACTTTTCTGGGGAGGCTTTCCACAAGATGTTGCATTGTGTCTGTTTGAATTTGTATATAGCCAAAAGAGAATTTTTCCTCCACACCAAACTTGTCAAACCATGAATTTTTTATTCATGGTTTGACAAGTTTGGTGTGGAGGAAAAATTCTCTTTTGGCTATATACAAATTGAGTAGTGCGCAAAAAAATTATACAAACAATCTAGAATACAATTATATAAGCAAAAAAAAACACGTAATAAGTAAATGTGCTGCTGGTACACCTCAGAACAAAACCCCACTGCAAAAACATATATAGGTGACCGCGCCCCTCACACCAAGTGACTATAAATAATGCAGATGATACTAATTCAATGTAGCTTCAAGGAAATCCGAGCAGTATGTAAAATTCAATCATAGAACAAAAAAAAAAAAAGAAAAAAACATCATAGTGTAGTTCATCAAAATAATTGTATATATATATATATATATATATCTAACAGGCAAATTGGACCCTTACGTTTGGTGGGGCTTATTCAAGCCCATAAATCGCGTAGGGGGATGAGCGGGAGGGATTGTTCGTCTCCCGAATAGATTTCACTCCCCACCGTGGGATTTTTCAAAACTTCGTGATCTCGGAAAGAGAGCGAGAAATCGAAGGAACTACTCCCAAATTCTTCAAAGCACGGATCCAGAGGTGAGGATGATATAAAGATGAATACTTTAATTTATAAAATAAATAAATAATCAGAGTAGCGGCAGTTTTCAAAATCACGGCGTCCCGTGTTCATCCACTGCTGCACAACCGTATGTATACCCGCAAATATCAATCACGTCCTCCTCCTCCGTCACAACGTGCAACGTACGGTGCGTTTCGTGCTATTCTTCCTCAGGTACGTTGTAGATCCCTTTCTGTGCTCCTTTATATCCGTCTTTGATTTTCTTCATGGACCATGCTTTGTGCACAGGGGCACAGTCATGCCGGAACACCCCAAACATGACCTTCACTGGAACTTAGGGGCCAAATCTGAACCCTGAAAAACAGCCCCAGACCTTCCACATTAAACTTATCAGTAGGAACTATGTATTCTTGTAGGTCGTGTTCCCCCAGCATCCACCAGACCCGGATTCGTCCAGGAGACCTCCAGATAATGCAGAATGATTCATAAATTAAGCTGACACTTGGCATTGTGCATAGTGATATTCGGCTTGGAACTCTGTAGTGAGTGACGCTACAAAGGTCAGGCAATTTTTATGTGCTATGGCATTTATCAATCGGCAGCCCTGCTCTGTGAAAGTTCATAGTCTACTGCTTTGTGGCTGAACTGTTACTCCTTCCACTTCATAATAATAGCACTGAGAGAGGACCAGGGTCAATCTAGCAGGGCAGAAATTTCACAAAACTTGAGGCAAAGGAGGCATCCTATGACAAGGGCACGTTTAATGTCATTGAGCTCTTCCATATGACCCATTCTACTGCCTATGTTTGTTTATAGAAAGGGCATGCCTATACACATATACATAGCCCAAGAAAACCCAAGAGATCAAACATACAGAATAGTAAAGCAGGCCAAGTCTGCTATATATGTATGCATGTTGTTTGATGTGATGTTATTGCGAAAGAGAGCAAAACTAACCCCCAAAAATTATTTAAGTACATAAATTCTAAAAAAAAACAAAAAATGAAAACGTAGGTTCATTAAAAACAGAGAGGGGAGTGTTGGTTAAGGAGGACCAGGAAAAAGCAGAAACTTTAAATAACTATTTTTCCTCAGTATATATTAAGGAGGAACCTATGGCAATGGATATACATAGGACTACTGAGAAAAATTTTCAGTCAAACTGTGAGTGGATGGCTCAGGACAAGGTGCTGCAGCAACTAAAGAAAATTAATGTTAACAAAGCTCCGGAGCCTGATGGTATTCACCCACGAGTACTTAAGGAGCTGAGTCAGGAAATAAGTGAACCTCTGTTTCTAATCTTTCGGGATTCTTTTCTTTCAGGAATTGTACCAGAGGATTGGAGGAAGGCAGATGTGGTTCCTATTTTCAAAAAGGGTTCAAACTCTGTGCCCGGAAATTATAGACCTGTGAGCTTAACTTCAGTGGCTGGGAAAGTATTTGAAGGGCTGTTTAGGAATAATATTCAAGATTTCCTTGGGAAGAACAGTATTATTAGAAAAAATCAGCATGGTTTTATGAAACATAGGTCCTGTCAAACTAATTTAATTGCATTTTATGAAGAAGTAAGTAGAAGTGTCGACCAGGATGTTGCAGTGGATGTAATCTACTTGGATTTTGCCAAGGCGTTTGAGATGGTTCCACACAATAGGTTAGTATTCAAACTGAAGAAAATTGGTCTAGATGCAAATTCTTGTTCTTGGGTAGAACATTGGCTTAGAGATAGAGAACAGAGAGTTGTTATAAATGGTAAATTTTCAAGCTAGTCAAAAGTGGTAAGTGGTGTCCCTCAGGGTTCTGTTCTGGGACCAATTTTATTCAACATATTTATAAATGACCTGGCAGTAGGCGTTGAAAGTCATGTTTCTGTGTTTGCAGATGACACTAAACTAGGTAAAGGGCGAGCAGGATATTACTGTGCTGCAGAGGGATCTAGATAGACTGGGGGACTGGGTACACAAATGGCAGATGAAATTCAATGTAGATAAATGTAAAGTTATGCACTTCGGGGTAGCGAATGCACAAGCAACATACACCCTAAACGGTAGTGAATTAGGGGTAACGACAAATGAGAAGGATTTGGGAATTGTTGTAGACAACAAACTAGACGACAATGTGCAATGTCAGTCTGCGGTTGCTAAGGCCAGTAAGGTATTGTCGTGTATAAAAAGGGGCATCAAGTCGCGGGATAAAGATATAATGTTGCCTCTGTATAAATCAATGGTAAGGCCGCACCTTGAATATGCTGTGCAATTTTGGGCACCTATTCTAAAGAAGGATATCATAGCACTAGAAAGGGTGCAGAGGCGGGCTACAAAATTAATAAAAGGAATGGAGCACTATAGTTATGAAGAAAGGTTAACTAATTTAAATCTGTTTAGTTTAAAGTTGCCTCAGAGGGGATATGATAACATTATATAAATATACCATTGTGTGGAAATCTGTTCATAAACGGGACTATGCACAGGACACGTGGTCATGCGTTGAGACTGGAAGAAAGGAGATTTAGACTAAAGCAGAGGAAAGGGTTTTTTACAGTAAGGACAATAAGGATGTGGAATTCTCTGTCTGTACAGACGTTTAAACTGCAACTGGATGGATACCTGGAAAAACATAATATTCGGGGATATAATATTTAATTATGGGGAACAGCTTATTGATCCAAGGAGAAATCTGACTGCCATTTTGGGGTCAAGAAGGAATTTTTTTCCCTGGTTAGTGCAAAATTGGAAAGAGCGAAACTGGGGTTTTTTTTTGCCTTCTTTTGGATCAACAGCAACAAATTAACAGATATAGGAAAGGCTGAACTTGATGGACGCATGTCTTTTTTAAGCCTTTATAACTATGTAACTATGTAGAAAAACATCAGGGGGATGCTTAATCTATTTTGCATATGTAGGCCAAAGTTCACAAATGTTGCGATGCAGTACCTTCTAGATTGTAAACTTGTTTTGGCAGTTAGTTAAATTGTTATGTTATTTATTACTTTATTTGTCATGTTTATCCATTGTACAGCACTGTGAAATATCCAGGAGCTAGCTTTTTTTCTACACATACAGGTAGGCAGCGAAGCCCAGAAACAATGTAATTTAGAAAACTGAAGACATTTTGTTTTACATCAAATGTGGGGGACAAGAAAGTAATATGCTGCAGTGTGTTTGTTCAATACAAGGGTCTATATAGATACGGAAATATGCTGATAGGAGAGGGCAACTGGTTCTCATCTGCCATTGTCCATATGTGGACAGCTCAGGGCATATATGATGGCTTCTTTGGGAATGTTGGTTTTCCAGCTGTTTGCTGTGCTGTCACAAGAGAGATGTTGAAAAGACTAAATCATGGTGTTGCACCTGGTTTGTCTCTTTCTCATCTCAGTAACATGGCTCCTTGGAGCCTCATTCTCAATTATCTATAATGACTTAATAAGCTTGATTGGCTGCAATCTAAGGAGCAGAATACAGGTCTATGGAGAGTATACAAACAGATGGGCAGAACATTTAACACCTACACACCCAGAAAGGATGCAGCTTGCAGATATTTAATATGTACTAGTTTAGGTATGGACCTCATTACACTCACAGCTCTCTTGATCGTTACATTTCGAAGATAACACATTTCATGGACTTAAATTAGATATAATATTAAATATGTAAAATATATATTTTATAGCTAGTACTAGTAGGGCCAAATGAGTTCTCATTAAATCAGTAATTGCATAACAAAACATTCTGATAGATATAGAGGTTTTGTACATCGCAGAGCTGTTATGTAAACCTCAGATTCCATTCGGAAATTACAGCTGTGAACAGTATCACTTTGTGAATAAGATGTCCTTTTTTTATTTATTTTTGTGTTAAACTATTATTAATTAGACTACTATTAGTTAAATACACTACTGCTACTGCTATTATTTATATTTATAATGGCTAAACATGACATAACAAATACAGTGGTACATAACACAAAACAATTTTGACCTACAGATAGGAAAGATGAGGAGAACCCTGCTCAAATGTACATATAATATAGAAAGAGATAGGATAATATGACACAAAATGTGCAAGTATAAATATTTGAGGTGACTTAGCCACAGAACTGTACCATACACAAAGAATGACTCAATACTAAGAGGTATGGTGGGAGACAACCTAGCGTATGAGTAAAGCTGTCAATTGATAGACTTCCCTGAAGAAGTAGGATTTTTGTTTTAAAGGAATTAAGACCAAGGGAGAATCTGATAAGCCATTGTAGGGCATTCCATAGGTTACATGCAACCCTTGAAAAGTCTTGTATACGTTTATGAGATGCGGAGATTAGATCAGAGGACAAGATCATCAGTGTGATTGGGTGTCTGTATTTTGAGATAAAGGAGGAGAAACAGGGGCTAAGAATAGCTTTGTAGTTAATATTCAGAATTGTAAATGCAATACTGCAGCACCCAGACAGCCAATGAAGAGATAGAGGGGTCAGTGTTATTAGAGTGATAGGTAAGAAAGATAAGCCAAATAGAGCAACATTCATATTGGGTTATAAAGGGGCATTAATGTACTTGCTTTAATGCACATGCATCTTGTGTCATGAAGGGGCAAAGACACACAATGTTTTAAAGATGTAGAGGGGAAATTTATGTAAATACAATGAATCTGAGAGGTGATTGAGAAATTGGAGTCAATGGTAACACAGAGGTAGAAAATATGTAGCGTAGGGATGATGGCTGCACCATTTAGATTGAGGAAGACACCCAAAGGGATGTTAGTTTTGGGAGTATGGAAGAAAAGAAATTCTGTTTTAAAAAGAATTAATTTTAGGAACTGGGAAGACATCCAGTTAGAAAGGGGCACGGTAATTAGTGACATGATTAAAGAATGAAAGAGAGAGACTGGACAAGAGAGGTAGATATGAGCATCTTGCAAGCATGTAAGCAGGCCCTCTACCTAATGTGAAGTGAGAACAGACCTGGCTATTAGGGTACACAAACTGAGAGGGGAAGTTGAGATGAAGAATTATGGGAAAGGGATGCACGGTTAGTGTGATCAGATAGAGTGAAAACCAGGAAAGAATATCATCATGGAGGCCAAGCTTGTGGATAGATTGAAGAAGAAAAGGTGGTCCACAATGTAAAAAGCTCCAGAAGGATTAGAAACAAGTTGATCACTTTAGTAAAAGCAGTATCGGTACAGTGTCAAGACCAGAATATTGATTGAAGAGGGTCAATTAAGGAGCTGGAAAACAGCATTTTCTTTTTTCTGTATAGAAATGGTTTATCAAAAGCTTGTTCAGTGATGGGCAGCCCCAGGTGTGCAGGGGGCAAGGGAATGCTTGCAGAGAGAGAAGCACATAGGGATGTTACTATGTACAAGCAGATATAAAGGAAAGACAAGGCTTCAGACAAGGTAAGACTATGGAAGGTGAGCGGAAAATGCTTTACTGTGAGTGCCTTTGAGTATGTTTTTGTGTATATGTGAGTGTTAGAGTGATTGTGTATTTGTGTGTGTATGTTCTAGTACATATATTAGGTATTTGGAGGAGGACAAGAGGCTGGAGGGGCACATGAAAAAGTTTGTATCACTGATGAGTTTGTGATGAGAATTATACTACTCTACAGGGGGTTCTGGGTCATAACATTAATGGGCACTAAGTGGGCTCATGAATGGTCTAATTAGAGAGGCTTATCGCTAAAATCTCTAACTCTCCTGGAGCCAGTGAAGCTTTCTCCCTCTTCTCTCGTATATTGCTGACATGCTCACATTATGTGCTTGTACAGTAACTTGCCCTTCTCTGATGTGGGAATGTGTGGCTTCCTCTGTTTTCTGCTTACTTTCCTGACATGACAACAGAGTAGGGTGATTAAAAACACAATGTTTTTATGAAGCAAGGAAGCAGCAAAATAGTGAATATTTTTTTATATATATATTTATATATATAACTCTTCTTTAATGCATCTTTGTTATTGTTAAAGAATATGCCTTTACTTTGCATTTTGCCTAAGGGGGGTATGTATGACAGAAATTTCAAGTTGCTCTTCTGTTAGAAAGTTGAGCTAGTGAATGAATGTATTAGTTGCTTTTTTGTTATTTGTTTCTTTCTTCATTGTTTTATATTGGACTGCAACTAACGATTAATTTCATAATCGATTAGTTAGCCGATTATTTTTTCGATTAATCTTTTAATCGGATAAAAAATGCAATTGTTTATTTAAAATAATTTAATAAGAGGACCGGTGAAGTTAATGATGGGAACTGGGGCCAGATCAGACCAGAAGGTGGGAGGGAGTTTATTTTAATTTCATTATTTATTATTTATTTTCATTATCGATTTAGTTGATTTGTTTCAGCACTAGTTTTATATATTTTTCATATTTAAAGCTAGGAGAATTTTGTTTAGAGAGGAAAGGAACACTCATAGGGGTTCTTCCACCAACTCTGCTGAATTTATAATTTTTACAACCAAATCCAGCATTAGAGACATCATTCCTAATAATGTTAAATTATCAATCCCTTCTATGAAATAGATGAACGATTCTTCTAGCTCTCTAGCTTGAAGGCTCTGGTTTCCTTTTAACTACTCTGATCTGCTATGAAGAAAGCCTGCTGGTGTCAATGGCACACACATTTTTTAGTTTAATTTTTGCTGCATTTGTTTTCGGACAAAAAATTTAGTTTCCTGGCCTTTCAGTTAGGTTTTTTTTCCATTCCTCAGTGATATTTGGTGCTATATCCTCTTTTTCTCTCTGACATATGGACATCCATACTACCCATTACACAGGCGCATGCAAACTACAACATGCAGTCAAACAACCCTAGACACACTCATTTTGGACAACACAAAGTGACCTGATTTTATATACATGTTTACTGCCATATACAAAGTCACACTACCCTGTTGTTATGCATCCCAGAAAATTCAGTGACATTACACATGCTACACAATACACAGTCACACAATGCAATACATATGCATACTGTAGGATACAAAGTCACACCACCCTTTACACATGCATGCTAAACAATACACAGCAACAACTCTGTATGCACATGCATACTACTCTGAACAAAGTAAACCTACCCGATACACATGCATCATATACAGATACATACTACTACACAATGCAGTGACACTACAGTGTACACAAGCATAATAAACAATACACAGTGATCCTACACTATAGACATGCATTCCAAACAATTCAGTGATACTATGCATGCTACACAATACATAGTCACACAATGCTATACACATGTATTCTATACTATACAAAGTAACACTACCCTACGCACATTCATACTAAACAATACACAGTGACCCAACCCTATGCAAATTCATGCTACCCTGTACAGGATTGCACAGCCCTATATACATGATAACTACACAAGTTACTTTACCTATATTCTTTTTTGTTTTCCTCACCTGGCCCCTACCTCTCCTTAATTTAATCACTTGGGACCAGGGCCATATTTTCTGGGTTGTCATCCAACAGTCAATTAATGCGTGTTACATTTTATGGCTACAATAAAATGTAACAAGCGGTAATTAACTGTTGGATGAGATCCCAGAAAATCCAGGCCAAAATGAGGAGAGAAAGGTTGAGGTGAAATTGGAATGGTGCCAAAACATTTTTATTGCTTCCAAGATAACACTTGTTCTGAAAATCTGTATCTACAATATACATCAACTTTAACGCACCTAGCAATGAGTGTATATCTTAAATACCTGTATATATGCAAAGCCAAAATTTCAGCTTTCCAAACATGTTGTATGTTCGCAGTAAAGCTTTTACCTAACTTATTCTTATTTTAATGTCACCTATTCTTACAGCTCAATGGGACTGGTTAATTGTTCAGACTTAGGGTTGCATATACAGTTAGGGTATCCAACAGATCTCCAGCTGTTATTCAAGTACTACCCCAGCTTTGAACCACACTGAAAATATCACCCAGCTGAAGATAATTTAAGATGTAGTTTAATAACAGGTGGAACGCTATATGAACAATATGAATAATATGAACAACAGGAGACACATAACAACAGGAGACACATGTTACGTGTGAAACTATAATTTAACTCATATAGACTTTCACAAATTTTGTTTAGTTATTCTGTGTAGTTTTAGTCTGTTCCTTTTATAGGTCTTCAGATAATAAAAATCTAGTACTCACAATTGTATGTTTAATATATAGTGGAGTGCATTTAGCATGGACACCGATGCATTTACTGCATGAAAGCTGATGTATATGTTCTTTAGTTACTCTCTTTAGAAAATTAACATGTCTCATTTAAATAATCCTCTGGCTACATCTAATGAAACAAGGAAATGTAAGCAAGAAGCATACTTCCTTCACATAATCTGCAGCATTTCAATTTGAGTCAATCAATAAATCAGTGGAAGTAGTGGTAACCAATAACATTTATTTACCTGAACATATGTATATAGCAATTGGCTGCCACTACTCCAATTGACTAGAAGCACATGTTCTTCCTGCTTTTAGTAGAGGCAGCTGGGCTGGCCTGTCTCAACTGACATGCCCTTACATGTATTGGAGTCCACAGAAAATGGAGTCCAGTATGCACTTAATGTGAAAATAAGGTTGGAATGGTCCTTTACGCACAATTTTCTTAATCTCTCCCCAGATCTCTCTTTTTTGTCTTTTCTCTGTTTTCCTTTCTCTCCCTTTTCTCACCTGTTCGCTCTTTCTCAGCTCCTTTGCGGTCTTGTGTTCTTTTCCTTCTCTCTCTTCCGCCTTCTCTCCCCCTCCTCAACTTACCTATTAGCTCTTTACTTACATTAATTATTTATTTTCCACACACCAAGACTCTCCTTAACTCAATCACGTAGAACCTGGGCAAGATTTTGTTGGATGTTATCCAACAAAGTCAATATGCAAAGTCAATATACTCTTTCCTTGGATGTCCTCCAACAGCCAATTAACGTGTTACATTTTATTGCAGTCATACTTGTCACTGCCAGATGCCCTCACCCTACAGACCAGAGACATAGCTGCCTCAGAACATCTTAAATTATATATGCAGATAAGTAACATGATCCCCTCTGCTCCTATTTCTTTCATCTCCCTCATTTCTCTTTTCACTCATGCTTTCTTCTCTGTCCACCCCCACTCTCTCTCCCTTTATCTCCCTCTTTCCTCTCTCACTCTCTTTCTTCTCACCATTACTGTTTCTCCTCTCTTTCTTCCATCACCCTCTTATTCTCACTTTTTTTCTTTTTGATTCTCTTGTGATCATGCCACCCTCACGTTATCTGGCAGCACCCTTTTGTGTCCAAACTACCCATGACTCATATATAAATAAATATAGATATAATATAGATATAATCTACATGTGACCCCCTTTTAGGAGCAATGTTAACCAACAGTTTCATTTATTCATCTGTTTACGCTTAATAATATTATTACCCCATCCAGTATTTTCTTCACTTTTTATTAAAAATGCTCCCATAACGTAAAAAATGGTTTGTTCTCCTTTTTGAAAATATAAGAGCGTTTTGCTTGTGCGATTTATTTTATAGCTTTATAACTGAGGCTCTTTGTTTCCTCAATCATCCCATCTGAGTTGTGATCTTGACACTTTTACATCTTGTTATGTGACTTGATAGATGATGTAAGACACAGTGAGCTACACTGCCAATTCTTTACCAGTCATCAGTTGATGTATCCATCAGAATAAGGGTCATCCCTACTTTGTCTGCATGGCTACAGAAAAAGAGGGGCGGTTTTATACTAAATCTGCTGTTTACAGTTAAATATGTATGTACACCTCTGTCTTGGGCAAAATGGAAATACATATTACATTGTTTTAACTTTTTTGGTATGTTTTCATTTAAAGATTTATATTGTGTGTGTACATAGGTTGGTAAAAATATATTTATCAAAATTTTTCCTCCCTTCCCACATAAAGATTCAAAGTAAAAAACAAGTTATTTTTGTGTGTCAGTATGTGTGTATGTATAAATAATCATATATGAGCAAATTAGTTCTTTAGTTAACTATGTATTTTTTATGAGTAATGTCTGTCATGTCTTATTTTACCTAGTAAAACTCAACAAAAGTAAAGTCATTGTTCATAACTAAAGCAATGTTTTTTACAAAAGGCAACACTAGTCAGTATTTTCCTCAAGCAAACCTTGGTGCTGGTTTGACATATATGATTTTGGCTTTCTTTTTCATATTTGGATGTTTGAATGCTATTTGTAATGGAACCATCCATCACCGGGGCCCCTGGAGAGGCCTGACTGTCAGCCTCCTCCCTACTGACTATGGGCCCTGACTTTGTAAAGACTTCTGTGGCTAGCCCCAGCAGTATATCATCCCATCACTTGCTGAGGGGATTATCTCTGGCAGACAGCCAGGATCTGCAAGCAAGGAGTGACCGCCATTGTTTTACTCCATGCCAGGGTGCACTACTATGTTCCCCCCCCCCTTCCCCTCAGTTCCACCACTACAGACATGTACCCCGGCCATTCCTGGAACTGGTTTCGGCCAGTAATGAATAGTGTAGGTTGGGGATTCTATTGTATTGTTAATCCCGTTACCGCCCCTGTTGTCTCTGGGAGGCAGATTAAGGGGGGCGGTTTGTATCCCAATATCTTGTTTTATGTTAATGTGTGTTTTGCTGGCTATATCCAGCCCTGTGTGTCTAAAATAAATCTTAATTTTGGTTATACCCTACACTGAGTCTCGGCTAGTGACTGGGAAACGGGGTAAGGTGTGGTGTCCCAGGCTAAGGGAGCACAAGTCAGCGGTGGTAGTTGGTTGGACTATCCAGCTTCGTGACACTATTTAAGGCTGAGAATTAAGGGAAATTCTGAAGTGTACCACTTTTTTGCAAGGCCTTGAGAGACCCCCCAACCTAGGATAAAGCTAATGAGAAGGTGATACCTATGTCAGCCTTGTTAACGGCCTCATTCAGAGAAAAATCACTTGGCATTTCAAATGAGAAATGTTTGAATTGGTGGGATCAACATGGTATGCCTGTGTTGTATTTAATTCTGTAATGGAGCAACATAGCTAACTTCAAAGCAATACACATGCATTTAGAGTCTTTTTGTGTATGCCCCAACCAGCCACGGCATGATTGGGCCCCAAGTCTCCTTTTCCAGATTTGCAAGCTTAACAGTAGAAGACATACAATCAGGATGTCTCAGCTCCAGTTATTTTTTTGTTTTTTTTTAACCTTTTACTTGGAAGGCATAATTGAAGTAAATAAATGTCTTACATAGCAGAAGATGAGAAGCCATCTTTTGGGGTCTAATACTGTTACAACTTGGCTTACACTTGTTTTGAGATCCTCTTAGGTAGTTACAGGCAAGAAATAAGGCATCATAGTTGATTCAAGTATATATTTTCATACCATGAAAGCTTCCCGGAAATTATGTATCTGCAATCATACGCTGCACTTTGCTAGCAGGTAGCTTGTGTTATTTCTTTCATTTTTCTCTTTGCTTCCATTTTTTATCATATCATGTATTTTTCCTTGCACTACAATGCATTTGGCTAGTGACACATAACTGGCTGTATGAGAATTGATTGTAAGAAAAAATACATACATATTATAAACCTCAGATGTATTCTATAACATAAGTGTCAATAGCCTGACATTCTATATCAAAGATGTATTGCTGTTTGCAAGTTATGTATATGACAACAATGCTTCAGCAGTCTTATTTTATGTTTCAGCAGTCATGGTAAGGGGTATATCTTATAGTCCGTAGTCTTAATCAGAGTATAGACTCTGATTAAGACATCCTTCCCGCCGACAGGTTTAAAAAAAAAAAATAAAAAAAATATTGAAGACCCTATGTCAGTGGCTCCTCAGTGGAAAAAATGAAAACGTGCCAATGTGCCTTTAAGGCTGCATTGGACACCACGTCCCTTTCTTTGTATTCTTCGGGGGTCACACTCCACGAGGGATATGCCATAAGGCCTACAGTAGGGCCAAATCTTCGTGCACAGAGCCAAGTCTTGGACCAAAGACTGGGGACAAATTGCAATCTCAGGGCTTCATGCTATCCCAGCCCTAAGACCAGAGGACCAAGCTTTCCCTCTCATTGGTCATTGAAAGGTTATTCATGTCACCTGTCAGTGGTCATAATCAGTGGCGTCGCCGGGGGGGGCCAGAGGGGGCCATGGCCCCCCTACATTATGCTGTGCCCCCCAGTGTGCCCCCCCAATTGAAACTCTATACCATTGACCCAGTGTGCCGGAACACTAAGCTCCAAATGCAGCCGATGCGGCTGACAGTTTCAAAGCGGCTGTAACACCGCCCCCGCTGGCTGCTTAATGGATTGCCGGCATGCCAATCACTGACTGAGGCTCTTCGTCCCGCCCCTTTGAAGGGGGCGGGCTCTTACGGAACAGTTGCTTGTCACTGCCCGACAGGGAGAAGAGCACGAGGGAAAAGAGCAGCGGTGTTACAGTGGAAGAATGAAGGCCAGCAAAAAAAGTATTTTATTTTAAATAAATAGTGGAGGTGACAGAAGGAGGGACATTAACAAGGGGGGGCTGCATTGGGAAAATTAAATAATACAAAAAGATGGTGGCTGGGGACATAATTATACATCAGGGTGGTTAGAAGGATGTCACATATATTATTTGATGGGGGCATCAAATAAATCAATACACAAGGGAGGGGGGGCAAATAAATCAATACACAAGGGTGTATTGCAAAAATGCACAAAGGGGGGTGGCTGGGGGGGCACAAATACACAAGGGTCAATACACACAAACAGCAAAGCAATGTGGAAGGCATTTTATATGGTTATCCCATCCTGATGTGGGGGTCCATGTGGCAGCAGAGCCTGTCCTGGTGTATGTGTTTGGGTGTCAGTGTGGCAGAGCCTGTCCTGATATGAGTTTGGTCATCTGTTTCCTGGCACTTTACTTGCTGTAGAGGGTTAAATAGAACTTTGTAATTTTTATTTATCCAGATTTTGTGGTCACGTCAGAGGACCAAACTTTCTAGGCCTAGAAATCAGAGGAAAAGTAAAGGTTTTGTGTTATTTCAATCTGAATATATTATTAAAAGTTAGATGTTGGTTCAGAGTTTGTGAAACTCAATTCTTGTTACAGTATACAGGACGCTATTCCCCTTTGGTTTCACAGGCCTTCACAGACCAAGTGGTACTCAGCTTAGTTATATGCAGCTGTATGCATTGTGTTATCTGTGATGAGGTGTTCATTTGGTGACGCAGCGCTAAGATGGTTGTGATGCATTAATGGCTAAAAGTTTTGTTGAAGTTTCCATTATGTCTAATCTCCTTAATTTATTTGGGCCTTTTAACTTTTTTGATTTCTGGGATTTTAATAATGTGATAAAAAAGAATGATTTATAGTTGTTTGGATGTCAAATAGTGTGTCAAATTCTGTTGATCTGTATCTGCTATGTTTCCATACATTATTTATGTATACCTGCAAATAGTTTGTTTTTTTTTATCTCATTCAGTTGCATGTGCTGTTTCCATGTGTTGTTTATTTGATCTATACCTGAACTACAGGGTGTAAGTAAAAGAGCCGGTATGGTTTAGTGAATGAGGGGACAAAGGGACTCTGGGGATGATTCCAGGGGAGAGGACTTCTCAATGTCACGGTGCAGTCAGAAGGAGGGAACACTGCACTGACTCTCACTGTCTTCCCCTGATCTGCAGTCAGTGTGGCAAATATATTGGCAGCAGGGTCTAATATTAATATATATCGGCAGCAGGGGCTAATATTAATATATATATTGGCTGCAGGGCCTATTATCAATAAATATTGGCTGCAGGGGCTAATATTTATATATATTGGCTGCAGGGACTAATAATATATATCGGCAGTAGGGGCTAATATTAATATATGTTGGCAGCAGGGTATAATTTCTATGTATATCGGCAGCAGGGTCTAATATAAGTATGTATCCGCAGCAGGGGCTAATATTAATATATATCCACAGCAGGGGCTAATATTAATATATATCCGCAGCAGGGTGTACTATTTCTATATATCTGCAGCAGGGTCTAATATTTATATATATTGTCAGCAGGGGCTAATATTAAAGAATGAAAAATAACTGTCACTTTAGCTGTTATTTTGAAATCATATTTTAATCACAGTCTTTACTTCAAAGAGATAAGTGCATATTATGTAGTTAAAAATGCACGTCTAACGTGTGTGTGTATATATATATTATATAGTGTATATGTACCGTTTTATAATTGGCCCCCCTACTTTGGTCCCTGGCCCCCCATGTGCCCCCCTTAAATATGAAAGCTGGAGACGCCACTAGTCATAATGTTATGGCTTCACTTCCCACATGCACTTAAGTGCACTAGCCAGGAGTGGCATGTAGCACTGTGCTAAAGACAGAGTGGCAGGATGGGGAGCGCTCTAATGGGTGCTCCCCCTCCTGCCAATCACCCTGCCAGTCTGCCCTACAAAAAAAACAGCCATTGCATCGCCGGTATTTTTAATATACTGATACCGGCAGGGTACTCTAAATAACGGCTGTGCCACATCAATGGAAGTGCCAAACACATTTCCTGAACAGCAAATAACTGGGTTGTGAGGAAAGGGGCAAAAACACATATGGTGGGATTCTGTAGAATCCCCCATGCATCTACAAGGGTTTCATTAGATATTATATGCATTCAAGTACACATGACGGCTGCAGTGTCCCTGTAGTGAACTTACAATATAAATGTATTCATGCATGGTGATGTTGATTGGGGCACTAAACTGTCCCTTTAATGTAGGCTTCCTTTATATGTTTTGTCTTGTTAAGCAGAAATACCACATATGATTTAAAAAGATGAATTTTCACTGCATTATTACTTAATGTAAATTTTACAGTTCAGGTTCTCAAGGCCAGAGTTTCAGTTACGTAAATCATTCCCCAATCATGCTGTTGTAAAGGTTTTGTAGATCAGACCACAAATCATCATCTCTGTTAATTGTTTTGCAGATAAGGAAAGATGCAGCTTTTCTGTTGTGCATTTGATCCTCTTAAATTTAGTGCGCCTAGTTGACCTGTAGTAACCGATGCGCCTGTTATCAATCTGCAATCCAAGACCCTCTCTATCACAATGCAAATTAGACTAGCACGTTGTGGTTTGCATATATAATTTACCCTATTCAAACAGTGTTATATTAACAGTTCCAACTGTTAAAATTTGACCTAAATGCATTATATTTCACCCAGAGACAGGCTTTAAAATCTTACATTCATTTATTTCCATCTGAATCATGAGACAGCTTGTATACGAGGCCCACAATTCTAGTGAAATAATGTCCATTCCAATGAGCCCTTTTCACTTATTAATGTCTAGATTGTAATGGAAGGATCTTAATACAGTTTTATTAGTGTTATTTAATGTCCACTTACTTTTTAAAGAGCTGTTTGACTTTCCTATTTCCTGGCACATCTAGGAATAAAGTACACAATTTATAGGTCTATCCACAGGACCCTTTGTGGGTTATCTATCTCTTCTGAGCTGTTGTAACAAACTCAGTGTCTGGGCCAGGCATTGGCACACATTACAGCATTTACTGCCTAAAGAGATTGCAGCACTGAGGTTAAATAATGCACAGCTATTGTAAATTAACCAGTTTTTTTTTTCAATTAGACTGCATTTTTTTTTTTCTTCTCTCCTTTTACTCCTCTATATATACACTAATGACACTCTAAAGAAACACATTCTACATAATAATAACACAGGTACCTGCGTATACATGATACCTAAATATGAACACTATTGAAGGATATATATATATATATATATATACACACTTTTTTTTTTTTTCTTCTCCCAGCCCCGGGTACGTCCCCTTGATAATCCCAGATGGATCAGGGATTTTTTCTCCACATCGGGAGGTTGGTTTTTGACACCCTCCCAAAGAATGGAGATAGAATGAATGTTTTTATATATTTTTTTGTATTATTAGTTAAGATATATGTAGTATATTTGTTGTTTAATGTTAAGCTCTTTGGACTCTATTTTGTATTTTGCTGGATCTCTATTGGGGCGACCGTCTATTTGGCGAAGATTGAGGGTCTACCTGATATAAATTTTTCTCTCCACTCTTTAGTATGACCCTCAAACTAGTAACAATTAATGCGCAAGGATTGAACTCACCTTATAAAAGGTCCTATCTTTACGATTCTCTGTTAAAAGACAATATAGATATCGCATTCATCCAAGAAACTCATTGGCAAAAACATCAAAAATTATTGTGGAAAAACCGCAGATATCCTTACATATTTACCTCTTCTATGTTAGGCAAGAAAAAAAGGGGTGTCGCAATCATATTATCTAATAGAATTAAATTTGAATATATTATGCACGATTCAGATAAAGATAGGAGAAGATTAATATTGGTTTGTAAAGTTAATGATATTTTCTATACGTTTGTCTTTCTATGCCCCTTCTGATTTTACAACTAAACTTATTAATGCTTCAATTGAAACGTTAGAAAAAATTGAAAAAGGTTTGGTCGTTATAGGGGGAGACTTTAACAGCATCCAGGACATTAACCTGGACAGAAAATCTCTCAAAAAAACGGAAACATACGATAAAAGACTAAAAAAGAAAGCAGATCTATTTTCAGCTTCTCTGTTTAAACAAAATTTATATGATGTCTGGAGGACAATGCATGTAGCCGAAACAGATTACACTTTTTTTTCATCACCCCACAAATCTTATTCACGTATTGATACTTTCCTTATGTTAGGTCCGACGCTGGAGAGATGCTCCTCCTCCCAGATAGGTAGTATTACCTGGTCAGACCACGCACCAGTTTATATTTCAATTTTAGATAACCCAAACTATAGAAAGTACTTTAGATGGCGCTTGAACGAACAAACGATAAAATCAGAAGAGAATAAGAAAGAGCTACGAACTTTAGCCAAATTATTTTTGGAAACTAACGACACAGGAGAAACTTCAATGAGTACCTTATGGTGCGCCATGAAATGTTTTCTAAGAGGCCACTTAATTAAAAAAGCATCATGGATCAAAAAAACAAGGGGGAAAGAATTGACAGACTTATATATTGCGCTAGCAATTGCAGAAAGAGACAATAAAATTAACCCTAACGAAGAAAAGTTAGAAGAAATAAAATCAATTAAAACAGAGATACTAATCAAATTACAACTTAAAGCAGACAATATTATGACTTTCCTAAAACAGAAATGGTATTGTAGTAATAATCGAATTTCTCGGGAACTAACGAATAAGATTAAAGCTCAAAATCATAGGATTAAACAAATAAATTACAATGATAAAATATATTTATCTCCATCTCAAATAGGAGATGCTTTCAAAAACTACTACGAATCATTGTATAACTTAGAAAATCCAAATAAACCAGAAGCGCAAATATTTTCTTACTTAAAGAAACTAGGTCTTCCCCAAATAACAAAGGAGCAATCGGATTTGCTAAATCAACCTTTTTCCATGAATGAGATCGAAGAAGGTATAAACAGCCTGACACTAGGTAAAGCACCGGGCCCAGACGGATTTCCGGCACTATTTTTTAAGACTTTGTGTATAGAATTAACACCTATTTTTAAAAGGCTCTTCGATGAAATAGGGGAAAATGGAAAGTTTCCAACAGAAATGCTGGAAGCAGCAATAACACCTATAACTAAACCAGGGAAAGACCTGACAAGAGTAATTAACTATAGACCAATTTCCCTTATAAATATAGATGTTAAAATCTTTTCCAAAATATTAGCCCAAAGACTGAAAATAATAATGCCAGATCTCATCCATCCTGACCAAACAGGTTTCATATCAGGTAGATCAGGAGAGGATAACACCCGCAGACTCTTCAATGTACTAGAGGAAATTTACCGCAACAAAATCCCCTCGGCTTTATTAGCACTTGATGCTGAAAAAGCCTTCGACAGAGTTAATTGGAAGTTTATGGAAGTTACTTTCCTTACTTACGGATTAAACGAGAGATTTATGAGATCTGTTATGGCACTATACTCTTCCCCAACGGCGAGAATAAAAGGATCGATATTTGAATCTAAATCCTTTAAAATTCAAAATGGTACTCGACAAGGTTGCCCCTTAGCACCTTTGATTTATGCCTTAATTATGGAAACCCTAGCATTGTCTATTAGAAACTTTCAAAAAATCCAAGGAATAACAATAGGCCCCCTGGAACACTCAATTATATTATACGCAGATGATGTACTCTTAACGATATCTTGTCCAGAACAGTCATATCCCCTTATTTTAGAAGAAAAAATGAATATTCATCTTCTTCTAATTATAAAATCAATCTTCTAAAGACACAAGTAAAAACCTTTAATTTGGAAAAATTTCAACAAAAATATTTCTCAGAGGAAACCCATGCAGTTAAATCTCAAAATAAAATTGAATACCTAGGTATTACCATCAGTAAAAGCCTATCCGACATAATTTCTCTAAATTACGGTAAATTGCTAGAAGAAATGAAAAACTTAATTCTAAAATGGAGAAAGTTAGAGTTATCTTGGTTAGGCCGCATAAACGTTCTGAAAGCATATCTAATACCAAAGATATTGTATTTGTTAAGAACTATTCCGTACAGGGTTCCCAAAAACGTATTAAGAGAATTTGATAGGTTATTTACATCATTTGTATGGTCTACTAAGAAACCAAGGATATCGAAAGACATCATGAGGAGAAGCATCTCTCACGAAGGGCTGGGATACCCAGATTTATATAGACGCATGGGGAATAAAAAGTAAGCACAAACTATGATGGTATAGTGCTGAGAGAAACACCTGTAAAAACATAGATCCCTTTAAACTAATTTGGTTAGACAAGAAAACCTTGACTGATCTAAAACTAGCAAATCCCCTGGTGAGAGATATTCTGAGTATACTATTTAAGGTTCGGAAAGATTATAGCTTATCAACTGCAATTTCAGAATCATCTCCTATAGAAATTCTGAATATATTTATCACAGATTTAAATATCCACAGATGGAAACAATGTGGGATTCATCAATAAGCCGATATAATAGATGAACAAACTATAACTCCATTTGCAGACATCCAAAAAAGATATAATCTTCCAAATAAAGAACTTTTTTTCGTATCAAACAATTTTTGTTATCAAACCCTCCAAGGGTACACGATAACCTGGACGACCTCTTCTTAGAACCCCCTCAAATAAATATAATTTCGAATATATCAAAACTGCTAATAAATGTTTTACCTTCTGAAAAGTGTAATACAATTTTACAATGGGAAAGGGACCTCCGGGAGGAGTTTCCATTACAGACATGGTATAAAGCCTGGAACCACACTAGAAAATCAGTTCATTGCTTAAATCTTTACGAGCAATATTACAAACTATTACACCACTGGTATATGGTCCCAAACAAACTTAGTAAAATGTATAACACAAAAAACGATCTCTGCTGGCATTGTCATAAATCAATTGGAACTCATTTCCACATTTGGTGGGAATGTTATAACCTTAACACTATTAAGGAATTAGTATGTTCTTTATTCCAATCAGCCACGGGAACTAGGATCAGTCTGGTACCTCAAACCTTTTTGTTCCACCTAGACCTTCCGCAAATTCCAAAATTTAATAAATTTCTGTTAACCAATTTATTATTGGCTTGTAAAATCTGTATTGCTCGAAACTGGAAAAGTCAAAACATTCCACTACGAGAAGAAATCGTCAACCAAATTAAAATACAGGCTGTCTCAGAGAGATATTTCTTCCGAAGCAATTTAGATTTTTATAATAAAATTTGGTCTAACTGGAACACTTATATTTTAGTGAACTCTTGAGAAATATAAATACACATACTTTTTTCTGATGGTGAGCTCAACCCTTGCGCCTCGTCAAAGACGTAAGCCCCCCTGTGAGACCCAAAACCCTATTAAGATCATCAATACAAAGAGCTTAGATGTATTGTTAGTTTGTAATTTATGTTAGTAATGACTTAAGTTTACTGTAAAATGTATTCTGTAATTCATTTCAACCTTGTTTGAACTTATTTGTTAATTGTTTGTCGTAATCTTTTTAAAGATTAAATAAAAAAAAAAATAAAAAAAAGACTACATAATTTTTTGGGATAGATGAAATAATTAAATTGGATATTATGACTGTATGGATAAACCAGCATAGAAGCCTGATTTGAGATACAATAACAAGGCAGTGTGTGTGTGAGAAGTAACAAGGAAGAGTATAGAGCAAAATTCAGAACAGCATAATAGTAACACCACAATAGCACTCCGCATCACAGCTATGATGCCACTCACCTTCTCAAACAAAACAAACAAAAAAAAGTTTTGTACTCCACCATTGAACAGGCCAACTACATTTATGGAGGTTTTTTACTCCAGTGCTGAAAAGATGAATACACACACAAAATCATTGAAGTGTTGCCCTCCAGCATTAAAGAAGTAAGGTAATCCAACCACCAACTAACCTTTTAAAAAATGGTCGTACTGGCCAAATATCGACGACTTGACAACCATAGTTGTAATTGAAATAGCATGGTTGTAATCTAAATATACCTTTTGCCACTTGGAGTACCAAGAAAAGGGCTCTTAGGCAAGTGCCATAATGAGGCTACTATCTATGCAACACAAGCACTTACTACTTCTCAAGGTGCACTGGCAGCTAGCTGAGTGATAACTTGTGAGGGCACAAGCCACTCTTTGTTGCACCCATCCTGAGGGGGGCTGCCTTATTGAAATTTCAGATCAGTTCATTGTAGCTATATCCAGCTATAAAAAAGGATAAGCTGTGTGTTTAACTGTGTTTTCATGTCCAAGATGTTTTATGGTTAAATGGTCATATATGCTCTTGTATCATGTATGAATTTTAGTTTAAACACTTTAGTACCAGCTGAGTGTAAAGCTGTACCAGTTATGTATTTTTACCACTTAGTATTTTTAGAATGACTTAAAACTGGGATATTCATTTCAGCAATTATTAAATCATAATGAAAGGTTTATTTGCATAATGCTTTTCTGGATTCAAGCCATTTTTCCTTTCACAATATTTCAGTAATATGTACTTTTTATGACTGTAATGAATTTCTTATCACCGTGTATTTCTACACAATTAACTTGGTGAATACTTTGCTAATCTGATTTCACGACATTCATAGAATGAATGTTAGATTCCTAAATGATCACACAGCTTTTCTGTGAAACAGTAACAACAAAGTAATGAGAAGGTAAAAAAATGTTTCCCATTCTGTTAGGTGTTTTATCTCTATGTATTGTATGTAAGGAACAATAATTAGCCAGATATACTCAATAATAAAATCCTCACAATTTTGTGTTTTAAAAAAATCACAATCAAGAACAAACAAATGAGATTCGGAAGAAGGTGTTTATTATGGTGCAAGTGTGCACAGTAACTTACCATTGCTCTTGATGGTTAGATTCACAGAAACTCATTTTATCTCAAATATTTACCACATTTATTCTGACTTGATGCCCCTAACAGTAAAAATATGTCTATTCACTTAACATAAATTAAACCCTTAAGGACAAGGTGGTTTTTTTATTCTTTGAACCCTTCTCAACATTATCATTGGTTGTTAATTGTCTATATTTGCGTAACATGCCTGGCACGTCACTGGTTTTTATGGTGTTAAGTTATCATGGAACTGAGCTCAGAGAGCATGGCCTCAGAGTGAATTGACAGAAACCCAGGGTCACGCAAGAGTGACAACTAGGGTGACCACATTTTATTTCTGTCATTCATAACACACATAGGACTTGCCATCTTTGTCCCCAAACAGCCCAGCATGAGTCAACTTTGTCCCATAAACACCCTGCTTGTGCTTTTTTTGCCTCACTAATGCACACTTTCATTCACACAATTAATCCACACAGTAAATCATTAATTATCTCACTCATTCTTACTCTTTATTTCAATATTCTTACTACTTTCTTTCTCACTATCTACCCCCTCTCCCTCCCTTCTCACTATCTACCCCCTCTCCCTCCCTTCTCACTCTCTACCCCCTCTCCCCCCTTTGTAGTTCACTTACCTTCCAGAAGTCCTGTGGTGGGAGCGGGAGGCCTCTGTCTCTTTGCTCTGCCGTGGTGCGCGCTGCTTCACAGCTAAGCAACGGAATATGGTATGCCGGCACTGCGACTGAGCTAGAGGCCTCGTGGAGGAGACTGAGTGGCGCCAAGCGGTTGCTGAAACTTCATGAGCGACCTCTTGGCGCCCCTCTCTCTCCTCTGCGTCAAATAAAAAGAAAAGACGGCGTTTCAATTCCAGGACAATGCATTGTGGTTTTGGGGAGTACCAATTTGTGGCTGGCAGTGGTGGTCCAGATCTACAAACTGACTTTGGAGTCAAACCGTTTGGAGTCTTATCAGACATCAGTCTCCCTCAGAAAAAGGAGATATGTGATGGAGTGTGTGACGGAACTGTCCATCACTGGGGCCCCTGGAGAGGACTGAAAGAAAGCCTGCTACCCACAGATTATGGACCCTGTCTGACTGCCCTGGCGAGTGGGACCCAAATCATGCTCCCCGACTGAACTGGTTGCAGACCCGGTTGGGGTCTGATCCAAGTTCAGTCTTCTTTTTAAAGAGATATGTGACAGAATGACCTGTCATACAAGGCCCCAAGGTAGTCAGAGATGGCTCCAGCCTGGCTGCCAAACAAAGATTGCACAGGCAGGAACTCCATTGTGTAAACTAATCCCATTAACAGCATTGCTGCCAGGGGGAGATTCAGTAGCTAAAGGGGATTAAAGGTTGGGTTGTCTACATGTACCTGTTTATCAATGTTAATTTATGTTAATGAAGTTCCAGTGATATGTACAACGGCATAAGCACTTCCCTCTTTCTGCTGCTAATACCTCTCACTATACAACCAAGCATTCTGCTAGCATTACCTGCTGCTCTACTGCATTGTCTACCCACCTTTAAATCCTCAGAAATAATTAATTAAAGGACAGTATCAAATATTCTATACTCTGCCCTTGGGTTTTTATGCCCTAGATGCATTACTTTGCATTTATCCACATTAAATGCCAGTTGCCACAGCGCTGACCATTTTTGCAGTTTACCTAAATTATTTGCCATTTGGCTTCTCCCTCCAGGAACATCAACCCTGTTGCAAATTTTTGTGTCATCAGCAAATAGACATACCTTCCCATCAAGACCATCTGTAATATACCTAATAAAAATATTAAAGAGAATGGGTCCAAGTACAGATCCCTGAGGTATCCCACTGGTAACAAGATCTTGCTCTGAATATACACCATTGACTACAACCCTCTGTTGTCTGTCACTCAGCCACTCCCTGATCCATTCAACAACATTGGGATCTAAACACAGAGATTGCAGTTTATTTATAAGTCTTCTATGTGGCACAGTGTCAAAGGCCTTACTGAAAACCAGATATGCAATGTCTACTGCACCACCTTGATCAATTACTTTAGTCACCCAATCAAAAAAATCAATAAGATGAGTTTGGCATGATCTTCCTGAGGTAAACCCATGTTGTTTTTGATCTTGAGACCCATGTGACTTAAGATGTTCAACAATCCTATCCTTTAACCTTGTTTCCATTCATTTCCCCACTACAGATGTAAGACTAACTGGCCTGTAGTTGCCCGACAAAATTAGCTAATTTCCAATCCCCTGGGACGACTCCCGTTACCAATGATTTGTTAAATAAATCAGGTTTTGCTAGTACACCGCCAACCTCTTTTAATAACTTGAGGTGTATCCCATCAGGCCCCATCGACTTATTTGTCTTTACCTTAGACAACTAAAGTAAAACCTCTGACTTGATAAACTCACATATTTCAAATGACTCAGTCTTTTTCTCCTAACTGAGGTCCCATTCTCTCATTTTCATTTGTAAAAAAAATCTCCCTTTTTTATTGACAGGGCAATTTGCTCTTCTGCATGTGATTTAGCAGCTCTTATATCTTTCATTGCTTCTTTCTGCCTAATTTTATAGATCTGTCGATCTTCCTCACTTTGGTTATTTTTGTATCTACTAAAGGCTAACTTCTTGTCTTTTATGATTTTGGCAATTTCTGCAGAGTACCACAGCGGTTTCTTTAAATTTTTACTCTTACGGACCAGCCTAATTCAATTTTCTATCTTCAATAATACAACTTTTAAATAATCCATTTAAGCTGCCTCAGTCTGATAATGACTCCTCTACACATATTCTCATTTATTCTCCATAAAAAAGTTAGAAAATGTTTTCAAATTTTCACTGTATATTTTTAGATTTTAGTAAATTAGGTGATATACCAAAAATTGGTATCTAAAGAGAGCCCTTCTTGTTCTGGAAGAAAAAAAATATATAACTTGTGCGGGTACACTAAAAAATTGAGAAGAAAATTACAGCTAAACACAAGCACCTCAAAAGTGTTAAAACGGCCATGGTCCTGAAGGGTACAAAAAGAAAAAAAGAGCCCAGTCATTAAGGGATTAAATGGTGTGGCATGTGCTTAATGTATTTTAGTATATACGTTTTTGTTTGCCTGCCCATGATGAAGCGCCCCTCAGTGCAAAACGCGTGAGGCAGTTGTCATCTCTGAGCCACCATAACTCATGCACTTATGAATATTACCCTTCACTATTTGATGCTTGAAAACGTACATTTTTTAATCTGTTTCTCTCCTGTTTTTTTACAAAATATCCTTTTTTTTTTTTTACTAACCACAAGATTTCTAAACAATAATGAGCAAGATAACATACGCAGTTAATTACATAGAATTCTATGTATTACTAAAAGATAAAAATGGGCCCATTTCTGCAATGTTAAGACTCTGCCTGGCACTCAGCCCTGTAGCCTGTCTCACACTGTGAAGCAGAATATAACTTCAAGGGTCTCCAAGTGCAGGAAGGGACTTAAGCATGATTTCTTCCATTCTCCTTTCATTGTTGATTATTATGCATTTATTTGATTTGGGTATCAAAAAAAGTCTGTTTTTACCCTTTGAGTGTCAAGATTTTCTCTCAATTCCCCTACCTTTGACTTTGATGTACACAGGTTAGGTAGGAATTTTTTTGTATTGTTTACTTTAATCCTTCTATCTCACAGGGCAATTGTAGAAGGGAAAGGACATGGAATGGATCTCGTGTCCCTCCCAATAAGTTTTTAAAAATTTTAATCCCCCCATGCAACCAGGAATTATATGGAGTGAAAGGGCACATTTGGAGTCCACACCTTCCACAGGTTGGATTTTTATATTTCCATCCATCCATGGAAATGGGGGTAACAGGGGTGTTTACCTGATTCCAGGTTGAATTAAATTTGCTCTTCCCACTTGCACATGATGTGCAGTTGGATATTTTAACCATTTAGACCCAAGTCATGATTTGAAGGTTAAAACTGCCTATAATATTCAAAATAACTCCAATATTTCCCTGAAAGAACATTGCCCAAGGAGTTCAAAGACATTATACTTACCTTTCTAAGTGGACTGTGTCAAAAAAATGAAACGGAAACACAGCATATTAAGGCTTTTTTCTTTTTTTTATAAATCAAAATGTTATTAATTTTGTCAATAAAGAAGGGGGAAAGGGATACACATAAACGAGGGAGCCCTGATGCAGCAGGACAAGGCACAGTACGTAGGGAACAAGAAACAAACAATAAAGTACATGACGTGACAACAAATACATAGTAAGATACATGGCTTGGCAAATCGCAGGACGCACTCCAGATCTCAGCAGCGAACCCATAATTTTATCTAGACCAACTCGTGTAGAGGGATCAGCCACATAACGAGAGCAGTAGAACCACTTTCTCCCATGTTGTGCCTCTTGACCCATGTGCCCAGCCACCAACTCCTCAAGGACCCATTCATTCTCCACTCTCAATACCCATTCCCGAAAGGAGGGTGGCGACGCCTTATTCCAATGCAAGGGGTTCAAGGCTTTAGCCTCATTGAGTAAGTGCACTATGGATTTTTTGTATGTAGCAATCGAGTCAGAAGTATGGTGTAGTAGGTAAGACACAGGATGAAAAGGCGGTGGGGAGTCAGTAAGAAGATGGATAGTATCATGAATCTCCCTCCAAAATGGAACAATAAGGGGATACTCCCACCAAATGTGCAGAACCGAGCCACTCGGGTGTCCACAACACCAGCACACATCCGGGTGGTCAGGAAAGATAGCATGCAGACGTGCCGGTGTAGAGTATCACATTGTGAGAAATTTGTAGGAAAGCTCCTGTGTCGTAGTATTCATGGAGCAAGCATGGGTTAACTTAAAGATCTTTTCCCATTCTGGTCGAGATAACGAGACCCCCTAAATCACGTTCCCATTTTCCAGTGAAAGTAGGCAAGGGGTTATCTACCACCTGATTAATAATCCCGTATAAAAGAGAAATCCCGTGTGGTGGGAGGGCATCCCGTCCATGCAGCAATTCAAAGGGAGTAAACGGTCGCAAGAGATTGTGTTTTTGTGGGATTGAATTAACAAAATTCTGTAGTTGAAGGTATTGGAGGGAATGAAAGGCAGAGGGAGCCACCTCCCGAAACAGGTCAGAAAAAGAGCGAAGCGTACGCCCACACATATAACCACTCAGTGGTGTAGATTTCTCGGGATGTAGCAACAAAAAAGTCCCGCCACCCATACCAGGGGGAAAATCTGGATTATGGCGAACGGGGGTCATAGGTGAGGGGCAAATGACGTTTACGGTGTGCAACATTTAAAACTGCAAGGGTGGCTAACACAAAAGGATTATCCCTCCTTTTACTTTTTTCACATGTTTCCATGTATAAGGATGAATGTTACACATTGGAGTTTTCCCTTTCTTTCTTGCACATGGCTTGTTTTTTTGCTAGAATGTTTTAGATGTCTCTCCTTCTCTGGGGTTTGGGGGGAATTTTTTGGTATTTCAGTTTAGTGATTATATCTGGTGGTTAGGCTAAAGGATAGCATAAGGCAGGGGCGCCCAACATGCGGCTCGCAGCCAGGGCAACCGATCTTACGCGGGCCGCAGCAAGGGCAACCGATCTTATGCGGGCCGCACCTCGAGCCCTGCTACTTACCTGTGGGAGGGTCTTCTGTACTGCATAGAGGAAGCGGAACCTAGCAGAGTTCACGTGACATCACATGACTCTGCTCCAGTCCTGCTTCCTCTGTGCAGTACCAGAGAACGCAGATGGAGGCCGCGCCCTCTGCTGAAGTCTGTGAGCGGCATCGAGGAGCTGCAGTGCAGGTAAGGGGGTGGGGAGGGTGTTTGAATGAGTATGCGTGATTGAGGAAATTAATCTGTGAATGAATGAGTATATGAATGAATGAGTGTGTGTGTGTGATAGCATGGATGTGTAAGTGCTGGAACCTAGGCATGATGGGACTGTGATTGCTGTTAGCAATCACACTCCTATCATGCCAAGTCAGCCAGTACATGCTGAAACCTAGCTAGCTGCCCCCCTTGTGTATTGATGCTGCCAGCAGTATGGGGTCTGCACATCACTTACAGCCACCCTGTACCAGCATGTACTGGCTGACTTGGTATGATAGGAGTGTGATTGCTAACAGCAATCACAGTCCCATCATGCCTAGGTTCCAGCATTTACTGGTTGGATGTGTAAGTGCTGGAACCTAGGCATGATGGGACTTTGATTGCTGTTAGCAATCACACTCCTATCATGCCAAGTCAGCCAGTACATGCTGAAACCTAGCTAGCTGCCCCCCTTGTGTATTGATGCTGCCAGCAGTATGGGGTCTACACATCACTTACAGCCACCCTGTACCAGCATGTACTGGCTGACTTGGCATGATAGGAGTGTGATTGCTAACAGCAAGCACAGTCCCATCATGCCTAGGTACCAGCATTTACTGGTTGCCTGGGTGTGATAGGAGTGTGATTGCTAACAGCTATCATGCCAAGTCATATTGCACATTTTTTGTCCAATTGTGGTGTGTTTCCTACTTTTATTAAAAATGTGAGTTTTTATTATTATTTATAAAGGTGGGGGGGGTCATTTTTGGTTTTGGCTAAGTGAACTGTGAATGTTTTGGTCCAGAATTTTCATTTTGGTGCATACCTAGAATAAATAGAACTATTTCATTTTTAATTCTCCTGAATTTGTAGTCACAAAACTTTCTAGGCCCAGAAATCAGTGAGAGGAAAAGTAAAGGTTTTGTGTCATTTACTTTATTTTAATCTGCATATTTTTTCTCACGGTGAAAAATGAGTGCGGCCCTCGCACGTATACAATTCTGATGAAATGGCCCACTGCAGAAAAAACTTGGACACCCCTGGCATAAGGGGTATGTTGGAGTAATGTTAATGGATAGTGATAGTGATAGGTACAGTTACATTTTAAGGTTATGGTATTTTCAGTGTATAGTGTTAGAAATACGGCTGATCAAATTAGGTCATGGGTTATTGATCGGTGAGACTGATCATCTCATAGCAGTTTATTAGGTTAAATCATGTTATAAACTAAATATTGTAAAAGTAAACAATTATAAGTTTAGTCCACTGATTAGGGATGTTGATCAATAAGACCTAACATGTCATTAATCAGTGATCGGTAGTAATTGTTAACAATTATGTATGAAAAAAACAGTAAAACAATAAAAAATTAATTGATATGTATTTTTCTAATGTATTTTTTTTTTTTTACTGTGTGACCTGGGTGATCCCTCTCTTTCTCTCTGATAGCTGTCACTTATGTTTGGGGGAGGCATCATCTAGTGGCTGTCATAATGATCAGACCACTTCCATTGGTCAAGAGTGATCAAATCATCACCAGTCCACTGATGCGTATCTAATTGACAGCAACTGACCTGACCGCAATGTTGACTTCCAGGTCATTCCTGCTGAAGACATTTTTTTTGCAACTCTTTCAGTGGTGGGGCTCCTTAAACATTGGTAGTGATTTGGTTCCCACAAACCTCAGATGCAATTGTGGCATTGAAGGAGTTAACTCAGCACAATGGCTCTTGTGGAGAGATTGTGCTGCGGGGGAGGGGGACAGGGCTTTGTCCTTGAAGCTGCCAGTGCAGCTGGGATGCAATGGCCGCTGGGAACTCATGGTAGGCACATTTTCAGTGTTGCTGGTCTGCCTGGACTCCCAGACAGACAGCAGCAGCTTTCTATGTTTGCAGCTAGAATTTGCTGCATTTAAAAGGTTGCAAATGATGTAATATATGCATAAGTGCCACAACCTGTATTTGGAGAGCATTAGAGAGAGCTTATTTTGCTTAGTGACGATGCATTGGAGAAGTATTACTGATGAATTGTTTTTATCATGAATGCTGACACTATTTGCTTGTTTTTCTAAGATTTATCTTAGGTCAGAAATTAGTGCACATGCATTCCCAGCTAGCTTGTTGCACAACTAAAAGACAACACATGCATACATAAGTGTTGCGGTAAGAAGCACAACGGTGTGAGTGGTCCAAATCAATGCAAGCAACCAAACTAACCTGGTCTTCTCCCACCTTTTTACTGTCTCCCACTGTCTGACCATTACCTTCTAACCTCCAGCCTTCCCATACCTCTGTGACCTTGACCCACTACAACTAAGAAACATGTTCCTCTTCTTTCAACATCCCTACCTCCTACTCCTACGAAGACTAGAAGCATATACAAGCTTGAAGTCATTTTGCAGAGCTTAGGTTGAGCCAGTTGCAAGCAACATATTGCAAGTTCAGAAATGCAATTGCTTTCTATATTATTGAATTTCGAACAAATTGCATTTCTAGACTTTTATAATTATATGGTAAACCTTGATTATTTTCCTCCTACAGTGAAATATTCTGCACGCGAATGTTCATGTTCTCGTAGAGCTTTGCAAAGAATTATTTATTGGGCTTCTGACGCAAGTAGTAGCAACATCATAAAATGTTTGCATAAAACAACATTGCACTAAGTTAATAATCTGTAGAAGATATGTACTAGATGTGTTTGAGGGGAAAAAAAGATTTTCAAGTTGCCATGGTACCCACAGGGAGCTCATCCAAAGATATCTCAATTATACCTGGCTCTTATCTCTATTAATTACACTAATTACCCTCAAATCTGTAAAATAAACACAAACTATACCTACACACTAAAAATATCCACACTGGCATGACCCCAAACCAATGAAAAATTCCAATCACTTTATCATTAATCTAATGTAATGAGCATTTGAACATATTCCAGATTAAAATGAAGAGTCTGAATTATACCCTATACAGTATGTCTCAGTGACAATCCCTGACATGTAGCTGAGATGGCTACTGAGTATATTTTTCTATAAAGATGTTCAGTAGTTTGGTGTAGTAGTTTGGAATTTGCATCCACACATTATCTCTACCCACACTTCTTGTTTCCCATATTTTTTTCTTAATCTTTGTAATTAGTTATATAATAAATAGAAAAAAAGATGGCAACACAAAGTATATTATTACCGTATTGGCTCGAATATAGGCTGCACTTTCCCCCCCCACTTTAAGTCTTTAAAGTGGGGGTGCGGCCTATATTCAGGGTCTAGCGTCCGACGCCCGGGACATGCACGGGAGGTTGTCTAAGCGCATCGTCACGATGCGTTTTACCTCTGCCCCCCCCCCCCACTTACCGGAGCAGACTCCCGGGTGTCAGCACCGGAAGTTGTATACGCGTATTGCGTAGATGTCCCCCGCCGGCCCCGCAAGACACCCGGGAGTCTGCTCCGGTAAGTCGGGGGGGGGGGCAGAGGAGGACAGTGGTAGCATATCTCGGGGAGGGAGGACAGTGGCAGCATATCTCGGGGGGGGACAGAGTGGTAGCATGTTTTTTTGGTGCTTTTTTAAAGAAAAAAACTTTTAGGGTGCGGCCTATATACGGGGGCGGCCTAAATCCGAGCCAATACGGTATTTCTTGTTAAGGGCAAATGAGTAAAATGTTAACAAAATGAAAGTGCTAGGTTTACAAGAATCTTAACTAGGCTACTTCACGTTTTTTATGTGCATGAATTAACTTAATTCAAGCAAAATAGCTTTCTTCACTCAGATTGTGTTGCTGTAATGCCTCGACATAGAGGCATTCAGCAACACAGAAAAAAACAACAATGGGGAGCGGTTATATCGAGGCATTTCAAGAACACCAACTGAGTGGAAAAAATTACCTTCTAGCGGCAGGGCCAGGGGACGGCTGGCAGCCTAAGGCCTGGGGGGCAAGTCAAGTCAAGTGGCCCATTGTGCCACCGAATCAGCACACCATACATGCCCATCTTTTCCTGATTTTCTAACACATATTGATTATAAAAATACAAATATGATTCAAATGTGGTTTAACATAAGTAAATTTAATAGCAACAAAGAATTGTAAAAAAAAAGCAAAACCTAATGTCCCCTTGATGCTCAGCCAGTTAAATGTCCCTCGTGATACTGGCTGAGAATTATGGGAAGTATAGTACACAGCAGCAGGAAAATTGTAAAGGCTAATATGAATACCCTACCAGGATCATACCTTAAAGTGGGCTGAATGGGGACAGAGCTGACACTGAAGAGCTGAATGGGGACAGCAATGACATGGGAGGCTGGATGGGCACAGTGGTGACACTGGGGAGCTGAATGGGGACAGAGGAGGAATGGGGGGCTGAAAGGGGATAGAGGTGACACTGGGAGGGGCTGATTGGGGACAGAAAGTGACACTGCGGAGCTGAACACATACAGACACAGATTTCTTTTTTCGTTTAATAATTTAAAATAGCATTATGTTGTTTGTCACCCACAGACACACTTACATACACACCGATGTTTTTTTTGTTTTTTTAACGAATACAAAAAAATATACAGCTTGTACAAAAATAAATTGGTTTACTAACCTTCTACTTTTTCCACTTTTCGTCTAGACCTTCGTCCTCTGGTAGCGGCAGACGTAAACAGGATGTCAGTGACATGACATCCGGTGCTCCAGCAGTCTGAGTGCGAGAAGGTGGAGCTTTCACCCCTAGGATCGGCTTGCCATATTAAATTAAAAAAAAGTATTAAAGTAGCGCCGGTCGGCAGCATCAGCACCCAGCGGCCGTTTGGATTAGATTTCGGGCGGCCTGGGCACAATTGCCCCCCGGCCCAGCCCAGGGGCAGGGCGCCACCATGGTTAACCTACCTTCCAAGATGGCGCTGCCCTTCTCCTGGCAATAGCCTCAGAAGCGATTACAGTAATTCAGCATCCAGTAATTGACACCCCAAGCCTAAAGATCACTCAGGAGATGACCAGTAAAGATCCGCCTCCCTTCATCACTTGGTTTTAGTGAGGGAGAGAGACAGGTCGTGATAAAGCAGGTATACTTTTATAAAATATAAAAAAATCCCCACAAAGGCTCTTATAAGAGCCCCTCTTTTTATTTTAACCCCTTCTTTACAACTGACCACTGCATAGCCAGTGATATTACACATCAGCACTTTTTTGCTGTTTGTGCACTCATTTTTATCCACATTTTTTTATACTTTAGATTTTATATTATTTTAGGTACCATTAACCCATCCTTTGCTGTAGATCAGTTCTTAGGGATTGATCCCATAGCAGCAGCACCTTTTTGCTTACTGTTTTTTGAAAAATATATGGTTTAATGGGGATGCATTGAGTTAACCGGCTTCAGAGATGTTCCAAAGAGGAGATGGAGGCAGAACGACCATATTTATGGAAAAAAAGGTTTGGATATCATAAAACGCTACTTGTACTTATTGCCCTATAACTTACAAAAAAACATTGGGTATTTCTAAACTCAGGACAAATAGTAGAATCTATTTAGCTAGTTTTTTGTTTTTCTTTACTTGCTTTGTAGGTGAGTAAAAGATTTTTTAAATAAAAGTAATAAAAGAAATTTCAAAATTTCACCATGTTTTTGTCACGTACAAGTAGTAGGAGACACCGTGGTCAAGTAGGACTCCAGGACAGAACAACTTCAGACAAGCCGAGGTCAGGATTCCGGAGAGTAGGATAAACAATAAACTTAGCCGAGGTCAGGATTCAGGAGATCAACGTAGTCAGGCAAGCCAAGGTCAAAACACAGGAATCAGGAAGTAAACGCGATCTGGGCACTAGCACAAGGCATAGACAACCATCAGAAGGCAAGGTATAGCTGGACTGAGGAGCTTAAATAGGTTACCACAGAGGAAGTTTGAATTTTCTGCCAAACCATCATTATGTCACTTCCGGTGTCCGGGAATCGCGGCCATTTTGAGTGTGGCGTAAGACCTGCAGTTCGGGAGTCCGCCACTAGAGCCACTAGTGCTGAAGCAGGACGCCGTGCAGCAGGAGGTCTGCCTCTCCTGCGTGGCACTTCAGAGGACAGCAGTGGCTGTGCGGTGGAGGGGGGTCTCTCTCTCCTTCGTGGTGGCTACTACGGAGGTGGCCGTGCGGTGGAGGGGGGTCTCCCTCTCCTTTGTGGCGGCCACTGCGGAGGTGGCTGTGCGGTGGAGGGGGGTTTCCCTCCTCTTTTGTGGCGGCTGCTGCGGAGGTTGCCGTGGGGTGGGGGGGTCTCCCTCTCCTATGCGGCGGCTGTTGCGACAGCGTGGGAACCGAGGACAGGTGAGTAACAGTTTTTGGTTTTTTTTTTATAGTAAATAAGATGAAATGATCCAAATAATGGTATTTGAAGAAAGCCCATTTTGTCTGGCAAAAACAATGGGTACACTAAATAAGTGAGGAGAAAATTACAGCTGAACACGAGCACGGCAAAAGTGTTAAAACAGCCTCGACCCCAAAGGGTACAAAAAGAAAAAATAAGCCTGGCCCTTAAGGGGTTAAAAGCTGCATTTTATGTTTACGCACATTATGTTTGTTTTTATATTAAAATTAATTGGATGATCTGAGACATTTAAATGGCACAGATAAGCAAAATTAGAAGAAATCAGGAAGTGGAAATACTTTTTCACAGCACTGTATGGTATTGGGTACATGTTATATTTTTGGCTGTATACATATATATTTTAAATTTAACAGGGTAACAACAGCAGTAAATTTAATCTTATTGTCTAGCTACTCCCTAGTTTCTATCACAACCCCTTTTTGTCAGGTCTGCTTTGTCTGCACATTCCAGCCTTAAAAAGGCTCATTCTCCTCCTTTGAAGTTCACTCCATATGCTTGTTTTCCCCTCTCTCTCTCAGAGTGGCAGTCATATGTCGCCCTCCTGGCCCTACCTGCTTGGTTGTCCCACTTTCTCTCTTTAAACATCCCAACCATAATCCTCTGTGATTTCAATGTCCCCATCGTTAATCCACCCTCCCCTGCTGCCTCTAAACTTCTTTCTCTCACATCCTCCTTTGGTCTCCTACAATCTTCTCTATCCCCTACTCACCGTGATGGACAATGTATTGACCTGGTATTTTCTAATCTCTGCTCCATATCAGAGTTCGCCTGTCGCCCCTTCCATATTTTTGATCACCATCTCCTCACCTACAATCTTACACTAACACCTAAACCTACTTCCCCTCCTCCTCGCCTCCGCACCTGTAGAAATCTGAGCGATGTTGATCCTCTCCAATTTTCTAATCTAATTCAACTTGGCATTTCCCAGACTTCTACTATAACGTGCCCTAACCTTGCCACAGCATACTATAACAACACTCTATCAACTGCACTTGACACACTTGCTCCCCCTCAACTTCGCAAAGCTCCAGGTCATCAGCTTCAGCCCTGGCGCTCAAGGCAGACTCGCTATTTACAAAATTTCTTGCTGAGCGTGTCTGGAGGACACAAGTTCACACAAGTTCATCCTCCTCGCTTACACATCTGCCCTTCAGCTAGCTGAACAAACAAACATTTCTTCCCTCATTTCATCTCTTTCCTCCAACCCCAAATGACTTTTCTCCACCTTCCACTCTCTCCTCCCACACCACCTCCCTCATCTGCCTATAGTGCCCAAGATCTTGCAGACTATGTCCAAAAAACCCACAATCCATCCGCAACAACATTCCAGTGCATGGTCTCCACGTTCCTCCTCTTTCCGCGATCAACCCCTCTGCCTCTCTCCGCTTCTTCTCCCCAAACACAGTGGATGAAGTTCACGCTCTACTGTCTTCCTCGCACCTCACTACCCCATCTCATCATACCTAATTCCATCACTCTCCTCTAGCCTTACTCCTGCCCTCACTCACATCTTCAACTCCTCACTTTCTACTGGTATATTCCCATCCCCATTCAAACATGCACAGGTCACTCCCATCCTCAAGAAGCCCTGCCTTGATCCAAATCCCCCGTTAACTACCGCCCCATATCACTACTCAATAACATCTAAATTGTTAGAAAAACTAATTTACGACCGTCTAACTCACTTTCTGTCCTCAAACTCCCTGGTCGACCCCCTGCAACAACCTACTTACCGGCCTCCCCCTCTCCCGACTATCCCCCTCCAGTCTGTCCTCAATGCCTCAGCCAGACTAATCTATCTCACTCCACGCTCTGTGTCACGGAGCTGGCAAGTCCGACCGACTACCTCCGCTGACTTGTGCTCCCTTAGCTTGGGACACCACACTTTCCCCGGTTTCCCAGTCACTCGCCGAGACTCAGTGTAGGGTAAAACCAAACGAAGACTGGATTTATTTCTCACACACAGGACTGGATATATCCAGCAAAACACACATTAACATAAAACAAGATATTGGGACACAAACCGCCCCCTTAATCTGCCTCCCAGAGACAACAGGGGCAGTAACGAGATTAACAATACAATAGGGGGGGAGACTGATTTATACAACATTAAACTGAAACAATAGTGGTCACTCCCTGGTGGCAGATCCTGGCTGTCTGCTGGAGATAATCCCCTCAGCCAGTGATGAGATGATACTGCTGGGGGTAGCCACAGAAGTCTTTACAGACCCAGAACCAGGGCCCATAGTCAATAGGGAGAAGGCTGGCAGTCAGGCTTCTCCAATGGTCCCAGTGATGGAGGCTTCCGTCACACTCTGCATCTGCCGCACCTCTCTGCGAGTCCCTCCACTGGCTCCCCATCCATAGCAGAATTAAATTCAAAATATTCACTCTATCCTTGCATCTTCACTTATCACCTCCTCCCATGCCAACCTACAGCACTTCTCTTGCGCAGCACCAACCTTCTGGAACTCTCTCTCCCATGTTGTCTGACTCTCACCAACTCTACCATCCTTCAAACGCTCCCTAGAGGCCTTCTGTGTGTACACAGCATCCTGTAGGCTAACGAGCAGACCAGCTGCCTCTGCTTACTTGGATGTAACCCTTGTCACTCTGGAGAACCTAATCATTGCAAGCAGCTAAGGCCTCATTGACTGGACTTAGCCTGCCTATTTTATCCTGCTCTGTCCTTCAGTCAGGGCCTTTGCATTGAAGTTATAGGACCATTTTGCTCTGGCCCTGTACCTGACTTGTTCCTGGCTTCCTGTGTACCTGATACTGCCTTGTGCCCTGTCCAGTGGGCTTCCTGCTTTATGTCCTTTCAAGTGGGCTTCCTACCTTATGCCCTTTAAAGTGGGCTTCCTACCTTGTGCCCTTTCAAGTGGGCTTCCTACTGTGTGCCCTTTCAAGTGGGCTTCCTACCTTGTGCCCTTTCAAGTGGGCTTCCTACCGTGTGCCCTTTCAAGTGGGCTTCCTACCATGTGCCCTTTCAAGTGGGCTTCCTACCGTGTGACATTTCAAGTGGGCTTCCTACCGTGTGCCCTTTCAAGTGGGCTTCCCACCTTGTGCCCTTTCAAGTGGGCTTCCTACCTTGTGCCCTTTCAAGTGGGCTTCCTACCTTGTGCCCTTCCAAGTGGGCTTCCTACCTTGTGCCCTGTCCAGTGGGCTTCCTGCCTTGTGCCCTGTCCAGTGGGCTTCCTGCCTTGTGCCCTGTCCAGTGGGCTTTCTGCCTTGTGCCCTGTCCAGTGGGCTTCCTGTCTTGTGCCCTGTCCAGTGGGCTTCCTGCCTTCAGCCCTGTCCAGTGGGCTTCCTGCCATACATATGTTTTCTTGCTAAGTGACTGTTTAAACTGTATTACAGTTACTATGCATCGCCATGTGCAGACAGAACCCCAGGTATCCCCTGCAATGAGGCTCCTACCCAACCTGATCACCCGGGCCCTGACAGAATGCAAAGGCTCCTAACAAACAGGGGAGTGTCCAGATATAGGCCTGGTCAGGTGTGAATGACATAGGCTTCAGGTGAGGGAGGCAGGGTAATAAAGCCTGTTCGTTAGGTCAGGTGTGGTAATGGCATAAGTATATGTATAACCAAACACAGCTGAACATAAATACACAGAACATGGATTAAATACATAGCAAATGAAGGGTAAAACTTGAACTATCCTGCAATCAGGATAGAATCCTGACACTTATGTGCTCAAAACAGCATGTTTTTGCAGAATCCTACATCCCCAAACATAGAACAAAAGCTCATGTGAGTTAGAAGTAAAATAATATATGCTGAAACCTAGGAACAGGAGATGTGTAGAGGGCGGTGCTTGGAAAATTTAGAAGCACTTTTTAAAGATGGTCCTTGATTCCTCCTACTCTAACCCTTCACACTTTTCACATGGGGGCAATATGTGGTGTAGTTTATAAAGGGATTATTAATTGAGTATATTGTTTGTGCATATGAGGACCTAATTTGGTATGTTACCTAAGGCGTGGTGGCATCTATATTGAACTCTGGAGTAGAGATTGGCTAAGACGCAAGATCCGGGCAAAGACAAAACAGGAGGGAATGGATAAAACTGAGTGTGGAATGGTGAGGCAAAATGACATAGAAGAATAACAGTGAGTAAGTAAACACAAAGAGTTTCCAGTATGCCCATGATCGGGCTATAAATGGGTAACTCTGCAGTAGGAACTGTTATAGGCCTTTACAACTGGCTTGATAACCACAAATTTAAGGGTAGACATACAAACCTAAATGAACCCCTTCAACTGAACAGTATTTATAGTGGGAAAACACAACATAAAATGTGTATATAGTGCATTAGGAATATGTAAAGTAAATGTTTAGATTAAGAGAATTGACATTACTGACACTAAAGCTGTATATCCAAACATAAAACAATTAAAATGAAAGATATGGTTCATAAAAAAAATGAATACCTGATTGTGGTGTTTCTTATATCTGTATTTTTATCTTTTGTTCAGAAGGAGGACATATCAAATAATCCTCTTCTCTTGCTACCTTTTTATTTCACTATTTATCAAAGAAAACTTTTCTCAGCTTTGATAAATAGAACCATAAAAGCACAAAGGGCTACATTTTATAAAACCATGGTGAAATTATCTCAAACTAACTGCAGAACTGAACTATATTTTATTCAGGTCTGCGTTTTCTTCACAAATAATAAAGAAACTTTAAAGCAAAAACAACTTTCAAACATACGCTGAAGCTTCTAAATGAATAGTTTTTCCAAAGCAGAGCGTCCACTAAGCTAAGTTGCAGAGAAAGAGAAGAGAAGAGGTGACCAAGCAACAACAAACAATTTATCTATGTACAAAAGACTGGCGGATGTTTAAATAGAATACTTATTTGTTCTGTCCTAATCAAAGTTGAAATTGTGGGATTGCTCATTTTTTGTGCAGTGTCTTATAACACTCTGTCTCTCATGTAGAGGGACCTATGGGCTATCCCCTTCACAACTGGAAAATATTATAGTATATTGTGGTGAGCAGTTTATTTTCAGCTAGCTTTAAATCAAACAAGATTTGTTGCACCCAGTTATAGGTTACAATACACTTTACCACAATGTAAAACAATTTGTAATTCTTAGCTCAGGCTTCTTCTATCTGCCTGAAATGACAAAATCCCAAGAAAATATGTATGTCTGCCTTTTTCTCTCTCTCTTTAGAATAGAGCTTAAGATCTGCAGATGCTTCTGAAGACGGATTGCTCTTCTATCTGGTGTATTTATGCTTTATGTAAGTCCCTTTCCCTCACGTGTAATGTAACTGTTCCTGTGTTTAAAGAGATGTATTCTAAAGTATCTCTGGGACCTAAGCACTGAAAAATTCGAAATTTGTGCAAGCGCTTGTCAGTTTTAACTATTAAGGCATGTAGGTGAAATTCAAGACATTTTAAGCTCCATGCTCATTAATTACAGTTTTGTTTGCATATGATTAATGAAGGTCTTGTTTGAAAAGCCCTTCCTACTTTTTTGGTTCAATGCAGTGCCCGTAGGCATGTGTCCTAATAAGTGAGGATTAAAGTGTTAAAATTCTTGAATTTTGTTTATAAGAAATTAAATGTCTTTATTGTTACTTCTTAAAAATAGTATGCAACATGAATGTCCATAATAAAAACTGACCACAGTGAACATGTACCACTAGGAGCAGAAAATACTTTCTGGATTGAAAATGCCTAGGTCCTAAAAGCTGAGGGGACCCTGCTTAATTTGGAACCCAACTTTACCTATGATGGACTTGAAAGCGTTAGGGGTGCTCCACCTTTAAATAAAAATATAAAATACTTCAAAAATATTTTTCATAAACAGTACCATTTTTTAAATAAAAAATAAAAATAAAACAAACAATAGTTAAATAATTGTTAAACCACACTGATATCATTATAAGGGTTACCATCTGGTTTCAAAATTAATGAAAGAAGAAAGAGTGCACAAAAACACCCAGGCCAATATAGTGTGAAAAACCTTGGTGATGAAAAGGTTAAGAACAGGAGCATTGCCTCCATTTTTTTATAAATCACGATTCTTGTTTTTTTTTTTCTTTTAGTATGTTGTGCATATTCATTGGACAACAAAACAAATATTCTAATAATAGAAAATCTGATACTGACATTTAAAAAATCTATAATTCACTGCCCACATCTTGCTCAGCTAATAATACTCAGCTGTAATACTTGCAATTGTGAATATGGTAAACAAATCTTCAGTAGACAGGGTTGAGAGACTCATCTTAAAATTGAATAATTCATAAAAGAATCTCAATCCAGACAACAGGCTTTTTCTTTCCTCCAGATTAATCCTTTTAACATGACTGTGCCTTGTTGCTTTATAGGTACTCTTTGCTGTTTCACTATTCTTGTATATGTGTACTAGTGGAGCTATTCACGAAACATCAAACATACTGTATTTGCCCGAATATAGGCCGCACCCTTGTACACTTTGAGTATTTAAAGTGGGTGTGCGGCCTATATTCGGGGTTTAGCGCAGGAATGCGCAATTCGTATTGCCCGACGCCCGGGACATGCAGTTCCAGGCACCGAGCAGGCAGCAGGGTTAGGATCTAGATCCCCTGAAGCGCTGCAGGGGACCTGGATCATACTCTCTGGCAGCCGTGGACATCTACGCGATGCGCTGAGACAGCCAGGGGAGGCTGTCTCAGCGCATCGCGTAGACGTCCACGGCAGCACTTCCCACGGGGGGAGTGCCGGCACGGGAGATTGTTAAAGCACATCGAGCAGACGTGCCGGCAGCGGAGGTTGTTTACGCTCGCATTGCCGCAGCCTGTGAGCATCTACACGATGCACTTTAACAATCTCCCCTGCCGGCACTTTCCGCGGCGCAAACCCGCTAGACACCAGGGAGTCTACATTGGTAAGTCAGGGGGGCATATCTGGGGGGGGCAGAGTGGCAGCATATCTGGGGGGGAGCAGAGTGGCAGCATATCTGGAAGGGAACAGAGTGGTAGCATATCTGGAGGGGGCAGAGTGGCAGCATATCTGGAGGGGGCAGAGTGGCAGCATATCTGGGGGACAGAGTGGCAGCATATCTCGGGGGCAGAGTGGCATATCTATAAGTAAGGTGCATTAAAATGGCTATTGGTTTTCTGTTTGTATGTTACATATGTTGACTAACTGCATAATAGATACCAAAAATGTTAAAATACAGTATGTTTGGTAGAATACTGTTTTACTACTAATGTGTATTTTTTCTAAAAATCGAAAGTTTTCTTTAAAAAAAAGCACCTAACTTTTAGGGTGCGGCCTATAATTGAGCCGATACGGTATATTTTTAATCAAAATCTTATGTTGAATTTTCAAAGAATTTACTATTCAATGAACAGCTTTCAGATCTCTTCAATGTTGTGTCCTCAATGATTTTCTGGAATCAAATTTAAGGCAATTTAAAGTGCACTTTACAATGAGCATGGCATGCAAAATGCCAAAGCAGCTCCTAACCTGCCATTCTAATGATGTACTCTATCTTTTACAGTGCACATATAACTTAAACTACCCAAGAGAACTTATGAGTTTGATAAATAGGAATATGAAATGACACCACATGGATGGATGCTTAACCATATAGACCATCTAATAGGCTCTTAGGCAATTCATTAGAATAGCGTTAAACACATTTCACAATTTCATAAATTCCTTTACTGTGTCTGCCAATACCATTTTCACTGGAAGTCTACTCCAGGTATTAGAAAGTCTTTCTGTACAGTAGGATCTTCTCCCATTTCCTTTCAATATTCCACCCTAAAAATGTTTTTTTCTTTAGATTTCAACGCCTCCAATCATAGCTAAACACAGAAACATAGAAACAGAACTAGAGTGGTCATTTTTCCTGATGTTAAGACTCACACCGTAATCAGTCCATGGTCTGGTCTTAGATTTAGGGTAGCTTTATGGCTATTCAATGCATGTTTAATTTCCCTCACCTGGCCTTTATCAATTCTCAGTAAAAGTAACAACAGACACTATTAATGCTCAATGGAAACATAAAAGCATAATAATATAACAATCACAGATACCAAATATGGTTGTCCTCCCAAGGATCACCTGGGCTCTTATCAACGAATTGTATACGTGTTGGGGTAGCCTTACAGTTCTAGCAGTTATTATAATTCTGGGGAAGTGCCTGGCTGTAAATCAATGGGACAGTCGTGCATACGATGAGGAGGTAGAGTCTCTGCCTTCTGTTTGGAAAACACTTCCAAATAGTCCCAGTAGTTATTGAGGACAATGCTACAAGGGTCATTGCCGATGGGTTCTAGGACAGCGTGGATTCTGGTAGATTGTGTGCAGCAAGTAGTGTGACAACCCCGGGTCCCACCCAGTAATTTGTCCCTCCTTCCAATCGATTGTGTGGAAAAGTGTGGGCTAACCAAAATGTTGAAGCTGAGAAGTTCATGATGTAGCAAACCAACAGACAACTGGAGGAGCAAAGTTTTGAAAACAATGGCATACCATCCAAGGCAGCAATGGAACTGCTAGGTTGCCCATGCTTCATCAATGAAATTACCTACTGCACTGGAGTCAATGAAAGCTTGTGTGGTCACTTGGTGACGAGGTCTGAGGCAAGGAAATGGTGATGCTCAGTGGATTGCCTCTAACATCCACTAAGTTCGGAAGTTTCCCTACTTGTTGGGGCAATTGAATGCTTGATGCCCCTGCTGCCCACAGTAAACACAAACCTAAGGAGCGGCGATGCTGCTTTTCAGTGGCTGAGAGATTAAGCATGGGACCAATCTCCATGGGTTTGGCGGTGGAGGGAGATGCTTCAGGAGACATTGGAAGAGAAGCAACTGGAACCAGAGGATGAATGGGGCATCCTCTCCGCTCTCCTTCTTGGCGTATCTCTTGATTAAGGGCGTATAATTTAAGGCAGAGAGCAAGACCTTGAGAATCAAGGTCTCTGTACTTGACAGCGTCCTTAATAGGTTAATTCATGCCTCTACAGAAAGCTGCTTCTAGGGCTTGGAAGTTCCAATTGGTCTCGTAGGCTATAGTCCGAAATTCTACCGCGTATTGGTCCACAGACTTCCTTCCTGGTGTAGATCCATGAGACTGGACTCGGCAGGCTCTACTCCCGGCCATCAAAAACTGACCTGAAGGCAGAAATAAAGGCATTAGCATTGTCCAGCAGTGGGGAATTATGTTCCATCACGGGAGAGGCCCATGCCAAGGCGTCCTCACAGATTTGTTATAAATGCTACATGCGTGTTGCGAGCAGCAAAAGTCTCTGGTTGGGTACGAAAATGTAGCTGACACTGATTCAAGAAGCCCTGACATTCCCGATGATTCCAGCAAATTTGTCAGGCATAGGCATTTTATTGGGCATAATTCCAGGTATCCCAGAGCCACAGCCGGATGTCTATAGTGTCCATCTTCTGTTCCAAGGATTAAAGATGAGAGGTATAAGAGGCTAACACCTGATCAGAGCGATTTTACCTGGTGAACAAGCGTACCGTGGGATTAATTATAAGTACCTGTGATAACTGTCACGCACCTGTATCCCAGAACCTGTTCAGTGAAATCTTCACCCTGAGAGTTACCAAACGGCATGAGAGATACCAGGCAAAAGGCAGGCAGGGTTTAGGTAATATAATAGACAGTCTCTTAGTAGAAAATGGCAAAAGCGTGCATAATCGTAGTAGGCTGAATCTACTAAATGAGATGGCAAAGGAAATCCAAATTCGATACACGTAGGAGGTAGTAGTAATAGCCAGGTCGACACACGGAGAGGGTAGTCGTAATAGCCATGTCGGTACACGGAAAAGGTAGTCGTACTAGGTGAGGTCCAAACACATGGAGGGAAGTCACAGCAAGCCAGAGTCGGTATATGGAATTTACAGAATTACTATTATTATTATCTTTTATTTATATAGCGCCAACAATTTACGCAGCGCTTAATACAATATATATATATTCAAATGGTATGACAAGACAAGAATCTTGAGGGAATGGGGTGACAAACATAACGCACAGAGAAAAGGTGAGAGGTAGTGTGGTGGTTGTATCAATGACAAGGAGGTTCTAGCAGCTAAGATGGTATGCTTCTCTGAAGAAGTGAGTTTTGAGAATAGGGGAGCTCAGCAAATACATCTGAACACAAAGACCACACTAGGGTAAGTGATAGCAGGAATTCTGGACCTTTAAATCCAGCCCCACATGAAACCACACCCCTTGAAGCTGTCTCTTGGTCGGGCTCATCCCCTCCTGTGAGTCACACGCTCCCTACCAGTAGTCGGTAGGCATGGGCTAGGGACTTGCGGTTTGCCCGTTTGCCGCAATTTAGAGTGGTGGTGGCTAGAAGTGAATTCCCCATTGGACAGGTAAGTCATGACAATAACTGTCACTCAGAAGGGATCACGCTCACCAGGTGGACCCAAAAAGCAGGTACCCGGATGCTCAGGCATAATCAAAGTCGGGATGAGCCGGGTTCAGTAACGTGTTAACCAAATAAATCGGGGTAAAGACAAGCCGGGTTCACCAACTAGTTACAAAACTCCTACCGGTACAAAACTCACAATAACCAAAATGCACTAGGCACTATCACAGGCACTGTAGGCGGGACCAGCCTTAGGTGTTCAAGTGCCCTACGCGGACTACTCCTCTGGTGCCCCATCCCACAAAAAAGAAAGAAAGAAATAGTCTAACAGACGCCTAGTTTTAATTAAAGATTATTTATTTTAATTTGGCCCTGAAAAGCATTTCCTTGGACCCCGCTCCACGCTCCCTAGCATGCAATCACTCCCTCCGCTCCCGCACCAAAAAAAAAAATATTTGCCACACTGACTGCAGATGAGGGGAAGACTGTGAGAGTCAGTGCAGTTTTCCCTCCTTCTGACCCTGACCTTGACTTTGAGAGGTCCTCTCCCCTGTAATCATCCCCAGAGTCCCTTTATCCCTCATTCACTAAGCCATCCCTCTCTTTTCCTTCCTCCCTGTGAACTATAGATCAACATATATAAACATCACTTGCATGTATAGATCACATACAAACCCTATATTTGCAGGTATGCATAAATAATGTATGGAAACATGGCATAACAGGTATAGATCAACAGAATAACACAAAAAACAAGCTTTGCAGGTATAGATCAATTGAAAATCACATGTTAACTCAGCATTGAAGGTATAGATCAAAGAAACAGAATCAGACATACAAACCCTGTATTTTCAGGTATACAATAATAATGTATGGAAGAACAGCATTGCAGGTGTAAATCAACAGAAGACACAAACCCAGCATTGTAGGTATAGATCAACTGAAAATCACATGTAAACTCAGCACTGATGGTATAGATCAAATAAACAACACATGGAAACAGCACCACAGGTATTGATCAACTGAGTAAGACATACAAACCCTGTATTTCCAGGTATACATAAATAATGAATGGACAGATAGCATAGCAGATGCAGATCAACAGAACACACAATCCCAGCTCTGCAGGTATAGATCAAATGGAAATCACATGTAAACTCAGCATTAAAGGTATAGATAAACCTCCTAAATTACAGGCATAGATCACATGTTGCATACCCCAAAGCCAGCCCTGGCATCCACACTGCCCACATAGAACCTGACCAGCACCCAGATTCCACACACATATTATAGACCAGCCTGAGCCAACTTTGTCCCCAAACAGCCCAGTGTAAGACATCTTTGTTCGCAAACAGCCCACCCTTTGCCATATTTGTCCAATAAACACCCTGCATGTGCCATCTTTGCCTTTCCCAAAATCACTTAACCCCTTCAAGACCGGGACGTACCTGATACCTCCTGGCTACATAGCAGCTGCAGACCGGGACGTACCAGGTATGTCATCCCTAATATGCGGTCCCGCATCGCGCTGCGTGCAGGATCCAAAAGATGTGGCGGCCTCTGACTGATCGGTGACCCGAGTGATTGTGTGACAGCCAATCCCCCTCAGATTGCTTTGAAAGCGAATTACGTGCACGGAGCTGGGAAATTTAAAGGGGTACAGTGTCTTCACCTAAAAGCCAGTCCTGAAGGGGTTAAACATCCATGATACACACAAACACTGACAAACTCACTCATTCATTCTTTCATTCACACCAATCATTTACACATATTCATTAATACATTCTCACAAATCATTCAAGCAATTCATCCACACATTAATTCGTTCATTCTCTCACTCATTCTCACTCTTTTTTTCAATATTTTTACTATCCCCTCTCACTATGTACTCCCTCTCCCACTTCTCACTATCTACCCCGCTCCCCTTCTCACTATATACCCCCTCTCCCCTTCTCACTATCTACCCACTCTTCCCACTTCTCATTATCTACCCCCTCTTCCCACTTCTCATTATCTACCCCTTCTCACTATGTATCCCCTCCCCCCTTGTAACTATCTACCCACTCTCCCATCTTCTCATTTTCTACCCCCCCACCACCACTTTGCAGTTCATTTACCTTGTTGCAGGAGTCCTGGGTGGGAGCACGAGGCCTCTGTCTCCCTGATCTGTCGCGTTTTGTTAAATTAATTAATGGAAACCTGTCCCGCCTGCAGTTGTGCATATTTTCAGAAATGTTTCCAGCAGCGGGTGAACTGTGTATTTATGTCCTGTTTTTTTCGGCAGTTTATCTGACTTTGCATATAGTTTTGTAAAACACTCTTTACTTGATGACAGGAAGGACAGGGATCTACAATGCCTTTATATACTAGAGCCTGTAATGCAGGGTTTACCAAACATATATACAGATTCACACATTTGCATATCTTAGTTAATTTTTTATATTTTTTGTAGCCTTGGGTATTATTGGAAGCATCATTTGATAAGTATATTCTTCATTTTATTTATTTTTACTGTGCAACACTTTATTACACTACATTTACTTTTCTGGGTTTTCTTTGGAGCTATCCCTAGTGTTTGCTGCATTTCTTTTTTGGGAGTAGGTCACTTTATATTGTTCTATTCTTATGTTTTATGCAATTACAAATCAGTATACTAACTATAATAATAATGCAAGACTTTAAACATCTATTTACAGCTTCTAATATTTGCCTAATAATTGCCAGAAAGGTATGGGACTTAGATTATTGTAAGCATTTTGGCATATTTTTCTTAACAAAACTATGTTGCTGACAATTATTGTGACAAAAACATCTATTTTTTCAGATTTTTTTAATATATTATTCATACTAAATGTTGGACTGTATATAAATATTGTATAAAAAGAAATCCCTATCTATCCTTGAAAATATGATGCATAAGTTGTGTGGGTACACACAAAAATGCATCGTAAAAATGCAAAAAAACCTCCAGGGTTTCAGGTACAAAGTACACACCGTAAAGTGTCTCACTATAGTCAGAGGAGTAATAATGTAATTGAAAGTGTCTTGCTAATAAACAGAGTAATAGACAGTCTCCCTATAGCTGGAGGAATAATGTCAACCCAAACATTTAGCATGGATCAATGGGTACCCTAGACAGACGCTTACAACGTTTAAAAAAGAGTGTATTATTATTAATTTTTTCACTTGAGGTAAAGGGATGACTGGCTGTGCCCAATGCGCCCAACCCATTCAGTTGAACCGAATGGGCAAGGAACTAAATTTGTTGCTTGAAAATGAATGGGCCAAAATGCTTTTATCCGTCTCTTTCTCTCCCACTGTTTTCTCTCTTTTTTAATTTTTTTATTCTCCTCCCCCATGCACTCACCACTATCCAACAACCCCTCTCCTCCATGCACACAATATCCAGCAGCTTCTCATCTTCCTGCACATTACATTATACAACAGACCCTAGCCCCCTGGACACAACATTGTCCAATAGCTTCTTCTCCTCCCTGTTCACAATGCTACTGTTCTAGCAGCCCATCTACCTCATCACTTAACATTATGTAGGCTTAGATTGAGAAGCATGCATGAAACTAGTTTGGTTATAAAGCAAGATGTTTATGACCTTCAGGTGCAGCACTTGCCATGTCGCTAAAAGTAATTGTGTTGTAAACCTGACATGATCCTGCTGAAAATCAGCACTATGAATAGGATATTTTCTGTTGATGAATGTAACACCATGATAACAAAAATATAAAACAGTGAACTAAACCAAAATATTTTTTTTGTTAATGTCTGAAGAGAATAGATGGAAATGTGCTTTAAGATCTATCATGCACAAAAGTAGATGATCGTAGGGTGCATACATTTAATGAGTTAAAGTGGACCTGTCTCTTTCTATATTTTTTATTAAAAACAATAATAGGGGTTACTGCCCAAGATTTGCATGATCAGTGATGAAAATGAGTATACTTAAATATCACAAATCCAGTTTCGATTACAACACAATAGTACTTGTGATGCCCTTCTATAGACCAACCCTGTAATTTCAGGGACAAAAATCTGGATTCTGTTAACATACTTGTGAATAATGTGTGTAATTAATAGTGAACTTTATAACTAGTTTTGAAGCTGTAAATAAAAACAAAAATCAAAATGAGCTGCAGTGTTTAAAAATGTTGTTAATGTTAAAGCTGTTGCTTTTCAGTTCATAGTATTAAATTACTTTTTTTTATATAGCGCCAGCAGATCCTGTAATGCTTTACAATCAGAGATGGTATGATAAATTTAAAATCACAAAAAATAACAAACTGGTACAAAAGGAGAAGAGGGTCCTGCTCTTGTGAGCTTACAATCTAGTTGTATAGTATACAATTCTGCAGCTTACACAGTTGAGTACTGGATTTTTTTTGTTAATGTGATACTGGACACTGAGCTCTTACACATTTGTTCCCTGGACCCATAACGTCACCCTACCCGTCCTTCTAGATCCTTTTTTTCCCAGCTGCCTCCCTGAGATGGTTATTTAGTTTCATGCTGACGTTTCTGCAAACAATAGCTGCAGATGGGAGGCGGGAACCGGACACGCCACCCAAAATGCCTGTTATGTCAGAAAGCCATCTCCTACTTGTCTTCCATCGTCTGCCTCTTCTGGCTCTCTACAGTTATCATTTGCATCAGGCATATGCTCAAAGTGCCCATTTTAACCCCTTAGCTGGTTGAAAAACATAGAAAATCTTCAGAATCATAATGATCTTTTGCAGGTCCTATAGGCAGTGCCATACAGGAAATTAAAACCAGCCCTGGAAAATATTGAATACCAGCCCCATAGTTCATGGTGCAGTTTTTTGGGGACACCGTACATCTTGGGTTCTGGCCCCAAATTTATTTTTGTTAGGGACAAACCATACCTTTTTGTAAAAGTATATTTGAAAAACACATTAGTCATAAATAAGATTGATATGAAAACACATAGTTCCTAATATCACTCTGGCCCAAGTCATCGTGTAATAGGTTTGGACCAACTAAGAGAGCATCAGTATAGCTTGAATAATGCAAAAAAAACATCTAATGCGTGAAAGTAGCCATTTTCAAAGTTATTTAAGTAAATTACTGAAAACAAAGTTATTTAAAACAGAGAAATTAATTTCACAGTTAGCAATAAACATTTCAAAGATAGTTAAAAATGTAAAAGAAAGCCTGAAGGAGGGGTTAGCCGCATGGGTTATCTAAGAGAGTCAATATGTGTATGTACAATGGCAAGAAAATGTAAGTGAACCCTTTGCAATTACCAGCATTAAAATATGATATGATCTTTTTGGATTTTTTGGGATGATGAGATGGGATTATTCATTATATCACGGTAAGTGATCATCAGCTAATGTTTTCAGTTAGGTAGCTGTATAAGAAACATTGCTTTATAACACCTTGAAGCAAATCCATTAAAGATTGCTAGACTTTCTATAGTGTCTGTGTCAGGAACCACTTTTTCATTGCCTGAACCATGGCTTTTTTATACCTGTGGCTACCACTAGTGGCCACCCTCTGCCCTCTGGAGCACTCGGAACTCAATTACTAGGATCAGATGTGCCTTGTTACCTGGGTTGAGCCCTAGTCAATACATCCAGCTGGGCCTTGTTACCTGGATTACCCTGCCTTTATGAACCTGCCCTGGCCTTCAGTCAGGGCCTTTGTATTGAAGTCTGTGGACCTTTCGGCTGTGGCTCTGCATCTGTACCATTCCTGGTGTCCTGATCAAGTGGATTCCCTGCTTTGTGTCTTGTCCAAGTGGGCTCTGTGCCTTTTGTACCCTTCCAAGTGAGCTCTGTGCTTTTTGTACCCTTCCAAGTGGACTGTGTGCCTTTCGTGCCCTTCCAAGTGGGCTCTCTGCCTTTCGTGCCCTTCCCAGTGGGCTCTCTGCCTTTCGTGCCCTTCCCAGTGGGCTCTCTGCCTTTCGTGCCCTTCCCAGTGGGCTCTCTGCCTTTTGTGCCCTTCCCAGTGGGCTCTCTGCCTTTCGTGCCCTTCCAAGTGGGCTCTCTGCCTTTCGTGCCCTTCCAAGTGGGCTCCCTGCCAAAAGACTTATTACCGGTATTTATTTATCCTACCATACGTCCGGTTTCTTGCTTACAGACTGTATTACCCTTATTTGCTTGTCCTGTCATGTACATACAATACATTGCATTACCTAGATTTCTGCTTGTGGTGTCTTTGTTTGTATAATCATGCATCATGGGTTACAGACCGAACCCCAAGTATCCCCTGCACATGGGCTCCTACCCGACCTGATCACCCGAGTCCTGACATACAATAACAAACTGGTGCTAAGGAGAAGAGGGGGAAGTGAGACAATAGGAGAAGACTGCTTGGATGGGGATGTGTTGATCTGGTTCCGGTGGCTGTAATGTGATGTAATCAGTATCTCTAGGTGTCAACGGCTTGTTCTGAAACCATGGACACCTGGGGAGACTAGAAGCAGCTGTGTGTGTCTCCCTGACGTCTGTGGTTGCCAGGGAGACGGAACGCTGAATGTGTGGGCCGGCCCTCTTCCTGGTTTGTCTCCCTGGCATGCCTGGTTGCCGGGGAGACGTGTTGTATTATGTTCGATCCGTCTCCGCCGGACGGCGGCGTGGAGGACGGGTGAGTTGCGCGATGTGTGACAGGCTCAGGCACTAATGTTGGATGACAAGGACTGGCTCACAATCTCTGTTCTATTTCACCCCAAAGGTGTTTGCTGGGATTGAAGTCAGCGCTTTTTGAGGTCCAGTCAAGTTCTTCCACATCAAACTCATCCAACCAAGGTCTTTATGGACCTTGCTTTGTGCACTGGGGCACAGTCATGCTGGAATTGAAAAAGGCTTTCCCCAAACTCTTCCGACAAAGTTGGAATCATAGCATTGCACAAAACTTCTTTGTATGCTGAAGCAGCAAGATTTCCCTTTACTGAAAGTAAGGGGCCTAGCCCAAACCAGGAAAAACAGCAGAATACCATTATCCCTCCACCAAACTTTACAGTTGGCACAATGCAGTCAGGCAGGTGATGTTCTGACATCCGTCAAATCCAAACTCTACCATCAGACTGTGTGATTGTCACTCAACAGAATATGTTTCCACTACTTCAGAGTCCAGTGGTGGTGTGCTTTACACCACTTGATCCAGCACTTGGCATTGCACTTGGTGATGTGAGGCTTGCATGCAGCTGCTCAGCCATGAGAACTCATTCCATGAAGCTCTCGCCGCACATTATTGTGCTGATATTAATGCAAGTGGAAGTTTGGAACTCTTCAGCTATGGAATCAAGAGAGCGTTAGTGACTTTTAAGCACCATAAGCCTAAGCACTCAGCAATCCTATTCTGTGACTTTACATGGTCTTCAGCTTCTCGGGTGAATTGCTGCTGTCCCTAAACCCTTCCACTTTGCAATAATACTACTTACAGTTGACCATGAAATATCTAGCAGGGATGAAATTTCACTGACTTATTGCAAAGCTGGCATCCTATCACAGTACTACGCTTGGATTTACTGAGCATTTCAGAACAACCCTTTTTTCACAAATAATTGTAAATTCAGACTGCATTGCTTGACTTTATACACCTGTGGCAATAAGTCTGATTGAAACACCTGAATTCAATAATTAAGAGGTGTGCCCCAATACTTTTGTCTATATAGCGTATAAGGCATTTAATGTCTGTTCTATACAATATATTCAAAATATTGAATACTTGATATGTTCCCCTTAAAGAATACACCTACGTACACCTAACATACGTTGTTGTGAATTTTAAATATATGTCATAATGTATAGCATTGATAGAAGAGAGTATGTATTTACTGTAAATTACCATAATCCATTCTACATAGATTATATAAAATCACCTGAAGGGACTTGAATGATTTGACTTTAGATTTAAGATTATTTAACTGTAAATGTCATTTTTTGCATATTAATAATAGTAATTCACATAGGACAAATGTAAGTTCATCTTCTCTACATGGCAATTATCAGATCCATATTTAAATGTCATTGATTTGCCAACAAAGCTACCATTTGTGTCTAGTCCTTGCAGGCACGCATCTATATCTATAGATATGCACAGTGAATTAAGTTAAAAACCAATAGTAAAATTATGTGACCTTTACTACTGAAATGTCAAAGAGCACTGTGACATGTGATTTGGTCAAATAGCGTTTTTATTGATGTATCTATTGGGTTTATTCACTAAGAAGTCCAGTGGTCAGTAGAGTTAAAGATGAACTCATTTGCCCAGGCTTCACTTCAGCCATACATGCTAACACACACAAAATGACTTTTATATTTACTAATATGCAAGTTGTATATACTAGACTGCCTGTGACTTTTAATTTAGCAGGTTACGTGCAAGAGCATTCAATGGCAATATGAACTCCCATGTCTTCTCCTGCAACATGCAAAATGAAACTCCTCGCTACTTAAAGAAAATAAAAAGAAATTAAAATTAAAACAAGGGTTCTCAGGATGCCCTATTATTGATGATTTATCCCCTCTTTTCCCACCCATGAAAGATAGGGTGGGGATAATTAAATAACACATGTATACTCCCCTCCCTCATTCCCCTTTCCATTGCTATTGGTGTTTAAAATTAAATAGAAAGCCCTATGGGAGGCATGGAACCCCAGCCATGTTTTTCTCACGCCCAATGTATTCCTAGTGAAACAGGAGCGATTACAGTGAAAAATGCACCGGGGGTGGCATTTTTGTCCCCTGCCTTTTGGAGTGAGGTCAGGGAAGTATTCAAGAAAAGTCCTATTTGGAGAGCCTCCATGGCTCCATGCCTATCCTACCTCCCTATCTCCTGAGATGTAGGATATTAAGTGGAGGACAATAAAAAATTATATTTTAGAAAGCCACATACCACAACCTAAGTGGTCCTGGTAGGGGGGCATGAGGTCTACACAGGTACAATTTGAGGTTGCACCAATGGGGACCACCTATAATATTAAAAGATTCAATAACTCTTTTAAGACCTCACCCAACTATGATGTATTAAGCCCTGTCTTCTAAATCTATAGCCCATAGAGATGGACCATCCAAAAAAAAGCCTGTCAAGGGAAACATTGATGCAAAAAAACCAACCCAGATGGCAGTAAATAGCAGGTGCTTAAAAAACGGTCACAGAGCCCGGGGATGCCCCTTACCATAGCTACAATGTGGGGTCAGGTCCCGTGCGCATCCTCGGTGTCCCATGGCGGCTAGCAGGGCGGCAGAGCGTGGAGGGTATGCCCATGGATCCAGGACAGAGTGCTGGGGATGTTGAGACTTATCCTTTGTTACCGCCAGCAACAGGGGCGTTCCTACTCACCTGGAATTAAACCAAAACAGATAGTTGATAAATTAGCCTCATGAAATTTTATACCATGGCATAACCACATTGCTTCCAAGTGACTAACCAACAGAATTCACTCTCAGAACTTATCAACAATACATTAACAAATATATAGGTACACAAACTACCAACTGATCGCATAATGGAGTTCCCAAGATGAAATATAGGTCACAGCTCTCCTAACCGGTCGGTCTAAAGCAGTGGCGACGCTACAGGGGGGCAAGGGGGGGCAATTGCCCCCCCTAGGTTAATCCTTGCCCCCCCTGTTGCCCCCATGCCGAATTTGGAATAAAGTCGCAATGCAACTTTAAATCCCGTCTTTTTTTTAATGCTGAGGAGAGAGAGGGTGCGGCCCGCGTAAGATCGGCAGCCAGGGCAACCGATCTTAAGCAGGCCACACCTCGAGCCCTGCTACTTACCTGTGGGAGGGTCTTCTGTACTGCATAGAGGAAGCGGAACCTAGCAGAGTTCACGTGACATCACATGACTCTGCTCCAGTCCTGCTTCCTCTGTGCAGTACCAGAGAACGCAGAGGGAGGCTGAAGTCTGTGAGCGGCATCGAGGAGCTGCAGTGATAGTAAGGGGGTGGGGAGGGTGTTTGAATGAGTATGCGTGATTGAGGGAATTAATCTGTAAATTAATGAGTATATGAATGAATGAGAGTGTGTGTGTGATAGCATGGATGTGTAAGTGCTGGAACCTAGGCATGATGGGACTGTGATTGCTGTTAGCAATCACACTCCTATCATGCCAAGTCAGCCAGTACATACTGAAACCTAGCTAGCTGCCCCCCTTGTGTATTGATGCCAGCAGTATGGGGTCTACACATCACTTACAGCCACCCTGTACCAGCATGTACTGGCTGACCTGGCATGATAGGAGTGTGATTGCTAACAGCAATCACAGCAAGCACAGTCCCATCATGCCTAGGTACCAGCCTTTACTGGTTGCCTGGGTATGATAGGAGTGTGATTGCTGTGTGGGCAGTGTGGACACCAGTACTGGCTTTGGGGTGTGCAACCTGTGATCTATGCCTGTAATTTAGGGGGGTTTTAAATATACCTTTTAATGACGTGTTTTTAAGTGAATTCCAATTGATCTATACCTGCAAAGCTGGGTTTTTGCGTTATTCTGTAGATCCATATCTATATATTTCCATACATTATTTATGTATACCTGCAAATACAGTGTTTGTATGTCTTATTCAGTTGATTAATACCTGCAATGCTGTTTCCATGTATTTATTTGATCTATACCTGCAATGCTACGTTTCATATACTATTGTATACCTGCAAATACAGGATTTGTATGTCTGATTCTGTTCATTTGATATATACCTTCAGTGCTGAGATCACAAGTGAATTTCAGTTGATCTATACATGCAAAGCTTGGTTTGTGTGTTAATGTGTTGATCTATACCTGCTATCGGCAACTGGGGCTAATATTAATATATATGGGCAGCAGGGGCATCCATACGCAAGGGGCAAAAACACTAAGGGGGGTACAAACGACAATGCAGTGTGAAAAATCCATCCTGATGTAGACGTCTGTGACGTAGATTGTGTCCTGCTGTTTGTGTGTTTTTGGTTATCAGTGTAGCAGAGCCTGTCCTCGGGTGTGTGTGTGTATAGGTGTTGGTGTGGCAGAGCCTGTCCTGGTGTGTGTGTTCGGTTGTCAGTGTGGCAGAGCCTGTCCTGGTTTGTGTGTTTGGATGTGGGTGTGGCAGAGCCTGTCCTGATGTGTGTGGGTGTCTGTGTGGCAGAGCCTGTCCTGGTGTGTGTTTGGTTGTCGGTGTGGCAGAGCCTGTCCTGGTGTGTGTGTCGGTGTGACAGAGCCTGTGTTGGTATGTGTGTGTTTGGTCATCTGTTTCCTGGCACTTAACTTACAGTAGGAATTATTTCATTTATATTTATCCAGAGATAAAATGCCCTCCTGAAGTTGTAGTGACTTCAGGGGACAAAACGTTCAAGGCCCTGAAATCATTTAGTGGAAAATTGCGGCTTCAGGCTTCCCATGTTGAATGATCAAGTATTATTTTAGCCCAATAACAAAAGTATAATTCCATAGCACATTACTTTTGGAAATTATGAATGCCCCCGCAGTTTTACTGTGGTATCTTGTGTGCCCCCCCTATATATTGTTTCTAGAGTCACCACTGGTCTAAAGCCATGCAGTCACAAATACATCATGCAGTGCCATTACTGACTAACTGAGCCCTTACTGAACAAACATCACGGGGGCCCTAACCTCAAACCAGAATTGAATAAATGACCCACAATCTATACAACATCTCTAATGCCTACAATATGCGAGAATCATTGGATGCAACCTTTCAGGACCAATATATGTTTTTGCTATACCAGGTACAAGTTTATTACAAGGGTTTTTCCAAAGTTTTGAACAAATGAGCCTTATGTAATTAACCCACCTAGTGAAATATACAAACTGTCTGAGAATTTGGGGTTCCAAATTATATAGATATCTTTATCGAGGGGCTGAAAGAGAAATTAGATACTCAGACAGGAGTGTACCTATAATAAGATCTCTGTTTATTACGACGCATTATGGAGATACATATGAATCCTTATCACTAAAACAGGAAATAAGCCCTATTCTAAACCAATCATAATACAAAAAATAGCAGTATGTTCTTATAAGCAGCATGTTTACAAAATAACAGGGACAGAGGGTGGGCAATGGATAATTGCTGTGGCTTCCAAAAGAACCTTGTACCTAGTTTCAGCCGAAACTGGTTTTATCAGAAATAGTGTGGACGTGTGCTTTTAGGAGAACAAAATATGGGATAGAGTGTATCCTGTATTCTTCCACAAAACAGAACGGCCTAGATTTTTTCTTGCTGTTCTTCATATGCACCTGGGCCAGCAGGGAGACAATGGCATTTCCATGTCTCCTCTTGATTTTCACATTCTCATCACATAGGAAATTCCCTTAACTATTTTCCTTATGTCCTTAGACAAACTGTGCTCAGGTTTCTTAATCCCCTAGGAATAGAGCAACGAGTGGAAATAAATGGCAAATCGCATCTGTGTACATGGAAACACGTATTGTTTCTTGTTCCCATGACGATGTCTTCTGATGGCTCATTAAAAAGTACAATCTCAGGAACCGTGTCATAGAAAACATATTTCTTTTTAACGTCTCCTTTTCATAATACTTCACTGCACACTGATTCGTTATTACACTCTCTATCATGATACAACTTCTGAAACATATCTGCTTGCCATGTTTAGATTAAGCAAAATGGATTTCTTAGATGGAAAATGTTTTTATTCAACAAGATTATTTCTCTGCTCAGATCCAAACAATAAAGTAAATAATAAAAGCTTCATATATTTTTTGGAAATGTTTGGCTTTTTACAAGGGTACTGAAAATGAAATGCTTTATACATTTTTGGGGAATGTTTGGCATTTTTTCCAGGTTACTGACAAACAGTTAAGTCACATTTATTAAAAGGGTAGGTAGAAATATTGGGTTTAGTAAAAAAAAACAAAAAAAAAAACATATGGCACAAATTGAAAGAGAGCAGTTTCTAAAATGCCACATCAATTCCCAGACCCACACTGTGCTACAGCAAACAATCACATATATAATAGCAGTTGTGAACCTGCAGAGTGGGTAATGCTGCATGGTGTGAATGTAAAGTGTAAATGTTCTACTATGTTCCCTCCTGCAAAGCCTGTTGTTGGAACCAGGAAAGAAGGCAATATATTTACATGCATAGGAAGGGGACACTTTTCTAACTGCTGCCACATCTATTTCAGTGGGTTTCCTGTAGATTTTCTGTATCACATCCTGTAAATAAAAATATGTTATGTGTTTTTCCCTGTTAATACCGTATTTGCTCGATTATAAGATGACCCTGATTATAAGACAACCCCCCAAAATCTGAATATTAATTTAGGAAAAAAAGAAAAAAACCCGAATATAAGACGACCCTATAGGAAAAAAGTTTTACCAGTAAATGTTAATTCATGTAAACTATGTAAACTATTTTTTTTTAATAAAAGCTATAATTGAGAAAAATATTTTGTTTTTATTTCCTTTTATTTTCCAACCTTCCCCCCCTATATGCCACTGTGCCCCATTATATGCCTTTTAACCCTCTATATGCCACTGTGCCCCATGATATGCCTTTTGACCCCCTATGTGCCACACTGCCTCCAGAAATGCCTTATACCCCTATATTTAGGCAGAGGCAGAGTGGCGTATAGAGGGTTAAAAGGCATTCCTGGAGGCAGAGCGGCATTAAGGGGGTTAAAAAGGCATTTCATAGAGCACTCTGCCTACACAAATGCCTTATGCCCCCCATTTAACACCCCCCCCAAACTTACCGGTACTTCTGACTTCCCGGTGAGTTGTCCGGGCAGCGGGTAGACGTCTACGTGATTCGCGTAGGCAACTTCTGCTGCAGCCGGAAGGAGGTGCGGTTAGCAGCGGAGGTTGTCTGCGTTCATCGCACAGACCTTCTCCGACTGTCAGAGAGAATTCCCCGCACCGGTCATCTTTGTCCCCAAACAGCTTGCCAGTGCCACCTTAATCTACAAACTGCTTTGCTGTGCCATTTTAGCCTCCAAAACGCTTGCCTGTTTTTCCCTCCGTGCAGACTAATCTAGCATGCAAGAAATGGATGTAATGTCTGCATGCTGAGTCAGACAGTGTGCAGGGAGAGAGTGTGAGAAATCGTCCAATCGGATACACGCCACTAACTGCAAGTGTTACCCACAGCTAATGGCTTTCAAAGGGGCAGTCGTGACCCCTGCAACCATTATTGACCTCACATAAATTGTGCAGGAACAGTGCCAGAAGCACTATAGTAGATTTGTGCATTCAGATTTATATAGATTTTAATTTGCATTTCATTTTTCTTCATGCTCACTCTCTCACTCACACTCTTTCAGTCAACATCTCCCTACTTATATTGCATCTGTTTCTTCTTCGCTTGTTCTTGGTTTCATTTTTCTACTGTCTTCTTTGGTGGTCTCTTTGCAGTGTTAATCTGGCCTGATGTAGTAGTACTGCCACAGGGCAGAGCCTTTGTAGCAAACCCTCTCACTCAATTAGAGGAATGGTGAAGATGCTGCCCCGCGTTGTGCGCTGAGGCTCGGCCTTGTTGCGGAAACACTACAACAAGCCAGAATAATGCAGGGAAGAGGTGGGAGAAGAAGGAAGTTGAACAAGAAGCAAAGATAGACAAGAAGAGGAGCTGCAGCAAAGCGGAAACATGCAATCGGTTTAGAAAAAGGTAGGGAGACAATAAGAGAGGTGTGAGAGTGAATCAAAAAAGCCCCCCCCTGAATTTTATCTGACCAAAGAAACGAAATTTAAATGGACCAAAAAACGGAAAGAAAAAATCTTTTTTGGTCCATGTGTACAAGTCTACACTTCAGATTGTGATTCCTCCTTCAGTCTGCCAGGGACCATTAACACTCTGCCTACATTAAAAGTATGCAGGTGGAAGGAGCTTCAAAATTCTTAAAAAATGAAAGTTCTAAGAGGGTCAAGAAAGGGTGAACATTGTTTAGTTAAAACCAGAGAGAAAGCAGTTTAGTCCCCTGTGGGGACTACAACGTATGGGGACCGGCCACATTCAGCATGGGCCAGAATATATTTGCCAGACAACACCCTTATTGCAAACTAGTCAGTCTTGTACAACACATGTTTAACAAAAGGGAGGAAGCCACGGGATCCAGTCACAGTGTCAATGTTGCCTAAAATCATTGCTTTTGGAATTTCAAGTAAATCACGCGGAGAAAGACTTCTACTAGTGGCCCCTAAATCAGAGCAGCCCTGGAGGCAATTGCTCCCGTGCCCCTCTTTAAGGTGTATGTTTATTTGTACTTCTGGTCTGCAAGAGCAAACACTTTATAATAGTGTTATATAGTATGACTATTACTATAAATTAGCATGTGACACAAGGTTTCTTGTTTATGATTATTTCTATTTTCCTCTTGATAACAGGTAATGTTTCCCATTTCTACCTCCAATAAGTTGTTTACTGTAGCTGACCAAGTACGTTTTTATTGCTAATAGCCATACTACTCATTTATTGTGCATCAAGCAGACAAACTCTTCAGTGCTACATCATTTCTGAGACTTTGATGAATCAGGCACTTTGGGATAGATTTTCTAAAGCGCCAAGTGGATAAAATGCAAATTGAATTGTCTTTTAATCATGTATTTACTAATGATAAATCCCTGAAAAAGCTATGCAGACAAAATGGATTGCACACAAACTATCCCATCTTGGTATACAATTCTCTAATTTGCAGAAAAATGACTTTTCTTTTGACCTTGAAAATGTAAAATATTTAATCTCCTGAAATACGTCAATATCCTGAATTATTGCCATTGACCTGTGAACTCATTGTCCTGTTGACTAGTACACATTTATTCTTCTCATCACATATCATAAATTGTTTCAAAGAGGAAAACAAAGATTTACTTTTACTTACAAGTAATGTCTCAACTTTTGAAACTTATTTTACAAAGTAATGACATATTTTCTTTCTTTTCGGGCAAACTTCGGACTAAAAAAGCTTAATATTTGCAGTTATGCCTGCCTTATTCAGCAGACAGTATGTGGCAGGGGAAACACTATAGCTAAGAGGGTGAATAGGTACCCAAGTGCCTACACTTCCATTGAAGTAGCGCTTAGAGTAACAGAAAGAATACAAAAAATGTATTCTTTTTAATCCAAGCAATGTAGCTTTGGATAGCCATGTATTGGCTTAACATTCTATTTTCAGGCAAACTTTTGAGAATATCAACCTCCCTTGTGATAAAGGGATGTTAATATTCTTGAAAGATCCTCCTTAAATTGTAATGCTATTCCAATGAAAAGAGGTATAATTTCATACTGCAGTGCTCATTTGTTTTGTTTTTGTTTATTTTACATAATTCAAGCAATAAATATGTTTTAAGGTAGTGCAGTATTTTTGTAAACAATGGTAGAATACTTATAGGGCAACTGTTAACAAAAAGAAAAAAAAAAGGGGAGAATCTTCTAGCCATGTTATACTCTAAATACTAAATTGTGTTAGAGTCAAATATCTATTTTTTCCCCAAAAGCATATTTTTAAACACTATTCGTTGTATAAACAAAAATAAAACAACAAGCAAAGAGTGCAAGTTTTTTGTATACTCTTGGTTCATAGTACTGTGATGATATATTACATTTTGTTTATAGAGCACCAGCAAATTTCATAGTGCTATCACAATAGAGGAGAGTGAAAAATAACATTAACAATGGCAATATGGAATATTGGCAATGGCATACGTTAAGACATACAGAACTAGAGGAGGACTCTGCTCTTGTAAGCTTACATGCTAATGTCTTATCAGGGGTATACCTAGAGTATTTGTCACCTGGATGGACCCTGTATGTGGAAACCCCACACACACGAAAAAAATGAATGTTGTCAAAAATGTTTATTTCACAAATTTGTAAACTGTATGTCAACTGGAAAAAAACTAGACATTGACATGGTAGGCCTCTGTCGCTAAAACAGCCTGCCTGTGGCACCAGTGCCCCTTTATCACACTACCTGTGCCACCTCTGCCCCCTTTAGCAGCCTAAACGGCTGCTTCTGGGACCAGGAACATCTCTCACTACAAGTTATTATTTTCATTTTCACTGTATTCATTGAAGAGTGATACACCATGTTGTTTTTGTTTCCTTATTGAGGTGGGAAAGGTTGAGGCAGTGTCACGGTTCCGGCACCCGGTGTCGGCGGGCGGACTGCCACCCGCAGATGTCGGGTGCCCTATCTCTCGGCTCCCGGCACCGGCGGGCGGATCGCCGCTCGCGGACGCGGGGTTCCCGATCCCACAGCTCCCGGAGCACTGCCACCGGCAGGCAAGGACTCTGCCGCCAGCGTGGGACCCAAGGGGTTGAGTCTGGGGATTCCCCTGTCTGTATACTTACCTCTTCTCCTGGCGTCGCCTGCAGGAACACTGGGGGCACGGCTAAGCTGCGTTGCTGGTATCGGGGCGTGATGGACGGCTGGAGGCTCGGTCGTGACGTCACCATGGAGGCTGGGTTTTTGATTGCTGCCGGCTTAAAAAAGCCGGAAATCCGTTTCTCCTGCACCCTGTTGTGGTCCTATACTTAGTTTGCTGCGGTGTTCCTGATCTTTGTTACCATTGACCCTTTGCTTGCCTGACTACTCTTTGGATATTGCCTCTGTACCTCTGCCCGGTGATTCGTGTGCCAGTTTGGCTTGTCTGACTTCCCACTCCGTGTCTCGACCCTCTGGCTTGTACGACTACCTGATCCGTGTTAACCCCTTCGGCTCTATTCTACCTGTGGGGTTCGTCTGGAGATTCCTTCACCTTATCTATTCAGTACCTATATTTACCTGCCCGCACTTGGCCTCCTTGCTGTTGGGAATCCTCTAAGTCCTGGTTCTCTGTTACTAAGGGCCCCTCTCTTGGTATCAGGGGATTGGGCAGAATAATCTTCCTAAATACAGACACTCCTGCAATTTATAGGTTTCCAAGGACCTCACAAATGGAGCACCTGTGGTGGGGAGGGGTGCTGAACCAAAAGCCTGGTCAGAGCTTCAAATACAAACAAATACAAAAAGGAAGCACTCACCTGAACTAGCATTAATTATAAGGGGGTGCTGCTGAAGACCAAAATCATACACAATCTTTGTGAAGTCCTTGGAAACCTATAAATTGCAGGAGTGTCTGTATTTAGGAAGGCCTTTTGGCTCCTGGTAAGCAATGTACTTGCAAAGATTTAGCTCCATATAAGCAACAGTATTTAGGTTAGGACCCACCTACATTGGAGTACTTTGGCGTAGTGGTGGGCTTAGCATAATATGGCCATATAATGTGACTAAAACTCCAATTTTGTCATCTTAGAAAGGTATTTTTAAGTAGTTTTAACTACAGTCATGAGAGTGTATAATCTATTTGATGTGTGTGCGCTAATTTAGAGATTGTATGTATGTATATATATATATATATATATATATATATATATATATATATATATATATATATACTTGCATACAAGCATTGATTTATTTTTCAAAATAGGTCAGGAATTTAATTTCTTTTTGTTTTTAAATCACAGGTGTTTGCATAATAATGTTGACAAAATGTATAACATTTCTTTTGAAAATGAGTACGTTTGAGGTGAATTGAAAGGCTATAATTAAGTTTCAGATCAAACATTTATATAAGAACAGTACTTTGTTTGCATACACATTTTGTTTTACAAGAAAAAAAAACTTCCTGAATAGTCATGTTAAGTCACAGTTCAGAGAAAACAACAGGCTGATATTGCCTGCACATTGGATGAGCTGAATTAATGGGTCACACACACTCCATCGGTCTTATTCTCATAGTCTAAAGGACAATAGGAAGGTAGAGTGCATAGTAATAAAAGGACCTTAAGTTACCTTAAACCCTAAAGGCACCAAAGTTACCTTAAGGGCTAAAACTCACCTGAAACCGGGTAACTGGTTATTTCTATGCATGATCTACAAAATAAAAAGCCATAAGTTCAAGGCAAAAGTGTACAAGTGTTTTGACTTGATTACATTTGCAACACAATGTTGATTAGGGGAAGGAAGGGAACATTGGAGGGGAACAGGAATGCAAAAGATCAACTCTGCCAGACATGCTAACAATACAGTTTTTCATTTAATGCTGACAATTATGGCAGCTGGTTTCAACAAGGTGCTGCTGTGTTCAAGGTAATTGACCAATTAGCACCGGGTTGTGGGAAGTCAGTTGTTGATGTCATCGTGTTCCAGGACCAATTGCTTGGTAGGTGTCATGGCAACTGTCTTTGCATGTGCTGAACTTACTCTCACTGTTCCTCTTACCACTTAATGTTTGTTCAAAGGAATGTTGGAAAGAAGCATATAATCTGATTTCATTACCATTGCAGATGTCAAGGGCAGCACAGAAGCGTTCCTGTTCTTGCCGTTTTACAGCGGAAATAGAGATCTTTGTTCATATTTTTTATCATGTGCATCTTATTTTAAATAGAATCACAAACTAGATAACCAAATTTAATAAATCAAAATATTTTGGGGTATGACCATGAAGGCTAATAGAGCCACAAACTTTATTTTAAACACTTAAAAGGACAGCGTAATGTCCCTGTATCCCAAAAAACAAAACATATTAAAATACCTTATGAGTACTTTATGTCCTTGGCTGACCATCGGGCACTTAGGGCAAATGCCCCATGTTCACCTGATCTCTCGCTCCAGCAGCAGATCAGGTGCAGCAATGTGCAGCTGCCGGCTGTGGATATGCTCATCCACATACTACATTAGCATGACAAAAGAAATAATGGATGCTTATGTCATCAGGTGGCAGCTGGCCTTAAAGAGGCAGGGCCACTTCATCATCTCCAGCCTGGCTCTGATTTGCATTGTTTGAAAATTATAAATAACTTACTTACCTTAGTGAGAAGCTGCAGCTACAGAGCTGCAGATCCCATCCTCCGTATTCTGATGATTCTTACCCCTGATTGAATGATTGAAGCAGCTAATCAGTGGCAGGAAAGCTCTCTCATTGGGATCAGTGGGAACATTTTCTGTGCATGTGTAGTGCAGCTCGCAGTGACCATGTTATGTGCATACCTGGGAACTCTCCGGGTTTGACCACTGCTCCTCCGGTTCAAGACCCAAATTCCTTCAAATGGGGGTGTTTTCCACTGCCGTCAGCGGGAACGCCACCGACGTCAGCGGGAACGCCGCCGACGTCAGGGGGACCGCTCGCTGATGTCAGTGTGCAGTCCTGGCCGCTTCCCGCAAGGGAAGGCTCCGGGTAGCCGGAGCCGAGAAGTTCCCATCATTTATACGCAAGCTAACAAGGCTCTTAAAGGCTGGATTCAGACTATTTGAACAACTGGAGCCTTTTTCAAGCTACCCAGGTGCCCTGGTATAGCCTGCTGCTACTTTGTGTCTAATACCTCTAACATCTGTCCTGCTTCCCATCCAGTTTGTTATCCTCTCTCTCTCTCTCTCAACTCTAGACCCTATCCCGTAATTGACATTGCTTATCTTTTGACCCCTAGATTTTGATTGTCTTCTGAATTGATGTCTGGCCTACTCTCTGAACTTTTTTTGCAGACTGTGTTCACTCCTGCCTTGCCACCTGCCAAAAGACTCATGCCCAGCCCCCTGCCAAGAGTCTCCTGCCCTGCTCCCTGCTAAGAGTCTTCTACCTTGTTGCCTGTCATGACTCTTATGCCTAGCCGCCTCCCAGAATTCTCTAGTCTTGCCGCATGTAAAGAGATTTCAGCCTTATCACCTGACAAGAGAGTCACCAGCATTCCCGTTGGCCTGAGACTCACAAGGTCTCATGACTTATCTATAGAGTTTCTACTACCCTGTACAGTGGGGCCAGATATTTCATAAAATGGGGGTCTCATTAGTCCCCCCTGCAACATTCATGTAATCCAGTGATGGAGCGGATTGCCTGTAAGTATATCACATGTAAGAGAAATGTTTGGCTGAACATTTCTCCAGCATGGAAATTGCTTTGGGAGAGGGGTTAGGGGGTAAATGTTCAGGCACTGGCAGTGTCTATACTATATGCTCTGTTTGACCCTCACTTTTTAGTCTAACAATTAAGGTAAAAAATGTGTTAGCATTATTTTCATGCAAATAAGGATTGCTAATAGCAAAGTATTTACATCAGGAGCTCCGCTAGGCTCGACCCCAACCGCCCTCTCTGTGTTTTTATTTGCAACTTCAGAACTATTGTGAATGAATGTTTGTTTTGTCAAGGGGTGATACGTTCTACATATTCAAACAACATTATTTGCTACTAATGTAATATAGAGCATGGCTAAAAATTGTTGGTAAAGTAGCTAGAATTGGTTTTTGCTATTATTATTTATTGTTTTATATAGCGCCATCAAATTCCGTAGCGCTGTACTATATAACTTGATTGAAAATATTTCTACCTCTTCAAGGCAGTCTTATTAACATTAATCCGATTACGTATTACCCTGGGTGACATTGTTTAGTATTAGCATTATTGCCAGTTCTTGTTTGTTTTTTTTTTCCCCAAAAAAGTCAAAAAAACACAAAATCCCCTGACTAGCCTACAGTTCTGTAAAATTTTCAGTTTGCGTCATGAGACATTGAGAGTGTAAATCTAACCCTGCTTACATATGCCTGGTTCAATACTATTAATACTAGAAATACTGCAAACGTTATTCTTAGTATCTGACTGTTATTTTTGTCCATTTGTCTATCAAGACAAAATGCCACCTGGGGCGAAGTTTAAAATGCGCCCCCCCCATTAAGTACCCTCCCCCCCCCCCATACTTACCTTTCAGCAGTCCTGCGGTGAGTCTCCCTGCTCGTCTCGGTGCCGGCTTGTAATGCTGAGCGCCGGAAATGACGTCATCTTCCGGCGCTCAACATTACAAGCCGGCACCGAAACCGAGCTAGAGGGCTCGCAGACGAGAGAGAGAGAGGGGCGCCGAGCGGGTACTGACAACTTGGTAAGATAAAACTACTCGGCGCCCTCTCTCTCTCTCTCTTCTCGGCTTTAAAAAAAAAAAGGCTTGGGGCGGCAAAGTGCCACCCCTTTAAAAGTGCTGCCTGGAGCGGTTGCCCCACTCGGCTCCATTGTCGGGCCGGCCCTGCCCTTTTATGCTCAGTATCTTTGTTGAAATGCCTGTTTTAAAGGGGAATTGACAGGAATACAGCTTTAAGCACAAGTAAATCATTTAATTGAAATCACCTATAGCTTACATGTTGTGACTGACAATCAGTATAATTGGTTAGGAGGTATTTTGTTTAAAAGTTCATCACATGACAGCTGAAGTAATGAAAGGGAAGTGTGTTGCTCCTAGGTATCTATTTGCCCATTGACATGTGATTTCAGCCCATCATGAACTTTTGAACTGCTTTTTTTTAACTATAAGTTAGGTTTTCCCTATGGGTTTTAGGGTTGAGCATCCTAAGACCTGGCGGTCCTAGTACCTGAAGGTTAAAAAAAATAGAAATTTGAACATTATAGACAGAAAACAGTTACTATCAGGTAGACTAACTGTTTCAGACCTATGGTCCAACTGTTAACATAGTGATTCTTGCAAATTACCTTTAAGGTGCGCACTGTTTTTGACAGTTGACCCCATTTTCCCTTTACAGAGCTTAAGAGGCCATTTGGCACAGTTAACTCTTCTTGCATGGATATGTATTATTATAAGTAACATGGTTATTGAGGTCTCATAAATGGCTTGTGCTTAGATTTTTTTAATCAAACTTGTTAGTCATTTCATTGAAAACCATCTTTCCTAGCCTTGAGGCTAATGGGTTATATAAAATATCTTGACACATACCTTGGCCTTTAGACACTGGGTGGATCTGATGCTTAACTAATTGCATTTATCAGTGCTGCATTTCTAATTGGAACGCACACACAAGGTATTTTGATAAGAGTTTTGCGGCAAAATGTCAACACCTTATTGTGCTTACTTGCCCTTCATACTGCCACATACATTTTTTGCTCAGCTTATTGGCTCAGTAGAGGATAAATTATTGGTACCAAGAGAATGTCCTTTTAGAGGTGCTGCTTAAGGTTCTTGAGAAGAATCTGATCGCTCCTACTGTGTGAATACAGCCTCCTGTTCCACTCAAAGACATTTATTACGGCTCACAGGGCTAAAGATTCAACCTATTAAGAAAATCCAGGGGTTACGGAGATTTGTGTTTACACGTACTACCGATTTAGTTTGATAGACAGGAATAGACAAAACCAGCTCATGCCATAGAGAGCATCGTGGTTACAAACTTAAAATATGTGCTTAAGAATGTACAATTTGTGGGCATAGGGTGGTTACAATGTAGACTGTGTGATATTTATAATTTACAGTGCATGCATGTATGGTGCATGGAGCCTACGCAGGAAAAGTTACATAAGCTTTTGGGTAGAGGTCTCTCCTTCAGATTGGATGATAAGCTAAATTACTGCAGTTTTTTGGACATGAAAAACTGCAATACTGCACTTTTACTGCAGTATTACTGCACATTTACTGCATTTGTACTTCGCTGTACTGCACTTTTACTGCACTTTTTTTTTATATTGCAAACCTACAGTTGTACTTCAATGTACTGCAGCTTTATTGCATTTGTACTTCCGTACAAAAATAACTGCAGTAAAACTGCAGTACAGTGAAGTACAAATGCAGTAAAACTGCAGTAAATGTGCAGTAATACTGCAGTAAAAGTGCAGTATTGCAGTTTTTTCATGTCTAAAAAACTGCAGTATTACATCAGAAAAACTGCAGTAATTTTTTTCGTAAGGGGAGGGGGGGTGTGCTGAGCAGTCACTCAAAATTTTCTTACAAATGAGCTGCTCGCTCGTGAGAACATTTTCAGTGGCTACTCGGTGCACCTCTCTCCCCCCATTCCCTGCCGCCTGGACACTTTGCAGCCCCCTTACAAAAAAATTACTGCAGTTTTTCTGAAGTAATACTGCATTTTTTGGACATGAAAAAACTGCAATACTGCACTTTTACTGCAGTATAACTGCACATTTACTGCAGTTTTACTGCATTTATACTTCACTGTACTGCAGTTTTACTGCACATTTACTGCACTTTTTTTTTATATTGCAAACCTACAGTTGTACGTCAATGTACTGCAGCTTTATTGCATTTGTATGTCCGTACAAAAATAACTGCAGTAAAAGTGAAGTACAAATGCAGTACAAATGCAGTAAAACTGCAGTAAATGTGCAGTAATACTGCAGTAAAAGTGCAGTATTGCAGTTTTTTCATGTCCAAAAAATTGCAGTATTACTTCAGAAAAACTGCAGTAATTTTTTCGTAAGGGAAATAAAGGTGGCAAGTCCCATGTGTGCAATCTGGGTGGAGGGCAAGTTCTATGAGTGCAATATAGGTGCTACAGTAAATCCTGTGCATGCGACCTGGGTGCTGGGCAAGGCCTATGAGTGCAATCTGGGTGCTGAGGCAAGTCCTGTGTATGTAACCTGGATGCTGGGCAAGTCCTTTGGAAGGAAACTTGGCTGCTGAGCTGTGTGTGTTTGGGTGTCGGTGTGGCAGTGCCTGTCCTGGTGTGTGTGTTTGGGTGTCAGTGTGGCAGAGCCTGTCCTGGTGTGTGTGTTTGGTGTGTCGGTGTGGCAGAGCCTGTCCTGGTGTCTGTGTGTTTAGGTGTCGGTGTGGAAGAGCCTGTCCTGGTGTGTGTGTTTGGGTGTCGGTGTGGCAGAGCCATGTCATCTTTATCCAGCACACATGGGTGGTGAGGAGTTAAGATTCTGTCCATTTCCAGGTACTTATTTGGGCCTTTTAACACTCTTGGTTCCTGGGATTTTAATAATAATGTGGTATTCTGTTGTCGTAAAGGAACCATTTAACATAATTTTAAAAATAATTATTTATAGCTATTTGGATGGTAAATAGCATGGCTCAGATAGGCATGTGTAAGGGGTGTGGCGTGTGGGTAGAAGAGCTCAAGCACGCGGTACAATACATAGGGCTGGTGTCGGAATATTTTCGGGGCTGCTTTTAATTCCCAGTCCGGCCCTGCTGTACAGAATAATCCTTTTGTGTTCATTTCCTCAACTGGTAATAAAGATGCTTTCCTTGTTACACTGCCAGTCTAACAGAGACCTTTGTGGTAAGAAAAGCTTATATGAATCTACATCTTTTTCCGTGATAGCCAAAAAAGAGGCAGGCAGAGGTGGGACCATTCTCAGAATTGGGCAGGACCAGGATATGTGGAAGCTGCAAAGTAGATTATTCAATTGCCTTTTCACCCCTTGGGAGGTTTAGGGTTGATCAGGTGATCTCCCCAACTAGTTAAAGGTTTGTTAAAGTGTACAATCTTTTTGAGATATCACACTATTGCAAAATGATCAGATAATTAGGCCACTTATAAATCCTGTATATGCAGGGCCGGCCCGACAATGGAGCCGAGTGGGGCAACCGCTCCAGGCGGCACTTTTTTTAAAAGCGAAAGAGAGAGAAAGGGGCGCCGAGTGGTTTTCGCTTACAAAGCTGTCAGTACCCGCTCGGCGCCCCTCTCTCTCTCCTCTGCGGCGTGTCTTCCTGTTCGGTCTCGGTGCCGGCTTGTAATGCTGAGTGCCGGAAGATTTCTGGCGCTCAGCATTACAAGCCGGCACCGAGACCGAACAGGGAGACTCGCCGCAGGACTGCTGAAAGGTAAGTACAAGGGAGGGGGGCAGGGACGGAGGGAGAGGAAGGGTAGATAAGGGGGGGGGCATTTTAAAATTCACCCCAGGCGGCATTTTGCCTTGGGCCGGCCCTGTGTATATGCATAGTAAATAATTTTTGTACAATAATTATAACATGGTCTCAGTAAAGTGTTCTTTTAACATTAGTTCCACTTTAAGTTGGAGAGATTTAACAGAGCAGTGGCTGCAGGGTCATTATCCCGTGAATAAAACGGCATGCAGTGTTTCATGGGTCTGAGCTTTATGATACTCTTTTACACATCAGCACACAGTAATCGGAAACGGCATGTGTTAGGCATATTTAAGTGATTATTTGAACATGCAGTTAGCATCGTCAGTATAGTTTTGATCACAAACCTGAAACATGAAAAGCTTTACAATAGAATTCATAGTGTGCAAGTTGAATTATCCATGGATCACACCAAAGCAGAAATTACCCTTTTGATTAGGGTTCATGGTACTTTTGTTTTCGGAAGTTAATGATATTTTCATGACTATTCTTAGCACCAGGCAGTCCAGCTAAATCGGTAAGCTGACGATGACTCAGATTTACAGCTTTTACAATGCCTTCCACTTAACAATACATGGACATATAACCGGTCCTGACTGGGCATATTTTAATGTAGGGGCCTGGAGATGCAGCTCCATCAGCCCCAACGTCAATCCGGTCCAGCTGACGTCAGGGGCGTTTAAATTTGAAAATGGACGGTGAGCGGGACGTGTCAGACCCCGCTCGCGCAGCCCGGATGATTTGGGTCTTGACCCGGAGAAGTGGTCTTGTGTAGAGAGTATTTTGTCTCAGAGTGTCATTTGGTCTGGCACTGGCCCTGATAGGGTTCCGTTACCTTAATTGGAATATGCTTTTTGTGACACTTTTTTACTAGAGGTACTTTTTGAAAAAAGCTCCTTTTGTACAAAATACTAAAAATTCAGCACTGTTTCAAAGGATGAGTTTGATTTTAAAACAGCATGATGTTCGGAAATGTCAGGATACTTTGTAAAGACCACTGTCTTTTAAAATAAAATACAAGAAGACTTGAACGGACAAGCTAATATATGGTAAGCGTATTGACTTACTGTCTTCCAAGTTCTTGGCTAAACTATTTTTATAAATTCTGTTGTTGTAATGGATAAGATAATCTAAAACATTCTCCTGCTACTTACCATCCTCAAGGGGCTGAAAAGTATTCAAGCTCTTTTGTAGAAAATAAACAAAATAGGAGGTATTCAGGAAGCCGTATTCCACTCAATAAAATATATAGTATAGTGAATATCAATGCTTCATATAACCAAATAATGACAATGTGTTTTATTTGACAGATTATGTAAATATAATTTTACTCTTTCATGGAAAGCTGTAGACATAAGCTTTTGTTTTAAATCAGGTGTGGGGGTGTACTTAGAGATATCACTAAGGGAAAGAGCTTTACTAAGATTTGTTAGATGATCGCATGACCTATCGACATCTATATATTTCTTTATAAAGTTTAGTTTCTTAAAATGTGTTCTGCAGATTGCATACCAATTATTGAGATTTTGTGAGCTGTAGAGCATTGTGACACTCACACCCACCAAACATTATGAGTGCCTAAAACGGAGAAAAGTTGGGCAGAGTAATTCAGAGATATGCCGGCATACCTGGGAACTTCTGAGCTCCGGTTACCCAAAGCCTTCCCTTGCGGGACGTGGCCAGGACTGCCCACTGACATGGGGAAACATCATTGAAAGGGGAAATGGACGGGGAGTGAGGCGTGTGAAGAACCGACTCCCGTGACCTGGAGGATTCGGGTGTTGACCACCATCAAAACAGCATCAATTCTTCTAGGTAATCTTGCACATAGTCTTGTTTTGTTTTTTTTTAAGAAACTGGGCAAGTAGGTTGTTCCAAACATCTTGCAGAACTAACCATAGTTCTTCTGTGGATTTAGGCAGCCTCAGTTGTATCTCTCTCTCTTCAAGTAATCCCAGAAAAACTAAATTATCTTGAAATCAAGGCTCTATGACTTGCTGTATGTTTGGAGTCATTGTCATGCTGCAGAATGCAACCAGATGCATCCTTGATGGTATTGCATCATGCATAAGTTGCAAAGAACCTCCACCATGTTTCATTGTTGCCTGCAAACACTCATTCTTGTATCGCTCTTCAGCCCTTCCACGAACACACTGCCTTCTGCTACAGCCAAATAAATTTGATTCATCAGTTCGGAGCTCCTGCTGCCATTTTTCTACACCTTAGGTCTGGAGCACTTTCGGAAAATGGCAGAGTCCTTTTGCGAAAGTACTCCAAAAATATTGCACACAGAAGCGTTTGCAGAAAGAGAAGCATTTCTGCGCCTCTCTTTTTTCCGAGAATCCATCTGAATCAGTCTTGCCTCTTGGAGTACTTCCGTAAAAGAGTGAAGAGGACGTTCGTAGGCGCTCCGCCTTTTTGCAGAAACGCTCTGGGAGTCCTGGTTAATGGAGCAGATAGTGAAGAGAAGTGGACAATGAAAGTAGACAGAAGATGCTGAATAAAAGAGCATGACAGAGTGAATGAAAGTGTGAGAGAGTGAATGAGAGTGTGAGAGAGCATGAGTCATGGAGATTGACAACAAATTTTGTTTCCAATGGGCAAAAGCCCTAAGAATTTTGTCCGAATCAAAAGGGCAAGACACCAAAGTCATTGTCCAAAAATGAATGGACCAAAAGCTTATCAAAAAAAAATTGTTTAGAGTCCATGTGTGCACACCGAACACTGTCACTGGCTGAATTAGAGTGCAAGCTTTATTGGCTAAATGCATAACATTAGAATACAATGTTTATTATCTAACTGAATCAACGTAGAGTGAAAGCTTTATTGATGACCTGAATTACATTACAGTGCGAGCTTTACTGGAAAAATTAATTACATTGGAGTGCAAGCTTTTTTATGTAACCGAATTACATTAGAGTGTGAGTTTTATTATGATTTGGGTGGGGGGACAGGATTTCATCCTTGGACCTAGGCAGCACAATATCTGCATTTAGTTTAGTCAGGGTGTAGTGAAGGTTAAACAAGGGATTAAATGGTCTGAAATGTACAGGCAAACATTTATCCATTTTAGGTGCTCAGACTCAATGTAGCATTTTCTTTGCAATCGTACTGTATTTTTCTATGAGGTTTAGTCAGGATGTTTAATTGCTTACTGTGTATTTTGTTGAGGCTAATTAGGATTTAGTTAGGTCCTTCAATCAAGTCACTGATACTTTAAAGTAAAAAAAAAAAAAAGAAAAAGTTAACACAAACCTTTACAGTAAAAAATACAAATTAGCATATCCCAAATGAAAAAAATTGAACTTCAATATAACCGTTTCCAAGCAATAACAATGATGTCTAATAGAATATCCTAAAATGCTGATCCATTATATTACACAAAATCATTTGAAATTTCAGTCAACATTGAGCGTCTACAACTACAATATATTCAGTGTATGATGCAGTAGGAGTGAAAGAACTGCTGTTTGTCGAGGAAACTCTTATAATCAGTTGCTGCCTGTGATCTAATTGATTTTTTCTTCCACTCCACTTGAGAAACTGATTGAACTGAATTATGGATCGTTCCAATAACTCACAGGGTTACAATATAGCTGGTGTATTGTGTTACTTATTACTTCTTTCTTTGTCTAACATAAAGCTTTGCTTTGCGGATTTAGCCTGATAGAAATCATATATAACAAGGAAGTGTAATCACTGATTGCACCTCTGTGCTCTGCTCTTATTCTAAGGTTTATTATTATGAGATTGATAAAACACTTTATAAATCAGAAGTATTCATATACTGATAAATTAGACTCTGTAGCTAAGATTTTACTAGCTGCTGCTATTATTGATATTTTATTATTAGTTACTTTGTTTTGCTTTTGAAATAACCTTGTACACCATAAAACTATTGTAGGCTCATATCAGTGACCCATCTAGATCTTAATTGGTTTTAATGGAGGTGACTAATGCATGCTTTGTGATTTAATGACTTGTCCTCAAGTGTAAATACTACACAATAATCACTAAAAATGCTAAATTAATGCCAGTGGAAGCATCTGCATCTAAGCGATTCAATGGGATCTGCAGAAAATTAGCGCTTGTTCAATACATTTTGGTCATATTTTCTATATGAGCAAAACCCACTTCCAAAATTTTATAGACAAGTCTTAACGCAATTAACCTACCATTAAAAATGTAAAACAAAGACTCAACACATTCCCAGATGAGTCCAAACACAATGCAGCATCTACAATTTAACCCTTTATATGCTAGCATGCTGTGCCAGCATTGATAATGGCATGTTACTATGCTAGCATTGCGAGGGATATTTTAATACTCTTATTAACTGTGCCAAGGTATTTTGATAATTGCCTTTAGGGCTTTAATCTTTATTGGTGAAAACCACTTAAATTTAAGCAGGGGCGTACCTAGAGTATTTGGCACCTGGGGCGGATCCTGTATGTGGCACCCCCCCACACACACTTTAAAACTGCATAGCTTCTACCGTTATATACCGGCGCAGACACTGAAGGTGGTGCAGCATAACACTTACTGTTATTATATACTGAGGCAGACATTGACGGTGGTACAGCATAACACCTATCACTATATACTGAGGCAGACATTGACGGTTGTACAGCATAACACCTACCACTATATACTGAGGCAGACAATGACGGTGGTACAACATAACACCTATCACTATATACTGAGGCACACATTGACGGTGGAACAGCGTAATCCCTATCACTATACATTGAGCCAGACATTGACAATAGCGCAGCATAACTCCTATCACTATATACTAAGCCAAACATTGATGTGGTGTAGGCCTACCACTTCATTAGTAGTAGGGATGCACCGAAACGAATTCTGGACTGAAACCGAAAATGCAGCATTTACCTGGCCGAAACCGAATATGGCCCCCTCCCACACCATAAAAAAAATCTAACACTTTTATTTCAAGTAAGTAACACACCAAAATAGGACAAAACAATTAAATTACAATATATATATATATATATATATATATATATATATATATATATATATATATATATATGATTGTTAACAGCAATCACATTTCTATCATGCCCAGGCATACCCAGATTCCAGGATGTACTCGCAGACTTGGCATGATAGGAGTATGATTGCCCTATATACCCCTTCTCACTCCCTTTTGTCCTACCTACCCCTTCTCACTCCCTTCTCCCTATCTACCCCCTATCCCCCCGTCTCACTCCCTTCTCCCTATCTACCCCCTCCTAACTATCTACCCTCTCCCACTTTGAAGTTCACTTACCTTTCAGGAGTCCTGCGGTGGGGGTGCAAGGCCTCTGTCTCCCAGCTCTATATATAGAGTGATGGGAGTTATGATGTACTAGAGCATAATTATATAATGAAAAATACATTGGAAATGGTACAGCATAACACCCATCACTCTCACACACTTACCAATCCGCACATATACCAATCCACACACATACCAACCCACACGCATACCAACCCACCCGCATACCAACCCACCCGCATACCAACCCACACATACACACCAATCCACACATACACACCAATCCACACATATACCAATCCAGACACATACCAATCCACACATATACCAATCCACACACATACCAATCAACTCTCACTCACTGAATGCTTTCCTACCGTTCCTCTTTTCTCCTTACAGCTTCTTTTCCTCCTCTTCGCTCCTCTTCTTCAGTTCTTCTGTCTTGTTCCGGGTCCAAGGGCACGGACGGCAGTGGGCGCGGCTTCAGTGTTGTGCGCCGGGATCTGACAACAAATCCCGGCGCACAGCAGCTGTTGCCGCGCGGATCGCAAGGGAGCGATATCGGAGGTCTTTAACAGACCTCCGGCTCCCTTGAGTGGTTTTAAGCCGGGTTCAAGGGTTGAACCCGACTTAAAATCACTCAAGGGAGCCGGAGGTCTGCTAAAGACCTCCGATACCGCTCCCTTGCGAGCCTGCTCCTCCAGCGGCGGACATTGCTGTCCGTCTGTGGAGGGGTGCCGGGTGCCGGCAATCTGTCAAGCTGGCACCCCCCTGATGAGCGGCACCCGGTGCGGACCACCCCCCCGCCCCCCGCTAGGTACGCTACTATGATATAGTTTCCTCAAAGAAAACTGGCACAAGACTAATAGTAAAGCCAAATAAAGTCAGGTAATACAAAGTTATATGTGCGAAAAGTATGTACAGGGTTGAGCAGTCAGTGCATGTTATTTGACAGCATGCATGCATGTGCTGGGAGGTGAATCACAGACTACTGTGACTACTGTAGCAATGTGCTACTTGTTTGTTTTTTTAGTAAGGGGGCAGAAACTAGATGGGTCACTGAATCTGTAAAAATCTTTCAAATCACACCTACAGGATGAATAATTTGGGATTACTCTAGCCTTGGTGTAGATGTAATCTAAATTTTATTAAAGACAGGAGGTGAGTATTTGTGCCATACAATGATAACTTCCTAGGTGTTAGAAGCAACAGAACATAGTTAAAAGAGATATTTTCTGTTTATCCTAAAGCAAGAATCTGTAGAAAAGGTGCTTCAATAGTGTTTTACATATTTAATGGTCATTAGCAGGAAAAAAACTCAAATACAATTTTAAAGGTAATAACTATAAACAATTCCAATATAACCTGAATGAAAAATAATAAATTTTATTGTCAATTGTTCCTTGTTATAATTAACATAGATAAAATAGATGTGAGGATGTTTCTTTTGTTATTTGTTCTTTTGCTTGCTTTTGCTACAGAATAGCAATATGTATAATGTATTAGACTTTATTACATTATACAATTGCTAATCTACAGAATTTTGCTAAATTCAGCGATTCGTTCAAAGCCATGTAAACATGGGCCCACATTAACTCTTACACACTCCGACTTTCTCACACTTTCACTTTTGTTCACTCTTACACTCTCTAAATGTTTCCCTACCTTCTCAGCCAACGACTTCCACCTCTGCCGACCACTTCCACATCATCTTCATCTTCAATCTTTTACCTTCTCCCTTTTCTTCTCTCTTCTATCTTTGTCTGCATCTCTGCGAACATAACCAGGAGAGAACATCCACCAAATTGGTGCCACTTGCAGTGAGACTTGCCCGAAACATTTTTTCCTAACTTGAACTCATGGCAATATGATGAGGAAAAAAGAGAGAGGATGTGATATAAACAATTAAATACATAAGAGGACAAACGTTTATTTCAGAGGAGAAATGTTAGAATAAGAGGACATAATCTAAAGCTGTAGGGTCAGAGGTTTTGATGTAGTGCAAGGAAGTTGTGTTCACTACGTACAACACCCTAAGCCCTCCTCCTAACCCTGTCAAGACCCGCTACACTAAACTGCTCTGTTCTATGGGCTACATGACAGGTGCACGCTGAAAGAGGGCACGGGAGAAGAAGACCAAAATAAAACACGCACTTTTTGGAAAAGAATGTCCACAGCTTTAATATATAAATAATAACAATAATAACCACTTACAATTCTTAAAGGCATTGTCAGACATCTGTCATAGTAATCCCCAAGACATATATCACTACAATGACCCTCACAATTATTAACAAATACAATTTCCCCATGACTAACAAAGTGCCAATTACTTGATCCAATGATCCAAAGTAGAGGCATACCAAGACACCACTACACCCCCCCCAGTTTCTGAGCCACAGGCCAGCTCAAAACCTACCATACAATCCAGACCTTGTGACAGAACCCTCCATCACTGGGGCCCCTGGAGAGGCCTGAGAGCCAGCCTCCTCCCTATCGGCTATGGGCCCAGGCCTTGTAGAGACTTCTGTGTGTGAATACAGGGGTTCAGTTTCTGCTGATGTTCCCCATATTTTAGCACTCAGTGTCTCAAAACTGTAACATCAGCTGGACATCCTGTGGTAGGAAGAAGGCTGATTGTCTTAACATTGTTAATTGTATAGGTGTGAAGTGTTTCCCCTGTTACTGTGTGAGTTAGCCCTTGTCTTAAGGTAGGTATGACTAGGTGTCACTGCTGCATACCTAATTATCAATTACATAACAGGTAGCTGTTAATCCTGTGAGCTCCTGTTATCCCTGTGTCCTGGCCATTGTCTGTCTCAAGCCAATTATATGTCTGTCGTCATTCCACGTCTACGTCCCCAATTAATGTAATTATTTATGTCTCATGTCATTCTGTCCTTCCCCCGGATATTGTGTTGCAGGATTTGATCTAATTACTGACATGGTAATTAGATCATGTGATATTTGCCCTGCCCCTTTTCTACTTGTGTATATATAACTCTGTATTTGGCTTTAATAAATGAGTCCCGTTTTCACCTCAACATGAGTGTTGCCTGATGTTTGGGGTGGGCTGTAGCCACACTGTAGCTAAGCTTCGCATAGCCACAGTGCCAATGCAGCTCCGGTGCAGCGACGTCCCCCCTTCTATCTACAACGCTGATTCTGCCTGGCACTGAAGGGGTTACTTGTTGGTGTCCCGTCAGGAGGAAGCAACGTTTGGCGGGAGTACCCAGTAGGGGTACAGGTCGGTCCCGTCACAGACATAACCAGTTACTTAACCATATGCAAAAACAAACTCTACACCGCACATTACCAATCCAGCTCCACCACAAATCAGACCTTGACCCCTGAAGCCATCTGAGCACCACCACACCAAAAACAGGTCCCTGACAAGACTTTCCTGAAAACCCAAATTACGAAAGTCCAAACATGCTTCCTTCAAATTGCCTTTACACACCTCTATCTTTACACACACATGTGCACATACAAATACACACACCAGCTTACAAACACAGATATACCTACACTGCTCTAACACACGTGACCATACACACTGCCCTTACACACACCTACCCATACACACACATATACACATACAAATACACACACCAGCTTTCAAACTCACATATACCTACACTGCTCTTACACACACCCGACCATACACACACCTACCCATACACGCTGCCTTTACACACACGTGCCCATTAACACGTATATACACATACATTTCCATTACACATGCATATGCACATACATACACACACACCAGCTTACAAACACACAAATACACTTATTCTAAAGAAGGTCTGAGATGTGGAATGGAACTGTGTGGATTCTAGGCTACATGTGTATCATCGTCCTGCAAAGCTGGAAAGAAAATTACATGGGGAACCATGCTGCAGCTCTGAAGTATTACTATAATAGAAATGTGCTCAAAGTTCAGCTCTTATACACACACACACACACACACACACACACACACACAAACACACATATACATATATATAATGTAAAAGGGTGAAGCCGTATTAGTCCATATATATACATATCCATTTACTCACAGAGTCCATTGCACACCATTCTAAATATTCCAAGCCCGGTGCTAGTAACCAGCAGTTTCCATGTAAAACACTTTCAAAAAGATGGTCAGCACTCCAGGTCTTTAAATAGACAATTTCATTTTATTCAAAGTCAAGTCGACGTTATATATATCATTACATAAGTTATGGTGGGTAAAAGGTGATCGAAACCCTTCCACTTAAATTTAAGAGGTAGTAGAAGTATTAAACACTCATCTACAGACACCAGACAAGCCAGAAGGCTTGCTTTTCCCTCAGAAATCTCATGGTGCTTTCACAACCACAAGGGATTCTGGGTAGGCACATGCAAATAAGGTTAACAATTATCACCTTTGCCTCTATATCCACTTTATACATGGATCCCTTGAAAGTAATTGCCCGCTGTACAAGACAGCCTTTAGACAAAACTCAGGAAGAGGTACAATAGCCAGATCACCACTCATGGACAGCTGTTTCGTCCTTCATGGGACTCGTCAGCATGAGGTTGTGATACTGGCTTAATAGATACCGAACCCCAAACACATGTCCAATATAAAAATAACAAATAATTGACACTTCTCAATGTTTGCAGCAGCCCAAATAACACTCTTCCTCGGAGTGTAACGGTATAGATATGCAAGCAGTTGGGGCTCTTGTTGGACCCCTGGCCGGTGCTTTGGAATACTATTTTACAAAGCTTTTAAAGAAAATCTTTTACAGTGATTGATGGGCTCGACATTTCTGTTAAGTTTGTGAGTGGAACGTAATCTTATTTTAGTACATTCTAATTGTAACAATATCACACTACCAAGTTCATAAGTTAATATGGTTATATTTGTTAATTTGTTAAATATACAATACAATTGTTGCAGTGTTTTCATAAATACTGTGACCTTTATAATCCAGCGTGCCCTGTATTTATTATAGATGGATGACTGACATTTTGCGTCGCATGTTTCAAATGCATTATAGTTTTATCATAGGAGTGAAAGAGCAAGTACTTGTCACATACCTGGCTGCCGGTGCTTCTGGGTCCTCGGCAAGCTGTTTGTTCCTGTTCGCTTCCGGTCTCGAGTCCTCCGCCTTTCTCATGGTTTCAGGACGGCGAGACATCCAGGAATTTCACGCACTAAGGAGCTCGTGTCCAGAACTTTTTGGTGGCCGAATTGGGCCAAGGACACTGTCCTATTCGTCCAGTCCTGTACCAAGTGTGCAGCTAACAAGTCTTCCAAGAGACTACCTGCTGGCCTGTTGCATCCTCTACCTCTTCCTTCGACTCCGTGGACACACATAGCCATGGATTTCATTGTGGACTTACCGAACTCCAGAGGTCATACTGTTATCCTTATGGTTGTTGATCGCTTTTCCAAGATGGCTCATATGATTCCGTTGAAAAAATTGCCCTCTGCTGCCATGTTGGCCGAAGTTTTTATACGCGAGATCGTCCGTCTCCATGGATTACCCACCGAGATTGTCTCCGACAATTCGTAGCACGCTTCTGGCGTGAATTCACTAAGGCCTTGGGTATTACTCTGGCATTCTCATCCGCGTATCATCCACAGTCCAACGGAGCAGCGGAGAGTGCTAATCAACACTTGGAGCAATATTTACGCCTGTTTGTCAATAACCACCAGGACAATTGGGTTAATCTGCTACCCTTCGCTGAGTTTGCCCGCAACAACTCCGTACAGGAGTCCACAGGAGTGTCGTCATTCTTCTGTTTGTATGGTCTGCATCCACAGTCCTTTCCCAGAACGTTCCCTGCCTGTGCGGTTCCAGAATTGCAGGAGAGATTGGCTACCATACGGTCCACGTGGTCGTCTGTACTAGAGGCTTTGCAACAGGCAGGCAGGCGTCAAGAGCATCAGGCAAACAAAAGACGCTCCAGTGCTCCTGCGTATTTGCCTGGAGAGAGGGTCTGGTTGTCTACCCGGTATCTCAAACTCAGGGTCCCTTCCATGAAGTTGGCTCCACGTTTTATTGGTCCTTTTCCTATTATTCGTCGGATCAATCCAGTAGCCTACGAACTTCTCCTACCTCGTACTCTTCGGATTCCTCGAGTCTTTCACGTTTCGCTTCTAAAGCCTCTGGTGTGCAACCGATTCACTATCACAAGACCTTCTGTTCCGGGGACTTCTGGTGCAGATCCACCTCGGCGTTGTCCTCAGATGATTCTGGCCACTCGCAGACAACAAGGGAGCGTGCAGTATCTCATCCACTGGAGAGGTCTCGGTCCGGAGAGTCGTTCCTGGGTACCCGCGGCTCGTCTCGATGCTCCTCGTCTGGTACGGGTCTTCCTCGCCAGGAGACGGGTTGGTCTTGCCAAAGGTCGTCCGGTGGCCGCCCCTTCAAGGGGGGGTACTGTCACATACCTGGCTGCCGGTGCTTCTGGGTCCTCGGACCGGCAGCCACCGAGGAGAAGGGGGAGACCTCCCACCGTGCCGCGGCAACCGCAGCCGCCACGGAGAAGAGGGAGACCTCTCACCGTGCCGCAGCAACCGCAACCACCGAGGAGAAGGGGGAGACCTCCCGCCTTGCCGCGGGAGCCGCAACCGCCGCGGAGGAGAGGGAGACCTCCCGCTTCTCCGAGACAGCCTCCGCCGCCGCGAGGAAGGGGAAGACCTCGCGGTTCCACGCGTCGGCCGTCCTCTGCTGGAGCCAGGTCCGGTCCTGCTGCGTGCACGCGGTCCTCTGCGCGCCACCTAGTGGCGCCAGCCGGTACTACGACTCCTTTTAGGATTTTACGATCCGCCAATCCCAAGATGGCCGCGAACCGGAAGTGACATAACGGCACTTTGAAATTTTGGCGGGAATTCGGTAATTGATGCCTGGACTTCCTCGGCCTATATAAGAGCCTCAGAAACATCCCAACCTTGCCTTCTGATGGTTGTACCTATCTTGTATAGTGTCTGCTCAGTACGCGTTTCTGTTGATTCCCCGTTACCGACCCGGCTTGTTCCTGTTACCGATTCCTGGCGTTTGACTCTGGCTACCCTCACGACTACCCTGACTTCTGGCTTCCTGACCTCGGCTTATCCTGCAACGATCCTGACTTCTGGCTTCCTGACCTCGGCTTGCTCATTGGCTATTCTGTGCTGGACTTTTTGTGATCTGTCTATTGGACTTGCACACGCTGTTCTACCTGATTACAGGTTCTATTCTACGCTGTGCGTGACAGTACTTAAATGAAAAAAATAAGACTGCCAAAAATGAAAGCAGACATTAGAAATGTAAGTATTGCTCCCATTTGTACAGTACATATATGCATGTGATGCTTTTGCTTTCTTTACATTATTTAATAGTAATTGATTAATTTACAAAAAAGACCCATCTTACTACGTATAATCATGTTATATTTGCAAAATAATTAAGCTGTCCCCTTGTTCAAACGCTTTTAAAGCAAGTCTATCAACAAAATTCTCAGTCACAATTATGTTTAAAGGTTCTGTCACCAATAAAAAATATCACTTAAGTGTTGTACCATGTTAAACGCACTATGCCTACAACAAAAATTATTAGATAAGTGCTGTAGTACATTAAAGAAAATAAATGAGTATATCTATCTTGTAATATTAAGTGTTCCAATAAAAATAAAATAAGTTAGTGTTGTTTGGTTGTTATAGAAAAACTATTTTACAGCACCACATCCTGTCTGTCTATGATCAATGTGACCTTAACAAAGCAATGATACTATAGAGTCTAAGCTATGTACTGGGCCCTTGAAAGCTAAAGGAACAGTGTCTGCAAAGCCTAATTTATTAAATATTAGCGCAAATCTCTGCCCAGATTAGTGATGGAAGAGTACCAGGGTCCAGCCAATTGGCCCAGTCATAAAGCATACAAAAACACAGTTTGCAAACACCCTCAGTATGCATAACTCAATGGGAAAAAAAACACATTTATGAAAAGGAACTACATAGAAAACCCCAGAAATTGGTTATACACTATATGACCAAAAGTATGTGGATGCCCCTCCTAGTTATTGAGGTTAGGTGTTTCAGCCACTCCCTAGCTCACAAGCATTCCAACTCCATAGAAAAACATTAGGATGCCGTGTTTGCCACAAGTCAGTTTGTTAAATTTCTGCCTTGCTAGATCTGCCAAGGTCCATGGTATTTGCCGTTATGAAGTGTCTAGGCGTAACATAACACTAGTGTGATCTGCACTCTGTGTGCATCTCAGTTTAATATATGTGGGAGGAGCAACTGCCACAGCTTCCCAGGCTGTATTATAAATATAACATTCTTCATTTCTTATATCATCTATATTCAGCAAGATATGTAAAGAAATAGCATCACTTTGTATAAAAATATTTTGTACATCCCCAGAAAAGCCTATGACTAATATAATGATTGGCTTAAACAAAATAAAAAATAAAATAACGGCATGATCAGAGATATAAATATTATCATAAATCACAAATCATAATTAGCTTACCTATTTTGATATCCATACACTTGATTCTCCCATTAGCTTTTCCATTAATGTCCAGTGTCCTCTTCCCAAGACTAAGTAAAATCAACAATAAATAGAAAAAAAATTATCAAAGTCTGTAGAATGAGTATCAATATATGCAAAGATCTCTCTTCATAGGGAATAAATCCACATGCTTATTTAAACTCCTCTGCTCCTCTGTTATAATGTGTAAGCACACATTGATCCACAGCATATGTCTAAGAAAATGTTTATGGAACATCAGCATGACAGTAAATAAACAGGAACGATCTCACTGGGGGCTGTCTGCTTCAGTCAAGCATAATGTGTAGCCGGGGTAGTGGTTTGTAGATAGTGAAGAATCCAGTATTAAGGTTTAATACATTTCCTGCATCCCTGGAATGGGAGTAAAGCATGTGAGCGGGATGATTGCATGCTCAGACACCAGTTGTCTTTCATAAGTGTAACAACAGCTCAGCCACGAAGCAGTAGACTAGACACACTCACGTGTAGTTGTAACATACCAGTAGACGGAGGAGAGTCAAGCTTGGTCAAAAGCAGAACACCATCCCAAACGAACGTTCAAGAACCAAAACAAATCAAGAGCAATACAGCAGTGTTAAATGAACAAATGGCAACCTGAAAATGAAGTCCTGGAACTAATATAGGTAGTCCTTCAGGATAATGAAGCAATCAGAGGTCATAAAAGATTAAATGGGGTTAGCTTACATCATACCCGAACAAGCAGATGCACTTTGGTGGGTAGGCCTTGCCACTGCCCAACACACTGACAAAAATGTGATGGTTGCCATGAGTTCCTGAGGCATCTTGCTGCCTGGCAAGAACCGACCAGTATTAGAATTGGATAGTATTTAAGAATTCCTCTCTGAATCCTGGAGTCTACTATGGAGTGAATTTCAAATTATTTTTCTGCATTTATTTTTACAGGTCTCCTGGCGCATACGATGACCACACCATCTGTAGATGTTGAATGTGATAGTTTAATGCCAGAATTCTAGGGTCAGAGATTTCTGCTTGAAAGGAAATGGGATGGAAGGAGAGGTTTGGGTGAACCTTCAAAAAGAAATATTCTGAGCAAACTCAGCTAGTGGCAAAAGTTCTGACCAATTGTCCTGGTTGTCGTTAATGAAACATCTTAAATATTGTTTCAAGTTTTGATTGGCCCGTTTAGCTGATGCATTGGTAGGCAGTGGAAAAGAACAAGGTAATCCCCAGATTGTTTCAGAAAGCCTTCCAAAAGTGAGATATGAATTGGATCCCCCAGTTGAGACAATTTCAAGGGGTAATCCATGAAGATGGACAATCTCTTTAATGAAGATGGTGGCCTATTCCTTTGCAGACGGTAATTTACAAAAAGGCAAAACAAATTTACCATTTAAAAAAAGGTCTATAACGGTCAGAATCCTAATAAAATGTTGAGAAGGTGACAGATCAATGATAAAGTACATGCAACTATGCGTCCAAGGACCGTCAGGGATTAGAAGAGGCTGTAGTAGAGTTTAGGAAAGTGATTTGGGGCTCTTGGTGGAGGCACACACCCTGCATGCAGTTATAAAATCCTTGACATAGCTCCTCCACATAGGCCACCAAAAGTGACAACAAATAGAGGAGGCCTACTCTCTTAGAAGAATGGTACAAGGATAAGAACTCTTCTCTCAGGTTGGTTGGCACAAATATTTTCCCATTAGGCAGGGTACATGGGGGGTGAAGTTTGGGCTTCTTTAATAGTGTTGAGGAAAGGAGGAGATACAATTAACTTAGAGGTAAGATGATCATGAGGGACTTTAAGTTCTTCACTCCGGCAATCTCGTTCGGGAGAGCAAAACATGCAGGAAAGTGCATCAGCCTTAACATTTTTTTGACCCATGACTGTATGAAATGAAATATTTAAACTTGGATAAGAAAGGGGCCCATCGTGCTTGACAAGGATTAATGCATTAAACACCACTTATATACTGAAGGTTCTCGTAATCAGTAAATATCATGATGGGTACACTGGATCCTTCTAATAGATGCCTACAGTCAGGACTAAATGACAGTGAGTCATGATTGCTCACATCGTGATTGCTCACATCATAGTTCTGCTCCATTGGGGAGACTTTCTTGCAGAAAAATCCTCAGAAGTCTATCATAGGTCTTATGCTGTGACAGAACGGCCCCAGCCCCAATCTCAGAGGCATCTATCTCAAGAACGAATGGTTGGTTAATATTGATATGCATAAGCACACATGAAAGAAGTCTTTCATTTACTAAAAGTTTTAGTAGCTTCCGGACTCCAATTAGGACAATAGGCCCTTTTTACAGAGCGAGTTGAATGATGCTACTACTTTAGAGATGTCTCTGATAAACATACGGTAGTAGTTGGCAAACCCTAAAAATCATTGCAGAGATTTAAGGCCCCATGGTTGTGGCCACTGTAAAATGCACTGATTACATAGCCCAGAAATGATACCTTAGATATCAAATTCGCGTTTTTCAAGCTTAGCATATAATTAGTTTTCTCTCTTTACAGTACTTCCTTGGTCTGGGGAGATAAGTCAATAGAATGACTGAAAACAGTAATTTGCTAATTCCTGGAAAACAGCAGGGGCATTAATTGAAAGCCATCTTCCATTCATCTCCCTCCTGGATACATACAAGGTTGTATGTTCCTTGTATGCCCAGTTTAGTTGTAATACAGGATATGCGTTCTTGATAGTAATACAATTTAACCCATGGCAATTAATGCAGGGTCTAAGACTGTCCTTTTTGTTACAAAAAAAGAAAACAGCACCTGCTAGGGACATACAGTCACAAATAAACCCCTTTTTTGTGTCTCCAATGGGGATAGAGGGCAAGTCCTTCATTAAGGTGGCCAGTTTCTGGCAATAAGTCAATAAGACACTCATATAGGCGATGAAGTGGAAGTGTGTCAGCCTTTTTGTCTGAAAACATCAGCACATTTTTGCGGAATACTCCTACATGTACTTGAATGGTTAAGGTCTCTAATGTGATAATAGGCTGCTGTAGAGGATGTCTATCTATGGATTCTATACTCAGAGGAATAGGCTTGGATGATAATGGAAAATGATGATTAGTACAGAACTGGTGGTCGATAAAGTCCCCTGCAGCACCAGGTACAACAAGTCCCATTGTAAAGAAATGTCTTCTTTGAATCACCAACGTAATGGGTAGAGGGGGAGAATCCTGATTGCCCGAGATGCAGATAGAATATCTAGAGTAGGTCCCACAGTAAAAGCATAATCTCTATTAGCGGTGATGGGCTTTGCATCCTCTGGTAAACGTGTAGTATCTATCAGCATACTTTCCTGTACAACAGCTGATGAGGTGACAGATTGGGGAAGTCATGGGGCCATGCGAATAGCAGGTCTTCTATGAAGAGTACGCTGTTGCATCCCACAAATGAGATTATTTCCTTAAAGATGAGCCTCATTATTCCAGTTGCCTTCAGCTGCCAAGATTCAATAACGTAATTGGACAGTAAATAGGTACCTTGGTGTAGGGCAAAGAGGCTAAAGGAAGCGGTGTGGCTACGGACAGACATATCAAAGACCTGTCTGAAGGCAGCAACAAAGTCAGAATAATTGTTCACCAGAGGTACATTAAGTTCCCAAAGAGTATATGCCCATGCCAGGTTTTAGTCAGTGAGCAAGGATAGAATATAGCTCTGTCAGAATGCATGCAGATTAATTTCAAATTGTAATGAACACTGATTCAGGAATCCCTTACAACCTATGGGGGGGTAGCAGGAGAGGCTGCACAAGCATGGGACCAGGTAGAATAGGAAAGGATATGGCAACTGGCACTTGAGAGCGTGTTGGGTCTGTTCGGGCTAATAATGCCTGGAGGGCTTGAGCAAACTGATTGATCACATGGTCCAGGCTTTCAATCCTGGCCTCACATGCAACATCCTCTGACCTATCTCTGTGGGTTCACGGATGGCCCTTTTTACTGTAACGTACCAGTAGATGAAGGACCCCTTAGGGTTAAGATAGAGAGACCCCCAGAGTAGAGGATCCCCAAATCCAAATTGATAAGAGTGTAGCAGAGAGTCACGCCAGGTCAAAACCAGAACCAGAATGTCGGGGAGAGGACGTAACTGAAAGCATAGTCATTTTACCCTCACTTAAACTGAGGGCAATATGGCGGTGCTTGAGGAGATGTCCTCTCCCTTACCTTAAATGTAAGCGCTGTCAGTTTGCCCTCACTTGAACTAAAATATGGCGGCACTTGAGGCGACATCCACTCCCCCGACTCACCTACATTACATCTAACCCTCTAGTTGACCCCTTGTTCTAACATCCTCCTTTCAAATAAGCTTGCCTCCTGTACTTTGTTAAATCCCTTTAAGTATCTAAATGTTTCTATTAAATCCCAAATACTTTAAATATACACTGCTGCAAACAATATATATATTATGTATTATTGGAGACTTTACAGTATAATATTTCAACACACACTGCTAAAAATAATCAAGCAGGTAAAAGGAAAAAACAGATATACTTAACTCTATTAGTAGAGATAGTAGCTTACATAGGATAATTGGATCAGCATAAAACACAAAACAATGAGGTTCTTGCCACATGTTCAATGAGTGTTCATAGGCTCTTCAAGCGACACCTGGCTTCTTCTGACCCAGTCATGAAACTCCTCTAAACTAAATGGTACAACTTTAAATAGTCTTCAATCCCTTCCTTTGACCTTTATTGCCCTTCCTTTTGTTGTCTGTGAAATATTCGCTCTCACAGTCTCAGTCTCTATAATACTAAAGCTGACAGGAGATAGTTCCCCTTTTAAAGCAGACAACAAAGTTAAAGACGACCAGCTCCCCACATTGTAGTAGTTTATTCTGCTCTATGACTCATTCATTTCAGATACACAGGCCTCCTATGAGCAAAAGACATACTATATAGACTTGCGCATTCGTCTTCGGGCGAACATGAAAACGAGCACGAAGAGGCCAGTTTTTTGTTCGTTCCGAAGACACGCCGAAGAGAATACAGTGCCGGCAAAACGTAGGAGAAGACGAAGACTCCCAACCACGAAGAATCGAAGATTCTTCGTGATCGTCTTCGTTTTTGCCGCGCAGCCGCCAAAATTTCAAACAGGAGTGAGCTGATCTCGTCTGTCCAATCAGCTCACTCTTGTGACGTCACGCTAAGGGTCTCGTCCAATGCCTGTGCTGCTGTTTTTTGAATTCTGAAGGCGCCTTTATAAGACCAGAGCTTGCCTGAGAGATCCATTCATTTTTCGCTGTGACTGCTTTGGCAACACTCCTGTGCTGCATCCGAGCGTTACAGAGAGATTGTTCTGTTCTGTGTGAGACTGGTAAGCCTTAGCCTGCCATTTCTCACAGTGTACTTCATCCTCACTTCAGTGCTACTTAATATAATTAATAATAATAATTTGATTAATTTAATTTTTTTTTATTTAATTTGTCATCAACTGTAGTGTAAGTGCTGTTGAGTTGACAGTGCACCCAGTGTCTCAGTGGCACTGGGGTGCCCTTGCCCTGGGCTGGCACTAGTGCCTACTGCCTGTCCTGCTTAAATAAATTAAATAGAATTTATAAATAATAATTTAATAGAGTCTATAATTTAATAGTTCATTATAATATTATATATATATATATTTGTCAGTCATATATATATATATACTATAGTATACTAGTGTAGAGTGTACTGTAGACATTCATCTACTAGTGTCTAATTTAAAATCAGTAATATTAATTAATATAATTAATAATTTAATTCATTATAAAATTATATATATATTTGTCAGTTATAGTTAGTAATAGTATACTAGTGTAGAGTGTACTGTAGACATTCAAGACATCTACTAGTGTCTAATCTAAAATCAGTAATATCAATAATTCTATAATTCTTTCTTATCTTAATAGTTAATTAAATTAGCTATAAATAAAAGTAATAATATTAATTAATTACTACTAGTGTATAGTTCAGCTAATCTTATTAGTACTGGTGCTGCAGCTCTATAGTTTGTGCTTTGTTTTAGCAACAGCAAGAGACCAAGTAAATTTTTCTTAATTAATAATCTTTCATTTTATTTCATTTGTTTTGCTCACCTCAGTCCATCAGTGAAGTGAACTTGTTGGGCTAGTGAGTGCAGCCGCATAAGTGCTGTGGTTTTTTTTGATCAGCAAGCAGTGACGTTAACTGTTTTGCAAAGATTTTCTCATTTATTTTACATTTTATTTCAATTTTATTAAAAGTACCCTTAGTGTTTTGCTCACCTCAGTCCATCAGTGAAGTGAACTTGTTGGGCTAGTGAGTGCAGCCGCATAAGTGCTGTGTGTTTTTGTTCAGCAAGCAGTGAAGCTGTTTTGCTGTGACATTTTATTTTATTTCTAATTCTTTTCAAGAAAAATTGACTGTGACGAGCTGTACTAAGCAAAGCTTCAAGCTACTAGCTGTAGTACTAAAATAATTCTAATCTTCTTTAATCTTAATCTATAATATATTATAAATAATATATAACAATATAAATTCTAATTCATAATCTATAATATAAGTAATTCTAATTCTAATTCATAATCTATATTCTTCTATCTATAATACATAATATATAAGTAAATTATTTCTAATCTATTAATATTAATTAATAAATCATACCGAATCTGATTTAACCTCACTTTAGCTTAGTGGGTTTGAGAGCGTCTGCCTAGAGGTAGACTTATAGTAAGGAAATATAGCTTTAGGCTAGCATAGTAGTAGGCTAAGCTCTTAGGCCCGTGTAAATTCAAATTAAAAATAAAATACTGCTAGTTATTAAATAGTTAATAATTTAAATAACTTTAGCACTTTGCCAGATTGCACACAACAGCACAGTGCAGTAGTGCATAGTTTTACTTTTTAAGCAGTAGCACTGAAGAGAACTTCCTCTAATTTTTTTGTCTTTAATTCATTTTTCCTTTTTTTTTTATTTTTTATTTTTTTATAGTTTTTTAAACACTACACTACACTACACTACACACACAACACAAAATTTGAAATGGATCCTCCTTTTGGGACTAAGGAGGGACAAGCTCCATCTACCACCACCAGTTCTAAGATGCAGCCTTTGCGTCAGTCTAGTCGGCCAAGTAGGCCAAGCTCTCGCTTATCATTTGGGGAAGCATTGCTTGAAGGATCATCAAGTAAAGGAAAGGCACCAAAAGCAGGCAGTAGTAGTGCGGCTAGGCCCACAAGCTCTATGGTTTTTTACGGAAAGCCTAAAGCACCAGAAGCACGTTCAAAGTTAAAGGGTAGCACAAGTAGTACCAGCCCAGTGACTAAAAAGAAGTGCCTTTTGCCCCAAGCAGCATCTTCCCCATCCACAAGCAGCATGCAAGGTACCAAGCAGAGCCAAATTAGCAGCAAGACTCAGAGGGGTCCCAAACAAAAGCGATCTCATTCCTTTGTAGGGAAAACCACCACCACCACCGCCTCTACCACCACTAGTGCTGCACCTACTGTTCCCACTGGTACCGCCACGCCATGTCCTCCTAGTACCTCTAGCAAGCCACCAAGTCCTTACAACATTTTTGTAAAGACAGTTAGAGAGAGGGCTACACATAGTGGGACTCCACCTAGCGAGGTAGCAGAGGAGCCTGAGACTGAGAGGCCAAGTGCAGAGTCTATTCTTCCTGCTCGCACTACTACTAGTCACGAGTCTCACGACGATATCAGTCTTAGCTCCAGCCTAGCAGGAATTCCATTCGATCTGGCTAATGAAGAGCTAGACTATGAGCCAGAGGAAGTAGAGGAGATGAGTGGTCAGGAATCAGATTCCTCAGGGAGCAGTGTCCAAATGACTAGTGCACAATTTTCCCCTGAGCCTCCACCTTCTCCGCTACGATCATCACCATCACCACCACCACCAGCAGCAGCAGCAGCAGCAAAACCTAGCAAATCTAAAGCATTTAGCAGTCCCACTATGGCCAGTACTGTTACCACCAGTCCCACCACCACTAGTTCTGCCTCTGTTCATCCACCCCGAGCAGTAGGAGCAGCACCCAAGGCACACTCCAAGGCTATGCGCGCCCCAATTTGGGAGCACTTTGAAAATGTTGAAGAAGGGCGCTATGGAAAGTGCAAACATTGTGGGAAGCTAATAAGCAGAGGGAAAGTGTCTGGCCATTTTACCAGTGCTAGCATGAAGCATCACCTCAGCACTCAACACAACGCTGTGCTATTGGGGAAAGATGCAGAAGTAAAACTTAGTGCAGGCAGCATAGCTGGTGGCCGTGGAAAAACCCCAACAGCTTCTTCTTCTGAGCCAATAGCAGCAGCAGCAGCAGCAGCAGCAGCTAGTGCTGGCAGCCAGAGACCAAGGCAGGTTGGAGCACTGCATGTCCAGCCCACCCTGGAACAATTTGTGGCATTCCAATCCAAAAGGTCAATGCCCAAACAGCAGGCCAATAAAGTAACGCGACTGATTGGTCAGTTCATTGCTGTTGGAGGGGCATCCTTCTCTATGATCGAAGGGGAGCCTTTCAAACAATTGATGGCGGCTGTGGCTCCACAATATACAGTTCCGTCACGTTCCACTTTCAGCAGGAACATTGTCCCCTCATTGTATCGGTCCTGTGTTGCAGCAGTGAAAGAGGAGCTTTCCAAGGCTGCTGGTCAGTGTGTTCATTTCACTACAGATTTGTGGAGTGCACCTAGCGGCCAGCATGCCTTTCTTTCTTTGACAGCACACTGGTGGCAGCCCGGTGTGTCTAAGGAAGCTGCTGCAGCAGGCTACCGATCTTTCCTTCTCCATGCAGAAGTGATGGATGAAAAGCACACTTCCCAAAATATTCTGCATGCAATGAGGAAAATGTTTAGCCTTTGGGTGGGAGCAGAGGCGGGCACCAATGTTGAAGTTGGTTTTGTGGTAACTGACGGAGGTGCCAATATGGTGAAAGCGCTGCGAGATGGTCATATTGTTGGTGTGCGCTGTGCAGCCCACATCATCCATCTTGTAGTGAAGGCAGCAATGTCAGAAGGAACTAATGTGGCAGCAGTAGTTCTGTCCCGCTGCAGAAAGATCGCTGGGCACTTTCACCATAGTGTTAAGGCTAGCCAACTTTTGAGGGAAGAGCAAGAGAGGTCAGGTCTTCCCGTACACTGCCTACGCCAGGATGTCAGTACACGGTGGAACTCCACGTTAGACATGCTGGAGAGGATTTTGGAGCAGCAGAGGGCAATCCATAATCTTGCCTCAGAGCACAATATTGGGATTACCTCTCCATTGAATAGGGAGGATTGGACAGTGATCGCCCAGCTAGTGGCAGTTCTTAAACCATTCAGGGATGCCACAGAAAATTTAAGCTCAAACACTGCCAGTCTGGCCCAGGTAATCCCAGTGTTCTCCCATCTAGGCAGCAAGATGGATGTGTTCCTTGGAAACCGTGAGGCTGTTCAAGGTGGCACTCTACATCCTGACGTAGCAGCCATAGCCAGGAAGCTGAAGGATCTGCTAAAAGTACACCTTCGCAAACGAATGGAAGAGAGTCCCGAAATGATGCTAGCGTGCCTTTGCGATCCAAGAATTAAGGGAAAGCTAGCTTTGAAATTTAATGTTCTCAGTAGCTACCGGGAGCAATTGGTCAACAAGGTGCGTGACTGGCAGCGTAAAATGGGAATGCTGTCCGAGGAGGGAGAGGTGCAGGAGGAGGAAGAGATGATGTGGTCTGCTACTCCTAGCAGCAGCATCAGCAGCAGTGCCACAAGCAGCACAACACAGCTGAGTGGAGCAGCTGCGTTTTGGGAAGAGGCACTTGGGAGTATAGCTGGACCATCTGACAGAGCTAGCAGCAGAAAGGAGAGTAGTGCTGCTGAAATGGTCAAACTTTACCTCTGTGAAGTTCCTTCTGCGCCTAATGTTGATCCTCTTAGCTACTGGGATGAAAAGAAGAGTGTGTGGCCTGCACTCTCATGGGTTGCGCAGCAGCTACTATCATGTCCGCCAACCACTGTTCAAAGTGAGCGCGTGTTTTCTATGACTGGAAACATACTGAGTCCACAGCGCTCACGCATGGCACCTCATCTGATGGAGCAGATTGCCTTTCTTAAATTCAATCTGCCCAAGTTGGGTTACCCAGCTCTTAGCTTGGAAAGTTAATTTTTTTTCTCTGTAATGTTTAAGGTAGTTTCTCCCCCTGGTTGCACGTGTTTGTGGTGTGGCAACGTCTGCTACCTCCGCCGGTGTAGCCAATTTACGCTAGGGCCTAGTGTCTGAGTTCTGGAAGTCCGCTCCCAAACGCCAAGGACTGACAGTCTTCGGATGCTTTGCCCTGGGGTGAAACAGGTGAGCGGGTCGTCAATTGCCCACTCATTCACCTTTTTCCGTTTCCAACGCTGCTGCTGGTGGTGGTGCCAGTATCTTTTGCCAGTTTGCTTCCTGGCTGAAATCATGCCTCAAATGTCCCTAATGGAGAGGGTAGTTTCTCCCCCTGGTTGCACTTGCTGCGGTGTGGCAATGCCTGCTACCTCCGCCGGTGTAGCCAATTTACGCTAGGGCCTAGTGTCTGAGTTCTGGAAGTCCGCTCCCAAACGCCAAGGACTGACAGTCTTTGGATGCTTTGCCCTGGGGTGAAACAGGTGAGTGGGTCGCCAATTGCCCACTCATTCGCCTTTTCCAATGCTGCTGCTGCTGCTGCTGGTGGTGGTGGTGCCAGCGTCTCTTCTCTGCCAGTTCGCTTCCTGGCTAGTGTCATGCCTTAAATGTCCCTAATGGAGAGGGTAGTTTCTCCCCCCTGGCTGCGTCTGTTTGCGGTGTGGCAACGCCTGCTACCTCCGCCGGTGTAGCCAGCTTACGCTAGGGCCTTGTGTCTGAGTTCTGGAAGTCCGCTCCCAAACGCCAAGGACTGACAGTGTTTGGATGCTTTGCCCTGGGGTTAAACAGGTGAGTGGGTCGCCAATTGCCCACTCATTCGCCTTTCCCAATTCTGCTGCTGCTGCTGGTGGTGCCAGCGTCTCTTCAATGCCAGTTCGCTTCCTGGCTAGTGTCATGCCTCAAATGTCCCTAATGGTAAGGGCAGTTTCTCCCCCCTGGTTGCACTTGCTGCGGAGTGGCAACGCCTGCTACCTCCGCCAGTGTAGCCAGCTTACGCTAGGGCCTTGTGTCTGAGTTCTGGAAGTCCGCTCCCAAACGCCAAGGACTGACAGTGTTTGGATGCTTTGCCCTGGGGTGAAACAGGTGAGTGGGTTGCCAATTGCCCACTCATTTGCCTTTCCCAATTCTGCTGCTGCTGCTGGTGGTGCCAGCGTCTCTTCAATGCCAGTTCGCTTCCTGGCTGGTGTCATGCCCAAAATGTCCCTAATGGTGAGGGCAGTTTCTCCCCCCTGGCTGCGTCTGTTTGCGGTGTGGCAACGCCTGCTACCTCCGCCGGAGTGGCCAGCTTACGCTAGGGCCTAGTGTCTGAGCTCTGGAAGTCTGCTGCCAAACGTCTAAGACTGACAGTGTTTGGGTGCTTTGCCCTGGGGTGAAACAGGTGAGTGGGTCGCCAATTGCCCACTCATTCGCCTTTCCCATTTTTCACTGCTGCTGCTGGTGGTGGTGGTGCCAGCATCTCTTCCGTGCCAGTTTGCTTCCTGGCTAGAGTCATGCCCAAAATGTCCCTAACGGTAAGGGCAGTTTCTCCCCCCTGGCTGCCTCTGTCTGCGGTGTGGCAACGCCTGCTACCTCCGCCGGAGTGGCCAGCTTACGCTAGGGCCTAGTGTCTGAGCTCTGGAAGTCTGCTGCCAAACGTCTAAGACTGACAGTGTTTGGGTGCTTTGCCCTGGGGTGAAACAGGTGAGTGGGTCGCCAATTGCCCACTCATTCGCCTTTCCCATTTTTCACTGCTGCTGCTGGTGGTGGTGGTGCCAGCATCTCTTCCGTGCCAGTTTGCTTCCTGGCTAGAGTCATGCCCAAAATGTCCCTAACGGTAAGGGCAGTTTCTCCCCCCTGGCTGCCTCTGTCTGCGGTGTGGCAACGCCTGCTACCTCCGCCGGAGTGGCCAGCTTACGCTAGGGCCTAGTGTCTGAGCTCTGGAAGTCTGCTGCCAAACGTCTAAGACTGACAGTGTTTGGGTGCTTTGCCCTGGGGTGAAACAGGTGAGTGGGTCGCCAATTGCCCACTCATTCGCCTTTCCCATTTTTCAATGCTGCTGCTGGTGGTTGTGGTGGTGCCAGCATCTCTTCTGTGCCAGTTCGCTTCCTGGCTAGAGTCATGCCCAAAATGTCCCTAATGGTAAGGGCAGTTTCTCCCCCCTGGCTGCGTCTGTTTGCGGTGTGGCAACGCCTGCTACCTCCGCCGGAGTGGCCAGCTTACGCTAGGGCCTTGTGTCTGAGCTCTGAAAGTCCGCTGCCAAACGTCTAGGACTGACAGTGTTTGGATGCTTTGCTCTGGGGTGAAACAGGTGAGTGGGTCGCCAATTGCCCACTCATTCGCCTTTTCCATTTCCTTTTCCATTTCCATTTCATTATTTTCCTTCTGATACACAACCAACCAACCAAACATAACACAAATAACACAGTGACATAATACATAACACATATAACACACAGTGACAACACACATAACACATACACGTACAATGCACAAATCACAAGGACCTTTCCTCTTGTTATTTGTCCTGGCCTTCACTTCTACACTCACTAGCATTAACGCTATAACTCACACTTCATACTATAACATTTTTCCATCCACATACCTGCCAACAGACCCAACTTTTTCAGGGACAGTCCTGCTTTTTTCCAGTCCTGTCCCATCTAATTTAGCTATCTAGGTATGCAAATACACGTTGGTAGTTATAGCTCGGTAGGTAGCACTAGTATAAACATTAAATAAATATAATAAAGTACTAAATAATAAATCTAACTTTAAAATACATTTAAATAAACCCCTTAATTTTTTAAAACCCATTAAAATTAAATTATTATTTAGACATAATACATCTTTAACCAAACCAGTGCACTGCTACTAATCTTAAACATAACCGTACATTAACCCTAAGCTATTTTTTAGTTCTTGTCCAACATTTTTCCATCCGCATACCTGCCAACACACCTAAGATTTTGGTGGACAGTCCTGCTTTTTTCCAGTCCTGTCCAGTAAAAGTTGGGTTGTTGCAAAGTATGTCATTGTGAATAGGTAGCAAATGTTAGGCATGTATTACAAGTGGTCCAAAATCAATTTAAAAATGTAAAATAATCCCTATTCTTTTATTAAACATCTATGGATGTGTGACTGTGTATGATAAACGGAGGCCAAGTTCCTTGGAGCATTTGTCTCTAGGTCATTTTGTGTACAGTACACCTCAGTACGTGTGTGCAACTCTATTGGTCGTTTCGGCAGGGGGCTGGCCTGCCATCAACGAATGAAGTGCGTTCTGCAATTCACTTGTTGATGCCAGACCAGCCCCCTGCCGAAACGACCAATAGAGTTGCACACACGTTCCTTCACGGCAGCTGCTGCTGCTCCGATGTGTTGTTAACCCCGTATTAACCCCTGCTAGGCAACCGGGAAGGAAAAGAAGATTAAACGAGCACGAAGAATGTCCGCGAATATTCGCCCGAAGAGAAGACAGGCACGGGCGAATATTCGCGGAATACGAAGGTTTTTTTCCCCCCGAAGACGAACACGAAGAGCCCCCTGGTGCCCAAGTCTAATACTATACATGCTGTTGAATGGAGCATTTAGGTCAGGGGTGTCCAACCTTGGGAGATATAGTCCTGCAGCAGCTGGAGGGCCGCAGGTTTGACACCCCTGATTTTATAGTAGAAATGTCTGTCTGCATTGATTCAAAGAAGTGACAGCGCTATGAAATGGGAAAGAATATCTTTATTGCCAAATGAGCTAGCCAAGCAATGAAAACAGAGAACGTAAAATGGGCTTGTCACCAGAAAGTGTAACTTTTTAAAATCTACAGTACCATTTTTTTAAACTAAAAAAACTGCAATCAATTTTTTCTTCTAATGATGAATAATGCTTTGTTCTGGAATATTACTGAAACATCATCTTTTTCTATTTGCATCCCATAACCATGTTAAGTGGGCTGATCAGAACAACACATTTAACCACTACCAAGTGACATCAATTCACGTTTCAGCCCAACTGTTCACGCTTAGTTGTTAAACATAGTTCAAGATCCACACTTTGTGGCTTAGGTCAGGGCTGGCTTTAAAGTGGGGCAAAAGGGCCAGCTTCCCCAGACTCATTCCTGGGGCATAGCAGCTTCCCCTTGAGCCTCCAGAAACCACAGGTGCAAAGGTGCAAAGACCTACTGCTTACCTCTGCTTGTACGAGAGAAACACAGCAGGGTTACGTTACGTCATGTTACCCTGCTGTGTGTGTGTGTGAGCAATGCAGAGGTAAGTTGCCAGCCTGTGTGAAAGTGTGCGAGCACCACAGACAAATCTGCAGTTGAGGTAAGAGGGTGTATGAGTGAATGAGTATTTATTAATTAATATGTGTTAATGAGTGAGTGAAGGAGTATGTGAATAATAGCATGGATGTGTAAGTGGGGGCAAATATGGCACAGGCAATCTGGTTGGGGCAAGCATAGCACAGGAAGGCTGTCTGGGGCAAAGATGGCACATGGAGGCTGTTTGGAGGTAAGCATAGCACAGAGAGGCTATTTGGGTCAAAGATAGCACAGGTAGGCTGTTTGGTGCAAAGATGACACAAGCAGGCTGTTTGGGGCAAAACTGGCTCAGACATTCTGTTTGGAGGCAAAGATGACACAGACATGCTGTGGACAAATATGGCAAGTTCTATGTGTCCAATCTGGGCGCTGGACAGGTCCAGTGGAAGCTATCTGGGTGCCAGAGCTGGACTTTGGGGATTGTAACTTATGATTTATGTCTGCAATTTAGGACTTCCATGAATAGAGAGGCGTGGTACAGTGAAGGAGGGGACAAAGGGACTCTGCCGTTGATGACGGGGAGGGGGCAAAACAGGGGTAGCCGGCAAAGGGTGCCTGAACACCTAAATCCAGCCCTGAATACTCTGTTTCAAGTCACTCGACAGACTTGCACCAATCATTTGCTATGCGATGGGCATAGTATTGTGCTCCACCCCAGCCCTGCGCTTGTGACGTGAGGACATCTCACCCAAAGTCGCATTATAATCAGAAGAAGGAAAGAGTGCACTGACTCTGACAGTCTCCTATTCTGTAGATACAGTGCTGCAAGTTCTTTTTTTTTCTTTGGTGTTGGAGTGGAGGCCATGGTTATATGCCATAAAGTGTGGGAATAGATGGGCAAATGTTTGCCCAGAGTCCAATCAATATTACATTTTGTGAAAAAAAACAACTTTGTACACCTTTGTGTACAAAGCCATTTTGATGTGAGGTGTCAAAGGTGTCTTTAAGGGGGCTACTCCTGGATCTCAACTTTATAGCCCCAAATTAAGACTGAGGATAAAGCATACTTAAGCCACTGAGTCTCCATTCAGAGCTATGGGCCGGTTGGGGAAAATAATAAACCTCTCTCTAACCAGCCCCATATAGAGAGAGCGAGATTCCTGCTCTCTCCTAGTAATCCTGAGTGGTGGGGTATGACATCATATGCCTGTAAGGTCACGTGACCCCGCTCTGTGTGAGCACAAATGTGTATTTGTTAGTGCATGTGAGCACAGATGTGTATGCCCGTGAGCACAGATGTATGTGCATGTAAGTGCATGTAAGCATGGATATGTGTGTGTGCATACGAGCATGGATGTGAATGTTTAAGTGTGTGTGTATATATGTGTGTGAGCATGGGTATGTATGTGAGGATGGATGTGTATGTGCAGGTGCAGTATGTGTGTTGGCATGAGAGTGTAAATCTGTTCAAATGTGTGAGTACAAATGTGAGTTACTGGGGGAGAGGCAAGGGAAAGGTGGGGGGTGCCAAATATAGTAGTCAATAAGAGGAGAGATAGGGAGAAAAAAAATGAATGAGATGAGGACAAAGGTAAGAAATAAAGAAGAGAGACTGAGATAAAGAGATATAAGAAATAACAAAAATAATGGGAGAGAGGAGAGATTATAAGATAGGGGAGAAATATAAGAAAGAGGAGAGAAAAGGCGTGTTTGTGTTTTGAATGTATATGTGCATGCAAGGGCAAGTATAAGCCAGGATCTTTATGTAGAAGCGTAGTTGTGAATATGCGTGTGTATGTATGTGTAAATGGGCAGGAATTTGCAAAAGTTGAGTATATGTGAGTACTTTGACAGTCTATGCATTATTCTTTTCAGACTGAGAAGAGATACACAGATTTCTTATTTTTGCCGATTTTGCTGAATTTGCTGATACTTACAGACATCTGCACCAATTGATTTCCTGAAGAAGCCCAAAGGGCGAAACGCGTAGAAAGACTCAATTGGACTTCATTTTTTGATGAGATTTTAACCAAATGCCTGCATATGCACTTTGTGCATGAAAAAACTGTGAGTGCATTACCATTGGTATATACTGTTTTACCTGAAGATATTGCACTATTTTAGTTTGTTTTTTAGATTTACCTTGAAGAGCATTAAAGTTTTTTAAAGTCCATATTGATGGGTTGGATTTGCCTCTTTCACTTGTGAGTGCAACATATCACTTAGTAACTAGCATTGAACATACCATCTACACTATATTGTGTTGTTTTTTGTTTTTTTCCCTATATATGTATCTGCGCCCCATACATTTCTGGTTTTCTTGTATTTTCTACACTTTGAGGAAGAGTGTCGCATGGGCAGCTGCGGTCCATACTAGGGAAGTATTTACACATTTATTTATTATTTATCACATTTCACTTAAGTAGCACGTATTTTTTGGATTTCCTTTTTGTTGTTATTCAGACTGAGAAGAGACCTGAGACTCTGAGAGGAGACCACTCTGGGTGCAATCTGGGTGTGGGGGTAAGTCCTGGGGATGCAATCTGAAGGAGTCATGTATACAGTGTGCACAGTGACCACTGCCATTAAATCTGCTACGGGCTCTAGCCCTGGATCTTTTGAAGACCTAGCAACGCCCTTGTCAGGTGCACTGAAGTATTGTGGACTAAGAAAAAAACTATTTTCTTTTTGTAGATGCATCTCACTACTGCCATTTATCTATAATAATGAATGTGACATCTGTTAGGAATACAATTAAATTATTATTATTTCATAAGAACACATTGGCAGGTTTATATGCCGTAATAAGATGGCTTTCCTGGTTTGTCCAAACAGTATGTATTAGGGGGCTAAGTGCTTTTACCTCTGTAGTCAGCATAACTCCTGAGTAAATTGGAGCACTAATATAAAGTATAAAAAGTCATTGAAATTCCTGCAATGACAATTTTGCTGAAAGTGAACTGAGCTGCAGTGAAAGAGCCATCTTAACTTGATTGAAATAACTCCTGATACAAACTAACATCAAGGAATTTGAAGACTTATCTTCATATGGTGGCAGACAATGATTTCATTGGATGGATTTATGAAAAGGTTGATTAATATATGAAGGCATTCATATTAAAGGATTACTTATATAAGCAAATGTATGGTTATATTTACAAAAGTCCTAGAAAAAATTGTCCTTCTTTAAGGGAACTTATTTAAAGCTCAACAGTTTTGAAATAGATTTTCCTTAAATAATAAAAAAGTAGGAATTTTAAACATGCTATAATGTGATTTGCCTTCACATTTCCAATTTTAGTTTCTTGGTTTTTAAAGGTTTATATGATACATGAAAGTTTTAGAATTTAGCAACCTGTAACTAAACTTAGCATTAGGTACATTATTCCCTGCTAAATTGCCAAATCATACATAGGAATAATTGTCTGTTAAAGTAAAATTTTCCCAAATTTATATTCTGTGCCAGAAATATGTTATACCAGTGCCCACTCAGCCCCCCACAGCCCAGTAGGGGGTGGCCATTGTAGTCTGCGGGGGAACATGATAAACACAGGCGGTTCCCTGACTTGGTAAATTCTGGCCATACAGGTCTCTGTGGTCTGAGCAGAGTAATACACCACACATAAAACTCTCTCCTCAAATCTGTATCCGAGCTCCACAGTCTTTAGAATCTTTGCTAATTGAGGAAATGAGGCAGTCTGTACCAGGGTGAACAAGTAGTCCCAGCTGACCCCTTGTACCCATCACTCCTACAACAGAACCCCTTCCAAGGCCAGGGCCCATGGTCCATAAGGAGAAGGCTGGCTCCCAGGCCCCTCCAGGGCACAGGGGCTTCCGAGAAAGACCTGTGTGTCGAAACGTTCCCTGTGTGAAATAAACTCACCTTACCATTTGAGTGCTGAGCCTTTGCTTCTTTATTTTGGATTTATTGAAGGACTTGGTGGTAGCCTGGCTCGTGCACCATCTCACAACTGAGTGCTGTATTCCAACCTTTGTTTCTGTGCATGTTGAACTTCCAGTGACCACCCAATTTAACACACCTGTTCCAAATTCACACCTGAGACCTTGTAGCACCAATTTGTCACATGACACCGGGGAGGGGAAATGGCTAATTGGGCCCAATTTGGTGTACTCACTTTTGTTGCCAAGGTGTTAGGCATTAATGGCTGTGTGATGAGTTATTTTGAGGGGACAGCAAACGTACACTGTTATACAGGCTGTACACTCACTACTTTACATTGTAGCAGAGTGTCATTTCTGCAGTGTTGTCACATGAAAAGATATAATAAAATATTTACAAACATGTGAGGGGTGTACTCACTTTTGTGAGATATTGTATGTGTATATATATATATATATACCCACACAGGGCACCAAACAGCACGGTCCTCTAGGGTATTAAAGCCACAGTCTCGGTGAGGTAATCAACCACAATTTATTTGTAATCCACGCATGCAGATATTAACAGGATTATACAGAACACAAATTCCCTATAAACAAAATCCTAGCTCATCTGAGCACTTACTAACATAGAAGTCCCTCACTAATCAGGGTCTAAACTAAACAGAACGCAATCTCACCAACCTTTTTGATGGTTTATTTTGTACATAGCAAGCCCTGCTGCTTCCAAACAAAACTTTCTCTTTCCCTCTGTCCAACAGGTAAGGCTTTATTGCAGTCAGTGCAAGTAATTACTTGCAGCTGACCAGTCCATTGGAGTCAGCCTAAACTGTGTCTGGCCTGGATCCTGTGTCAGTCCAGGTGTATGTTAACTGCGGGGTGGAGCGCCAGCCCGCCCTACTCTCCGTATGCTCCACCCCAGGGGCCCATATAGAAACATATTATAATCTGGCGCAACACATACTCCCACATAATCGAGGGGGAATGTATACGCCATCCACTACAACACCCTGCACCTTGTTACAATATATATATATATATAAAATTAAATTTTTTAAAACAAAAACTTTTTTCAAGTATGTTGATGTAAACAGCTATATATATATATATAAAAAAATAACAATTAGCCCTGCACTCCTACCTAAACATAAATAAGGTGACAAATACTAGATTCCTAAATCAAAAAACATGGTGCCCGGTGCTTGGCTAATAGCAAAGTAACTATAATCTGAAAGTAGTAAAGCCAGCACTCACGGTCTTCAATAGTGCTTAATTTTTATTGCAAGACGCTAAAATGTCAACGTTTCAGTCCAACTCGTGGACTTTCCCCAGGACAAGCTTGTCCTGTCCGTGTGGGTCACAATATGTAGGGAGAATCACTAGACCTTTACATAAGAGAATAGAGAAATGTATCAGATACGTAATATTCGAAAAAGTTATGATAAACACAGTGTATCAACTCATTTTGCCGAATATAATCGTGAAACCAAACACTTAAAGCTTATTGGGATAACAAAAGTCAAAAAATTCTGTAAGGGAGAGAATTTCATCACAAAACTAGGACAAGAAGAAATTAAATGGGTTTATAATTTAAAGACTTTAAAACCATATGAGTTAAACAGTGATAAAAGAGATGGATTTAAATAACGTAAGGAAGATACAAGAGTTACGCCAGAAGAAGCAATTGGAGCGAAATGCGTCATGCATATTGACAACAACAGGAGGGGAGAAGCCGTATACTTGAAAGTTCACTATACGAACCACACACAGCATGACTGTAGCAGAGCTACTGCAACACCTAGCAAATGGTTATGGGACATTTTAAGTACATTTTAATGTAAGCTACAATATTTTATTTATTATTAAAGATACATTTTCACCTCTTAACCTCCTGGTATCTGCTTTTGATCTTTTCGGGGAGAGCTGATTCCGTTTACACTGTTGGGGATACCTGAAGGCTGTGTTTCAAAGAAACGAATTATGAAAGGGTCAGTTAGTGCCCTGTATAGTGTAAGAGTCTCTCCTATACTTTACCACATCTTGAAAGAAAGAGTGAGAATGAGTAAGAGAATTAATGATTTAATGTGTGGATGAATTGTGTGAATGAGTGAGGATAAATGAATTGGTGTGTGGATGAATTTTGTGAATGTGTGAGAGAATAAATAAATGTGTTGATTAATTGTGTGAAAGCGTGAGATAATAAATGAATTAATGTCTGTATGAATTGTGTGAATGAGGAAGATAATGAATGAATTAATGTGTGGATGAATTGCGTGAATGAGTGAGAGTATAAATTAATGCGTGGATAACTTGTGTGGATGAGAGAATATTAATGTGTGGATGCATTGTGTGGATGAATTAGAAAATTAATAAATTAATGTGTGGATGAATGGTAAGAATGCATTAATGAACATGTGTAAATGATTTGTGTTAATGAGTGAAAGAATTAATAATTGTGTGAAACAATTGTGTACTTGACAGAATGAAGGAGCGACTGTATAAGTGTTTTGTGTGTATAATAGATGTATAAGTGATTTGGGGAAAGGCAAAGATGACACAAGCAGGGTGTTTGAGCTTTGGGGACCAAGATGGCATGGGCAGGGTGTTTATGGGACAAAGATGGAACGGGCAGGGTGTTTATGGGGCAAATTGTCACGGCTAGAGGACCAGCAGTGCAGGAACCTGGTATCATCCACCGGTACGGGAGCAGAGCAGTATATTGGTTGCAGCAGGCAAAAGAGTAGTCGTTACACGGAGCCGAGGTCGGGAGTAGGCAAGGACAGGATAATCAAAAACAAGCCGGGTCAAACACAGGAGATAGACAGGAACGTCAAAAACAAGCCAAGGTCAGAAGCCAAATTCACGAAGTATTTAATAAGCACAGCCAACATGCACAAGGCATTATCACAGGCAATGAGCTAGTGCAACAGCCAGGTTTAAATAGACCTACTAATTGTATTTCCCGCCCCGCATGAAACAGAGGCTTGGAACGCATAGGTGTAGTGTCTATAAGAGGCCACACGGTGGTGCGCGTGTGTACAGAGGCAGAGTTCATGCAGTCTGTGTTCAGGAAACCTGCCAGCGGCTACAGGCGACGAGGGGCTTCAGTAGAACGGCGGTTCGGGGGAACTGATGGTAAGTACCCCGTAGTTACACAAATATGGCACAGGCAGGGTGTTTATGGGACAAAGATGGTACATGCAGGGTGTTTATGGGACAAAGATGGCACAGGCAGGGTATTTGGGGAAAAAGATGGCTCAGGCTGGGCTGTAATTTTTTGTGTGTAATCTGAGTGCTGTTCAAGTTCTATGTGGACACCAGGGCTGACTTTGGGGTGTGCAACCTGTGATCTATGCCTGTAATTTTTTTTTTCTCTATACCTTTAATGCTGAGTTAAAATGTGATTTATACCTGCAAAGCCGGATTTGCGTGTTATTCTGTTGATCTATATCTGCTATGCTATGTTTCCATACATTATTTATGTATACCTGCAAATACAGGGTTTGTAGATCTTATTTAATTTATCTATACCTGCAGTGCTGTTTCCATGTGTTGTTTATTTGATCTATACATTCAGTGCTGAGTTTGCATGTGATCCCCAGTTGATTTATACCTGCAAAGCTGGGTATGTGTGTTAATCTGTTGGACTGTACCTGCAATGCTATACACGCAAGTGTTGTTTACATGTGTTGTTTATTTGATCTATACCTGAACTTCAGGGAGGAAGGAAAAGAGAGGTGTGGCTTAGTGAATGAGGGGACAAAAGGACTCGAACGGTAGAGAGGACCTTTCAGAATCACAGTAGAGTCAGAAGGACGGAAGACTGACTGCACTAACTCTCACAGTCTTCCCTTAATCTGCAGTCAGTGTGGAAAATATATTTTTTTTTGATGTGGGAGCGGAGGGAGTGATTGCATGCTAGGCTGCATGGAGGTGGTGCAAAGGAAATAATTGCCTAGGGTCCAATATTTTCATATTTAAAGGGGAAATGTTTTTGTTACAAAGATTGCACTGTTAGCTGTCTTTTTTTTCCTATATTTAATGTATTTAAGGTACATTATTGTTTCCAGTGTTTGCACTTGCTGATAAATAATCCCTAATTAAAACTAGATTTATTCCCTTTCTTTTTTGTGGAGGGGGCACCAGAGAACTAGTCCGAACAGGGAGCCTAAACACCTAAGGCCGGCCCTGGGCCTGAGAAACTGGAAAATATGTTAGATAAAATAATAATAAATAATAATTTAGTGCATTACAGTAACAACCAGAACAAATGTGTAGTACAACGGCAATAAATATGTATAATTAGTATTCTAAAAATCCTTCTAGCTGATTACAAACACTGGTTTATAACTGCAGTGGAACCATATATTCAAGAAACAGCAGCAACAGGGTAGCTAATGTCAAGTGCTTCAGATATATAAAAAAACATGCATCTTTTTTCTTTTTTCCTGAACAGTGATTCATATAGCATTTATGTTTCCAGACTATGGATACAAAAGTAATATATCACCAGATATATTAACATCTCCCAGACCAACAATGGCACTTTCCTCTGTCTCAGTAAAAGGTATGTAACCTATGCACACATATACCACAGACAAGGTAACAATACCACATACATCATAAAATCAGTGGTACCTCCTTTTGTAAGTTATCCACGTCTTAACCCCTTAATGACAAAGCCTGTACATGTACGGCTCAAAATGCATTGTTTTCAACAGGTTTATTTACCGCCCATTGTCCTTAAGGGGTTAAAAGGGGTGGGATGAAGAGCTGAGGCACAGCCATTGGGCGCCCCTTTAACTTCATGAACGCCAGACTCCAGCCGCTGCCCTCACCAGACACCAGAAGCAGTTGTTAGTCGGGGGTGTGTGTGTGTGTTATATGGGGGCTTAAGGCTTTTCTGGAGGCAGAGTGCCCCATGATATGCCTTTTAACCCCCTTTATGCCACTCTGCCTCTAGAAATGCCTTTTAACCCCATATATGCCACTCTGCCTCCATAAATGCCTTTTAACCCCCTATATGCCACTCTGTCCCATGATATGCCTTTTATAAGGCAATTCTGGAGGCAGAGTTGCATAAAGGGGGTTAAAAGGCATTTCTGGCGGCAGAGTGGCATAAAGGGGGTTAAAAGTCATATCATGGGGCAGAGTGGCATATAGGGTGTTAAAAAGGCATATCATGGGGCAGAGTGGCATATAGGAGTGTATAAGGCATATCAGGGAGACAGAGTGGGATATAGAAGGTATAAGGCATTTCTGGGGGCAGAGTGTCATATAGGGGGGTATAAGGCAAGCTTGGGGCAGATGTGCATAACTGGGGGGGCAGGTTGGCAAATCAAAGGTAATAAAAAGAAAAAAAAATATTTTTCTCAATCACAGCTTTTATTAAATATGAAAAAATTGTTTACATGAATAAATAAAGAAATAAAAGTTTCTTACAAGAATATCGTGAAGAATAATGTGATCACTGTTTTGTTCCACTGAATAAAATGGAAGTTTTTCATCTAAAAATGTTTGCAGTAGCAAATGTTTTGATTCCATTATGTTTAATGTATTTAATTTATTAGGCACCTTTTAACACTTGTGCCTTCTGACAAATAATGTGATAAAAAGAATGTGTTATAGTTATTTGTATGGCAAGTAGTGTGACTCGGGTATGTATAAGGGGTGTGTGTGGGTATAAGAGCTCGACCGCGAGATAAACTATATGGGGCTGGTCTCCAAATGTTTCCAGGGCTGCTTTTCATTCCCAGTCCAGCCCTGCAGACACACCTGTAGGAGACCACTTCTGCCACAATATCAAGATCTTTGGGTCGCCATATTAATGGGCAATTTATGAATTCCTGAGAAAGGAAAATAGGGAACACAAATGAATACAAAAATGTAAGACCACTAATTCAGGCCTAAATTGTATTAAAGAATTGAAGTGACCCTATCCACACAATCAATCTTATACACTGACCCATAGACTGCGGCAGTCTACAAACCCAAAAGCGACTTCATTGCTATATTTCACACTAACACCCTAACAAGACAAACATTTGCATTAACATTTAATATCACTACACAAATGCAATATTAATTCACAATCTTTGTATCTTGCTCTGGCTGTATGTTACTGTATAAATGTATGAACAATTTCTGTTTCAAATGTACAACCTTCTTGGAGAAGAGACCTAGATAGTCTCGGAAGCTTACAATTATACCTCAGTTAGCCAACACAGGTATAATCTTTATCAAATTTGCTCTCCCAGGACAGTCAAACATTATTTTTATGATGGTGGGAATTGCAGATCATCAGAAACTGGAGAAATATCTGTTAAGAGACTTAACATGACCATTGTTGACATTATGTCCAATGGCTTTGAAATTTCTTTCTATTTCCTCCTCTTTTGATCTCAAACAACACATTAACTCCCCTACTTATGATGATGGTCACACCCTGGACCTTATTTTTTCTAGCATGTGCTCTCTAACTTCCCTAATTCCCCTTTCCCCCTCTCTGACTGCCACTTCCTATCCTGCTCTTTAACCTTGCCTCCTACTCGCGCCTTTGCACCTCAACCTCGCCTAACCAGAGATCTCAGCTGTATTAACCTTCAGAAATTCTCAACCAATTTACTCTCCTGTCACAAACATCTCATGCCCTAACAACGCTACCTCTCTCTTTAACTCCACTCTCACATCTTCTCTTGAGGATGTAGCCCCATTTACTACTCGCTCTTCATGATGTTCACATTTCCAACCCTGGCATACGACTGTAACCCGACACCAACAACGTTGTTCCCGCACTGCTGAATGTAGTTGGAGAAAGTCTCATACCATGTCTGACTTTCTGCACTATAAATGAATGCTACATTCCTACTACTCTGCTCTCAACCCTGCTAAAGAAACCTACTTCACCACCCCATCTCCTCCCTGTCCCATAACCCCTTTCAACTCCCTTCTTCGACTTATTCCTACTACCCCTTACCTTAATGCCTTTGACTTTGCCACATACTTCAATAATAAAATTGTAACTATCAGGTATGACATATCTGCACAGTTACCACTCTGCCCTCACCCTCCCTCTGACTTTGCACCCTCATACCCATTGACCTCTTCTCATTTCACTACATTAAATCAATTCTCTGCTGTCACTGAAGAGGAGGTACATGCTCTTCTTCTTTTCTCTTGTCCAACCACATGCCCCCTTGACCCGATCCCTTCCCATTTCACCCAGTCTCTTTCATCTACTCTTGTCCCTACTCTAGCTCACATCTTCTACTCACTACTCCCTCACTACTGGATCTGTCCCATCCTCCTTCAAGCATGCTACCATTGCTCCAATCTTGAAAAAGCCCTCCCTTGACCTGACTGATCTGTCCTTTTGCCATCCCATCTCTCTACTTCTTCTCACCTCCAAGCTTCTTGAAAGAATTGTTTATACCCAATTCCAACTCCCTACTTGACCCTCTTCAATCTGGTTTTTACCCTCGACGCTCCACTGAATTTACTAATTTACTAATGACCTACCCACTGCTAAATCCAAGGGGCACTTTTCCATGCTAATCCTACTAGGCCTTTCTGCTGCTTTCAACATTGTTCACCACCCTCTTCTCTTTCAAACTCCTCATGATCTTGGTCTCCATGACACTGTTCTCTCCTGGTTCACTTCCTAGCTGTCTGATCGTACCCTCAGCATCTCTGTCTCCAATAACACTTCCCCTCCCCTTTCTCAGTTGGAGGGCTCACACCTCCTCACTTGGCAAACTAATCTCATCCTTTGGCTTTCAATACCACCTGTTTGCTTATGACACCCAGATCTATCTATCATCTCCTGATGTCTCTCCCTCTGTCTTAGATCTTCATTTGAAGATCCTGACTCTTACTTTCAAAGCCATTCACAGCAGTTCCCCTACCTCATCTCCTCACTCATCTCTAAATACACTCCTAACCGGTCTCTCCGCTCATCCAATGATCTCCTTCTATCTTCTCCTCTGATGCCTAGCTCTCATGCACGCTTACAAGATTTCTCAAAGGCTGCCCCTAGCCTCTGAAATGCCCTCCCCCAGCCTATCCATCTTTCCCTCTGCCTTTGATCCTTCCAAAATTCCTCAAGACCCAATTCTTTAAGGACGCTTACCACATTGGACATTAACGCCCTCCCATATTCCTTTAGCTCACCTTTCCTAGTCCCTCTCCTGCAATACTTACACTAGTGTGGCTGGATCATCCCTAACATTGGCACTTTTACCTTTTACCTATTGTGTAATACACCCTAACTCCCTCTAAATTGTAAGCTCCTTTGAGCAGGGCCCTCCTCACCTGTTGTTTCTGTAAATTGTTATGTTAAATACTACTTGTTATGCCCTGTCTACCCATTGTACAGTGCTATGGAATTTGATGGCGCTATATAGAACAATAAATAATAATAATAATAATAATATTGCTTTAGGGGCTAGCAGATCTGCAGCCTCAGTGGAGACTGATAGAGATAGAAACATAGAATTTGACAGCAGATAAAAAAAACCATTAAATTGGTCTGTCCATTTGTTTCTGGTGTAAAGACTCAGGCCTTAATGGATCAGATTAGGTAAATATTGAATAAATGATTAATTAATACATTAATACATGCAGTCCTTACTTAATTTTGTGGTTATATTATTCTATGTTTCTATTACCTATTGTGTTATTGCTTATATTTTATGTTTGTGTTATAATATAGTCTCATCCTACAATACTTTATAATCATACCTGGGAACTTTTGGGATCTGGCTACCTGGGATATGCCTTCAAGGGGCGTTCCTGCTGACTTCAGTTAAAGGGGAAATGGGCAGGGAGTGGGGCTTGTTAAGATCCCGCGACCTGGAGGATTCGGGTGTTGACCTGGAGGATTCGGGTGTTGACCTGGAGGAATCGGGTGTTGACCTGGAGGATTTGGGTGTTCGGGTGTTGACTAGCGGCGCTGCCAGAGGAGCTCCCTGCCGGAGACCAATAGAGTTGCTCGCATGAACTGTTAACTCCTGGAACCTCCCCAGGCGGTCCTCTTGTCTTCAGCAAACTGTTTGCGGGCTTTCTTGTGCATCATCTTTAGAAGAGGCTTCCTTCTGGGACGACAGCCATGCAGACCAATTTGATGCAGTGTGCGGCTTATGATCTGAGCACTGACAGTCTGACCCCCCACCCCTTCAACCTCTGCAGCAATGCAATGCTGGCAGATGTGACTCTGAGCATGTGCACTCAACTTCTGTAGAGCAACATTTTTTTTTCAGATCCTCAGAGAGTTCCTTGCCATGAGGTGCCATGTTGAACTTCCAGTGACCAGTATGAGAGAGTATGATAGTGATAACACCAAATTTAACACACCTGCTCCCCATTCACACCTGAGACCATGTAACACTAACAAGTCACATGACACCGGGGAGGGGAAATGGCTAATTGGGCCAAATATAGACATGTCCAGTTAGGGGTATACTCACTTTTGTTGCCAAGGTTTAGACATTAATGGCTGTGTGTTAAGTTATTTTTAAGGGAACAGCAAATTTACACTGTTACAGTGGCTGTACACTCACTACTTGTGAGGGGTGTACTCACTTTTGTGAGATACTGTATAAATAACATATCAATCAGGTTTTCTTTTCTCTTTAAGTATAAATAGAAACAAAAATGTGTTCGGTTTGATTTGACAAGTCTGATGTGGAGGAAGTTGTGGAAAACTGGGGGAGACCTTCTCATCCAACATCAGTGCCTAACCTCACAAATACTCTTTTGGCTGAATAGGCACAAATTCCTACTTACGCACTATAAAATCCTGGTAAAAGCCTTCTCAGAAGAGAGGTGGTCAGGGCCGGCCCTACCATGGAGCAGAGTGGGGCAATTGCCCCAGGTGGCACTTTTGAAGAGGCGGCCCCAAGCGCCGTTTTTTTTTTTTTAAGCAGAGAAGAGAGAGGGGCGCCGAGTGGTTTTTGCTTATCAAGTTTTCAGTACCCGTTCAGCGCTCCTCTCTCTCCTCTGCGAGCCCTCTAGCTCGGTCTCGGTGCTGGCTTGTAATCCGAGGAATTCCACTGTGGTTGTCTGGTACCAAGGTGCATCATAAGAGGTACAGTCTCTTGGGTCACGGGTCCAGAGGCCAATGGATTGCCGTCTACCTGGTGTATGAGGAGCGCAGTTGTCTTGGTGTGACGGGGTATGTGGTGTCTCGAGGCAAAACCAGTGTCCATGAAGTTACCACTGGCTCCTGAATCCACCATGGCCATGGTGGTTATGGAAGAATCAGTCCACTGCAGGAGAAGAGAGATGGATAAATGAGGGGCTGAACGGGAAACAGTAGGAGGTACAGCAGTGTGGATGGACAACAGCTCACCTCTTGACTTGTTAGGTCTCTCCGGGCATTCACGGAGTACATGTCCAGCTTTGCCGCAGTAAAGACACAAGTGCAATGTTCTTCTTCTGGAGCGTTCCACTGCTGAGAGAGGTCCCCTGAAGAGTCCTATCTGCATGGGTTCCTCGGTTGTCTGTGCGGTGGTTGATGATGGTTGATGAACAGGAGGTTGGTACACACGGCGCCTAGGAGGACTAGCCCCCATGGAACGTTCCTGTCTGCGTTCACGTAGCCGACGATCAATCTGGATGGATAAGTCAACTAGGGCCTCTAGTGATGATGGAACACCAGTGCGCGCCAATTCGTCCTTCAGAGCCTCAGACAGACCCAAACGGAACTGGTCCAGTAAAGCAGCCCCATTCCAGGCGGTCTCAACTGCTGCTTGACGAAACTCTGTGACGTACTCTTCCACTGGTCTTCTTCCTTGTCGGAGATGACGTAAGGTATTCTGGGCAGTAGCGGCTCTGAGAGGGTCATCGTATATTTTCCCCATAGCCTGGTGGAAAGAAGCCCAGGACTCTAAGACAGGATCATTGACTCGTAAGAGATGATGAGCCCACTGTTGTGGTTCACCTGTCAGTAACGTAATCACGGTGTGTACCCTAATACGGTCTGATGCATAAGTCCGTGGCTTGAGAGTGAACATCACTTGACAAGCAGTAATGAAAGTACGGAATTGGGACCTGTCGCCAGAGAATTTATCGGGTAGTGCAACGTGGGGTTCAAGTGCTGTGGCCCCTCCCAACACCGCAGAAGGAGGCGTCTCTACTGGCAACGGACTGGCAGGCCTTCGCCCTGAGCGTATCTCCTGTAGTTGAAGCTGTACGTCCGCTTGCCCGGCCTGGAGTTCCCCCACGGTTCTATTCAGGGATGTAACCTGGTGGACCAAGGAGGTGATAGCCTCAGTTAACCCTGCGGACTCCATGGTTAGGCTCAGATATTATGACAGGCGCCGACTTGCACCTGTGGTGTGAAGGGAGGAGGAGCCCAATATGCAGGGGAGACTATAAATCAAAAAATCAGAGTCCATAGGAAAACGGAGGTCAAAGTTCAGGCAGTAATCAATAAGAGAGGTCAATGGGCAATCCGAGGTCAAAGTTCAGGCAGCAATCAGCAAACGAGGTCAGTAGGGAATCCAAGGTCAAAGTTCAGGCAGCAATCCGTAAACGAGGTCAGTAGGGAATCCAAGGTCAAAGTTCAGGCAGCAATCCGTAAGCAAGGTCAGTAGGTAATCCAAGGTCAAGTTCAGCAAGGTCAAGTTCAGGAAACAATCAGGCAAGGTTACTAGGTCACTATAGGAACAGGAGCACAGAACTGAAGACACTCTGTAATGCACTGAGCGTCTCAGAATATCTGAGCACTGACATGATGGTGTTCAGGTGTTTTATAGGGATCTCAGGCGTGACGTCACGCGTCACGCCTACAGACCCGCCCACAGTACAACCCCTCATACAGTTCAGTGAGGGAGCCGGTGCTGGGAGCACCGCCCCTCCTGTATAAATGTATAAAAAGCCTCCGTCCCGCCCCCTCTGTCTCTTTCCCCATGGACTGCAGAGGGAGGTGGTTTCAGAGCAGCATGCTGCAGCACCACCCCCCACCTCGGCGTTCCTGCAACCGCGGCACCCGCGAACCTCGCTCCCTCCGAGGACACGAGGAGAGGAGCTCCGGAGAACACAGCCCGCGAAGGACGCCGGCGATGAACGGACGGACGCCCTGCCGTTCGTCGGCGCCTTCCCTGTTGGAGGCGAGCAGCGGGTGCAGGCTGCTGCCGGCAGGTACGTGCCTGACAGAGGGAGAGTATGAATTCATGTGCGGATAAATTGTCTGAATGAGGGAGATAATTAATTAATTTGTGAGAATGCATTAATGAATATGGCTAAATGATTTGTGTGAGTGAGAGAATAAACGATTATGTGAATGAAAGTGTGAATTAGTGAGTGACTGTAAAAGTGTATCATAGATGGATTTCTGTGACAAAGATGGCACAGGCCGGGCTGTTTGGTGACAAAGTTGACTCATGCTGGGCTGTTTGGGGACACAGATGGCAGGTCCTATGTGTGTTATCTGTGTGCTTGTCAGGTTCTATGTGGGCAGTGTGGATGCCAGTGCTGGCTTTTTGGTGTGCAACCTGTGATCTGTGCCTGTAATTTAGGGAGTTTTACCTTTATTGCTGAGTTTTTATGCAAATTCCAATTGATCTATACCTGCAAAGCTGGGTTTGTGTGTTTATTTGAGCTATACCATCACTGCTGAGTTTACACGTGATATCTGGTTGATCTATACCTGCAAAGCAATGTTTCCATACATTATTATTGTATACCTGCAAATACAGGATTTGTTTGTCTGATTCAATGCCTTCAGTGCTGAGTTCACATGTGAATTTCAATTGATCTGTACATGCAAAGCTGGGTTTGTGTGTTAATTTGTTGATCTATCCCTGCTATGCAATATTTCCATACATTATTTATGTATGTAGTTATGTAGGTGTGACGGACCGACCAGGGACCTCAGGTTGTCCCTCTCCACCAAGAGCGACTTCTCCCTTCAGGACAATAATTCCCAGCAATCCGTCGGCAATATCACCAAGCAAAGTAAAGGGATATCGCTATCCAGTACCCAAATAACCAGGCAAGACTAGTCTTTAGGTACAACAAGAGGGGAACTGATTTATTTTAGACACAGACAGCTGGATATATCCAGCAAAACACATATTAACATAAAAGAAGATATTGAGATACAAACCACCCCCTTAATCTGCATCTCAGAGACAACAGGCGCAGTAAAGGGATTAACAATACAAAAGGATAGAGACGCCACTAAAATAAGGAATACACATTGTCTTGATTAGATTATCTCCCAGACCTTAGTGTGCTGTGTAAACAGTTAGGAAAGAAAGCAATAATAAAATACATTTTTATTAATAACTAACAAAAGGATAACATGGCACTCTTTACCAGGGCCCATGGTCTGTAGTAAGGAGGCTGGCACTCTGTCCCCTCCAGGAGCCCATGGCACGGAGGCTTCCGTAGTAGGTTTGTGTCTTATTCAGTTGATCTATACATGAATGTGCTGTTTTATGTGTTGTTTATTTGATCTATACCTATTTTGTTGTGCTGGAGCGGAGGGAGTGATTGCATGCTAAAGAGCGTGAAGCGGGGCCCAAGGAAATGCTTGAGTAGGGTCCAATTTTTTCACTATAAAATGTATTGGCAGCAAGGTCTAATATATATATCCTGCTGTCAATATGTATCAATATTAGATCCTGCTGTTATATATATATATATATATATATATATATATAACAGCAGGATCTAATATTGATACATATTGACAGCAGGGGCTAATAGTTATATATATTGACAGCAGGGGCTAATATTAAAGAAACTGCACAGTTTGGTTGTTATTTTGAAGTCGTATTTTCAATCTTAGTCTGTACATATTATGTAGTTAAAAATGCATATCTAATGCATATATATATATATATATATATATATATATATATATACATACACACACACACATCTGACACTGTGACATATATTTGATCCGTGATCCCTGTGGGTGAGCTCTCACTCTTTGAGCCTGGACATAATAATGTTATATTTCACCTTTCTTTTCAACCCGTGGGACTTTTTGCGGCACTTTTTTCCCGGGGTGGGGCAGCATTTCACACTTTGCCACCAGGCAGCACAATGTCTTGGGCCAGCCCTGGAGGAGGTTGTAATGGCTGCTGGGTTTGGGGCAACTAAGATTTTAGAATGGGAGGTTCAACAAGCTTGTATAGATATGATGCTCAGGTTGGGCTGGCAATAGAAGTCCAATAGGGATGCCAGACGAGCCCCTTGATGGCGACCAATAGTCGCAACTTGGCTGACAGAGACCACTGGTCTCCCTGCTCCAACAGTTAAAGGTCCGTACAAGTGATTTTATAGGCCGTTTAACTCTTGACGGGGAACTTGGCCTGTCTTCCCGCTCCAAGTTTAACTCCTGACGGCGAACCTACGGATTTCCGCTCCCGTTATCTACACAGTGTATCAATATGTATGGAACCAAAGAGAGGGTTTGGTTCCAGGGGGGAAGTTTAATATGTGTTGCACTGCAGTTAACCAGGATGTAGCTAAGTGGATAAGACACGTGCACTTAGTATAAGTTGGAGTTGAAGTTTATACAGTATGTTTTAAGAAGATCTGTTAATAAAATCATTAAACACTGCAGCTGGAGTCTGACAGCCCTGTTAATGCACAGTAACATTGAAACACACAGCATCGCAGGGGTTAATGGGAGAGGAAATCCGTAGGTTCACCGTCAGGAGTTAAAAAGGCGAACCTATGGATTTACGCTTCCGTTAACCCCTGCGATGCTGCGTAGATAGTAGACGAAGACGAAGATTCTTCGTGTTGTGCGTCTTCATCTTCGTCTACGTTTTGCCGCCGCCTTCGTGTTCGTTTTCGTATTTGCCGAATACGAATGCACAAGTCTAATAAGAATGCATCTTGAGTCCTATTTTAGCCTATCCAAATCAGTACTCAATAACCAACATGGGGCTGTTTGTTAACCAAAGCTGCACTTATTGACATGCACATACCCACATAGACCAAAATAATAAAATGTAGAAGGAGATACTTCTCCACTCTTGACTATTCAGGCCAAGTTAGACATTAACCTCAAGCTTAGTTTTTCATGATTGTTACCAATCGCCCAGATGCAAATTTCCCATCTACTTTTTTTCACATCATAGACAACATTCATCAATTAATTTGACTGTGCTAAATATGGGCCAGTTGCCATGCAATCTAATGCAATGTTCTGCTGATTGTTCCACTTAGCAGTTTTTTTAAATAGCTTTTTATACATATTTGCCCAATGAGTGAAAAGCTGTACAAAAAACAAACCTTCATTGATTGCTGTGACTCTGACCATTCTCAGTCAGCTCAAAATAGCTCTAGCTAAATAATAACTTCTATCTGCATACTGAAATTATGTTGGGCAATAATGTTCAATCGTCACACTAACATCAATGATGAGTTCCCATTTAAAGAAGCGTTTCATAGAAACACAGGTGTCTTATGCAGTAGATCAGATTTGCTGAAGATATATAATGCACGCTCATCTGAAAGATACAACACCATTATCCTCATGTAGAGTTTAACAATATCAAGCAAAAACGGTACCATTTTTTACCAGAGGGTATATTTTTTTACCAGAGGGTCTGAGTGGCCATAAGGGTAGAGAACCAATTAAGAGTTCAGCTTATACCCAAAAAGCAGTAGTCTTATGAGATAAATATCACGGATTTCATCACACTATATGGCCATATATCGCTTAGCCTGCCACTATGTCAAAGTACCTCAAGTCTGGGGAGCCCTCAAGCCCTTCAAGGCTATAAGGAGCTGAATCAGTGTGACTGCTTTGCATTTTGACCCAAAAGAGACTCTCAAGAAATGTAAAACCTTCTCTGGACACCATTAATGAGGCACCTGGGTGGCAGGAGGGCCTCAAGGGTATACATACACTCTCCATCACACTTGCATACATAGTAAGCACTTCTAGGGAAACAATCAGTTTTTCCTCATGTGAAGACATATGTATGTGCACTAGATGGACAAAAGTATAGGGACACCTGGCCATTACACCAACAGGGACTTTGATGACATTGCATTCTAAATACAGAGACATTAATATGAAGTTGGTCTTCGCTTGGCAGGTTTTAACAGCTTTCACTCTTCTGGGAAGGCTTTCCACAAGATTTTGGAGTGTTTCTGTGGGATTTGTTGCCCATTCATCCACTAGAGTATTTGTAATGTCAGGCACTGATGTTGGAGGCTAAGGCCTGGCTTGCAATATATGTTACAGTTCATCCCAAAGGTGTTCTTCTGCATTAAAGGTCTATCTTTATGGATCTTGTTTTCTGCACTGGGGCACAGTCATGCTGGAATAGAAAAGGGTCTTTCTCAAACTGTTCCCACAAAGTTGGAAGCATACCATTGTTCAAAATGTCTCTGTATGCTGAAGCATTAAGACTCTGTTTCACGTGAAGTAAGGGGCTTAGTCCAAACGCTGATTTTAATAATTAAGAGGTATGTCCCAATACATTTGTCCATATAGTGGTGCACACAGCAAGGTCCATAGAGACATAACTGGCACAGAGCCCTGACCTCAACCCCATCAAACTCCTTAACCCCTTAAAAACAACAGCAGAGATTGGGAGCCAGGCCTTCTCATCCAACATCAGGGCCTGACCTCACAAATGCTTTACTGGTTGACTGGGCAAAAAATCCCACAAAGCCTTCCTAGAAGAGTGGAAGCTGTTATAGCTGCGAACAGGGGGAACCAACTTCATATTAATGTTTATGTATTTAGAATGCAATGTCATCAAAGTCTCTGTTGGTGCAATGGTCAGATGCCCCAATACTTTTGTCCATCTGGTATATACCGTATTGGCTCGAATATAGGCCGCACTTTTTTCCCCCACTTTAAGTCTTTAAAGTGGGGGTGCGGCCTATATTCGGGGTCTAGCGCCTGACGCCCGAGACATGCAGTCCCGGGCGCCGGGCAGGCAGCGGGGTTAGGATACAGATCCCCCGCAGCGGTGCAGGGGACCTGCATCCTACTCTCTGATACCCTCAGACAGCCTCCCCTGCCAGAACTTTCCACGGGGGGGTGCCGGCACGGGAGGTTGTCTAAGCGCATCGTACGGACGGTCACCGGCTGCGGAGGTTGTTTACCCGCATCGCCACAGCCGGTGACCATCCGTACCCCCAAGACAGGTTATATTTTTACGTAGATTAATATTTAATTACAGGGGAAAAATATAAGGAAAGGCCACTAAGTTTCTCTCAATTATATTATTTCAGTAAATGTAAATAAATAATTGCACATTTCTATGAGCATAAAAATGTGGGCCTGTTACCCACCTCCAGCCATGAGAAACAGCTGCAGGAATCTAATTCAAAATCCTTCACTTAATATTTTAGTAATCTAGAAATATTCTATGTATCTTTCTAAGAATAAGAATTGGAATTATATGTAATTGATCATTCATCTATATCAAATATAACAATACTAGAAGATGGACACAACCTGAAGCAAAACATATCCACCAAGATTGACCTCAGCATTTCTACATTGAACCTAATAATGATAAAAGCACAGCCTGTATTCATCCAGCCCTATAGCAGTTAAATTACAGATTGTAAATTATCACACATACGGTGGAAAAGTTCCTACAAGCGTTCTTAAGAGACCACATTCAGGAACCTTTTTATACAAAAATGTTGTTATTGGCAGTCAGCATAGCTCTCTGAGTAATAGACCATGTCAAATTAATTCAATTTACTTAGGAACATAGCACGTAATGTGATCCACTAATGTATTGCAAATGTTCTTGTTGCTGAGATTTTAATATAAATAGAAGTAAATAGGTCCAAAAGAAAGTATTTTATGAGAAGATTGCATTTATTTTGTTCTGTTTACTGTTGGTCATATTCTAAAAGAGGATTATGAGAACTATAGTTTGTAAACAGCTGGAGGGGCGTAAATTGCTTACTGTACTAAAATCAGTAGCGTGTAGTTGATACACATGAATATGTAGATGGCTTGCAGCAAACAAAGAAGCAGTCACTTGACTTAATCACATTTATCGTTTATCTCTGTCTGAGATTTTTTAAGATTTTCTTGTGGAAAATTATAGATTACTTTTTAACAATCCAATGTGCATGTGAACATGTTTACTTTGCTACCTATGATCAAACCATAGTGTATGCATGTTTTAACCCATTTACTGGTCCCATTATGGATCCTTTCTGTCAGTTTTGGCTGCAACATTACTCTAGACATTGGTATAAAAAAATTAAACTGAACATAATGAATAACACTATGACTAGCCTTACTATGTTAAATGCAAATGTTTTCAGTATTTTCTATGGTTTTGGATATATGTCTAGGTTAAGTATGCCTACAATTTCATAAAGATGGCATTATATTTGCAAGCCAAAGGTCAAGTTCTACAGTGTCCAGTTTCTGCAGAGACCTGCATCAAGTAATACCTCTGAGAAAATGCTGTCCCAATATCAATACATGTAATCAATCTATCACAAAGAAATAAAACATAGAGTTTAAACTACAGGGTGATCATTTCATTATTGGCACAAACAACATAAGTACACTAATATGACATATGTCTGCGAGTGTAATTTTTTGACACTTGACAAAACACGTAAAAAGTTCCAACTCACATTAAAGCACGATAAGATATTGCTATTGTGGCGGTGCATCTGAATTGCTGCATTTGAAGCTCCACATTTTAAGAGTAAAAGATTTGGACAAGAGGAAAAGCTATCATTATGCCTCCCTTTAACTCATAACGGGTGTTGCGTACAATTTAATGGCTTATTGTGCGTAATAAGTCCTTGGACATGTATCTAATTATATTTTGATTTATATATTGACTAACAATTTATATCTAATGTGTTTCATATTTGTATATAACATATATAAACAGCTTTATTGATTTTATTAAACAAATGCAATCAAATATGTATTAAAACCTGTGAAAAGTGCAATACTGTCTTCAGTCCATTAAGCATTAATCATCCCAATCACAGTCTTGTTTCCAAAAAAAATACTGTGTTCCAATACTTATGCATAATCCGACCCAATTCAACTGACTGACATCCAACCACAAGACTTATTGACGTAACTGATGATAAGATTCCTGTTTAGAATAATTGGAGCCACAGCTGTCCCTAGGATTTTTTATAGTGTAGCTTATTCTTATCTCATCTATTGGAAGAGTACCAAGAAACCTCATCTATTCATCCCTCAACTGGCCATTAACTATATAGCACATTAACCTTTGTAAATAAGAGATGTTAGAAATAAACAATGTTAACTGTGAAGGTGGATCAATGTGGAGGGTGTTGTAATTTGGCATGAGTTGATGCTGCACATAAATATACACTTAAAAAAGAGAAACATATCCTTATATACTTACATACTGATATTTCAACGAGATGAACTATCATAAAAAAAATACGGTATGTATAATTGATTGACTACATAGTGTACTTATCTTTATTAATGTCATTACAATGTGATCTAATCACAAACCAAGGTGCACATTACAGTGGATAGCACTTTATATGTAACAAACAATAAAAACTACTTCAATATTCATTCTGCCCCCCAGAAGGCACCATCTGTTGTCCATGTTTGGTGCCACGTTGGCTGTGTAAAGTAGCCAATGGTTGGCAAGAAAATGCTATTAAAAAATACATTTAAAAAATGGAGCACTTTCTGAGCACGTACACAGTGGGGTCTCAGTAGACCCCTGGAACTCTCATGCAATCAAGCTCTGGAGCTGGCTAGTGGTGAGCATGCTCACTGCTGTGTAGGAGATGCATTCAACTGGCAAAGAAAGCAAATGCATAGAGGGTAATCTCTTGAATTTCTACATACATATGTATGAAAACAAATGTTCAATGCATATGATGACTTATGTGTCCCTTTAATAAAACATTGGTTTATATTGGTAATACAGGTTTATTTCAACAATGGTAGGGAATGATATGTAGGTATCATATCGCTAAATGCATTGCACATTGAACTGAATTTACTTTGAATCAACTTACCTATATATGTATAAGAGTATGTGGGCATGGATGTCTAAGTATAAGTGTATGTGGGCATGGGTGCCTATGTATAAGTTTATGTGAGCATGAATGTCAATGTATAAGTGTGTGTGAGCATGGATGTCTATGTTGAAGTATATTTGAGATGACTTTGAGATGAGAAGGGAATCAACAAGATAAAGGAAGAGAGTTTATTTAAAAGGAGAAATACTACCACAACAAGCGGAGATAGTCATAAGCTAGAGGGGCAAAGGTTTAATGGTAACATCAGAAAATATTACTTTACGGAAAGGGTAGTGGACGCATGGAATAGCCTTCCAGCAGAAGTGGTAGATGTTGATACAGTAAAGGCATTTAAGCAAGCATGGGATAGGCATAAGGCCAAGCTAGATATAGGATAAGGGCAGGTACTAAAGGAAAGTACTCAGAGGTTGGGCAGACTGGATGGGCCTACTGGTTCTTATCTGCCGTCACTTTCTATGTTTCTATGTTTCGAAGTGTGTGTTAGCATGAGTGGTGTGAGAGGGAGTGTGTCTTGAATGCATGTGTACGTGTGTGTTAGTGAGTATAAGTGTGTGTGTTAGCATGTGTAATTTGTGTAAGTGTGTTTACATATGTGTGCCAGAGTGTATGTTGGAAGGAGGGGCATAGAAGGTGCAGACAAGTTGTTTGGTGCAATGGTGGCACAGACAAGCTGTTTGAGGGCATTGATGACACAGACCAGCTGTTTTGGGGCAAAGATTGCACACTTTTCTACTGACAAGCAGGGTGTAAAGGTGGCACAGGCAGATTGTTTGGTAGTTAGGATGGCATTGATAAGCTGATTGGGGCAAAGGCACTTAGAAACTGTTTGAGGCAAACGTGGCACTCACAAGCTGTTTAGGGCAAAGGTTCCATTGTGGGATATCTTTCTTGGTGAAGTTGGGTGGTCCCAGGTCAATTTTCACACCTGGGCCCTGAGGTTTCTGTCTGGTTACGCCCCCTGATGCTGTTCTTATAAAAATTATATTGAATACATGTAATTAATTAAAATGTTGCTTGAAGAGAATCTATTTCTCCACTGCATGAAACAAATTTAACTGTAGAACATAAAAATATATACCATTATAAGATGTTATAATCTTTACCGGTCTGACATTTTCTGCTTTTACATTGTCCACAGGGTATGCGTTCCATCTGATAACATCCTTATTTGATGTATTATATTTTCTTCTGCCCCCTTCCAAATTACGGAATGTTTACTATAAGGCAGTACTGTCCAATGTTTTCTTGGAGAGGGCATGATACGATTCAGTTGAATGTTTTTAATGATGTAACACAGAACCCAGTGGCGTCTTCAGCTTTCATATTTGGGGGGGGCAGATGGGGGGCCAGGGACCAAAGTAGGGGGCCAATTATAAAACGGTACATATACACTATATATATATATATATATATATATATATATATATATATATATATATATATATGCGTTAGACGTGCATTTTTAACTACATAATATGTACTTATCTCTTTGAAGTAAAGACCTTGATTGAAATATGATTTCAAAATAACAGCTAAACTGGCAGTTATTTTTCATTCTTTAATATTAGCCCCTGCTGCCAATATATATATATAAATATTAGACCCTGCTGCCGATATATAGAAATATTACACCCTGCTTCCGATATAATATTACCGCATTTGCAAATGCTCTGAAAAAAACCCTCGTCTTATAATCGGTGTCGTCTTATAATCAGACCTCAAATAGGTCTGACTATGAGACAACTAATATCCAGATCCCCCGCAGAGCTCCAGGGGACCTGGATCCTCCTGCCCCCCCCCCCCCCGCCGCACTTACCGGTGCTTCTGAGTCCCCGGTGTGTAGCCGGGGTAGCGGTTAGATGTCTACGCGATTCGCCTAGAGCTCTACATGTTGCCCGGACTAAGCAACCGGGCAGCGTGTAGAGCTCTACGCGATTCACGTACACAACTTCCGCTGCAGCCGGGAGGAGGTCTGGACTGTCAGAGAGAATTCACTGCACCGGTGCCACACAGGTCCGGGGAACTCTGATCTCTGACAGCCGGGGAAGGTCTGCGCGATGGACGCAGACAACCCCCGCTGCTAGCCGCACCTCCATCCGGCTGCAGCGTAAGTTGTCTACGCAAATTGCGTAGAACTCTACACGCTGCCCCGGCTACTAGGGGACTCAGAAGCTCCGGTAAGTTTGGGGGGGGCGGGGGAAGGGAGTGTTAAATGGGGGGCATAAGGCATTTCTGTAGGCAGAGTGCTCTGTGAAATGCCTTTATAACCCTCTATACGCCACTCTGCCTCCTGAAATGCCTTAAACCTCCCTATATGCCACTCTACCCCATAATATGTCTTTTAACCCTCTAAATGCCAGAGTGGCATATAGGGGTATAAGGCATTTCTGGAGGCAGAGTGGCACATAGGGGGTCAAAAGGCATATCATGGCGCGCAGTGGCATATAGGGTTAAAAGGCATATCATGGCGCACAGTGGCATATAGGGGGTATAATGCATTTCTGGGGCAGATGTGCATAACGGGGGGGGGGGCAGGTTGGAAAATAGAAGGAAATAAAACCAAAATATTTTTCTCAATCATAGCTTTTATTAAAAAAATAGTTTATATGAATTAACATTTACTGGTAAAACTTTTTTCCTATAGGGTCGTCTTATATAAATTAATATTCAGATTTGGGGGGGGGTTTATAATCAGGGTCGTCTTATAATCGAACAAATACGGTATTAGCCCCTGCTGCAGATATATACTTATATTATACCCTGCTGCCGATATATATTAATATTTGACCTTGCTGCCAATATATATTAATATTAGCCCCTGCAGCCAATATATATAAATAATAACCCTTGCAGCCAATATATATTAATATTAGCCCCTGCAGCCAGTATATATTAATTTTAGCCCCTGCTGCCAATATGAATATAAATACTAGACCCTGCTGCCAATGAATATTAATATTAGCCCCTGCTGCCAATATATGTTAATATTTGCCCCTGCTGCCAATATATATATAAATATTTGCCCCTGCTGCCAATATATATTAATATTAGCTCCTGCTGCAGATATATATAAATATTAGACCCTGCTGCCAATATGAATATAAATACTAGACCCTGCTGCCAATAAATATTAATATTAGCCCCTGCTGCCAAAACATATATAAATTTTCGCCCCTGGTGCCAATATATATATATAACTATTTGCCCCTGCTGCCAATATATATATATATATATATATATATATTTGCCCCTGCTGCCAATATATATATAGATATTTGCCCCTGCTGCCAAGATATAGAAATATTACACCCTGCTTCCAATATATATTAATATTAACCCCTGCTGCAGATATATAATATTATTAGGCCCTGCTGCAGATATATACTTATATTATACCCTGCTGCCGATATATATAAAAATTATACCCTGCTCCCGATATATATTAATATTTCACCCTGCTGCCAATATATATTAATATTAGCCCCTCCAGCCTTTATATATATATAAATAATAGCCCTTGCAGCCAATATATATTATTAGCCCATGCAGCCAATATATATAAATATTAGCCCCTGCTGCCAATATATATAAATATTAGACCCTGCTGCCAATATGAATATAAATACTAGACCCTGCTGCCAATAAATATTAATATTAGCCCCTGCTGCCAAAACATATATACATTTTTGCCCCTGCTGCCGATATATTTATATAAATATTTGCCCCTGCTGCCAATATATATATAAAAATTTGCCCCTGCTGCCAATATATATATATATATAAATATTTGCCCCTGCTGCCAATATATATATATATATTAGACCCTGTTGCCAATATATTTTATAGTGAAAAAAATTGCACGCTACCAAAGCATTTCCTTGGCCCCGCTCAACGCTCCCTTGCATGCAATCACTCCCTCCGCTACCACACCAAAAAATATATATATTTGCCACACTGACTGCAGATCAGGGGAAGACAGTGAGAGTCAGTCCTTCTGACTGTACCGTGACATTGAGAGGTCCTCTCCCCTGTAATCATCCCCAGAGTCCCTTTGTCCCCTCATTCACTAAACCATACCACTATTTTTCTTACACCCTGTAGTTCAGGTATAGATGAAATAAACAACACATGGAAACAGCACGTGCAACTGAATAAGACAAAAAAAAAAATTTGCAGGTATACATAAATAATGTATGGAAACACAGCATTGCAGGTATATACCAACAGAACATACAAACCCAGCATTGCAGGTATAGATCAACTGGAAATCACATGTAAACTCAGCACTGAAGGTATAGATCAAATAAACAACACAGCACTCCAGGTATTGATCAACTGAGTAAGACATACAAATCCTATATTTGCAGGTAAACCTAAATAATGTATGGAAACATAGCAGGTATAACACACAAACCCAGCTTTGCAGGTATATATCAATTGGAAATTACATATAAACTCTGCATTAAATGTATAGATAAAACCCCCTAAATTACAGGTATAGATCAAAGGTCGCACACCCCAAAGCCAACCCTGGCATCCACATTGCCCACATAGAACCTGACCAGCAACCAAATTACACATACATAGGATGTGCCATCTTTGTCGCCAAACAGCCCAGCATGAGTCAACATTGTCCCCAAACAGCTGAGCGTACGTTATCTTTGTCCCATAAACACGCTACCTGTGCCATCTTTGTCCCCAGTGCTTAAACACCCTGCTTATACCATCTTTGCTTTTTTAACAAATCAATAATACACCTATGATTCACAAACACTTTTACAGTCACTCACTAATCCCCTTTCATTCACACAATCATTTATTCTTTCACACAAATTATTTACACATATTCATTAATGTTAAAGACTGTTTCTTTCTCGTAGTACATTTAGGGACAAAGGCTCTTTTAACATTTTTCAGTGTTGCTGTTTAGCTGTAATTTTCTTCTTTCTCATTTTGTGCACCCACACATATTATATATTGTTTTTTTCAGGACAAACAGGGCTTTCTTTAGATATTTGGGACATCTTTGAAGCCGGATAATTCAATTTACCGCATCAAATCATAATTTTTTTAAACTAGGCACCCAATGGGCATTTATAATGCCAATATTTTAACTCTTTCCATGCGGACATTTTGGTGAAGAGATATATATTGCTATTTGTAAAACTTGCTCATAAAAAAACCTTTATATATATATATATATATATATATATATATATAATCAAAACGACACAAGTGTCTGCGCACCCAAATAGTAAGTGAGTAAATTATATGTGCAACACAAAAATAATATGTACAAAGATACCCTTTCAGCGAGAGTTCCTGCACAAAGTATCCAAAAGGCTCATATATACAAATCAGACCAGTGATTTGAACCCACCGATTGCCGTGATTCACACTGATGGGGCCTAACCCAGGGCAATGCCACCAGCTGCCCCTCTGCACTCCCTTCCCTACTGTTGAGCATTGAGATATGATGTTATATAAGTATGTGTACTTATAACTTTTGTGTACTGTACTCTCAATAGTGTTAGTGGGCTGACTGGGGAGATCAGTAAATAGCTAAATATCTTGGCTTGAAGCTGCCAATCGGTGACAGGAAATTCCTCCCACTCATTGTGAGTGCTTTCTGAATCTTATATATCTGTAGATTTTTTTTAAAGACAACATGACTTTATATACAATAAATAAAGCTGTACATAATTGACTTTTGAGTAAATGAATGCCAAACTTTAGTCAATTTTTACTGCCTTGGCACTATGATTAATATACATGAATTTTTAATGTCTCCAGATGTTGTTTGACTCATTAGTCTTTTTTGGTTGTGTTGGCTTGATAAAACATAGACGAGCACTTTTTGATTTTTTTTCCATTTTAGATGAATGGGGTGTGTGCGAGAATATATGTATGTGTGTCAGCAGGTACCATGGTATGAGGCAGGGGCATAATTAATTACCCAAGAGAAAACGTTAAACTGGAACCAATATGTTAATGGTCTCCTTAAAATGTCACAGGGCACAGTTTATTATCTGGGAACTTTACCACAGCAAAGTTTTTTTGTTTTTTTTTCTTGGTTTTGCTGCTGAGAGAATTAGAGCTACTAGTCCTACCACCATAACTGCCACTGTTGGTGTTTAGTGTTGGTTTAATTTCTCATTAATAATTGAGTAAATGCACATGTGCACAGTGCAGTCTGCATTCCTGGAGTACACAGCATACATAAGGCTGGCTTTGTTCAGAACAGCCCCGGAGGGAAAGAATTGGACAGAGGGGCCACATGAATGTAGTGCGGACGAGGTACCCATGGTCAAGCCTGTTTAAGGGGTTAAGGCATGACTAAGCGGAAATTTTGGCACTGAAAGTGTTAAGTATTGCTGGCACGTGCAGGGCCAGAGGGGAGGGGATAATTACCCTCCCTGGGGGGTATATAAGAAAGGGTCGTGGCCTATAGGGACAATCATTTTAAAGAAAATTTTCCCGCCCATCCCTCCCCTAATTTTGGCATTTGCCGGGTACTCTGGTTTTTAAGCAGGTACGGTGTATATGTGTATATATGTGTATAATATATATATATATTAGACTTGTGCATTCAGATTTGTACAAAAGTATATACTGCACATTTATATTTCATTTAGTATATAACTTTTTATATTACAAGTATCTAAATTTGTGCTTATATCTAACCATATCACCCCAGATAAATAATAATTACAAATTAAGATAAACAAAAAAAAAAGCCGGGAATATATGTTGATTATTATTTTACTCTTATATTATTTAATTTAGTAATCCAGTCCTCATATATCAATGTTTTTTCTTTTCTGTTGTGGACTAATCCAGTGGAAAACGTGTTTTTTTAACGAACATTTGTATGAATCTCTGAAAATGAGGGAGATCCCCGATGAAAGTAACAGAAACAAATTGCTATAAATGAGTCTCCTTCACATTTTCTGGGAAAGTTATTACAAGATGTTGCTTTATCTAGGGGTCATAAAGGCTTAAGCAAGCTATGATTAGCATGTTTGGCAGCATTTCCAAAATATGTGGTTAAGGTTCAAAGTGGGTACATGTGTTAAGCGTATTAGCAAAAGCAAAAAAAGAGACAGGGCAAAAGAGGGAGGAAAGAACAGAACTGATGGAAAAAAGACCGCAGGCAGCAGAAAGCAGAGATTTTTAGGGTCAGTCAACTGTCATGACAGACAGGGCCCAGACTTGGAAGGGCTATGTAGAAACAGGGCTTCATTCTGTTAGAGGTTTTGACTTTTTATGCATTTCATATTCACTTTATTTTGGAAAAGTGCCTGAGGGGATATGCTGGAGACTACATACAGTAATTTAAGTGTGGTTATATGGAACTGTAAACATCTGAGTTGATTTAAATAATACAGTTTTCATTATTGTCAAAGCACTGTTTTAGGTATACTTAATGTAATGGTATGGTGAGGTAGGACCCCAGATGGCGGAGTGGGCCAGGCCAAACAGGAACCAGAAAGTCAGAGAACCAACCAGGTCAGACAGGTAATCAGGATAAGCCAAATCAGAATCCAGAGACGAGGTCAACAAGCCGAATCAATACCAGACGAGCAGGAATCAGGAGCCGAATCAGGAGACAGGAACGAGGTCAACAAGCCAAGTCAAACCGGAGCAGTCAGTAACAATCTAATGCGCAAGCAAATAGCAAAAATACACCAACCAAGGGTGACCCAGAAGAGGAAGTCCAGGTTTAAATAGGGACAGGAGGAGGTGTGTCCTGCATTAAGGAGGTCACCCGAGGTTATAAGAACACGTTACAGATGTAACGTGTAATATTATGTTTAGACCACACGTGAAGACGCCGACCGGGTAGCGGTGGTACTCGCTGCCCGGGAAGCCGGCCGAGGAGGAAGCAATGCGGGACCGGCCACGGCGCGGGACCGGAGAGGCAGGTAAGTCCTTACAGTACCCCCCCCTCGAGAACCGCCCAAAGGGCGACCAGGACCCCTGCCAGGCCTCCCGGGGTATTTGGAATGGAAGAGGCGAACCAGCCGAGGCGCGCGGACTTCGGAGGCGGGCACCCAAGATCTTTCTTCAGGGCCATAACCCTTCCAGTGAACCAGGTATTGCAGAGCACCCCGGAAGATGCGGGAATCGAGGATGGAACGGATCTCGTAGTTCTCCGAGGAGGTGACAGAAACGGGACCAGGGCTGGCCAGAGGACGGGTAAAACGGGAGAACAACACTGGCTTCAGGAGGGAGACGTGAAACGTGCGAGGAATACGAAGGTTACGTGGCAGGTTCAGTTCATATGTGACAGGGTTAATACGGCGGAGGATGGAGTATGGTCCAATATAGCACGGTGCCAGTTTTTGCGAAGGAGAGCGAAGGCGTATGTTACGGGTAGAGAGCCACACCTTGTCTCCAGGCATATAGGAAGGGGCAGGTAACCTTTTACGGTCATAATACCTCTTTTGTGTCTGAGAAGCAGCTATGGACGCAGAGCGGACAGAGGACCAAACAGAAGACAGGTGTTTTAGGTGTGCGTCCAAAGCAGGTACCCCTACTTCTGGGGTGTCGGTAGGCAAAACAACTGGGTGGAAACCGTAGACACAATAAAAGGGGGTGTGTTGGGTGGAGCCTTGCATGGAGTTATTGAGGGCGAACTCCGCAAGTGGGAGGAGGTCAGCCCAGTCATTCTGGTTGTCATTAACAAAAGCACGTAGATATTGTTCAATGCGCTGATTAGAGCGTTCCGCTGCCCCATTGGTTTGGGGATGATAAGCCGTGGAAAAGGACAGGGTGATACCTACGGCTTTACAGAAGGACCTCCAGAACTGGGAGATGAACTGGACTCCACGGTCAGATACGATGTTCTGGGGAATTCCGTGGAGTCTAACAACTTCTCTCATGAAGATGTCCGCGTGTTCTCTGGCCGTGGGAAGTTTAACTAGCGGAACAAAGTGAACCATCCTGGAGAAACGGTCCACGATGGTGAGTATGGTGGTGTAGCGACGGGATAGAGGAAGTTCCACTATGAAGTCCATGGCAATATGGGTCCAGGGACGACAAGGCACCGGAAGGGGCTGTAGGTGACCAGCTGGAGGAGTCCTGGGGGTCTTGGTAGTGGCACATATGCGGCAGGATCTGAGGTAATCAGCCACGTCTTGTCTCCAGGAGGGCCACCAAAAACGGCGGCTTAGGGCCTGGCTGGTGCGTCGAAGACCAAGGTGGCCTGAAAACTTTGTGGAATGGTGTACCTGAAGTATCCTTTCACGGTACACAGGAGGCACACTTTGTCAGGTGGGGTATGGGCTGGAGCAGACGGTTGGCTGGCTTGAATGCGTTGCAGGAGGGGAGAAGCAACAACTAGAGATACAGCGGAGACAATACGGTTAGCAGGGACGATGGGTTCCGGGTCTGGTTTCTCCTCAGTGGCTGTGCAGAACATACGGGATAAAGCATCGGCCTTGGTATTTTTAGACCCCGGGCGATAGGAAATAACATAATGAAAACGGGATAAGAAGAGAGTCAATCGTGCTTGTCTAGGGGTTAAACGTTTGGCATCGGCAATATACTGGAGGTTCTTGTGGTCTGTGAGAATAGTAACAGGTATGCGGGAACCCTCTAGGAGATGACGCCACTCAGTAAGGGCGAGGATGACTGCCAGTAGTTCCCGGTTGCCGATGTCATAGTTCCTCTCCGCAGGAGAAAATCGTTTGGAAAAGAACCCACAAGGATGTAGTGGCCCTTCGTATGTTTTCCGTTGAGATAAGACCACTCCAGCGCCGATTTCTGAAGCGTCCACTTCAATAATAAAAGGTTGAGAGACATCAGGGTGAACGAGGACCGGAGCAGAGACAAACAGATTCTTCAGTTTCTGGAAGGCCTGAACAGCGGAGGCAGGCCAATTATGACAGTCAGACCCCTTTTTAGTGAGTGCGGTCATGGGAGCCGCAACCTTAGAAAAGTCTCGGATAAATCGTCGATACTGGCAGTCATCCTCGCCCTTACTGAGTGGCGTCATCTCCTAGAGGGTTCCCGCATACCTGTTACTATTCTCACAGACCACAAGAACCTCCAGTATATTGCCGATGCCAAACGTTTAACCCCTAGACAAGCACGATGGACTCTCTTCTTATCCCGTTTTCATTATGTTATTTCCTATCGCCCGGGGTCTAAAAATACCAAGGCCGATGCTTTATCCCGTATGTTCTGCACAGCCACTGAGGAGAAACCAGACCCGGAACCCATCGTCCCTGCTAACCGTATTGTCTCCGCTGTATCTCTAGTTGTTGCTTCTCCCCTCCTGCAACGCATTCAAGTCAGCCAACCGTCTGCTCCAGCCCATACCCCACCTGACAAAGTGTGCCTCCTGTGTACCGTGAAAGGATACTTCAGGTACACCATTCCACAAAGTTTTCAGGCCACCTTGGTCTTCGACGCACCAGCCAGGCCCTAAGCCGCCGTTTTTGGTGGCCCTCCTGGAGACAAGAAGCCGGACGTGGGGCAAAACGCCCTGGAGTCCTCCTTTGGCGATCTCGCTGTACCTGGCGTTCCCGGAGGCGCAGATCAATGTGGCCAATGTAGGCGATGAGTTCTTCCAAGTCCGTGGGCAGGTCCCAGGCAGCCACCTCATCTTTCAGGCGGTCAGATAGGCCATTATTGAAGGCAGCAACCAAGGCATCGTTGTTCCATGCCACTTCTGCAGCCAGGGTACGAAATTCAATGGCATAGTCAGATAAGCTGCGTGTACCCTGACGCAGTGAGAAGAGACTTGACGAGGCAATATGGCCGCGACCTGGCCTGTCAAATACTTGACGGAAAGTGGTTACAAAGTCAGTATAATCGTTGACCACTGGAGAATTGCGTTCCCAAAGAGGAGTTTCCCAGGCCAGAGCCCTGTCAGTGAGTGGGGAGATGACATACCCCACACGGGCTCTATCGGAAGGAAACAAGTAGGGAGACATCTCGAAGTGAATGGAGCACTGGTTGAGGAATCCACGACAGGTAGCAGGATCTGGGAGGAGGCGGTAAACGGAGGGTATGAAGACCTGGGTCAGCAGGCGGTGGAACAGCAACAGGTGCAGGAGCAGGCACAGGAGGTGGACCACGTGCTGGATCAGTCCTTGCCAGCAGTGTTTGCAAAGCCTGAGCAAACTGGTCCATGCGAAGAAGGTAGACATCTTCTGGCCAATCTCCGCGGGGTCCATGGTGACCCTTGGTACTGTAATGGTATGGTGAGGTAGGACCTCAGATGGCGGAGTGGGCCAGGCCAAACAGGAACCAGAAAGTCAGAGAACCAACCGGGTCAGACAGGTAATCAGGATAAGCCAAATCAGAATCCAGAGACGAGGTCAACAAGCCGAATCAATACCAGACGAGCAGGAATCAGGAGACAGGAACAAGGTCAACAAGCCAAGTCAAACCGGAGCAGTCAGTAACAATCTAATGCGCAAGCAAATAGCAAAAATACACCAACCAAGGGTGACCCAGAAGAGGAAGTCCAGGTTTAAATAGGGACAGGAGGAGGTGTGTCCTGCATTAAGGAGGTCACCCGAGGTTATAAGAACACGTTACAGATGTAACGTGTAATATTATGTTTTGACCACGCGGTGAAGACGCCGACCGGGTATCGGTGGTACTCGCTGCCCGGGAAGCCGGCCGAGGAGGAAGCAATGTGGGACCGGAGAGGCAGGTAAGTCCTTACACTTAATTAATTTGCTACCCAAGACTAGTACATCTGTAAAAGGTGAGGCAGGATGCCCCTTAGGACAAACCAGTACTTCATGCCTTTTTCACAGCGACAGAGACATTTCTCTGCCGCTGCATTGGAGATAAGGCTGTTTATTGATAGCCTGGATCTCCCCTGACAGCAGCAGCCAGCATCTAAACCCTGCTGGGATCTCTGATTGCTCTCCCTTGCCTACCAAACACACATTGTGGTCAGCACTGCAAGGCTCTGGAGCCTTTCCTGAGTTGAATGTTGTGTTTTCTAAAGCTATGAAGGATTGGAGAGATTGTTATGCCCGTACATGTGACAATGCCCGCAATTGGCGGCATCGCGGTTTTCCTCGAAGCCTCACAAGTGAGGCTGTCCAAGCAAAAAAAAAAAGGTTTTCAGACCTTCTGATCGCCGTGATTCACCAGTAAACAACAGACCAGTAATGCAAATCACTGGTCTGTTAAACCCGCCTTGGTATGGTGAAGGGCATTCCAGGCTGCCTCTTCATTGAGGCAAGCCTGCAACGCCCCAGAGGGGGCTTCACAACCTCCCGATCGCCGTGATTCACTGGTCTGTCAATCACGCCCCCCCGAGCCGGATGCAAATCTGGTGAGGGGCATTCCAGGCTGCCTCTTCATTGAGGCAAGCCTGCAACGCCCCAGAGGGGGCTTCACAACCTCCCGATCGCAGAAATCACTGGTCTGTCAATCAGGCCCCCCGAGCCAGATGCAAATTTGGCGAGGGGCATTCCAGGATGCCTCTTCATTGAGGCAAGCCTACAATGCCACAGAGGGGGCTACACAACCTCAGTTTTGATTTAAATAGTAAAAAAAAATGTAAATAAAAAAGTCCTACAATTAGCGCTATATCTTTCCAACAATTCCCACATGTAAAGAGTTAAAATGTTGGCATTATAAATGCCCATACGGTGCCCAGTTTAAAAAAAAATATTATTTGATGGGGTAAATTGAATTGTCCGGCCCCTGACTTTGCGGCCTCCCCTGCAGCTCTCTTGCTCCATCATACACACTCCTCCCTTGGTGCTTATAAGAGGTCCTTACTTGTCCACCTGATCCAGGCGGCTAAGGCTGTCATCCCTCGCTTCTGGATGTCCCAGGGACCCCCCCCCATTGATGCATGGATATCTAGGGTTAATTTTATCTACCAAATGGAGGACTTGGTGGCCTCCTCCAGGGGGAAGGAATACGGGAATGATATAACCTGGCTCCCCTGGACGTCCTTCATATCATCCACCCGCCTCATTGATATCTGCTACTGATCCTCCTCCTGTGTCTGTACTGGGTTGCTTCCTGACCTTCAACTCCCCTTGATGGCCTCGCTTAGAGTCGGGCTCTGCCATGATACCTGCTATATCTCTTGTTGGTCATATTTTTCTTTTTTTTGTAACATTCCGCAGCAGCGAGTGCTCTATTTTTGGCTATTACAGTGTATTTTACTTTGTATCATTGTTTATACCGTACTTCTCCGATTCGTGCTCCGTTAATATTACACTGGGTTACCTGTTGCTACGCGCGTGCTTCAGGGTTACTCGGACTCTGGATTGCCGTCTGCGCATGATCCGATCAACATATTGTCTTTAACTCGTTTGCTGTTAAGACTTGTGGGTCATGGCTATCCGCTGTCCTCCTGTTTTGTACTTCATCATGCATATTGTAACCGCTTTACTTGTACTTTTTCTGTTATGACAATATGCATATCTAATAAACGGAGATTTGAAAAAAAAAATTGAATTGTCCGGCTTCAAAGATGTCCCAAAAAGGTGGTCTTTTACCTCCCAAATAACCCAACCTAATGCATGTGGAGTATCACTGCGCTCTAGAGATATTGCTGAACACGTATTGGGGTGGTAAATTTAGACCTGGAGTACAACGTGTATGGGAAAAAATGCAAAAAATGTTGACTACCGTAAAGTTTGACAAAGGCTAGTGGTAGAATAAGTGCATGGAAAGGATTAAAATACCAGCATTTAAAAAACCTTGGGGTGTCTAGTTTTAAAAAATATATGGTTTGATGGGGTAAATTACATTGGTCGGACTCAAAGATATGTGAAATAGCACATGGGGCAGAATGACTGTAAGGATCGTCTTACCAGAAGGAATCCGGGATGCAGGAAAGGAACACGCTTGCTCAGTACAGGACACGCACAAGGGGCCTGAGATGGATAACAGGGCACTTGGCGGTGTTGCTGTAAGCACGGGTGATCAGGACAGCGCCGTTAAGCAGACCAGGGTCAGGATACCGGAGGGTCTCAGAGTCGTTAGGAAAGCCAGGGTCAGGATACCAGAAATACACAGGAGCCGAATGGAAAGCCGAGGTCAGGATGCCAGAGATACACAATAACCGTTTAGCGGACCGGGGTCAGGATGCCAGAGATACACAAGTCGTAAGAATAGCCAGGGTCAGGATTCCAGAAGTTCACGATAGCCGTTGAGCAGACCAGGGTCAGGATACCAGCAATAGTAACAAGATACAGGAAAAATACGAGGGGCTCAATAGGTACGGAAGCACCAGTACAACTGAGCACCGGTGGATAGGTTAGAGAAGTTTAAATAGCCCGGGGAGGCGTTCCCCGGCGTCCCTGACGTAACCGCGCCCACCGTCGCCATAGCGACGCAGCGGAATCCAGGCGGCGGTCAGCCGCATAAATATTCATGAAGCGGCCGCGCGTGCGAGCGGCTGCTTCATGTAGCAGGGAACGGTGCCGGCGTTTCTGCCGGGAGGATGGAGAGGAACTTCCCCGCGTCTGCCAGGTAAGTGCCTTACAGGATCCCCCCGCAAGACGCGACCTCTGGGGGCGTGGAGAACCCGGCTTGAGAGGATGCAGCTTGTGGAATCTGCGAACACAGACGGGGGCATGCACCTGATCTGCCGGTTCCCAGGTTCTTTCTTCTGGGCTATACCCCTTCCAGTGTATCAGGTATTCCAAGTGTCCACGATGGATCCTGGAGTCAACAATCTTTTGTACCACATATTCCTCCACCCCATTGATGACAACAGGAGCAGGCGGAGGAGGTACACGGCCAGGAAAGGGGTTAGCTACCCATGGCTTGACTAGAGATACGTGGAACACGGGATGGATCCGACATGTAGCGGGCAGTTTCAGCTGCACTGTTACTGGATTGATGATCCTGGTGATGACATAAGGACCGATAAACTTGGGTCCTAATTTTTTCGATGGCACCTGCAGGCGTAGGTTACTTGTGGACAACCAGACTTTGTCACCGCAACGGTAGGTTGGTGGGCTGGATCTATGACGATCTGCATATAATTTGTATGTTTTACGAGCCTTGCTCAGGTTCTCTTTCAGGGTTCGAAATTGTCTGGCAAGAGCGGTGACTCGGTCCGTAATTCCAGGAACCGTAGGTCCGGTGGGTAGGCCCGGAATCATGGTAGGATGGTAGCCGTAATTTGCAAAAAATGGTGACATTTGTATGGAACGTTGTTTTTGGTTGTTGTAGGTAAATTCCGCAGAGGGGAGGAACTGGAGCCAGTCAGTCTGGAGGTGAGTGGTGTAACATCTCAAATATTGTTCCAATATTTGGTTTAAACGTTCTGTTTGACCGTTGGTTTGAGGATGAAAGGCCGTGGACAGCGTGGGACGAATGTGCAAATTTCGACAGAAGATCTTCCAGAAGCGTGATGTGAATTGTACCCCCCGGTCAGAAGTGATGGTCTGTGGTAGTCCATGGAGCCGAAAAACGGTATTCAGGAACAAGGTGGCCGTCGTCGCTGCTGAGGGAATACCAATGGTGGGAATAAAATGTGCCATCTTAGTAAATCTGTCTACCACCACCATTATTGTGTCGTGTTTCTTTGAGGGTGGTAGATCCACAATAAAGTCCATAGAAATTTTCGACCAGGGGGCCGATGGGATAGGTAACGGGCGGAGGAGGCCTACCGGTTTCTTGCGTGTGGTCTTGGTCCGGGCACAGGTGGTACACGAGCGGACAAACGAGGTAACGTCTCGATCCAGTGAAGGCCACCAAAAATGACGTCGGACGAGATCTAGGGTCTTCTTAATGCCCCCATGTCCAGAAAGGAGGGAGTCATGACAGGTTTGTAATACCCTTAGACGGGCCGGTCGTGGTACAAATATCATGTTACGGTAATAGAGAAGGTTCCTGGTACGACGGATAGGAGGATGTGTTCTTGGTATTGGCACGCCGCAGGATGAAGTACGGATGTAGTCCATAAGGGGTGGTTGATGAGTGAGAAACAAATTGGATGGGAGAATGGTATCGGACTGACTCTTAGGGTGATGTGAAGTAACTGGTATTCGGGACAAGGCATCTGCTTTAATATTTCGGGATCCAGGGCGGTAGGTGATGTGTAAATTAAATCTTGTAAAGAAGAGAGCCCACCTTGCCTGTCTCGGACACAACCTACGTGCAGAACGGAGATACTCGAGGTTCCGATGGTCGGTATAAACCGTCACGGGGTGTATGGTACCTTCAAGAAGATGACGCCAAGCTTCTAGTGCCTGCTTGATGGCCAACAATTCTCTATCCCCCACACTGTAGTTCATTTCTGAAGGGGTGAGTTTGCGAGAGTAATAGGCTACTGGGTGTAGACTCTGTTTTTCTCCATGTCTCTGAGATAAGATTGCCTCTACGGCTACATCCGAAGCGTCTACCTCCACATAAAAGGGTTCAGCAACGTTAGGTTGGATGAGAATATGAGCCGTGGTAAAATACCGTTTCAAGATGTCAAATGCCTTCTGAGCGTCAGGTGACCATGCGAAATGAGAGGACTGGCGAGTAAGTCTCGTGATGGGTGCGATGACATGAGAGAAATTTCGAATGAATTTGCGATAGTAATTCGCGAAGCCGATGAAGCGCTGGATCGCTTTTTTATCAGAGGGTATCGGCCATTCCAATATTGCTGACACTTTCTTAGGATCCATTTGTAGACTCCCCGGCGTGATAATGAACCCCAGGAATTCTACTCGGGAGGATTCGAATTGGCATTTCTCTAGTTTAGCATAGAGATGATGTGAGCGTAGGCGTTTGAGGACCAGTTTAACCTGGTACCGATGTTCAGACAAAGTTGATGAGAAAATGAGGATGTCATCCAAATAGACTACCAGGAAGATGTCAAGGTAGTCCCGGAACACGTCATGTAGGAAATGTTGAAACGTCGCGGGGGCGTTGCATAAACCGAAAGGCATTACGAGGTACTCAAAGTGTCCATAGCGACTTCGAAAGGCGGTCTTCCACTCGTCTCCCTCCCGTATGCGAACTAGATTGTAAGCCCCCCGGAGATCAATTTTAGTGAAGATGTGTGCATCTTTCAGTCGGTCCAGAAGTTCAGGAATAAGGGGCAACGGATATCTGTTCTTTATAGTGATTTTGTTTAATTCACGATAGTCGATGCAAGGGCGTAAACTGCCATCTTTTTTTTCTACAAAGAAGATTCCTGCACCGGCGGGGGAGGTAGACGGACGAATAAAACCCTTGGCTAAATTTTCTTGGATATAGTCTTTGAGGTAACGTAGTTCAGGTTCCGACAATGGAAATATTCTGCCAAAGGGAATGGGAGCTCCTGGGAGAAGATCGACAGGACAATCATAAGTCCTTTGGGGAGGAAGAGAGTTGGCTCCCTTCTTATCGAACACGTCGCTGAATTCTGCATATTGCTTGGGGAGACGTAGGACCGGAGAAGAGGATGAATCGTCAGGGAGTAGCAGGAGTGATTGGCGATTGGAGAGACAACGAGTGCGACAAAAAAAAGATTGGAAGGAGAGGGTGCCTGTGGCCCAGTTTATCGTAGGATTATGAAGCCTCAGCCAGGATAGTCCGAGAATAATTGGGAACATAGGTGATGGGATCAAGTCAAAGTTCAGATGTTCCATATGATTATTTCCCAGTAGTACCTGGAGTCGTGGTGTTTCTTGGGTGATGGGTCCAGAGGATAGCGGAGTGCCATCTACCACTTGGATATGTATTGGAGCTGCTTTGGTCAATGTTGGTATGTGCAATTGCTTGGCAAAGTCTTGATCCATAAAGCAGCTACTGGCACCGGAGTCAATGATGGCAGACACTGTAGTAGAATTACTGGTCCACTGCAGAAACAAAGGAATGGAAAGGTGAGGAGACCCGTCTCTAGGAAAGGAACTCAAGCAAACTGTAGTATGTGTGGGCTTACCCTTAGGAGGGCGTCGAGGACAGGAGTGGATCAGATGCCCGGGTTCACCACAGTATAGGCACAGATTGTTCCTCCGACGACGGGTTTTCTCAGCTTCGGATAGTGGGCCGCGTGCCAATCCGATCTGCATCAGTTCTTCCGGAGGGGGCATGATCGCTGGTAATTGGAGAGGAGGAAGGGTAGGAGCCGTAGGAGCAGTATGAGCCACAGGAGGGAAGTGGCGTCTCGGGGCAGGAACGGCTGAAGCAGCGCGTTCCAGGCGTCTTTCCCGAAACCTGCGGTCAAGCTGGATAGTCAGATATATTAAATCCTCTAATGAATTGGGGATACCCACACGGGCCAGTTCATCCTTTAAGCTCTCGGATAAACCCAGACGGAATTGGTCCCGAAGTGCTGGTTCGTTCCATGTACTTTCAAAAGCCAGGCTCCGGAATTCTGTGACGTATTCCTCCACAGGCCTTTTGCCTTGGTGTAACGCACGTATGGCTGCTTGTGCCGAGGTGGAACGAAACGGGTCATCAAACAAGGTATCCATAGCATGACTGAAATCAGCCCAGGAATTCAGGACGGAGTTATTAGTGTGAAGCAAATGATGGGCCCACAGTTGGGGTTCACCAGAGAGCAAGGAGATCACAGTTCGTACTTTAACATGGTCAGAGGCGTACGTTCTAGGTTGTAGTGAGAACAGGATCTGGCAGGATGTCATGAATGTGCGATAACGAGTTCTGTCCCCAGAGAAACGTTCAGGTAAAGGCACCTTAGGTTCAGGAGCCGTAGCACCGATTTCCTCCATCACCGGGGGCGGAGCTGTTCCCGAAGGGGATCCCCCGGAGGCAGGTAGATTTGTCTGGAGTTCCTGAAGTTGACGCTGCATGTGTGCGTGGCTAGTTTGGAGGTCTTGAAGAGAACGAGTAAGGGAGGCAATTTGTCCCGTGAGAGCCGAGAGTGCGTCAGCAATTCCTGCGGATTCCATGTTTGGCTCAGTTGTTCTGTAAGGATCGTCTTACCAGAAGGAATCCGGGATGCAGGAAAGGAACACGCTTGCTCAGTACAGGACACGCACAAGGGGCCTGAGATGGATAACAGGGCACTTGGCGGTGTTGCTGTAAGCACGGGTGATCAGGACAGCGCCGTTAAGCAGACCAGGGTCAGGATACCGGAGGGTCTCAGAGTCGTTAGGAAAGCCAGGGTCAGGATACCAGAAATACACAGGAGCCGAATGGAAAGCCGAGGTCAGGATGCCAGAGATACACAATAACCGTTTAGCGGACCGGGGTCAGGATGCCAGAGATACACAAGTCGTAAGAATAGCCAGGGTCAGGATTCCAGAAGTTCACGATAGCCGTTGAGCAGACCAGGGTCAGGATACCAGCAATAGTAACAAGATACAGGAAAAATACGAGGGGCTCAATAGGTACGGAAGCACCAGTACAACTGAGCACCGGTGGATAGGTTAGAGAAGTTTAAATAGCCCGGGGAGGCGTTCCCCGGCGTCCCTGACGTAACCGTGCCCACCGTCGCCATAGCGACGCAGCGGAATCCAGGCGGCGGTCAGCCGCATAAATATTCATGAAGCGGCCGCGCGTGCGAGCGGCTGCTTCATGTAGCAGGGAACGGTGCCGGCGTTTCTGCCGGGAGGATGGAGAGGAACTTCCCCGCGTCTGCCAGGTAAGTGCCTTACAATGACCATATTTGGAGAAAAATGCTTTTGAAATAGCAAAACACTAATGGTACTTTTTGCCCCATAACATGCAGAAAAAAAGCAAAAAAACATTGGGTATTTCTAAACTTAGGACAAATAGTAGAATCTTTTTAGCAGGTTTTTTCATTAGTTTTTGCAGATGAGTAAAATATATTTTTTTTAAAAGTGAGAAAAAGTATTTTATTAACAAAAAATCACCATATTTTATCATTTTTTTTTATAGTAAATTAGATGATATGATAAAAATAGCCCTGTTTGTTTTGTGGGTGCACAAAATGGGAAAGAAGAAAATTACAGCTGAACAGCAACACTGAAAAATGTTAAAAGAGCCTTTGTCCCAAATTGTACTACGAGAAAGAAACAGTCTTGTTATTAAGGGGTTAAGAGGGCTGAGGGACCACTGTCTTATGGACGTGATACTAATCTGATATGATGATTTTAAATTTTTGGGTGACTTTCATAATATCTGATTGAAAAACCTATATATTATTATCTCTACGGATTTCTGAAAAAGTACTATCTGCAATTTTACGTGTTGCTCATCTGATTTGATGACTAATTTTTGGGTGAATTTTTTTATGTCTGATTGAAAACCCTAAATATTGTAACCTCTAAGGAGGTCTGAAAGAGTACTCAATTTACCAATTTTGAATGATCTGGTCAGACAACATGTAACAGTGCTCACATCAAGCCTTGTTATACTGAAAAAAGATCCCCAGCCCTTTGATCAGGTATGAGATGGATAACAGGGCACTTGGCGGTGTTGCTGTAAGCACGGGTGATCAGGACAGCGCCGTTAAGCAGACCAGGGTCAGGATACCGGAGGGTCTCAGAGTCGTTAGGAAAGCCAGGGTCAGGATACCAGAAATACACAGGAGCCGAATGGAAAGCCGAGGTCAGGATGCCAGAGATACACAATAACCGTTTAGCGGACCGGGGTCAGGATGCCAGAGATACACAAGTCGTAAGAATAGCCAGGGTCAGGATTCCAGAAGTTCACGATAGCCGTTGAGCAGACCAGGGTCAGGATACCAGCAATAGTAACAAGATACAGGAAAAATACGAGGGGCTCAATAGGTACGGAAGCACCAGTACAACTGAGCACCGGTGGATAGGTTAGAGAAGTTTAAATAGCCCGGGGAGGCGTTCCCCGGCGTCCCTGACGTAACCGTGCCCACCGTCGCCATAGCGACGCAGCGGAATCCAGGCGGCGGTCAGCCGCATAAATATTCATGAAGCGGCCGCGCGTGCGAGCGGCTGCTTCATGTAGCAGGGAACGGTGCCGGCGTTTCTGCCGGGAGGATGGAGAGGAACTTCCCCGCGTCTGCCAGGTAAGTGCCTTACAATGACCATATTTGGAGAAAAATGCTTTTGAAATAACAAAACACTAATGGTACTTTTTGCCCCATAACATGCAGAAAAAAAGCAAAAAAACATTGGGTATTTCTAAACTTAGGACAAATAGTAGAATCTTTTTAGCAGGTTTTTTCATTAGTTTTTGCAGATGAGTAAAATATATTTTTTTTAAAAGTGAGAAAAAGTATTTTATTAACAAAAAATCACCATATTTTATCATTTTTTTTATAGTAAATTAGATGATATGATAAAAATAGCCCTGTTTGTTTTGTGGGTGCACAAAATGGGAAAGAAGAAAATTACAGCTGAACAGCAACACTGAAAAATGTTAAAAGAGCCTTTGTCCCAAATTGTACTACGAGAAAGAAACAGTCTTGTTATTAAGGGGTTAAGAGGGCTGAGGGACCACTGTCTTATGGACGTGATACTAATCTGATATGATGATTTTAAATTTTTGGGTGACTTTCATAATATCTGATTGAAAAACCTATATATTATTATCTCTACGGATTTCTGAAAAAGTACTATCTGCAATTTTACGTGTTGCTCATCTGATTTGATGACTAATTTTTGGGTGAATTTTTTTATGTCTGATTGAAAACCCTAAATATTGTAACCTCTAAGGAGGTCTGAAAGAGTACTCAATTTACCAATTTTGAATGATCTGGTCAGACAACATGTAACAGTGCTCACATCAAGCCTTGTTATACTGAAAAAAGATCCCCAGCCCTTTGATCAGGTATTCCTTTACTGGTGTATCAGAACTGACAGGAAGAACTGCTCAATGTGCAGACTCTGGTGGGGTTTCTACATAGACCCCACACTGATCTGGGAGTGGGGTGCTAATGCTCTGGTTTGCTTTTCACACTATGTGTGATACTTTGCAGAGAGGTCTGAGAAGAGGGAAAACAAAGTTTAGCCTGCTTCAAAACAAAAATAACTTAATAAATAAAAACATTAACAATAAAAATATGCGTTATTATAAAATTAAGTAATACTTAATAGGGGCAGATTTTGAAATTTGAGGCCAATACCCAAATTTTTTTTTGCAATACCACATACAGCCACCAGAATAGACTAGCCCCGGAGCAAGAAATAGGTGTAGGGGCACCATGACCGGGGAAGGAACGAGGAGCACCCCATGACCTAACAAGGGGTTAAAATATTGGTTAGATGCATACATCCTCTGTGACTGCTTGGCCCCTGTGTGAACTTTTGCCCCCACACTCTGAATGTTCAGGAACAGGAAGAAGGGGAGGGCACTGGGTGTCATCAACTAAATAAATTTGGGAACCTGCTCACAGATGAGCTTGTAGGTTTTTAAGTAGGCGAAATTCTTGTTGGTCCACGTAAATATTTCTGCTGTGATCATGGAAGAATTGTTGCGGGAGCTTCGTTCCAGGCTTACATCCGAAGGGACGGGTTTGCTGCGTGATCGAGTGGCTGAGCTATTGTCCGAGTCTCAACAACCTGATGTGCCGGTGTCACCCGAACCGGCTAGGGCCCTACGCTCCACGAGGACCCGGGTGACTCGCCCCCCGTCGCGCCTTAGTCCCGAGGCGTCTGGGCGCTCACGACCCGCTTCGGTTGAGGCCAGGCGTGCTGGCCGTTCGTCCGCTAAACGGAGCAGGGCATCAGCGAGGACCGGACGTTCCAGGGAGCCGCGATTACCGAGACGGTCAAGCCCTGACATTCCATTCCACCTACCTGCGGTTCTCCTAGCAGCGCTTCCGAAGACGAGATGGCGGGCGTTTCGGATGTTCCGGTGCGGCAGGATCCGGCTGCGTCGTCTGGCTCAGCTGATGGGGTACGTCCTGACGATGCTTCTCATTCCTCACGCTCCGGGGCTCTCGCCCGGAGGCAGCAGGTGCCTGAAGGTGGTTCCAGCGGTGGGCAGGATTCGCGTCGTCGCGGCAGAGTGGGCGGTTCTCGTGGGAGCAGGGCTGTTGATGGACGTCTGGATGACCTCGTTCCTGCCAGCACAGTCGAGGACCCCGGTACGCCTGAGCTGTTCACGCCGGTGCCTGGTACTTTGACAACTCGGGAGGCTATGCCCTCTACATCTTCCCCTGCAGCTGGCCTGGCGAGGGGTGAGCATACTGCTGATCATTCTTTTCCTAATTTTTCTTCCCATGCTGCTAATATCCCCAGTAGTTTTTTAGGTTATGCTGGGTCACGGGGTCAAGTGGGGTCACAGGATCTTAGGGGTTCAGTGGTTGCTAGTGCAGGTTTGCCTGGAGCTTTAAGTGTTTTTTCTGCGCCTCATGTGTCTTCGGCGGCTGTGGATACCGCAGCTGGACATGTTTTACCTATGCAGCAGGGTGCTATCCCTTCTGGGCAGCAGTTGTTAGCTCAGGGTGCTAATTTGAATCCACACAGTGCCGTTTTACCTGCTTTGTCTCAATTTGTTGATGGTTTTAGAGATTTATTAGTACGTTGTGGTTTGCAGGGTGCTGGAACCCCGGCGCAGGCTTGGGGGTCTTATGGCGTTGCGGGCGGTCAGGCGGTGTCAGTGCCCCCTGTGGCGACAGTGGCGGGGGTAGGATCTCCGGTAGCTAGTCCATTGCAAGGTCCTACCGGACCTGTGGCGCCTGCAGTGCCTGCTCCTTCTGGATCGAGCGGTTCGGGTCCTGTTGTGGGGGACAAACAGGGTGATCAGGCTGCCGTTCGTTTGGCGGATGCAGCCAGGGGTGAGGTTTATGTGTGCTTTGAGGCGCCCTTGGGTGCCCATCTGAAAGACGAGGTCCGGGAAAAGATTTGGAAAGGGGAGTACGTCGAGATTTTTTCTTTGCTTCCTTTGGGTAAATTTAATTTGGACAGGGTGAAGAAAGGTGAAGAGGTTAAGAAGGAGGAGGAGGAAAAAAGGCGTTATCGTTTAATTCCAAGAACCTTTTCAAATTGGCTTTTGCCATTTTAGCCAGTGTAATCGGGCAGAAGAATCCTGAGCACTGTAGCGGTCTATTTGGTTACATGGATAGTATTGGGGAAGCTTACCGGGTTTATGGGGGTCAGTCGTGGCTCCGCTATGATGAGCAATTTCGACAAAGGATGGCTTTTCAGAAGGGTTTGCGATGGGATCATAAGGATATTTCTTTGTGGCTTAGGGTTATGACACCTGGCCGCAGTCAATCCCAGCCCTTTCCAGCAGCGGCCGGTGACAATTCCAGTTCTGGCTCATCGGCCGGCATGCAAAAGGGCTATTGCTGGAAATATAATGAGGGGTTGTGTAAATGGGGGTCCTTGTGCAGATTCAAGCACGAGTGCTCGGGATGCAATGGGTCCCACCCCTTCTCCAAGTGCTTTAAGAAGCAAAAGAAGGTTAAAGGGGCGGCTGGAGCAAAAGGGGGTGACTCCGGTACTGGTAGAGAGGATGGTACCGTGGCTGACTAACTATCCTGATCAAGAGGCGGCTGCTTTGTTACTTTGTGGGTTCAGGGACGGTTTTCGGATTCCTTTTAAGGAATGCGCAGTTACTACTGTTGTTCGGAATTTACGCTCCGCCTTGTCCTTTCCTAATGTTGTGTCCGATAAATTGAGTAAGGAAGTGGCTTTGGGGAGGATGGAAGGCCCTTTCCTGTCTTGTCCTTTGCCTAATTTACGTTTATCCCCTTTGGGGGTTGTTCCCAAGAAGGAGCCGGGTAAATTCCGGCTCATCCACCATCTGTCTTACCCGAAAGGGCAATCGGTCAATGATGGAATTGACACAGATTTGAGTACGGTGTCGTATACTTCCTTTGACCGGGCTGTAGAGTGGGTGCGTTCTTTTGGACGAGGGGCATTGATGGCCAAGACTGATGTGGAGGCGGCTTTCCGGTTGTTGCCGGTACATCCGGAGTGTTTCCATTTGCTGGGGTGCAAATGGGACGGGCAATATTTTGTGGATAAATGCCTCCCGATGGGTTGCTCGATCTCTTGTAAATATTTCGAGGTTTTTAGTTCATTTGTCGAATGGGTTGTGCGGGAGGTGTCGGGTTTACCGTCCGTCATTCATTATCTCGACGATTTTCTATGTATTGGCCCTCCTTCTGCGTCTCATTGTAGTGTTTTATTGGCTACGGTGATTCAGGTTTCTCGGGATTTCGGAATACCTTTGGCACCGGACAAGACGGTGTCCCCTTGTACGTGTTTGAGTTTTCTGGGTATCGAGTTGGATTCAGAGGAGATGGTTTGTCGGTTGCAGTTGGATAAGGTGCATGATATGCGTTTCATGGTTGCAAGTTTTCTGCAGGTTTCTAAGGTTACCTTGAAGCAATTACAGTCATTGATTGGCAAACTTAATTTCGCGTGCCGGATCATGCCCATGGGGAGGGTTTTCTTACGACGGCTGTCCTTGGCTACAGCCGGGGTTAAGGCCCCCCATCATTTTATTAGGCTTACCGTGGCTTTGAAGGAGGATCTGAAAGTTTGGGATACTTTTCTTTGCGAATATAACGGTTGTTCATTGTGGCTTGCGCCTCCGGTTTCCAGTTCGGAATTGGAACTGTGGACCGATGCCTCGGGTTCCTTGGGTTTTGGCGCTTATTTTAAGGGTTCTTGGTGTGCTCGGCATTGGCCTACGGGTTGGGAATCTAGAGGTTTGACTAGGAACCTGACGTTTTTAGAACTCTTTCCGATCTTGGTGTCCTTGGAGCTGTGGGGGGACCACTTGGCCAACAAACATGTTAGGTTTTGGTGCGATAATTTATCCGTTGTTCATGCTGTGAATAATATCTCCTCTTCTTCTTTGCCGGTTTTGAAGCTATTGCGTTGGTTAGTGTTACGTTGCCTTCAGCTGAATATATGTTTTCGGGCTATTCACGTGCCGGGGGTTGATAACGGTGTAGCTGATTCCTTGTCTCGTTCACAGTGGGACAGGTTTTTCCGGCTGGCGCCTCAGGCTGCCCACGAAGGCTGTCGGTTTCCAGATTGGATGTGGACGCTGGCAGAGTGATGGCCGAACAGCTTCGATCGCGGTCGCTGGTTCCTTCCACGCGGGCCTTTTATGACAGAACATGGCAGGAGTGGGAGTGCTTTGAGCGGATCGCAAAGGAAGCTGACGGGGAGGTGGACAGGGCTGAGGTATTATCGTGGTTTATTGGGTACTTGTTTAGCAAAAAAGTATCCGTGTCAGGTTTGGATCGCCGTATGGCGGCCCTGGCTTTTGTCTTTAAGGAGAAAGGTGTTCCTGATGTGACTAAAGTTTTTTCGGTGCGACTGGCGGTTAAAGGGTTTAAAAAGGGCCCCAAGGTGGCGGATTCCAGGCGTCCCGTGTCGTATGGGATGTTGGTGGGTCTCGTGGGCAAGCTGCAAGGTGTTTGTTCATCGTCGTTTGAAGTTTTGCTCTTTCGTTGTGCATTTTCATTGGCCTTTTTCGGTGCATTTCGGATTGGGGAATTAGTGAGCCCCTCAAAGTCCGTTCAGGGTGGGATTCAGGCTGCGGATGTGGTTTGCCGTGGCAATACGGTTAGTATTCTGATTAGGCATTCCAAGACTGATCAGGGTGGTAAGGGGCTGTATGTGGAGCTCGTGGAGTGTCCAGGCAGCCCGGTTTGTCCGGTTGCCGGTTTGCGTGCCTATGGGGCTGTGAGGCCGGATGGCCCGTCTTCTTTTTTGGTACATGCGGACGGTTCCGCGCTGTCCCGTTTCCAATTTCATTCGGTTTTTAAGCATGTTTTGCGTACGTTGGGTCTGGCTGAGGCTGAATTTGGCACGCACTCCTTTCGCATAGGTGCGGCCACCGAGGCTTCGAGGTGGGGGTTGAGTAGGGACTTAATTAAGAGAATAGGCCGGTGGGACTCCACTAGGTTTAGGTCCTACATTCGCCCTCATTTGCTTTTATAATTGTTTCTGTCGGTTTTGCGGCGGTTTGTTTGTGCTGTGCTATGTTGTTTGTTTTTCTCTTTTACAGACTCCGTCCGCGGGGAAGTGTGGATTTTGGGGCACTCGTATGTGTATTGGGCGGCCAGACGGGCGTCGGTTCGGCCTTCTGGGCGGCAGCTGGGTTTCGATAGAGATACGGTTGCTATCAGATGGCTCGGATTCAGAGGTATGCGCTGGGATAGGGTTTCCCGGGAATTGTCTCGGCACGTTCCAGTGCATGGTGTGCCCCATATCGTAGTTTTGCATGTTGGGGGAAATGATCTGTGTTATGTGCCGCTGCGTGAATTGGTGTGTAATATTAAGGCCGATCTTCGGCAATTTTGGGCCGCCTACCCGCGTACGATTTTTGTGTGGTCTCACATTGTCACGAGGAAGGTTTGGAGGGGTGCCAATTCCCGGGAGGGAATCGAGAGGGCCAGGCGGCAAGTTAATAAGACTATCTCACGTTTTGTTGTTTTTCAAGGGGGTCTCGTGGTGAGGCATGTTGATTTGGAGGGCGATTTGTCGGGTCTCTTTCGTTGTGATGGCGTCCACTTATCGGAGGTGGGTTTAGATTTATGGAATCTGGCTATTCAGTCAGGGATAGAGCGGGCCTTGGAGGTTTTGGGGGGCCAGTAACGGTGCAAGGGGTCGCACGTTACAGGCTGTGGCGGTTGGTGTTTACATTTTGGTCATTGTTAATATGTGGTTGGCTGGTTCGGTGCTTGAGACAACTATCTAAGGTATGGTTGTACTCGTGGTGCACATGCCTCAGGGCGGAAGTGCAGAACACTCCCTGGGCGCCTTGCTCAGGTGATACGTTGGGTGACGTGTGGTTGCTGGGCTTTGGACGCCGGCAGCCTCTACAGGTGACGTGGTTTGTTACGCCCTTACCAGCCCTATAGATATACGGTGTTATATGGTTGGCTTGTAGCCAAGAATTTGTGGTTTATAACGTTTAAGAAATATGATAATGAGTGTCACGGTTGGGGATAATACCGGGATTTTGACCGTGGCCAAATTTATCCAAAATCGAACAATAAAGCAATTTTAATTACATACATTGTCTGTGTCTTATTTGGGGAATGGGGCCGAAGTTGACGATACTAAGGTCAAGACCAGCCCCGGAGCAAGAAATAGGTGTAGGGGCACCATGACCGGGGAAGGAACGAGGAGCACCCCATGACCTAACAAGGGGTTAAAATATTGGTTAGATGCATACATCCTCTGTGACTGCTTGGCCCCTGTGTGAACTTTTGCCCCCACACTCTGAATGTTCAGGAACAGGAAGAAGGGGAGGGCACTGGGTGTCATCAACTAAATAAATTTGGGAACCTGCTCACAGATGAGCTTGTAGGTTTTTTAATCGAACAATAAAGCAATTTTAATTACATACATTGTCTATGTGTCTTATTTGGGGAATGGGGCCGAAGTTGACGATACTAAGGTCAAGCTAGCATAACATTGCGACCTTTACACATTGCAGCCCTGTTAGTAAAAGTGTTTTGCTTTCATATTAGGTCAGTTGACTAAATTTGCACACTTTCCTCTAAAGACAATGCTTTCCACATACATCAGAGGTTCCTTTTAGATTCAAGGGAGATCCCTATAGTCTAGAGAGCTCTAAAATGGAAACATGGAGTGTAAGGATGACATTGTAAATGGCCAATGTGGTGACTCAACTTTTTGCTACTTGCTGCTTTGACACAATTCTTAACCACCACACCAGAAGTGTAATGTGTAGTCCTGTGAAACTTATGCGACCAACAGAGCTGATCTGCTGCAAGATTGTATATTCATATAATCATATCTAATATTCTAAAGCTTAGGATATCCTACTGAACAGTCTGCATTATGTCCCTCTTCTACAGTACACTATTTTATACAGTAGTAGCAAAGCTACACATATCTTTAACACTGTAATTAATTATATTGAATTACAGAGCTAATATGCTGCATAAAATCTCTGTATGTCACATAAATCACTCACTGGATTAATAGCATTATTATGCGCAGCTGGGGGTACATAGTTGTGTATATAATTATATTTAATTATAGATAATTATAATTACTCTGCTCTGCCATTTTTAAACATCCTATTATGTTTTCCTGCTTGTAACACATGTACATATGTGTGTAGTATCAGAGAAAATGACTTTACCCCAGTCCTCAGTAGTCCAATCCTTTGCAGGTAACCACGGTTAACAGAGGATGAACAATGATGTCAAGCACCACCCTCCTTTTAAAGCTCCCAGTCTGTTTTTTGGAATTAAGTTCATTTTCATGGCAAAGAGGAACTTTGCAATTTATTGCAATCCATCTGATTACTCTTCATAACATTCTGGAGTATATGCAAATTGCCATCTTCTAAACTGAGGTAGCAGACTTTGTGAAAATTAATATTTGTGTAATTCTCAAAACGTTTGGCCATGACTGTATACTGTAGCTTGGTTTAACCCCTTAACGGCAAAGCCCGTACATACACAGGGTCACGATGCAATGCATTGGTGACAAAGCCCATACATGTACGGGCTGCTGTTAAATACTTGCGGCTTCCTCATGGATCATGGGAGGAAAGCCCTCCCCCTGAAAAAAAGGCCGGCCGGTTAAAACAGAGCTTATGAAGCGATCAGCAATTGCTTCCCAACCATAATTGGTGTTGCTGACATGCCTCGATATCAGGCTAGTTGCCCTATTATGTGTAAAAAAGGAAAAAAAAACCCCATAAATATTAGAATCTATTTAGCAGGTCTTTTCTTTACCTTTAGTAGAAGTCAAGTAAAAGTCAGAAAAAGTCATTTTTTCTAAATTTTTCACCATATTTTATACTTTTCTTTAGTAACATGGATGATACAATCAAAACAATGGTATCTAATGAAAGGCCTTCTTCTCCTGGAAAAAAAATATAACTTGTGTGGGTACAGTACAATGCCATTGTCACAAAAGAGGTTAAGGACACTAAGGATATAGTTGCAGGACAGCCATTCCTCTGTTTACATAACCTCGCTTTGCGAGAATGGACACATAACAGCATGACGCCAGCAATATTTTGTGATAAAAATTACCTGACAATTGCAGTACAGTCATACCTGGGAACTTTTGGCCTCTGGCTACCTGTTGCCTTCCCTTGCGGGACAGGGCCAGGACTGCCCACTGACGTTTGTGGGCGTTCCCGCTGCGGACGGTGGGCGGTCCCGCTGTCTTCGGTGGGCGGTTCCGCTGACGTCTGCTGGAAACAACCCTTAATTCAAGGTAAAATGTGCGGGGAGCGGGCATGTCAAGACCCCTCTCTCGTGACCCGGAGGATTCGGTGCTTCACCTGGCAATATCTGGGTCACATCCGGAAAGTTCCCAGGTATGATTACAGTACATGACTGAAAAGTAAAAAATGGCAGTGTTTCACTTTAAGAACACTGTCCATCTGGACTCTATTATTTCTGTGTCACCTCCAGGACATTGTTAATTACATCTGCTTTCACTGGAGCACTGTAACAACCACAGTTCCATCATGGACTGTTGGAGTTCCAAGGAGTCAATTGGAAGCAGGTCTTCACTTTAAAGCTTAGCTTACTGATCACTATGATGACTGGGACACTGGCCAAATGTCTAGTGGGCCAGTTGCCAAAAGGGTCTTATACTTACTGAAGGGAACCAATTAGTCGGTCATACATCCCCCATACGGCAGAGCAGCATTTTATCTGTGCTGGTCAGCAATATGTATAAATGATATGTGTCCTGAAAAACATGGCTCATGTGGTCACCCTACTTTGGAACTAAAACTGGCTAGCTAGAAATGATGGGCCAGGGAGCTTGTTTTAAAAATGTTTACAAAAATACTAATGATTTTAGCAGAATATGCTCCTAAAGTTAATACATTAAGGTATGTAAAAGAAAAATTACAACTTCTATGATCCTCAGAAGGAGCACCTGCTATTTGAACATTATTTGAGATGTGTTCCAGCAGATGAAGTACCAGGAACATTGTTCTGTGTCATATTACTCATACACGAAGGATCTTGGTAATAATCTCTTCTATATCTTTGCAGCTACAATTAAATCTTTGGAGGTGAGAGAATGCCCAGGGAGGTATAACTAGTTTTAAGTAGAAAAATAATGAATACCTGCTTTTAGTAATATGTATGACCCCTGCATGATTAAGTTTAGTACATAGCCTCCATTATAGCTTTTCAACTACATCTAGAATTTTGCAGGTGAGAAAACACCAAAAGAGACTTAAATTGATTTACCTGGAAACATAATGAGTGATTGTGTATATGTAGGTCATGCTGTTTTTCTTAGGACTGTGATATTACATGAATTGCTTGCACATAATTGCTTATCAATACATTTATAACTCTTTCCTGCCTTTGTCCTGTTTAAAAAGAGTTTTACCCTCTTCAATTAACTTACTACTTTTCCTAGGAAGATAAGAAAATAACATTTTAAAATTGTAGCTGTAGTATTAAAATATAGTTCTTTTATTTATATAGTACCAACAATTTACGCAGAACACATATATTTAGGTACATGACAAGACTAGAATTCACCAAGATGACTTTGATCTTCTGAAATATTTCAGACGATGAGGTTAAAATGTTTTAAACAATTAATGGGACATTGTCACTTAAGGATACTTGAAATCAAAAGAACATAACAAAATGGCGGTGTACTGTGACATTATTATTTACACACTCAGGGCCGGCCTTTGGGGTGTGCAACCTGTGCGACCGCACAGGGTGCCACACTCCAGGGCGCGCCGCCGCGGGGTCCGACGCCGCCGCGGGGTCCGATGCCACCGTAGCGTACCGCTGCCGCCAGTACTGTACCTAGCGGGGGGGGCGGTCCGCACCGGGTGCCGTTCATCAGGGGGGCACCTGGCACCCCTCCAGAGACGGACAGTAATGTCCGCCGCTGGAGGAGCAGGCTCGCAAGGGAGCGGTATCGGAGGTCTTTAACAGAAGAAAGCAGTCACAGACCAGCACTTCCCTCAATCATGAGACAGGACTTCATGCTTTGAGGTTAAAAACAGAACTCTCTTTATTACAAACACACAGAATTTATATACAATCTACATTCACTGTGCACCGAACCCAACCCCCAATCCCATCAGCCACATCCCATCACAAATCCCATCAGCCACATCCCCTCACAAATCCCATCAGCCACATCCCCTCACAAATCCCATCGGTATACAGAGGATGTATCAGGTGAGGGGATTAAGGGATACAATGGGTTCCCCCACCTGTGTTATCCCCCCTGTAGTGCGGGTGCCGTCTGGGCAGACAGGGCTGTGCTGGCTGATTAAGAGCCCCAGCCAGATTATAGGATCGTCTCTTTGAAGGCTGGGGCTGCAGCCACATTCAAACAGGGTACAAATAAATATAATAATAATAATAACAGGGAAGATCAGACATAGGTTCTTCACAGATTGGTATATGTGTGAATTGGTGTATGTGTGGATTGGTGTATGTGTGGATTGGTGTATGTGTGGATTGGTGTATGTGTGGATTGGTGTATGTGTGGATTGGTGTATGTGTGGATTGGTGTATGTGTGGATTGGTATGTGTGTGGATTGGTATGTGTGTGGATTGGTAAATGTGGATTAGTGTATATGTGTGGATTAGTGTATATGTGTGGATTGGTGTATATGTGTGGATTGGTGTATACGTGTGGATTGGTATGCGTGTGGATTGGTATGCGTGTGGATTGGTATGTGCGTGGATTAGTATATGTGTGGATTGGTATGTATGTGTGGATTAGTGTATATGTGTCGATTAGTGTATATGTGTGGATTGGTATGCGTGTGGATTGGTATGGCCAGGTAAATGCTGCACTTTCCGTTTCAGTCCAGAATTCGTTTTGGTGCATCCCTACTACTAAACCAGACAATGAAGTGGTAGGCCTACACCACATCAATGTTTGGCGTAGTATATAGTGATTGGGGTTTTCTGACAAGTTTTTATTCCTTTCTTTTTTTGGGCTGGGGGGGCGCCAGAGGAGTAGTCCGCACAGGGCGCCAGAACACTTAAGGCCGGCTCTGTACACACTTGCTGCCTGGATGCCACCATTGAATCAAACTTCTCAACTACTCTTCATATGCAGTCTGTTTCCAAAAAGAATAGCTACATCTTTAAAACATTGCTCATATTGGCCTCTTCCTAATGTAAAATGCAGCTAAGGTTTTCTTCATCAATTGTCTTGACTAGTACTGCAACTTTGTCTTAGCTGGTCTCCCCTATACCCGACTTCCCCCATACAACACACTAATGGTGATACCAGGTTTATTTTCCTTACCAATCACCCTTCTAACACTTCTCCTCTTTTGTCTCTCCATTAGTTGTCTGTAGGAGTCCTTTTAAACCAAGTGACAGATTAACTTGTTTTACCTACTACTGCTTTGCCTTCTTCCTGCTGTCAAGTGTCCCCTACACAACCCTCTTATTCTTCTGTTAGTCTTCTGTCTATTAATGTCATGTACTTAATGTTTACAATGGACTACAATTTCATGGCTGGTCTACCTCAAACATTTCCCCTCTTATGTATATTATATACCCCCACCCGATTTATCGATTGTGTACACACAAAGTGGGGGTGCGGCCTACAATGCGTGTAAACAACCTCTGTCATAGAAGCCCCAGTGAAACTGCTGACAGCGGAGGTTGTCTGCGCGATGTGATTAAACAACCTCCCTTGTCGGCACCGGAAGTTGTCTACGCGTATGCTAGACACCAGGAATATCTGTGGGGCAGTCAAAGGCCCCCAAGCCTTTGATCACTCACACGGAGTGATTCTGTAGGCTGAAAACACAATTGCCGGCAAACCAGCAAACCAGCAACATCCCCCTGCTGCCTGATCACTCCATGAGACTCCTCCCACCAGACGGCAGTCTGGCAGCTTCAGGGACAGGGGGAAAGGGTTCTTCGGTCTCCACATGCGTGTGGAGACCAACCCCAACCCTCCCCTGCTGCCTGATCGCTCCATGAAAAGCACATGGATGAGGTGAAAAAGGGGCGTTTGGAGGGAGGAGTTCAGGGTTGGATGCCAGAGGTGAAGGACCTTTTGCTTTGAGAGGAGGAGAGTGAGAGAGGCCTAGGAACAGAGGCCTGCTTGAAATCCATGCTCAGAGGAGTGTTGCAGCATCTTGGCAGAATCTTCCAGCAGACAGTCCAAGATACAGAGCTGTTTGCAGCAGAGTTGGCAATGAAGAGGTTAAAGGCTGAACTGCCCTGATTGCAGAATGTGGAGTGGTAAGCCTAAAACATCTCCCCCTGTCTCCACAACAGGGCACCCTGAATAAAAGATTTTGATCTCCAGTCCCGCTGACATACTCAAGTTTCCAATATAATTCAACCATACTGTGGAGTAAGTTACTCATGGGCCCCAACTGCGTTATGTGCACCAACTAAAGGTACCCAGCGGCCACTAGGGCGAAGATTAGGGTGAGCCGCAGTGATTATTGTGGGTGGGTGAACCTCATATTGTATACTGCATATTCTATATATTTCATTCTACTATATTTCATGTTTTTCTGTTATATTTATGCACGGTGTTTTGCTGTGCAATACAAAGTTCATTTTAAGTTAGCCCTGTGTCAGTTTTATTAATCACTCGGCTATGTTCCCAGCGGGAGCTCACATCCATACCCTGGATGCTCCGTTGGGTGGAGGCACTGCCACAGTTATGTAACCCAACTCCCAGGTAGCAGAGGCTCAGGATTGGGCTGCAGAGCACAAAGGGGTAACTAGGGTAAAGGGCCACAGAGATATTAGTGGGCCTCCCCAAAAACCCGTTACACTAAAAATATGTTTTTCTTTAAAAAAGCACCTAACTTTTAGGGTGCGGTCTATAATCGAGCTTATACGGTATATTTCTGATCTCTTTTCATATAATTATTACAAAATAAGAGCTGAATATTACTGAAAAAAATCCATATACCGATAACATTTAACTCGGTGCCGGCTTGCAATGCTGAGTGCCGGAAAATGAGGTAATCTTCCGGCACTCAGCATTACAAGCCGGCACCGAGAGCGAACAGGGAGACTCGCCACAGAGGAGAGAGAGAGGGGCACCGAGCAGGTACTGACAGCTTGGTAAGCGAAAACCACTCGGCGCCCCTTTCTCTCTCTTTCGCTTAAAAAAAAAAAAAAAAAAGGGCTTGGGGCGGCAAAGTGCCGCCCCTTCAAAAGTGCCGCCTGGAGCGGTTGCCCCACTCGGCTCCATTGTCGGGCCAGCCCTGCCTGGTATCTAGAGCCATTTTGGAAACTGAGCACCAAAGGAGTCATTTGATATGCTGATACTCTCTGAAGTTAAGTACATATGTTATTACAATGTTATTAGAATATAATTGTTGACTGTCTGTAACTTTGTTATGGTAACCTTTTTCGATATATTGTTTTTACCGCTAGAGGTATTAATAAATTATATCATTATATATAATAACATCTGTTGGTATTAGTCTTTACATAATTTAACTGTATTCCTGAATCAAATTTATTGTTGTATTGTTAGATGTGTTTTGTCTAAATTGTGTTTTTAAATATTAGCATAATTTTGCATAAAACAGGCCACGACCACAACAGTAACCTAGCAACCTAGTGATGAATTAGATCTGAACACTTTCAAAGAAGCTGCCATTTTGGATATGCATTTAATATTTAACTCTTGTACTGCCACTGAAGCTTGCAATGCAGGCTTGGTTAAAACATATTACACCGGGATATGAAATGAGTATAGGTTGTAACCATAAGTTGTAGTCATTCCATGAGACAAACTTACTTCATGCCCAGGGTATCATTGCTATAGAATGGAGAAAATATGAAGATGAAAGCTAAGATGGCAAAGAATTTCCACATACATACTACGAGCAAGAGTGGTATTCCTTTAATCTTTAATCTAGCTCTACTCTTTTAACCACCATTACATCGTGAAGTAATAGTATGACAAAATCGATCATCTGTCAGAACCTGTTATGTATCTTTCAAGAAAGCACATCATTTCTACCACGATACCAAACCAGGGAAGTTGTGGGAAAGTCATCACTGCCCCTATAATCTAGAGCCAATTGATCATTTAGCAGTTCACAAGATCTAAATTGGCTAGGAGTGTTTTGGTACCTCTTTAAATCAATGTAAGTTCACTTGCAGAATGTTGTGTTAATGTTTTCTCTTTATGCCTGACCAGGCGTACACAGCAATCAAATTATAAACACAACACCAATCATTTCTTAACAGACTCAACACATTGCATGGCATTTCAGTTGTGCATGAAGTCGCAGTTAGAAAAGGTCTATATTTGGACTTGTTATAGTTTACAAAGGACACATAGACACATTTTGCAATTTGGTTTGAGCTCTCTATTTGTTTGAATAGTAATAGTTTGGTTTGCGGCCAGTTCATATTTTTCAAATCTCATACTTACAGTATTTTGATAGCATTATTATACTGGCTAAGGTATATGTTTTGAAAGCTTACACAAAGTAGATACACGTATTGTGAAATCTGCAGTGAGTTACTAAAACTGCTTCTGGCATTTTTACAATTATTTATTCATTTTAGGGCTTATGTGCTAATACAAATTAACAGGTTCTGTTATAAATTGCAGTGAATTATTCTACCAACATTAAGTCCTCATCTAGTTTCTGAAGGACGAATACAAGAATTGAAAAGGTACATAATAAAATATCATCATTTTTAATAGTGCTACCCTCTCTTCCAATACTAATTGACATATTCCAGACATGAATGTCATGGTTTCATAAGGCCAATCCCAGTGACAATTCATTCCACAAATGCTTTATTTTGTTCATGAAGGTAAACCTTACATCTTCACTGAAGTGATTAAATGATATTTTTCATTATGAGTAGTATTCATTAATATAGTTATCCTGAGGTAAGGATCAAGTATAATTCGGACATTGTATATTATTTATTGGAGGCCGTAGGGCAAGCAAAAGCAAGCAGGGCTGTCTTTAACACGAGGCAAAAGAGGGCTCATAGCAGCTGCCCCTTGAGCCCACAACAACCATTTTAGGGGGCCCTGCAACCACTCACGCAGAGACCTGCAGCTTATACCTTGCTGTCACACTGCGCAACTATAGTTCTGTACATTTAACTGTTTATTTTAGGCGGGTGTTCGTGTTTAACTGTTATTTTCTGGATTTCTCATTTATTTCTTTTTACCTATACTTGATTGTGAGTATGTTACATAGTTACATAGTTATATAGGCTGAAAAAAGACATGCGTACATCAAGTTTCCTATATCTGTTAATTTGTTGCTGTTGATCCAAAAGAAGGCATAAAAAACCTCTTTCCAATTTTGCACTAACCAGGGGAAAAAATTCCTTCTTGACCCCAAAATGGCAGTCAGATTTCTCCTTGGATCAATCAGCTGTTTCCCCATAATTAAAGATTATATCCCTGAATATTATGTTTTTCCAGGTATCCATCCAGTTGCAGTTTAACCCCTTCGTGACAAAGGCTGACTTTACTTTTTGTACCCTTCGTGACAATGGCCGTTTTAACATTTCTGCGCTGCTCGTGTTTAGCTGTAATTTTCTTCTTTCCCGTTTACTGAAGCCACACACATTACATATTGTTTTTTTCAGGACAAGAAGGGCTTTCTTTAGATGACATTGTTTTGATTGTATTATTTACTATTAAAAAAAAGTATAAAATATGGTGAAAAATTTAGAAAAAAATGACTGTTTCTAACTTTTAGTTGAAAAATCTTTTACTCATCTATAAAAGGTAATGAAAAAACCTGCTAAATAGATTCTACTATTTGTCCTGAGTTTAGAAATACCCAATGTTTTTATGTTTTTTTGCTTTTTTCTACACATTATGGGGCAAAAAGTACAGGTAGCGTTTTGCTATTTCAAAGCCATTTTTTCCAAATCTGGTAATTCTTCCCCCCATGTGCCATTTCAGGTATCTTTGAAGCCGGCCAATGCAATTTACCCCATCAAGTCATATATTTTTGAAAACTAGACAGCCCAGGGTATTCCAAATGCTAGTATTTTAACCCTTTTCAAGCACTAATTCTACCATCAGCCTTTGTCAAACTTTATGGTAGTAATTTTTTTTGCATTTGTTTTTTCACACACATTTTACTTTAGGTATGAATAAACAGGTTCTGGTATATGTCACTATCATAAAACACCCCAATATGTGTTTAGCAACATCTCCTGAGTACAGCGATACCTCACATGAATGATTTTGCCTGGCTGTTTGGGGGCAAAAGGGCCACATTTGGGGCATGCGCATTTTTCAATGTTGAACTTTGGCATTTGGGGATCCACTGCCCATGCCCTATTTGGTACATCTTTGAGCCGGGCCATTTCAGTGTGCCCAATAAAGCCATATATTTTTGAAAACTAGACACCCCAGGGTATTTTAAATGCCGGTATTTTAACTCTTTGCATGCACACATTTTACCACCAGAATTTTTTCAAAGTTTGCAGTAGTATTTTTTTGTGTGTATTTTTCCCCCACACACCTACTTTATGTATGAATTTACAGCTCCTGGTTTATGCCGCTGTCACATGACACCCCAATATGTGTTCAGCAACATCTCCTGGGCGCAGTGATACCCCACATGCATGGGTTTCTCATTTCTTGGGGGAACTAAAAGGCCACATTTGGTACGTGTGCATTTTTCTAATTGGAAATTAGATGTGTGGCCATTCTTCCCCCCGTGTTATTTGGGACATTGTTGAACCCGGCCAATTCAATTTACCCCATCAAATCATAAATTTTTTAAAAGTAGACACCCCATGGGCATTTAATATGCCAGTATTTTAACTCTTTCCATGCGAGAATTGTTTTAAGCTAATGTGCTAATTTTAGGACTTGCTCACAAAAATATATTTTTTATATATATATTATTTTTTTTTTTGCCTTTTTAAAAAAAAAAAAATTTTTCTTGCCTTTTTTTTTACATTTTTTTAACACTTTTTTTCAACATGAAGGTTCCCCTGATAGTGACATCAGTGGGAAATTATTTTTAAATTTTACTGTTTTTTTTACTATTTTTTTCTAATTATTATTAATTTTATTTTTTAATTTATTTTTACTAATCACACTGTGATTAGAAAGCTGGGCTCCATTGACTTGCATGGTTGAATGCAGTACCTGTATTCAACCTGCAAGTGGAGCCAGAGTTCTCTAGAGGGTCAGGAGACCGTCTAGCGAACTTTTTCACCTTTATTGTTTTTTTTCCTGGGCCGCCGCCATCTTGCAGATGGCGAAGATCACCGGCAGCTGCGGCTGTGACCGCTCTCCGGAGCGGTCACAGTCCATCCAAAGGTAAGTGTTTGGTGTCACTGGATGCCTCCTGATCGAGGCATTCCAGCGACACCATTTAAGTTTAGGAGGTGATCGTTGATCGCCTCCTAAATGCTTTTAAAACGGGCGATCAACGATTTTAAAACGGGCGTCCGCCGCCATACAATGTATGGCGGCTGTTGACGCCCCGGGGAGGGGCCAGACATGGCCCCCGATGCCGATCTCGGCGTTACTGAATGCCTCGACATCGAGGCATTACAGTAACGCCGTTTAAGCGAAGAAAGTGATCGTTGATCACTTTCTAAGCTTATTTAATTTTTTGACGGTTCAGGACCGTCAAAGGTCATTTAGTGACCTTCCTGTCATGACGGTCCTGAACCGGCAAAGGTCGCGAAGGGGTTAATATATACTGAGGAAAAATAGTCATTTAAAGTTTTTGCTTTTTCCTGGTCCTCCTTAACCAACACTCCCCTCTCTGTTTTTAATGAACCTACGTTTTAATTTTTTGGGGTTTTTTAGCATTTATGTACTTAAAGAATTTTTTGGGGTTAGTTTTGCTCTCTTTGGCAATCACTCTCTCATTTTCTAGTTTAGCCCATCTAATCACCTTTTTGCATGCTTTATTGGCTTCCTTATATCTTATATAGGATGCCTCTGATTCGTCTGATTTAAATGCTGTAAAAGCCATTCTCTTATTTTTTATTTTCTGCTTAACGTCCCCACTAAGCCACATCGGTTTCAATTTGTTTCTTTTATATTTGTTTCCTAGTGGTACATACTGAGAAGTGTACCTTGCTAATATTTGTTTGAAAATACTAAATTTTTATCCCTGAAGAGTTTTTGCCAGTCAATAAGTTGTAAAGCTGCCCTTATCTTATTGAAATTGGCCTTCTTAAAATTATACGTTTTAGTATTCCCCATTTCTTTTTTGAGTTTATTTCAAAAGAGACCATATTGTGATCACTATTACCCAAGTGCTCCCCCACTTGAATGTTAGACACAAGATCAACATTGTTTGTTAACTACTAGTCCCTCTATCCCAATTCATGTCCGGGTAATTAAAATCGCCAATAATTAACGTGTTACCCAGATGTGTAGCTTTCTCAATTTGCTCTAACAGCTGCTCTTCCTCATCATTATTAACATTAGGTGGTTTATAACATATCCCAACCAGTAGTTCTTTTCCTTTTTTTTGCCCCAAGTTGATATCTACCCATAAAGCTTCCACAAATCCCTTGTCGCCTTCAAGATGCTTAATATTTGACTTTAGCTCGTTGTTAACATACAAGCATACTCCTCCTCCCTTCGTGCTTTTTCTGTCCTTCCTATATAACGTATAACCTTTTAAGTTAACTGCCCAGTCATGGGTCTCATCCCACCATGTTTCTGTTATGCCTATTATATCATATTGCTTAGTGTATGCTATTGCCTCTAGTTCTCCCATTTTGTTATTTAGGCTCCTTGCATTAGCAAGCATACATTTAATATTACCCTGAGTCTCTTGAATTTTATGATAATTTTTATTAATACATACCTCCTCTGTTCTGATCTTGCCCCTCCCCCCATCTCCACCTCCCTTGTTCTGATCTAAAGCCCCTCTCCTTTCTGCGCTATCTCCATTTTCAAGATCTCTGTGTCCCTCCCCCCCTACCACTAGTTTAAAAACCCCTCCAGCCTTCTAGCCATCCTCTCCCCTAGCACAGCAGACCCTCTTCCGTTTAGGTGCAATCCATCACCGCTATAAAGATTGTACCCAAGCGCAAAATCAGCCCAGTGCTCTAGAAACCCTCCTTCCTACACCATGACTTTAGCCACGCATTTACCTCCCTGATCTCCCGCTGCCTTTCTACTGTTGCGAGTGGCACAGGTAATATTTCTGAAAATACTACCTTGGAGGTCCTTTTCTTCAGTTTATCTCCTAATTCCCTGAAATCATTCTTTAGGACCTTCCATTTTCCACTGACTTTGTCATTGGTACCAATATGGACCATGACACCCGGGTCTTCCCCAGCCCCTCCCAATAATCCATCCACTCTGTCAGCAACATGCCGGACCCGAGCACCCAGGAGACAGCAAACTATCAGAGCGGCAGCGCCTATCTACTCTCTTAATAATAGAGTCCCCTACCACCAGCCTTTCTTATGCTCTCAACCCCGCACATACTAGAGGGGCTGTTCCTCCAGTACAGCTACTCCTGAGCTGATGCAAGGGGATTCAGGTTTTTGAACCTGTTAAATGACACCTTTATGTCACAAATGGTACAAGCACCAACCAGAAAGGATTCTTGTCTGGATCTGGTGATAACAAACAATGTTGATCTTTTGTCTAACATTCAAGTGGGGGAACACTTGGGTAATAGTGATCACAATATGGTCTCTTTTGAAATAAACTCAAAAAAGAAATTGCCCATGGGGGATACTAAAACATATAATTTTAAAAAGGCCAATTTCAATAAGATAAGGGCAGCTTTACAACTTATTGACTGGCATAAACTCTTTAGGGATAAAAACACTGAGGAAAAATTGAGTATTTTCAAACAGATATTAGCAGGGTACACTTCTCAGTATGTAGCACTAGGAGATAAATATAAAATTAACAAATTGAAACCAATGTGGCTTAGTGGGGACGTTAAGCAGAAAATTAAAAATAAGAAAATGGCTTTTACAGCATTTAAATCAGACGAATCAGAGGCATCCTATAAAAGATATAAGGAAGCCAATAAAGCATGCAAAAAGGTGATTATATGGGCTAAACTAGAAAATGAGAGTGATAGCCAAAGAGAGCAAAACTAACCCCCAAAAATTCTTTAAGTACATAAATCCTAAAAAAACAACGCTCCTGGGCCTGACTGTATTCACCCACTAGTACGTAAGGAGCTGAGTCAGGAAATAAGTGAACCTCTGTTTCTAATCTTTCGGGATTCTTTTCTTTCAGGAATTGTACCAGAGAAATGGAGGAAGGCAGATGTGGTTCCTATATTCAAAAAGGGTTCAAACTCTGTGCCTGGAAATTATAGACCTGTGAGCTTAACTTCTGTGGTTGGGAATGTATTTGAAGGGCTTTTTAGCGATAATATTCAGGAATTCATCGGGAATAACAGTATTATTAGCAAAAATCAGCATGGTTTTATGAAACATAGGTCCTGTCAAACTAATTTAATTGCATTCTACGAAGAAGTAGAAGTGTAGATCAGGGTGTTGCAAAAGGTTAGTATTCAAACTGAAGGAAATTTGTCTAGATGCAAATTATTGTTCTTGAGTAGAACACTGGCTTAGTGATAGAGTACAGAGAGTTCTTATAAATGGTAAATTTTCAAGCTGGTGGTAAGTGGTGTCCCTCAGGGTTCTGTTCTGGGACCAATTTTATTCATTTATAAATGACCTGGCAATAGGCGTTGAAAGTCATGTTTCTGTGTTTGCAGATGACACTAAACTAGGTAAAGTACCGTATTTGCTCGATTATAAGAAGACCCTGATTATAAGACAACCCCCCAAAATCTGAATATTAATTTAGGAAAAAAAGAAAAAGCCTGAATATAAGACGACCCTAAAGGAAAAAAGTTTTACCAGTAAATTCATGTAAACTATTTTTTTAAATAGTAACATAGTAACATAGTAACATAGTTCATAAGGTTGAAAAAAGACCAAAGTCCATCAAGTTCAACCTATATACATATTGTGTCCCTACTGTGTTGATCCAGAGGAAGGCAAAAAAAACCTTATGAAGCAGATGCCAATTGCCCCATACCAGGGGGAAAATTCCTTATTCCTTACTCCAAATATGGCAATCAGAATAAATCCCTGGATCAACGTTCTGTCCCTATTAATCTAATATCCATAACTTGTAATATTATTGCTTTCAAGAAACACGTCCAGGCTCCTTTTGAACTCTTTTATTGAGTTTGCCATAACCACTTCCTCTGGCAGAGAGTTCCATAATCTCACCGCTCCTACTGTAAAGAACCCCCGTCTGTGCTGGTGTAGAAACCTTCTTTCCTCCAACCGTAGAGGATGTCCCCTTGTTATAGATGCAGTCCTGGGTATAAATAGGTCCTGGGAGTGATCTCTGTACTGTCGCCTTATATATTTATACATAGTTATTAAATCCCCCCTAAGCCGTCTTTTTTCCAAACTAAATAACCCTAATTCTGTTAATCTTTCTGGGTACTGTAGTCCTCCCATTCCCCTTATTACTCTGGTTGCCCGTCTTTGAACCCTCTCCAGCTCCACTATATCTTTCTTGTACACTGGTGCCCAGTACTGTACACAGTATTCCATGTGTGGTCTGACTAGTGACTTGTACAGTGGTAGAATTATTTCCTTGTTGTGGGCATCTATGCCCCTTTTGATGCACCCCATGATTTTATTTGCCTTAGCAGCAGCTGCCTGACACTGGTTGTTACAGGTAAATTTACTGTTAACTAAAACTCCTAAGTCCTTTTCCATGTCAGTCGTCCCCAGTGTTTTCCCATTTAATACATATTCCCAGCCTGGATTTTTCTTCCCCATGTGCATAACCTTACATTTATCTGTGTTGAACCTCATCTGCCACATCCCAGCCCAAGCCTCCAACCTATGCAGATCCATTTGTAATCGTGCACTGTCCTCTATTGTGTTAACCACGTTACAGAGCTTAGTATCGTCTGCAAAGATTGATACTTTACTATACAATCCCTCTACAAGGTCATTAATAAATATATTAAAAAGAATAGGACCCAAAACTGACCCCTGTGGTACCCCACTAGCAACAGTAACCCACTCAGAGTATGTACCATTAATAACCACCCTCTGTTTCCTATCACTGAGCCAGTTACTTACCCACATACACACATTCTCCCCCAGCCCAAGCATTCTCATTTTATGTACCAGCCTTTTATGTGGCACCGTATCAAATGCTTTGGAAAAATCAAGATATACGACATCCAGCGATTCACCCCGATCCAGTCTTGAGCTCACCTCCTCATAAAAGCTGATCAGGTTAGTTTGACAGGACCGATCCCTTGTAAACCCATGCTGATATGGAGTCATACACTTATTTTCATTGAGATACTCCAAAATAGCATCTCTTAGGAAACCCTCAAACAGTTTACACACAACAGAAGTTAAACTAACAGGCCTATAATTCCCCGGGTCACTTTTTGTCCCCTTTTTGAATATTGGCACAACATTTGCTATGCGCCAGTCCTGGGGAACAGACCTTGTCACTATAGAGTCCTTGAATATTAGAAATAGGGGTCTGTCTATTACATTACTTAACTCCCTTAGAACGCGGGGGTGAATGCCATCTGGACCTGGTGATTTGTCTATTTTGATTTTTTTTAGGCGGCACTGCACTTCTTCCTGGGTTAGACAGGCGACATGTACTGGGGCAGTTATCTCATCCTGCTGTATATTACCTGGCATTTCATTTTCCTCTGTGAATACAGCAGAGAAGAATATATTTAATAGATTAGCTTTTTCCTGATCCCCGTCTATAACTTCTCCCTCATTACTTTTTAAGGGGCCAACGCTTTCATTTTTAACCTTTTTACTATTTATATAGTTAAAGAACATTTTGGGGTTTGTCTTACTCTCTTTGGCAATGAGTCTTTCTGTCTCCACTTTTGCTGCTTTTATCTGATTTTTACATATTTTATTTTTTTCCCGATAGCTTTTTAGTGCTTCCTCACTGCCTTCCTGTTTTAGTAGCTTAAATGCCTTTTTTTGCCATTTATTACCCCCTTTACATTTTTATTTATCCACATTGGTTTTCTCTTGTTCCTGACTCTTTTATTCCCATACGGTATGTACCTTTCACATTGAGAATTTAAGATATCCTTAAAAATCTCCCATTGAGTGTCTGTACTCTTGTTTTTGAGGACATTTTCCCAATTTACAGTGTTAAGGGCTTCTCTTAGTTGATCAAACTTTGCCTTCCTAAAGTTCATGGTTCTTGTGGCTCCTCTAAGAGTTCCCTTATTGAAGGACAAGTTATAATGTATCATATTGTGATCACTATTTCCTAGATGCCCCCTGACCTGCACATTAGTTACTCTGTCAGGTCTGTTGGTCAATATTAAGTCCAGTAGGGCGCCCCCTCTGGTCGGGTCCTGTACCATTTGGGACAGATAATTATCCTTACTTATAGTCAGAAACCGGTTTCCTTTATGAGATTCACAGGTCTCTGTTTCCCAGTTTATGTCGGGATAGTTAAAGTCCCCCATAATAACCACCTCATTGTGATTTGCTGCCTTGTTTATTTGCTTTAATAATTGATCTTCTGCTGCTTCCATTATATTTGGTGGCTTATAGCAAACCCCGATCAGTATTTTATTATTTTTCTTTCCATATATTTCTACCCATAATGACTCCACATTATCATTTCCCTCACATATATTCTCCCGCAGTGTGGCCTTTAGGCTGGACTTTACATAAAGGCAAACTCCTCCCCCTTTTTGTTTTTTTCGATCCTTCCTGAATAGACTATAACCCTGTATGTTAACCGCCCAGTCATAGCTATCATCCAACCATGTCTCTGTTATACCCACTATGTCATAGTTTTCTTCAGACATTATTAACTCCAGTTCGTCAGTTTTATTGGTCAGACTTCTGGCATTAGTAAGCATACAATTTAGAGGTGTATGGTTTTTTTCCCTATGAAGCCTATCCCTATTGACTATTCTAACCCCTCCCTCCGCTCCACCCCCAGGTACATTTATAAGCCCCAGCTTTCTATCTACACTATCTTCCCCTTCTATATTGTAGTTTCCCTCCCCCCCTTTACCTAGTTTAAACACTCCTCCACCCTTCTGGCCATCTTCTCCCCGAGCACAGCTGCACCCTCCCCATTGAGGTGCAGCCCGTCCCTACCGTAGAGCCTGTATCCGACAGAGAAGTCGGCCCAGTTCTCCATGAACCCACACCCCTCCTTCCTACACCAGCTTCTGAGCCACTTGTTTAGCTCCCTAATCTCCCGCTGCCTCTCTGGTGTGGCACGTGGTACAGGTAATATTTCAGAAAATACTACCTTGGAGGTCCTTGCCTTAAGCTTGCTACCTAAGTCCCTGAAATCATTTTTAAGTACACTCCGCCTACCTCTCACTTTGTCATTGGTGCCAATGTGCACCATGACTGCTGGGTCTTCTCCAGCCCCCCCCAGTAATCTGTCAACCCGATCCGCGATGTGCCGAACGCGAGCGCCAGGCAGACAACACACTGTTCGGCGATCCCGGTCTTTGTGACAGATCGCCCTGTCTGTCCCCCTAATAATTGAGTCCCCCACTACCAGCACCTGTCTGGCCTGCCCTGCGCTCCTCCTTCCCTCCTTACTGGAGCAGACACCCCTCTGGTGGTCAGAGGCAGTGACTTGCTGCAGTACTGCTAACTCTGAACTAACATCCCCCTCATCTGCCAACCGGGCAAACTTGTTGGGGTGTGCTAGATCAGGACTAGCCTCCCTGGCGCTTTTCCCCCTACCCCGCCTTCTAACTGTAACCCAGCTAGCTGCCCGACTGTCCTGTACCTCCATCCCGCTATCCTCCCCCACCTCTACCCCCGAGAGAGCTTGCTCAGTGAGCAGCAGACTCCTCTCCAAGTTGTCAATAGATCTCAGTGTTGCCAGTTGCTCCTCTAGACTCAGGATTTGTGCTTCCAAATGAGCAACCTGCAAATAAAAGCTATGATTGAGAAAAATATTTTTTTTGTTTTTATTTCCTTGTATTTTCCAACCTGTCCCCCAGTTACGCACATCTGCCCCCAGGCTTGCCACACCAATATGGCACTGTGGCCCATGATATGCCTTTTAACCCTCTATATGCCACTGTGCCCCATGGTATGCCTTTTGACCCCCTATGTTCCACTCTGCCTCCAGAAATGCCTTATACCCCTATATCCCATTCTGGCATTTAGGGGGTTAAAATGCATATTATGGGGCAGAGTGGCATATAGGGAGGTATAAGGCATTCCAGGAGGCAGAGTGGCATTAAGGGAGTTAAAAGGCATTGTATAGAGCACTCTGCCTCCAGAAATGCCTTATACCCCTATATGCCACTCTGGGATTTAGGGGGTTAAAAGGCATATTATGGGGCAGAGTGGCATATAGGGAGGTATAAGGCATTTCAGGAGGCAGAGTGCTCTATTAAATGCCCCCTTAACGCCACTCTGCCTCCTGAAATGCCTTATACCGCCCTATATGCCACTCTGCCCCATAATATGCCTTTTAACCCCCTAAGTGCCAGAGTGGCATATAGGGGTATAAGGCATTCCAGAAATGCCCTATGCCCCCATTTAACACGCGCACACACACACACACACTTACCGGTGCTTCCAATTTCCTGCTGTATTGCCGGGGCAGCGGGTTGACGTCTCCTTCCGCTGCAGCCGGAAGGAGGTGGAGTTGGCAGCGGGGGTTTGTCTGCGTCCGTCGCGCATACCTTCCCCGGTTGTCAGAGATCAGAGTTACCGGTGCGGGGAACTCTGATCTCTGACAGTCGGGGAAGGTATCCGCGACGGACGCAGACAACCCCCGCTGCTAGCCACACCTCCTTCCGGCTGCAGCGGACGCTGTCTACGCGTATCGCGTAGACGTCAACCCGCTGCCCCGGCAATACAGCAGGAAGCACCGGTAAGTGGGGTGGGGGGGGACAGGAGGATCCAGGTCCCCTGCAGCGGTGTGGGGGATCTGGATCTTAGTCTCATAATCAGACCTCTATTTGAGGTCTGATTAGAAGACGACCCCGATTATAAGACGAGGGGTATTTTTCAGAGCAAATGCTCTGAAAAAAACCTCGTCTTATAATCGAGCAAATACGGTAATACAGTGTGAGCAGGATATTACAGTGCTGCAGAGGGATCTAGATAGACTGGGGGACTGGGCACACAAATGGCAGATGAAATTCAATGTAGATAAATGTAAAGTTATGCACAAACGGTAGTGAATTAGGGATAACGTCAAATGAGAAGGATTTGGGAATTATAGCCAACAAACTAGGCAACAATGTGCAATGTCAGTCAGCAGTTGCTAAAGCCAGTAAGGTATTGTCGTGTACAAAAAGGGGCATCAATTTGCGGGATAAAAATATAATTTTGCCTCTGTATAAATCAATGGTAAGGCCGCACCTTGAATATGCTTCATATTTGAGCACCTATTCTAAAGAAGGATATCATAGCACTAGAAAGGGTGCAGAGGCGGGCTACAAAATGTAGTTATGTATAGTTATGAAGAAAGGTTAACAAATTTAAATCTGTTTAGTTTAGAAAAACGGTGCCTCAGAGGGGATATGGTAGCATTATATAAATATATTCGGGGCCAATAGAAACCATTGTGTGGAAATCTGTTCATAAACAGGACTTATGCATAGGACACGTAGTCACGCGTTTAGACTGGAAGAAAAGAGATTTAGTCTAAAGCAGAGGAAAGGGTTTTTACAGTAAGGACAATAAGGATGTGGAATTCTCTGCCTGCAGAGGTAGTCTGTACAGACGTTTAAACAGTAACTGGATGGATACTTGGAAAAACATAATATTTGGGGATATAATCTTTAATTATGGGGAAACGGCTTATTGATCCAAGGAGAAATCTGCCATTTACGCATGTCTTTTACTTATGTAACCTCTGTTGTACCTCCCAGGGGGAAACAGGATCGCAGCAGGGTCACATTACACCTTCTGGTCCTATATTTACAAACGTACACACTGTCTTACTCATGCTCCCTTCCTCACCTGCATATATCAAAGTTCCTTGTGTGTAGCCAGTCTTCAGCATCTCTCGCACGATTGTAGGGCTGCAACAACTAATCGATAAAATCGATAATAATCGATAATGAATCGATTTTTATCGATTATAAAATGAGGGTTTTTTCAGAGCAAATGCTCTGAAAAATACTCCTCATTATATAATCCGTTTCAGTGACTCACAGCAGCAGTTCCTCCTTACCAGTCCCTCCCTGTAATCACTGTGACAACTGTCCCCGCCCCTTCCTTCTCCCAGAACCACATGGCTGTGACACTCATCTAACTGTAAGTATAAAATTAATATTTGGGCTGCTGAAAGTTAGGGGAGGTGGGGGGTAATTTGGGGCAGTTGTGGTTAATGGTGTGTTTAGGGTTAATTTAGGGGATGCTGTGGTTGATGGGGTCTTTAGTGTTAATTTAGGGGATGCTGTGGTTGATGGGGTCTTTAGTGTTAATTTAGGGGCAACTGTGGTTAATAGGGTGTTTAGGGTTAATTTGGGGCAGTTGTGGTTTATGGTGTGTTTAGGGTTAATTTGGGGCAGTTGTGGTTAATGGTGTTTTTAGTGTTAATTTAGGGGATGCTGTGGTTAATGGGGTGTTTAAGGTTAAGTTAGGGGCAGTTATGGTTAATGGGGTATTTAGGGTTAATTTAGGGGCAGTTGTGGTTGATGGGGTATTTAGGGTTAATTTAGGGGAAGTTGTGGTTAATGGGGTGTTTAGGGTTAATTTAGGGGCAGTTGTGGTTGATGGGGTGTTTAGGGTTAATTTAGGGGTAGTCATGGTTAATGGGGTGTTTAGGGTTAATTTAATTAATTTAATAAAGTTAACTTAAGGTGCAGTTAGAGGTAAAGGGGGCAAACTAAGGGGAATCTAAATCCTGGGGGCAGTGAAGATTATTTATAAAAGTATGGTGTCAGTGTGATGCGAACGGGTCTGTGACTCTATGAGGAGACTATGAGATATCTGAGGGGTATAAGGCACATCTGGGGAGGACGGAGTGACATATCTGGGGGTATAAGGCATATAGGGTATATAAGGTATATGTGGGGAGGGCAGTGTGGCATGTCTGGGGAGGATGGGGTGGTGTATCAGGGTGTATAAGGCATATCTGGGGGTAGAGTGGAATGGCATATCTGGGGTAGAGTGGAGTGGCATATGTGGGGAGGGCATCGTGGCATGCCTGGGAGGCAGTGTGGCATGTCTGGGGAGGATGGAGTGGTGTATCAGGGGGTATAAGGCATATCAGGCGCCACAGTGGCATATGTGGGAGGCAGCATGGAGTGGCATATGTGGGAGGCAGTGTGGAGTGGCATATGTGGGAGGCAGCGTGGCATATGTGGGAGGCAGCGTGGCATATGTGGGAGGCAGCGTGGCAAGCTCAAATGTGCATAAAATTGGGGGGGCTGGTTGGGAAATAAAGACAAGAAATGCATTTTATCAAAGTTTTTTTTTTATTCTGCTGTTTGTATTTAACATCATTTGTTTATTAAATTATTTTAAATAAATGAAAAATTGACATTCATTTTTTTTTTTATCCGATTAATCGAAAAAAATAATCGGCCAACTAATCGATTATAAAAATAATCGTTAGTTGCAGCCCTACACGATTGTCACGGACAGGGCTATCGGCCGAGCCGTGACGTGGGAGTACGGGCGTAACAAGGGTCAAACGCCAACCAGACTTCCGGCGCGTTTGGTCACTTTCCCCGCAGGGCACCAAGCAACCACCACCAACCCCAACCAGTCACCCCAAAACTCCCAGTGTAAAACACGCTGCCACCACCAAGAACTTTAAAACCGGGAGTCTTAGGTTACCCGAAAAACAATTAGACCGCGATAACTACACAATCCCCAAACTGATATCTATATAGTTAACCGCTTAGTAACGTGACTTATATGTATACAAAAGGCTATCTCTAGGCTGAATTCGATTAGAGAACAAAGACAGAACTGATTAAAAATGTTTAATCTGAGCATAAAATGAGTCACAGTGCTGTTACACAAAAATGCATATAAAAAGAGACATAGACTAAAATAGTACAAGTACAAAACAGTATAAAATAAAAGGGATAAAACAGAGTATCATACCATACTTCCTTGGAGCCTTGATGTTGTCTCTGTGATGGTAAAAACAGGCTCTCTCCCACTACCAATTGCCCACCTTTTTATCCCCCCCCCAAAACCGCCCTTTTCCTGTTACCTGAGCAAGGGGATGGGAGTAGGGGGTTCAGAACTATGACCTTCTGAAGGCGGGGTTATATCTTCTCATCTTTGGTCTGGGATCACAAAATATGTAATATGACGCTGGCTGAGCTTGGCATAATTATGACACCAGGATCATCATAATTCTCTGGTCCTAGTGATCATTTTCATACCAGACTCCACACCTGTATCAGTTGGCACAAGGACACGTTCGCATAACACTTGTTATGGTCATGCCTGCATGGCGTGTTTGGTCTCCCTGAAACCAGCACGTCGCAGGCATAAGGATGCAATGTACGATGGGGCCCAAAAGTTATGTACTCATCATATTTTGGACATTATGCATTTAATAATTTTACCCTGTGTCTATTGATACCCTGTCTCCACACCCCAGGGAGATGTTGCCAGGATGTCTGGCCTTTCACTCTTCCACAGGAATCCCTTCCTGTCCAAGGTGACAATACCCAGCATGGGGTAATCAAGTTTTATATTGGGTTCTGGCTCCAAAAGGAAAGGTGTGAACAAATGTTACTGGACTTAGCATCAGTCAAATGCCTTAACCCATTCAGTGCCAAGCTCCAGTTACTCATGCCGTGGCATGACACCTCCCCCTTTAAAATGGTGGCCCAGAGATTAAGCCACAAGCTTATCTCTGCGCCAACCTACTCTTTCCCTGGGTAACAGTTTCCGGCTTAGATAAAGTATTTCTTTGGGAAAACCCACCCTGCAGAATATACTGAGCAAAGCATCAGCTACCTTATCTGCTCTGCTACAGGATAAGGCCATGGTCTCAGGGTACCCAGGGGCATAGTCCACCCCCTTAATAACAGATTGTTTCTTCGTGCAGCTCGGTATAGCTACAAGCCCCAACAAATCTACTTGATGGGTAGCTAGGGTGTCCCGCCCTGGGTTCCCAAACCAAGTAGGCACTACGTGAGAGATAACAGAATGGTCACCAGTTTCACCCTCTCCCTTGTGTCCTGACTTCATAGTCCCACAGAATATGGGCACAGGTGCACCAGAGCCCTCTCTCCGTCCCCCACCCTCTACCATTTTAAGGGATACACTAAAGCCTCCCCCCTCCCCCTAAGAAATAAAGTCTGGCTTTTGGCCTTTAGTGGAATCACTTTTTACAATATGCCCAGTGTCCCTTTGGTTTGACACTGCTGGTTCAGGCACAGATTCGCTCTGCCCTCACTCCCAGTGATCACATTTCACAATGTCCCCCAAAGTTTCACACAGAACTTTAGGTGAAGCAGGGCTGTCAGTCAGCCCTTCTGGCTCGCAAGCAGTGTCCTCTGGAGCATAGTGACAGAGCATTCGGCCCAAATCATTCCCCAACAGAACATTAACAGGGATATCCTCAGAAACACCCACTTCCCGCAAACCTTTCCCCGCACCCCAATCCAGGTACACACGCGCCATGGGCACAGCAGGGCGCACACCCCCAATTCCTTTGATGGACATGGTTCTTCCAGGGATTATGTCCTCCGTATTTACCACTTCAGGGCGCACCAAGGTGAAGGAAGCTCCAGAATCTCTCAGTCCCATGGTCACCCGGTCACCCACAGTTACACTCTGCAGGTTATCCTCCTTTCTCCCCGCACGCCCACCCACAAGCAAAACTGATGGTGCCCCTTCAGGGGCGCTCCCACCCCCACGAGCAGGTTGGGGTGGATTTCTAGTGGGGCAATTAAAGCTCATATGCCCAATCTGGTTGCATTGAAAACAACGGCGGGCATGTGACCCACTAGACATAGCCCTTACCCCATTGGCAGTTGGTGGTGAAGTCCTCACTGCTGATCTTGTGGACGATGATGGAACTGTAGCCCCTCTCCAGGTGGAAGTACCAGCTGACACAGCTCCACGCCTGGTTGTACGAATGTCGGCGTAGTCATCTGCCAGCTCTGCAGCATCCCTAGCTGTTTTCGGCTTTCTTTCTAAAATCCATTCTCGTACATCAGGGCTCCGGGTCTGTAAGAACTGTTCTAGGACCATTAAGTCATTAACGGCTTCATAGGTAGTAACTTGTACTCCAGTAACCCATTGCTTGTATGCGGTTTCCAATTGTGCAACATATAGAATGCAGCTGGATGACGTACTCTGCTGCATGCTCCTAAACTTTTTTCTATAAGCCTCAGGAGTAAGGTTAAAAGTTTTTTTGCAAGGCAGATTTGATTGCCTCATAATCGTTATCAGTCTCTGAGGGAAGGGACACAAACACATCCAAGGCTTTTCCTTTCAGTTGTGGGGTTAGATATCTCCCCCACTGGTCTGAGGGTATTTGGTGCTGCCTGCACACTTTTTCAAAACTTTTTAGGAACACATCCAAATCAGTCCCTTCTTCCAGGGAGGGAAAATCATCCTTGCGGAGCCTACGTGTGCTGGGATCGGATGCATTACTGTTCAGAGAGGACTGAACAATGGACTGCAGCTTGGCCATTTCCAGTTCATGCCTCCTTTGTGCCTCTCTTTCTGCCATCCTTTCTTGTCTCTCCGCTTCTCTTTCTGCCTGCCTTTCCGCAGCTTCTCTTTCTGCAGCTTGCTGTTGAATCATCACCTGCATGGCCTCCCGAGGATTTGAAGACATTAGTTGCCGAAATAAATCCGTTGTGCAAACGTCCATAGCACCTTGAGGGGTACAACCACTAGGCATTCCAATGAGCACTCCTGCAGTAGTAGGGAGTTCTGTAACACTTTCGTTGTCCGTCTCTGGCTGGACAGCGTGCCTATCGGTCTCCATAAGGTCAGCAATAAGTTGTTCCTTGCTTTTGCCAAAAGTTTGTAAATCTCTTGCTTGGCACATCAATTCCAGGGCCTCTTTGGGTTGTTTGCGATAGGCCTCCATATTCAGATGGTGTAGAGAAAGAAAAACAAGAGTAGGGAGGGGAAACTGTTTTGTACTTTGTATGTCTTTTTAAATCAGCACTGAGCTCTGTCTTTGGAAATTACACAAAAAGGTATGCAATTTCTTCTAGTGCTTCAGGCAAATCCAGTCAGCACTAAATACCTCTAAAATATATATATATATATCTATCTATCCCACCGCTATGCCACCAGTTTGTCACGGACAGGGCTATCGGCCGAGCCGTGACGTGGGAGTACGGGCGTAACAAGGGTCAAACGCCAACCAGACTTCCGGCGCGTTTGGTCACTTTCCCCGCAGGGCACCAAGCAACCACCACCAACCCCAACCAGTCACCCCAAAACTCCCAGTGTAAAACACGCTGCCACCACCAAGAACTTTAAAACCGGGCGTCTTAGGTTACCCGAAAAACAATTAGACCGCGATAACTACACAATCCCCAAACTGATATCTATATAGTTAACCGCTTAGTAACGTGACTTATATGTATACAAAAGGCTATCTCTAGGCTGAATTCGATTAGAGAACAAAGACAGAACTGATTAAAAATGTTTAATCTGAGCATAAAATGAGTCACAGCGCTGTTACACAAAAATGCATATAAAAAGAGACATAGACTAAAATAGTACAAGTACAAAACAGTATAAAATAAAAGGGATAAAACAGAGTATCATACCATACTTCCTTGGAGCCTTGATGTTGTCTCTGTGATGGTAAAAACAGGCTCTCTCCCACTACCAATTGCCCACCTTTTTATCCCCCACCCCCCAAGACCGCCCTTTTCCTGTTACCTGAGCAAGGGGATGGGAGTAGGGGGTTCAGAACTATGACCTTCTGAAGGCGGGGTTATATCTTCTCATCTTTGGTCTGGGATCACAAAATATGTAATATGACGCTGGCTGAGCTTGGCATAATTATGACACCAGGATCATCATAATTCTCTGGTCCTAGTGATCATTTTCATACCAGACTCCACACCTGTATCAGTTGGCACAAGGACACGTTCGCATAACACTTGTTATGGTCATGCCTGCATGGCGTGTTTGGTCTCCCTGAAACCAGCACGTCGCAGGCATAAGGATGCAATGTACGATGGGGCCCAAAAGTTATGTACCCATCATATTTTGGACATTATACATTTAATAATTTTACCCTGTGTCTATTGATACCCTGTCTCCACACCCCAGGGAGATGTTGCCAGGATGTCTGGCCTTTCACTCTTCCACAGGAATCCTTTCCTGTCCAAGGTGACAATACCCAGCATGGGGTAATCAAGTTTTATTTTGGGTTCTGGCTCCAAAAGGAAAGGTGTGAACAAATGTCACTGGACTTAGCATCAGTCAAATGCCTTAACCCATTCAGTGCCAAGCTCCAGTTACTCATGCCGTGGCATGACAACGATTGCTTTGTATATTCACTGCCTGAACAGCTATGTTGCTCTTTAATCTTACTCCAACTGATCATAAAAATGAAATATTGCATATTACATGATAAAACATTCCAAGTCTCATATCATGTTGTTCTTTCCTCCCCACTGAGATGCAGCATGACAGCGAGAACAACTCCATTTAATAACATAAACACTTGGATAGATTATGGACAACCTCATAAAAAAACTAAATGCTGGTTATTGTTGAAGTTTAGTTCAGGTTAAATACTAAGCTTAGGTATTCATTATTACGAGACTTGTGCATTATTCTTCGGGCGAACATGAAAACAAACATGAAGAGACGAAGATAATCTTCGTGTTAGTCTTCGTCTACTAATCTCCCTGGTCCCTTCCCCATCTAGCCTACCTTATCTCCACAGCATCGCTGGGGTTGACGGAAGCGGAAATCAGTAGGTTCGCCTTCAGAGGTAAAGGGGCCGTGCGAACGACTCTATTGGCCGCCTGCAGGGTCATCCCCTGGCATCAACCAATTGGACCATGCAGGCGACCAATAGGCTCACTCACGCTGCATTTTTAACTCCTGACGGGGAACCTACGGATTTCTGCTCCCATTTTACTTTCAGTGCCCAGTTTCAGAGCATTAATTTCAAAAAATATTACGATATAGAGTTGATTCTACCTAAATCTTATTTTTTTACTGACTTTGTGACAGATAGCTATTTAAAAATGTCAACTGATGCTGATAATTTTGTTTCTTTAATATACAATAATACTATACTTATTCCTACAAAGGATAGTAAAGGATAGTAAATTTACCATTCAATACATTCCAGGTTGGATTCAACCTTTTTATACAACGAGATCACACTTGCATTTTTCTGGTACTGAGGCACAAAGCCAGAGGATATGATGGTTTATGTGTGTAATATATATGTATAATATATTATGTGTATATATAATGAAGTAACATGTAGCGAGTGTTTATGAACAATAACACATGTATATATTATGCACTGTAAGTGCATTCTGACTTTTTTCAAACATCATAAGAAGATATTGGACCATTGGGTTTTCCTATTTTATTCATTTTAGATTAATGGAAGAAATAAAGAAATTATTTTTATTCTGAAGAGCCTCTGATAACATCTATGTTTGTGAGTGTATCCATATCACACATTTCATTACCTTTTTTTACGTTATTACACTATTATATTTTTTTTTTTTCCCACATGTACACGCGCCCCTATGTCTGTTGTATCTGTTGCTGAACACTGAGAGGAGTGTTATTGGGCTGCTGCAGTATTGTGGGAAGTATATACATTTTTTAATTAATATTTTTTTCCACATACGTACTGGTGTTTATCTTTCACCTTTGGGTTTATAGTATCTTATACATAAAGCATGTTTTAGCCACAGTTTCCCATAAACACGAGGATCGTTTTTTCTAAAATCCGTGCCCTGATATAAATATTTAAAGTTCTGTCAAATGAGCACTAGGCATATATAAATAAATCAGCCTTACTTATTTTTTAATGATTCCCTTTTAACAGCTTTCCAAGGTCCCGTAAATGAGCAACAACAGTTATGACTGCTGTCCATGGTCCTGAAGGGAAGCCTTAAAGTGAATATGACACTGGAAATTAACTTTTACTTAAATCATACAAAGTATTTAACTTTTGCTTGTTACTTTGCAAAATGACCCAGAGAATTAAAAGAAGTTAAAGACACTTGCCATGTTCACTGGGAGTATGCCTGACATTTTTCTGTTAAGCTTAGAGTATGTTTCATGAGGTTCATGGCTTTTAAATTATAACAATATCTAGATTTTAATTGGATTGGGTATTTTAATGAACACTATTTTATCAAACTTTTTATGTCCCTACATTTACTATTACATTAACCAGTATATATTTCAAACCTACTATTATGACATTAATTAGTCTACATACATTCTAATTCTACTGCTAAAGCAAAATAGCTACCCAGTTGATTTTGTTTGGCAATTTACCCACTAATGTGTAAACAATATTAACTGCCTGGATTATATATTAATAGTCTGTATCATTGGTACATATAACGGTTCCTCTCTTCTGAGGGTATATGACCATTATTGTACTGCTTCTTGAAATCTAAAATAATGTTTGTACAAAACGTTTCAAGTAAATTGACCCAACACTGGGGCCTGCATTATTCGTTTATCTTTGTATAGTGTAAGTAATATTCCATTTGCTGTGTATTTTCTTCAGACAGGTTTTCATCCAATTACTATTTTTCTTTATTCTCATACCTATAAATATTCATTACTAAGAATAGTTTTGGAAATATCTAAAATTGCCACACATTCAAAATGATTAGCACTTACCATTTTTCAATTATTACACTATTATACCACACAAGAGTGTTTATTTATTAATTTTTATGCTCACTATTTGGGTGCCTCCATAAGCTCTGGAGCATTTTTTTTATCAATGACATGTAGCAATTGACTAAAATGTTTACTGTAAACCCACACTGACTCTGGGGTTGCTTCTTTAATGAGTGTGTTTCATCAAAAGTAGCAAATTGAATATTTACCAAGATCAAGATTGATTCAACTTGGTCAGCTTCAAAGCTCAAAGTTGAACAATTATATTGGATGTGCAGTGATGAAGAACTGCCCCCAAGCTACACCAGAGTACTAAACCAAGGTTTAGCTTGAATGTTTCAACTGATCCCCAGATAAACTCTCACACTCATTTTATATATTTTAGTGGACACCAGAGTTCACCTGAAGTTTACTTATTGTTCCTCCTTAATTCAAACCCATGCAAGTTGCATGATGATGAGTGTTTTAAAAGTTTACTAAGGTCCACTCATAGAAGCACAGGATTTGATGGCAGATAAGAAGCATTTGGCCCATCTAGTCTGCTCATGTTTTCTCGTTTGAAGACCTAAACCTTATTGAGTCCCTGGTTTTGTCTAAGAGTCTGGATAGCTTTATGCATGTCTCTTGCATGTTTTATTTCCCTTTACTCTGTTAGCTCAAAGTAAAACTTGCATTACATCTAATTCTCTTGGGAGGTTTCAAGTTGTTAAGGACAGCAAGGACAGCAAGGGAAAGTCAGCCAAAGCAACAAAATGATTGAATTCATGACTATTTGGAGGTTTCTCGTTTGTTTATTTCTTGGGGGGTTCCTTCTAATTTTGGAGATCTGTACAAATGCATAAATTAGGTAAAAAAAATTAAAATTCATGCAAATTTAAAACTAGAAGTCTATCATTTTTGCAGCCCTCCACTGAACTCTCTTGGAAATATCAATATCTTTCTATATCCTGCCTTGGGGTTTTTATGTCCCAAGTACAATATTTCACATTTATGTTCAACTCATCTGCCTTGAGAAGTTGCATACTATCTTGGGAGAAATTGCTTGATTCATCAGGGAGCTTGGATGTGTTTTAATCACTACAACCAAAATAAAAATCCAATCCAAATTCAACAAAAAAACTGTGACTATCAATTTAGCACTGTGTGAAAAAAAATAACTTCTTACCAGCTTGTTACTGTTTTCATACATATATACATCAAACCATGTACAATGATGGATTAGTCCTCTCTTTGTTATCTTTTTAATTTTGACTGTATCAAATTTTTTTGAAGAGCTTTTGAAAAGCTGCAATTAATATCCTTCTATGTTACAATAACACATAGCAATCTAATCTTTTTATTATGAAATAGTATTTTTATTTTTAGTACTAGCATTAACTATAGAATTAGTACATATCTGTGAAGCATCATTAAGTGAATTTATTTAGTTGTATGTGTACACATGTGCCTGTGATAGTACAATATACTCAAGTATACAATATGGTACTACTTATGCCAAACAGGTGTGTGTCAGCCAATGAATATCAATCACTCTGGAGGAAAGTAAGAAACTGTCTCACTTTTCAAAATTCAAATCCGGAGGTCCACGTTTAATATATGCATAATGCAAATCCCTAAATTATACTTGTAGGTAGAAGTGATAATGAAAAAAAAAATGTCCACTTGACAAACACCAAAGTGCTAACTCTCACAATGACAAGCTAAGGGACTAGAGTTGCAGGGAGATTGTGTCTGCCATGGTCTAGAGAAAGTGGACCTTGCTTTCTTGATTAATAGTTTAAGAGAAAACCATGGTGGTCCCTTCATCTCTCACACATGCCATTACCAAGCTGTATTATCAAAGAGGTAACTTAATTGTACTAGAAGGTATATATTCTCAGCCAAAATTTAGGAACCAGATACAAAGAAGTTTTTACACATGCAGAGTCAGCAAGAAAAAGCATTTATGATTCTGATTAATTTATAGCCAAACCTTATTGTGCAGGCTTCTGGTTACATCCATTAACTAAATACATTGTGCTCCCACATCTTATAAACCTTCCATAACCATACATCAGTGTTTGTACTTGACACATTTATTACACGATAACAAT